>JAUESP010000309.1:1125000-1808125 GCA_030914335.1 Drosophila borborema
CTATTTCACATGTTTCAGATATACTCTAACCTGCAAAGTAAAGAAAAGTTCTTTACTTTAGTTAAGTAAACATCAAACATTTTTATTCAGCTTATCATTGAAATTCATAAGATAATTATATAATTGGAGAAGATGAATTTGAAGATGATGGAGAAGATGAATCACTATTCATTTTCCACATATGTTTCTTCTCAGTATCTCAAACGGCATTAGCTGCACAGTGACACTGATAAGAATATCTATATGAGTTCATAAATGATTCCATTATTTTTTGCTCAACGGAAACTTGTGCTCTACTGTCTGCCCAAGATGGTTGCGATTGTTTATAAGTGTGCAAATATACGAATATGGACATGAATGTAAAATTTGCAAAGGATTTGAGAGAGGAAGAAAGCGAGAATACCAACAGAAACAACAACAACAACAGCAGCAGCATCGGCGTAGAGAACGTCGCAATGTCTGCCATTAGATCCATTCACCCTTACTGTCTTTATGGCATTTTTAATCTCGTGGGTGGTTAGCTCAGCTGCCCCAGCAGCAGCAGCACCACCACCACCACCTCCACCGCCCACTCAAAATGGTTGCCCAATCCACATCACTTGCAAGCCTCGGCGTGCACAAGATGAACAGGAAAGAAGAAGAAAGAACAGAGCGGGCGTGTAACAAGGACGAAGACGAAATATTTTTGCACGCACTGCAAACACGGGGGTGTGATAAGACAAAATACCCGCCATAAATGTGAAAAATATATGGCCAAAAGCTGAAGGGGAAAACGGAAGAAAGGCATTGCAGAGCAACCACTAAACGGCTTAGTTAATGCTGTGACTAGCGACTAGCAGACACCCTGTAGATGAATATAGCAGACGCCCTGTAATTATTATATATATTAAACGTGAGAGAGTATACATAGTAGCTGATAACCTCTGAAAACAAACCACAGCGAACATCGATATTATTTGTAAATATTCCTTTCTTTTGTGGAGGGATAAGATACAGGGTAAAAAAAAAAAACGTTGCAAAACCTGGCTAAAGAGGGCGAGCAGAAGCAGACGGCGAACCCTTGAAAGTTTCCATAAATTTATTTTGGCCTG
Organism: Drosophila borborema; assembly: GCA_030914335.1. NCBI lineage: Eukaryota > Metazoa > Arthropoda > Insecta > Diptera > Drosophilidae > Drosophila > Drosophila borborema. The sequence continues at coordinate 1,126,092 of JAUESP010000309.1, forward strand.
CCCAGGGGGAGTGCGAACTAATTTTGGACAAAGGATGCGGGGGGCAAGACACATCCACATCCACAGCCACAGCCACAGCCACAGCCACAGGCACACAGGCGCAGGCACAGCAATCGGCCAGCTGGAACATTTGTAACGATGGCCAATAAATGGCATTAGGCGTCTAGAATTGGTAATCCGCAAGATTTTTGCCAATGACAGCCTGAGCTTGACAACTGTCGTTATTAGTGTTGTAGTTGTGGTTGTTGTTGCTGTTCTTCTTGTTGTTGTTGTTGTTGCTTTTGCGTTAGCTTTCGACCAGGCGACGCCAATAGACCGCAAACTGAACACCAGTGTTCACTGTGGTGTGTGTGTGTGCGTGTGTGTGTGTGTGTGTGTGTGTGTGTGTGTGTGTGTTTGCAGCAATTTAATTGCAAATGAAAGGCGTTTAATGCGCATCAACTGCGATTAAAATCGCTGCGAATCGACATGACAATCAACTGGCATTCAATGATGACGACTCAGTGCTGTCTGTCTATCAGTGTATGTGTGTCTGTGTGCCTGTGTCTCTGTGTGAGTATTTGTAGGTGTGGCCGGGTCATCAACACTTTTCGGCGCCTTTGTCTGGCTGTCACAGCCGCAACAGCATCAATGTGAAGAAGAGAAAACGAGAGGAACGACAAGATGAAGACCAATACAACAACAATAAGAACAAAGCGACACCAAAAAAAGGTTCAGCAGCAACTGCAATTGGCCTCGTCTCCTGCCCTTTGAACGCCTCATTGGCTTTCGGCAAAGGCGAAGAAATTGAATTGAAATTGATTGCCTTCATTGGGTAGCTATTTGAAGCCGTTGCCGTTGCTGTTGCCGTTGCCGTTGCCGTTGCCAAGTTCATTTGTGCGTTCTGTGAACCTTGGCAACATTATATCGACTTTTATTGAAAACACATATAAATTGCGCCAACCGCTTTCGAGTGAGAAAAAAGTACGCAGCCTCGAGCATTCCCAGTGCGTTTATGGCTCACTGCACACGATGATATCCACATCGACGTCGACAATGTCTCCGCCAGTCAGTCCCTATTTGGTAAAAACAAACACGAATTACAAATTTCTATTTCCACGAGCAACTCCAACAGCCACGGCCACAGCCACAGCCACAGCCAACAGCCAACAGCAGATGTCGGCCATAACTTAAGTTGCGTGGGCTGTGCAGTGCCAGCTCGCCTTCATGACGATGACGTATTAAAATACTATTTTCAGAGGTTCACAGGGAGCGGGGGCCCGGCTACCTCGGTCGCTCCCCAGCCCCGCGATAACGTGACATTTAAATTCATATAAAAGCATCGATCGATCGATGCATTTGCTGCGGGTTCTATATTTACCTAACCGTTCACATAACTCATGCTTAGCCTTCATTCTTATGCCCGCTTACACACGCTCTAGGATCCACATCCACATCCACATCCACATCCCGGACCCCGTCACATTGAATTCTCTGCCGTCCCGTGGCGCGCAATGCTCGTAACTTCATATTGCTGGGACTTTTCTCTATCATAATGCTGCATTGGATTCAAGGTGTGGTCCTTTGGCTCACTCACACACACACACACAGACACCCACACACGGACTCATGGACTTTCTTGCAAAGGTTACCAAGTTGATATCTGCTAGTTTGACTACCACAGCTGTCCAGCTCACCTCTTTCTATACTCATTTACAAAGCGAGAAAAGTATATTAGCTTCCTTCAATCTGCGCCTATCTACATGAGGTTAAAGACATGAAATTTTCTATATGCTATAGGTCAATGTTTTTGAGCGCAATGATTTCAAATCGTTAATCGTTATTCTCCTACTTGCTTCAGTTCCCTTGGAATCAGTCTATCATTGTCTTTGTGTGTGTGTGTCTGGGATTAGGTGACGTTGTGTGCATGTGAGATCGTATACATTATTTTCCTAATGGCTGATTTTCATTTCTAAAATGGAGTTTCAACCCTGTAGACCTCAGAGTCTCAGAGTCGTCAGTAAGCAACTATTAAAATCTACATGTTTATGCATTCATATACACGAATATATATAATAAATATATAAATGACTGAATAAATGTGCCGATCAAAGTAATTAGATTGAATGACTTCATTAATCGATTTTCATAATTGGCATAAAGCATTTAACAAGTTCGAAGAGGATGCTTTTAAAACAATGAAGAGTCAACAGGCAGTTATTTATAATTCCTGTTGACACTCCTCAAGTGCTTCCTCAATAATGATGCGAAATAACTACATCTTGCATGTCCGATAACATCATGAAATATATACAAATATATATGTGTCTGGAAAGGGGGTTTATCTAAATGGCCACTGGATCGGAACACTCATCCCGACACGTCCAAAAATGGACTTTCGGCTCACATAATGAGTTTCAATTGGAAATTGTCAAATTTTAAAGCCAAAATATTATGGCAAGCTTGGCTCTTCAGAAATATATCGATTTATTTTATGCGCTCACAAAGCGAAAGAGAGTATATTGGTTTTGTGTACAGTCCCCCGCTGCTAGGGGAGTACGGTTCAGAGAAAGACGAGAAGCATATTGAAATAATCCTGAATAATGCACACATTTATTGTCTTAGCTGCTTAGAAAATGAATAGTTCTAGACTGCCCTAAGCTATTGGCTGACCAAAAACTACATACGAATAAGCTTATATGTTTCTTAGAGGCGTGGCATATACCCTGCAAAGTTATTGAGCTTGAGCTGGGGTTGATATCTTACGATATACAAAATATTATAGAACTGCAGTCGGACGCTTTCTATATATATATATATATATATATATTATTATATTTTTGTTGACATATATTTATGTACGTATATAAAATAAATATATATATGTAAGTGTTTGTATTTATATGGCCCACATCGCTAACGATAATGAATACAATCGCATCTCAAGCACGCATAATAACAATTAATTTCTCAGATTACTGTCAGACAACTAAAAACAATTGCCGAGTGCATTGGCCGGCGTGCATAATTCCGCAATGATATTTATACTAACGACTTTTTGCACTATTTAATGGCTGCTCGAAGAGGCCCAACAAAGATTACAAAAGCGTTCAAGCGAGAGTTGTAGACGAAATGGAGACCGTCACGCAGAGTGCGAATGCGGAAAATGGAAAACGCGAAATGGGTGGGAAATGCTTAAAGTGCAGTGCAGCACGCAGCCACGCAAGGCGTAAAAACTACTTCAAACAAGTAGCACCTAAAACAAATAACTAACAACAACAACCATAATAATAATAACAACAACAGAGGCAATTGGCCTTAACATACAAAATTGATAAGATTTAACTGAACTCTAATTATAATTTAAATTAATTAAATTGCAAAGGCTCGCATCGAGAATTTGTGACATCTACAAAATGTCGAATAAATTCCAAGTGCGTGTGTGTGAGGAACGCGTGCGCTTTTAATTTGATTTCGTCTGCAAATTTACATGTCTGTTAGTCTAAAATTGAGCAGGGAGCGTCTCTCCATCATCCAGCATCCCGCCTCCAGTCTCCAGACTTCGTCAATTTGTCTGTCTGGCGCTCATTCGACACTCTCCGCTGCCCATGAACCACTTAGCCGGGCTGAGAGCGCTGCTCTCGCTCGTGCTCTGTCGTTCTGCATGTAATTCGAACCCTTTCGCCAATTTGCGCCACTTGGGCATTAAAACCGCAGATTAACAGCCACACGGGGTAGTTAAAAGTTTTTGTTGGCACAGGGTATCGCGGGGCTTTGCCTTTGGCGTTGATGTTGGCTTTGGCTTTGGCTTTGGCTGGGCTTTGCATTTGCCTTCTCATGTATGTATGTGCCTGTGGCTTTGCATCGCACTCGCAAACGTGTCATTTCAAATTTTCTGTAGCTGTGGAGATGGGAAAAAAATACGCCACGAAACGTGCCGATAACACGGTGTCGCACATTTACCCCGCCCCTCTGCTTGCGACACGCCCTCCAACAGTTTAAATGCGAGAGAGAGAGAGAGAGAGAGAGAGAGAGAGAGAGAGCAAGATTTGGAGTGTGAGATAGAAAACATCAAAATATAACAACAAAAAAAGAAAACAAAATTAAACGAGAAGAAAACAACAACAGAAAATCGGAAATTAAACAAAACCGAAACGAAATGGAATTCGCTTATCGCGCCTCATAAATTAACCCTTGCACCGTCCGAACAGACCGCTTTTCCCCACCCCCTCTGGCCACCCCCCACCCCCTGCAAGTAAGCAAGCAAGCAAGCAGAGTAGATAGATGAAGAGACAGAGACAGCGACAGAGACAGCGACAGAGACAGAGAAAGACTGAGGAGCCGACTAAGCGTTAAGTGGTCGCTTGGGTCGTGTAGGCCGTGGCCTGAAGCAGCATTTATCTCCGCTCACCAGCCACAATGCAGATGCCGTTGCCGTTGCCGATGTCGATGTCGATGCAGATGCTGTAGACCCGGAGACGCGTTCGATCCGCTGCTAATGACATTGGCATCCGCTGCATAGCTAGATCGAAATCGTGTTTGTAATCGCAATTGAAATTGAAATTGAAAATGAAATTGAAGCAAGCCCATTGTGCTGTGTTGTTGCTGTTGCTGTTGCTGTTGCTGTTGCTTTGCCCGCTTTGACAGACAGTTACGATTCGAGCGGAGACTACGAAAGTGAACTGTGGCGACTGTCAGTTTGATTCAATGTCGCCTCAGAGCGACCCCAACCGTGGCTCGATCTCGTCTCATGAGTTATGATTATGACATGATTTAATTAATAAAATAAAATTAATGAATATTATTGTTTAGCGCGCTGCTCAAGTTATCGCCCCAAAGGTGACAAGCCAAACTAAATGACTCGCTGAACATATTCCATGCATCACGTCAGCTCAATCAGCATTACCTATAACTAATTTCTTTCACTAACTAACTGCTACACTAGTTGCATTTATGTATTATCGGCCTTTATAACTTTATTGCTCAATAGAATTGCCTTGTTTGTCAAAGTACGAGGTGATTTACAATTTTCTTTTTTAATTTATTTAAATATTTAATTATAAAGGCATACGAAGAGCAATTATTTATGAAAAAAAACTAAATGAGATTGATAGACCAAAGGAGAAAGACGGCAAGTCCTTCGACTCTCTACATGTGTGATCATTTGACAAAGCGTGTAATCCTTGGCGATTTATTTTAGATCTATCAAATTTCGTAATATTCATAGATTTAACATTTAAATGGGAAATAGTTCTCTATATATTTTATGAATATAAATATTTTCTTCTTATTCCATTTATCTAATTCAACCCATGAAAATAGTTTGCTCTTTAGTTAGTTCTTTACTTTTTTCTATATTTGTATATTATTATTCATTCTTAGTAGAATATAACACATTTTTCAATCTTTCTTCTTCCTTAAACAGACAGTTTGAACCATGTGCAATTCGAATATATAATTTACATAATATATTCACATAAATAAAACGCCCCACAGCATTAATTAGAGTTCAACTGTCTTTTATTTAAAACTGGTTTTGCTTTCTGTTTTCTGTTTTTTTTGGGGAAATTATCTAAAAATATTCGTAAGAATTTTTAGCTTTTGTTCTCTTTGATTTGGTTCTTTCTTATTGCCAATAATCGGTTTTAATCAATCTTCAGATATGAAGATGGAACATTTTAAATGTTATATATTTTAAATTATATATTCTATAGTTTCAGGCACCGACAATTAAGAGCGACCTAGCCGGGATTTCATTTTATGCTTTATATAAGAGAAGGGTCTATGTGGAATTTGAGCAGCTATGTCAACGAGTTCCATTTTTAGTAATCTTGGTGGATGGCATACCTTTTATAGTCACGCTTCCATTGCCTGTTTTATCTTCGCTTCAATAGGCTGTAGCCTATGCGAAAGGGAAACAGTCAAAAGTAATTTAGGCCAAACGCCTAGAAAGAAACGTAGCAACAACATCTGCGACAAATTGGAAGGAGAGCGAGTTAATTACTTGTCAAACAGCGGCTGTTAGTGTTGTAAATTGCGCAAATGACTCCGACAACACTCCCAAAGCACTCGCAGTGATTTATTTACAGAGCAAACAAACGATCGGCGATCGGACTGTGAACGTGGCTAAGGAGCGCGGATCTGGGGACAGGGTTGGGCAGCTCGAATACCAAACGATCTGTGAAGCTGAAAGCAAAGCTTCGGCACGTACTCGAGTGGCTGGGACCGTGGACCGTGGACAGTCTCTTTTACGGTGCCCCGTCAAATTGGACTTTAAATTGAAGGGATTCCGCAATAACCAATTACCATTGCCAATTGCCATGCAGGTAAATAGGCCAGCCTAGAACTGAATTGATCTACTCTGCGTATACGCATTCATGATTCAGATTTAGATTAAATAAAGATTAATTCTTATTATTGAATCATTGAAGGAACTGCAGTTGGTCAATTATGATAATGCAATATGGAGAATAGTCTGGTATGCTTATTCCAAGTTCGAATCAATTAGTTCTGAAACTAAAGCTGCTCTATATAGCCCAATTATGGGCTAATTGATGCAATCGGGGCAACAAAACTGTTACGTGTCACATATAAACCAAATCGAATGGCGGACGCAGTCGTTAATCTTTTTACGACTCCCATTGTGCGCGAACATGAGCTGGGCTACTCGTGTTTTCTTTTGACGGTCGATCTCGGTCTTTTTCTGCTTGTGCATTGAGATACTTGCATTTTTATGGCTGATGTCGTTGAACTAAGTAATTAAGGCGAAAAGCACTGCGACCGTCAGCTGTGAGATTGCGCTTAGCTCGAAATCGGGCAGCATAAGCAACGCCATTATCGGGCATATTAAGCAGCGATCGCCTCGGTGCTTAGAGCGCGGATCAGAGCCGTAAACGTTGCGGTAGTCACCATCGACGGCGATCATCGCTATGCGTGGCGCAAGACCATCCGTAAAATCGTAAATAGATCATAAAACGCTCGTAAAATCAATTTAACGACAACAACAACAACAATAACGCCGTAACAGAGAACGCAACACGATCCACACGGTCGACAATTAAATTGATCAATCGCAATAAACTGTGTTTACTCGAGCTATGTTCAAGCCAGACTCGAGTCGAGTCGAGTCGAGCCGAGTCAAATCTGGAGCCGAGTTACACTCGTTATTATGGCCCACTATTTAGCGCCTCGGGCTTTGTGGATTTGGTTACGTGCCCGATTCAGATGCGGCCATTATTATGGCCATCACACACGGACGGCTGGTGCTTTGGGGGGCCTGGGTGCCACCATTTTAATAAGCAGAGAGCGCCGAGTAGTCTATCAAAGTGATTTACGATCTTGCCCGACACTTGACTCGCATGCCATATTGGCACTCGAATTTCTGTTTCTGTTTTTGTTTCGATTCCAGCAACTTTCACAGTATCGAAACGCAATACATTGCCTGCCAGTTGCCATTTGGCAGTTGTCATTTGGCCGTTGGCAGTTGGCAGTTGGCAGTTGGCAGTTGGCAGTTGGCAGTTGGCAGTTGGCGGATGTTTGCTGGCATTGTCTGTGCCAGAGAGAAAGAGGCTAGCCGGAAAATGACTTCAATAAACAAACGATCGCTAGGTTCAATGTTCAATGGGAGTGAAAAGATTGAGCCCGAGGATTTATGACAGGTCGCTGCAGGTCGTCACGGGCAGCGGCCAGCAGGAGTGACTCTTGTGACGAATGCGGCGAGAAGGGTTCAGCGGGCCGCAGTACTCGCAGCAGGTAAAGATATGGATTTCAAGGACATTTTAGCGTAAAAAAAGGAAATTATGAAAACTGCTAAAGGCGACTGCATTTCATAATTTGAAAATACATATTCACGCACATAACCCATTGCTAATGCCAATGCCAATGTCATTTGAGGCATCTGCTCAAGGGTTTCGCTCACTTAGGGATTTACTAGCGGTACTTACCATTAAAATCGCCACAGACGACACGCTCAAAGGGACTTCCCATCCAATCTGTAAAAAAAAGAAACGAAATAAATAAATGGTTTTCAGCATTTTCAAGCAGTTTTCAATTGCGGGCTGCATATGTCGAATTGCGCGTTTAGCCTTGAGCTTAATAAATGACTTTTAACTACACATGGTTAATGCAGACACTCATACAGAAAGAGAAAGAGAATAATAGAGAGAGAGAGAGAGGGAGAGTCATCACATTTTTTTTTTCCTTCCCTTTTTAAATTCCGATGACCTCGCTAATTATGTGCCAGTCTTTTTCCGAGACTTGGCTTGCATAACTCTCTTCCATTAGCCGTTTGTGGCGTTGCTCTGGCCCAAGCCACTCAATCAAACCATTTTAAACTAAGTTGTCAGCGTCGCGCCGTTTGCAAAAGGCCAAGCTGCGACTGCAGCGCCCATTCCGGACCACCAACAAAGTGGCCAATGACCAGTGAGCAGTTGCACCGACTCCATCCAAAGTGGACCACAACGACAACGACAACGACAACGACTACAAAAGCTACGACTACGACTACGACTACAACGATTACAGCGACGACGACGACGTGACGCCTAATTAATAAGCAGATGAAGCTGCTCGGCGTCTAGCCTGGCGCGTTTTTAATTAAAATACACAAATTTCAGTGCAGTTGCCCTGTCGCTGTTGGCATTTTATGATGCGAGCAGACAATCTCTAACATATATACATACATACATGCATACACACACACACACACACATACATGTACATATGTAAAATAAATGTGACCAGTCGCAGTTAGTAGGGGCTGAGTGGTCTGGTTAGGGTATTCCGTGTTCTGTTCAGTTACTTTGTGATTTCTCAATTTATATGTACGCTTATATTAATTAATTTAATAAACCTGTTCCCTCTCTTTCTCTCTCTCTCTCACTCTCCTTGCAAATTCCTTTTACTTCAATGCCCGTAGTGCACTTGCACATTTCAATATTCCTACAACGCCCAGCTCCATGTTGTTTCTGCCTTGCATATTTTTGTTTGCGCTCGCCTCGCTTTTCCAGATAATTAAGAAAAGTTAACCTCTTTCTGCTTTCTTATCGACATAATCAGGCACAGCAACTACTCCTCTCGCTGCCTGCAATCTGCAACATTGTTGCAGTTGTTGTTGTTGTTATCTGGCTGGTTGCTTCGTTGGTGCACCGATGTGAAAATGAAAATTCATTCAGACGCTTTGGCGTAAAATATTAAAATTCATTAGTTAAATTGCATTTGGCAAACTATTCTGTTGCTGCGTCCGGGTCTGACTGGCTCTGGATCTCTGAGCAGTGTGTGAGAGAGCGAGAGCGAGAGCGAGGGAGAGTGAGAGAGAGAAAGTTAATGTATAGTGGAGTAAGGATGGCAACAACATTGCCCATCTCTTGACTGTGCACTGCTCTGTGCTCTCTCTCTCTCTCTCCCTGTCTCTCTCCCTCTTAAAGTGCAACTGAATCGTTGTTTCCATGTTTGTTATATCTGTGTGTCCGTGTCCGTGTGCGTGTGTGTGTGTGTGTGTGTGTGTGTGACTACGACGATGTGTCGCGCAGTTGGCTGCCATAATGGCGTCATGCTCATATTTACTTTCATCGCAGCCAGTCTATGATCTCGTTGACAATTTTATGCTCTTGAGCTGTGAGCTAGAGATATACAAAATATTTCATTGTGCGAAATACAGTTTATCTTTAGTGAATGTATTCGAATACTCCATTTGATTGTTACAGTGGATAGATACAGTATAAAACTCATTTGATTCGAATTTGAAGTGTATTATTTTTTATTCATTATTAAGTCGGCAAAATGAATACTGAACATTGGTTTTAGGCAATCAAATTCTATTCATTAAAATGAAAATATTTTAAGATATCTTATATAATATATATTATTCGCACTTTCACATTTGCTACAATTCTAATTGACGATTATTAGTCTTCGGCTAAATCAGATTATTTGACAGCCTATTATTCATATTGTGGGGGGCATAATTCACAATCGTGAGGAAAAGCCGAGCATTGAACATTGTGGAGAAAATCGTGTTGATACAAATATCAATCAGCTCAGCAACAAATTCGATGCACAAAGCGAGGCGCGCGTAAATTAAACTGACCCACATAAATTGTGCGCGAATATTGTACTACGTTTAGCGCATAAAAAGAGATTCTCGCCAGCATTGAAAAAGCGAAAAAGCGAACGACAGCAACAACAATAGATGAAAAGCCAAGCATTGACATGGCAACAAAAACAAATGTATCTGTATCTCTTGTCGAGTATCTGACGCTGAGTGATTGCAAGTTTTGTATGCGCGGGGGCACTTCTGGGCATATAAATATGACTGAGTGTGTATGTGTGTGTGTGTGTGCGAGTGTGTGTGTGAGTGTGTCTGGCAACCTTGAAGCTATTTAAATTACAAATCGACGAGTCGCTTCACAAAAAAAGAAACAACAACAACAACAGTAACAACAAACACCATACACACATTTTTCAACTATTTTCATTTTTATTTACTGCCGCCACTTTTTAGCTCTCTGCTCGCTTGAACGTTTGTCTGTTAGCCAGTTTGCAGCGTCATTTCAGCTATACGTCCGACAACCCGTCCGAAATTATATATTTTGTATATCTTATTTGTTGGAAGACTGATGCGAATCGAACGACTTGGCAATGCCCGCAAAGTGTTTATTATGAATTCTGAATTGGCCCAGAACGAGCGCGTTTATCTATTGTTTATAAGCCCGAATGGCCATAAAGGTATGCATCAAATGGCCGGATTCGAGAGCCAGCCATTCGACCCCCTCCCAGGTCTCTCAAGCTGCGCCGCGTTGATTTATGCACAGTCTAATAGAGCTTTATACGTACATTTATGTTAAATAAATTGCTTTCTAGCAGGCCCACACCAACACCCACTATTCTTCGCTCTGTCGTGCTATCTTTAGTTCTCTTGTTCTCGGTCTCTATCTCTCCCTTGGTTCTTCTCTATGTGTCTGCAAATCTAATTTTATTTTTCCTCTCTCTTTATCTCTCGCCCTCTCAGTAATCTTTTGATAGTTTTATTAAGTTCATTTCTCTGTTCAACTCGAAATTTGTCACTGCCTTTAGCTTTTTGTTTCTCTCTCTCTTTCTCTTTCTCTCTCTCTCTCTCTCTCTCTCTCTCTCTCGCTCTCATTCTCTTCATCCTTCTCTATCCTGATATTTATTATAAACTAACTTTTTCCCAACCATATTTTTCTCTATTTAAATCGTTTCTTGAATGTTTGTTATCTCTCTTTTTGGCTTACATTTTCTTGCCTCTGTGAACTCCCCCTTCATTCTCTCATACTCTCTCTCTCTGTCTCTCTCTCTCTCTCTCTCTTTCTCTCTCTGTCTTTGTTTTTTTCAGTTTATTCCTCATTTTTCTTCACTCCATTCTATCTTTCTCAAGTTTTCTATCTCGCTGTGAACGTAGTGACTCACCTGTGAGCGTCATCCACGGATAACGTGGCAGATCCGCTATACTCTGTCCAGCACCTCCGGCTCCCGGTACGACGCCGGATGAGGGCTGTGTGCAAGCGTTGCCCAGCGAGTCGACGCCAATGGCTCCAGCGCTGGCCGCGGACACCGCCGAGGCTGCCGCCGCGTGCTGGTAGAACTGCGCAAAGCTGGCGGAGGCCGAGGCGGGGACACTCATGGATTGGTAGCTGTTCATCACGGTGTCTGTGTACCTGCTGCAAGAGCAAAAGAAAGAAAGGGCAAGCAACAATAGGCGATTAGCATATGTGTGTGTGCGTGTGCCCCTGAGTGGAAAGTCTCACCTCGCCCATAGGCGTCACCCAGCTCGATGCTAATGAGCCACACACACAACAGACCTGACCCGACCCATGTCCCGCCTGCCAGCACCAACTGCCAACTAGCAACTGTGATTTCACCTCATTTTGCACTAATTCCGTAAACGTTACACCCGCGGCGCTCGACCCGGCCCTTGCTTGCAAGCCAATATGCAAATGGCCCTGCAGAAGGTCAATGTGCGTGCGAATCTTGCGGCTTGCGACAAATTGCCAGCAGGCAGCACCGCAGCGCCGTTCTAATTTTCCCAGACACCCTATGAGTGGCCAATGGACTTGTCGATAATTAGAGCGCATTCGAAATGGATTTGCGGCTGGCCAATGGCATTATGGTTTTGGCTTCTGGGTCAAGCCGAAGGCTTCCACGTGCAATGACCTTACACTCATTAATGAAGTCGAAGTGCGATATGCAGATGGACGTCTGATGTGAAGACAATTGACTGACCTGCCATTTGTATTTTGGCTACTTAAGAACGGATAACGGATTACGATTCGTAGCACTGAAGATGATTAAATACTTCATTGACTTTTTCAGAGTCGAATTTTGTCAAACTTAAAATGGAATATTATCTATGAGGTGAGTGCTCTGAATTGATTTATCGAGAAGTGGAAATTTATATACATATTTCCAATTCACTTGTAGATATCTAAACAAACGTATGACACATCAATTGTGTTATGTATTCAAAATAAATGTTGGAAAGAAAATGTATATTTCAGTCTACAGGACTATCTTATAGAAAGTCGATCGGTCAATAACTATAAGCCAACTCTATGAACTACAAACAACCTCTGTTGTTTAAGATATGAAGAAATAATATTTCCTATACAAATAACAAACCCTACATTACATTAATGAGTTGGTTCTATTATATAAAATCGAATATCTCCAATAGCTAAAATTTCTACAGGCATACATATAAATCTCATAAAATAAGGCGCGACTCGAGTGTAAAGCATTGTAAAGTAGTAGTAGTAGAGTTTCTGACCATCTGAGTTCATAAGATAAATATTTATGTTTTTGTATGCAATATCAAATATCAATTCGATATTTTTGTTGTTGATTCGATACCTTGTATATCTTGTATGAATTCAATTCAAGTTCGATTTATATACTTTATACAATTAGACTTCATATAACTCCTCATGCTTGGCAACTAAAAACATATGTATGTGTATTGGGTTCTGGGTGCATGGAATAGGGCCTGCAATGTGTGAGTGGCTTTACCCGGGGATTCCCGTTAGGCACATGACATTATATTGAGCTCACCTGCATGATTTATCTTCGAGACCGGAGAAGCCTGGCATGCCGGAGAGGCCGCCGTGGCTGGTTGGATGATTGGAGACGTATGGGTACATCTTGCTGGTGGGTATGGCAAAGGAGGAGCCGGCCGCAGGAGACGGCGATGAGCTGCTGTCGCCGGTCTGTGAGTTGCCCGCCGAAGGGGGAGTGAGCAGCAGTTGCTGGTGGGCGTGGCTCAGAGACTGGTGGCCCCCAAGACTTGAGACGGATCCCTGAGAGCTGACCGCAGCTGCAGCGGCGGCTAACTTGTTGATGTGCTGCTGCTGCTGGAGCTGAAGGGCGGCCGACAGAGACGAGTACTGTGATTGCTGTTGCTGCTGCTGTTGTTGCTGCTGTTGCTGCTGCTGCTGCGCAGTCGACGACGAGGGCGACGACGAGGAGACCGGCGAGTTGGACGACTGACTCAAGTGCTGCTGGCTTAGCTGGCTGGCGAGCTGCAAACCACTGGAGCTCGGCGACAGCGACGATGACTGCAAGTGGCTGCTGCTGGCGCTGCTGCCCGGATGGATGCCAGGTGAGGAGACGTTCGATGCTGACGCGGCGGCTGCGGCGAGGGCGGCGGCAACTGCTGCTGATGACGAATTTGTGGGTGCTGTAGTTAAGTGCGAACTGATAAATGGCTGAAACTGTGGGTACTTTGGCAGCATACTATCGAAAACAAACTTTGACATTGCACATATCTTTTTCTCAGCTCGAGAATTAGTCAAATTTGCCGAACTGCCTCGTTAGTCGATGGGGTTGTTATTGTTTTAGTACATTTAGTGGATGGTGCCGGACTAAGTAGATGGCGATTTGGCAGCTCTATTATCTGAATCAATGGATAAAATACTTATAGTTTCTTCTTCTTTTCTCAAGTGTTTGTTCTTTGTGTGTTCTTTAACAAATTTTGTTCGAATTCAGCCTACAAATGCTCTATTCCTACTTGTGAACTATCTATCATAATATATGAAAGATCGTATGGACTTTCCTTAGTTACCTCTGGCTTGCACTAGTTTCATTATGATACATAAACAGATAATTCAGATGTGGTACATATGGAAAACTATTTCAAAGATAATTATATATTTATACATATATTTTCATATATGTATAATAAATAGAATATATAGTCTCTGCAAGATGGAGGGAGAAAAAATATCAATGGGAAGAGGTTTCCCCATCAAAAGGAAAAGTTCTTTGTGGTGAAACAATTTTGCAACCGATTCAATAATTCTTCGATAAATTTGAATTTGTATTGGTAACTAATTTAATTAAAATCCACTTAAATTATAAGTCAAATGAATACGTAAACTGCGTAAATCTTGAGCAGCACATGACATCTGACACAATAAGCTCTTGAAAATATATTTTCGAATATCAAATAAAATATAAAATATAAAATATATTCATAGGCTTTTTCCTTTAAGATACACAAAGCAAAGAATAAAGAAAAACAAAGAAACGAAAATATTCAGATGCAAAATAAATGTTTTTTCTCTTCGTTTGGCTGCGTGGATTTGAGAAACCCAAAGCCAAGTCATCTGAGGTTAGTAGACTTCTAGCTTAGAATGGGGACGACATTAGTAAGACGTTAGTAAATGGTTTTAGTGTGGATAGTTAGACTACTTGAGTAGATAGTATGCCAAGAGCCAGCGTGGCCATTTGCTCGAATGAATCTTGCTGAAGGGAGATATTGTGAAATCGATTTTTTACCTTTTGATCAAGCGGCTCTCTGGGTTTAGTTTGTCTAGCAAAACTGCGTTTTTATCTGTTTTTATCTTTATCTTTGTATCTGTTTTCTGTTCAGCAAACAGTTTGGCAAACAATTTGTGTGCAACGCGATTCAATTCAAATTATTGCACAGCGAATTCGCAACGAAATTTGTTAAATTTTGTAATGGCAGCTGTTCCAATGTGTGTGTGCGTTCTCGTATGTGTATGTGTGTGTGTGTGTGTGTGTGTGTGTGCGACGTTTATTTGTTGTAAAAGTAATTAAACTGTGGCCATCAATTACACGGAAAATGCTCGAGGCGCGGTCTGCCGTCGCTTGATTTATAGGCGCGCGATTTTTAATGGCTGCGACGGCACTTGGCACTTGGCACTTGGCACTTGGCACTCGGCACTTGGTAGTTGTCTTGGTCGGGATATTCGGGGGATCGGATCAACTGGGGCGTTATATTTTTATGGCTTTTGGATTTTTCTTGCGATGATTCACAGTCACAGTCACGGACACGGGCACGGGCACGGGCACAGTCACAGTTTTCGGAGCGTGGGTAGAAAGTCCCGACGCGTTTACTTTCTTCTCTCTGGATTTACGACCTTTCGAGTGCGTGTGGCAAGCTGGAGTCGATGGATAGTTGAAGGGGAATCGGATTTTAATTGCTTTGTTTTAAATGGCATAAAACACTTTTCCGGCTCACAGGTAGGTTGGAAACTTTACGACTTTTTAATATTTATGTGCACTCATTGTTGTGACAGTTTTTTGTTGTATTTTCACGCAGTGATTACAGGCGATTACCACAAGTCAGAGTTGAAGTTAAAGTATGCAGTTTTCTCGATTGATTGCCGTTTGATTCGATTTTACGATAGTGTGTGTAAATATACTTATGCTTGCTGCTGTTGCCGTTGCTGTCGTTGGTGTCGTTGGTGTCGTTGCTGCCGGTGAATTTTACGCGCGCTTCGTGCTCACTATAAACCGTACTCGACTCGAATGCCCGTAATAAGCGGCAACAGTTAAACACAATAAGAATGCCACAAAATAATAAACGGGCTATTGCAATAGCAATTGCAATTGCAATTGCAATTTAGAGTGCGAAGCGAACGCTGGGCGAATCGAATCGAATCGAATCGGATCGGATTGGATCGTATCGGAGATCGGGATCGGCCAAGTCAAGCTGAGCTGAGCTGAGCTGAGTTGAGTTGAGTTGAGCTGCGAGCGCTGTTCCGCAGACACTACTGCGCGCCACGATAATAAATATTATAATAAAACGAAATTTTTAAAAGAGTATAAAAATTTCGTGTAATTGGTAATTTTTGCTGCCAACGCTAGCAGAGGCGCGCGCAGCGCAGCACTTGGCGACTGCGGCGATAGTGGAGAGTTGGGTTTGAGTTTGGCTGTCTGTCTGCCTGGCTGTGGCTGTAGCTGTGGCTGTCGACGTTTGACTGGGGCTTTGCTGGGCCCGTTTTGTTGGATCGCTGTCTCCGTTTGGTTGCCGGGTACGGGTAGACGTGTAGACGGGTGACGGGTGCGGTTGCGGGCACAAGTGGGTGCGGGTCTTTGCTGCTGGCGCTGTGTCCGCGTCGGCCGTTGTGGCGTTACGAGCAGCGAAACGTTTATGGCGCAATACAAAAGCCATGCGAGGCTGAGGCCGCAGCTTTGGCCACGCAGAGGCAGTGTCGCCGTCGCCCAGTCAGCAGCAATTCATTTCAAGCGCTGCGCTTAGACTCTCACACACAAGCACACACACACACCAACACACGCACACTTATGCAGGAGCGCATTTACACGCAAATATGCAGTCAATAGTCTCATGTCTCTGCCGACGCCAACGGCACTGCGCGCTGGCAATAAGAAATACAGACTTCATAGCTATTTGTCTCGCTCGCACTCAGCGAATCGCAATAAACGGCAATAACAGCAGCAGCAAAAGCAGCAGCAAAAGCAGCAGCAGCAGCAATAGCAGCAGCGGCAACGGCAGCAGCAGCAGTTGCTCTTGCTTGTCGTGTATACACGCTCGCTGTATGTGTGCGTGTACGTGATGTGTGTGTGCGTGCGCTGAGGCATGATGGCCGTTCAGTTTGAGTAGGAGACAAGCAATTGAGTGAAAGAGCGAGTCTGAGTGAAATTTTGGAGCTGTTTCGTGTGGACTTTTCTTATACGATTTCTGGTTTTTTAGTGCGCAGCCAATGGATGCTTAATTTTGATGTTTATAACGTGAGAATGCGAATGCGTATGCGCTGAGCGCCCGCATACACACACACACACACACACACTCAGAGCAATAGCAATTGCCGCAACAACAACAAATGATGAGCAAAACTATCGCTTGGAGTGCAAGTGTTTAAGCTCAACACAGGAGAGTGTGTGTGAGAGGGAGAGAGACAGAGAGAACGAGTGAAACGCCTTCTTAAGTGTTTTATGCTTTGTTTGGCAAAATGTTATTGTTGCTTAAATTATTTTGTATTATTCAGGTTGTTTATACCTACATTTTTTTGTTTTCCTGCTTCTTTCTTGTGTGCGGTGTGCCACATGCGACAAAAGCGCGCCAAAAAGTGGTCAAAATATTTGGTGTCGTCTCTGAGGCTTTATGCTTGATTTTATATACGAGAGCTTGAGTGTTTTTTTGCCACAAGAGAGAGCGTGATTTACACGTCTACAAATACTTATGCTGTGCCTGGTATTTTAATATAAATTAGTTCAAATTTAAGACACTACAAATTTGTGTAGCAATCTTTTATTATTCTCATAAAAATTCGAATGCCACTTGGAGTCTCTCTCTCTCTCTCAACCCTCTGCAGCTATCTTTCTCTACTGCTCTCTCGCTTATCCTCGAACTCAAATTTGGGACTGCGTTCGTGTGCGGTTTTTACCCTTAAGCGAAAATTTGAAAAAAAAATCCATAAATTCGGGAGATGAAAAACGCCGACACAGTCAAAGTCTATTTTCATTTTGTTTTGTAGCTGTTATCGTGTTATTACTGTATTCTGTATTCAGCCATTGTCACTGAAATTACTGTTATGACATTTTTATGAAAAACTTCAAATTTACGATCGGACAAGAGAATATATATTTATGTAGTATATATTATATATATATAGATATAGTTTTTTTTTTTTTTTTTTTTTTTTTTGTTCTGCACACATCTTATGCGGAAATGTAACGAATTCGCAATTTGCCAGCTTGGCCACTTGCTCGATGTTTGGGACTTGATTTGTTGTTTCTTGTTTTTTAAATGTTAGGAATGAAGAGAAATGTACAGAAAGACGACGAAATACCATGAAACATGAGATTGCTAAAACGAGTAAATTGTAAAATCCATTGGCGAATGATATTTAAAAATAAAAAATAACCCATTTATGCCTTTCGTCAAGTTAGCTTTTTGAATAACTCCATATTAAATGAAGCGCTCTGCTAAAAATGCATTAAGTATTTCTTAATATATAGGAATCTCCCATAAATAAATGTCCATTTACATAACAAAAGAATTCTGCTCTTGATCAGCCATATCAATAAGCATTTATAATCAATATAACTCTAAAGCTCTCAGATTAATGCATTTTATAATGATGAGACATTTCTTTTCTCTTTGCTAATACATTGACTAATCAATGCTGACAATATATTGGCCATAGCCTTTTCCATACTTTCCATATGTTCCATGATCGAAGATCCATCGTCTCTCTGCTTGGAATATTGGTGCATTTGTCTATCACATTTTATTATTACAATCTCTTCCTTCGACATTTAATATGATCATAATACGGTGATGCATCTTAAATTTCTAAAGTAATATAATGGATCAGGAGGAATACTAATGAGTAAAGAATAAGCAAATTTTGACAAATTTCTTGTTTTTATATTTCTTTTTATTGATTCTGTTTTTGTTTCATATTCTATAATAACAAAGCCAATCTCGGATAATCTTAACCATAATATAATCTGTAATATAAACTGTTAATATATAACAAGATATAATATACATATTTAATTATTTGAAAACGGCATTATAAATATAATAAAAACGGTAAAGTATTATGACATGAATAACATTTATTTATGGACTGTGTCTGTCTAATGCGTAAAGAAATATATATGTATATATATATTTGAAAAATACATTTTAAGTAAATAAAAATTATTGTGTATGCATATATACATAATTAAAATCTACATTAAAATTAAACGAAATAATTAATCTTATTTTTACATTTGTTATAACTGTATGGGAACATTTACCCACAATCATAGACAATATTATATTTTAAATAAAATTGTTTAATAAAATGCCAAATGCATAAAAACTATGTATAGAAACTCTATAGAGACTTACTTTGTTAACTGTGAAATCTTAAAAAGAAAATGATAAAATAATAAATAAAAAGGTAAATATAGACAGGTAAAAATCATATCATTTTGTTGTTACTGTAACTGTTTATTTTATTTATTTATTTATTTTTTTTTGGCTCATTTTGGTTATTATATTTGGGGGTTGCTGAGCATCAATAATATTCGTTCCTGTTAGCTGTTGTCATATATGTATGTAGATATCATGGATGTTTGCTCTGAGCTTCATCAGATCATCACACACGCAATTCATTAGCGCTTTGAGTGATTATGCAAGAGAATCAATTTTATTATGATCTAATTGAACATCAACTTTGTAATAAAGATATTAAAAACGATGCTGACGGGAAAAACAATCAAGTGAAAATAATTGTAATTTAAATGTTGATAAAAGTATATGAGAGCGTAACTTTTGATTGATATTCCAGATACACTGAATTGAATTAAGAAATCAGATTTTATTGCTAACTGTTTTTTGTGTCGGCGGCAACAGTTAAATAATTGATCAATTCTTCACCAATATTCCATACACTTAACGCCCTGCCAAATTACATTTTTATGGCTGCCCAGCCAGTTGAATCTGTTGGGGGTCTACAATCTACAGTCCACAGTCTACAGTCTACAGTCTACGGTCTACAGTGTGAAGAGTGTGAAGAGTGTCAGCGGACAGTGCTTAACATTAATTGCTTTATTGGTCATACAAGTCAGTCAGAAGTCGCGCTGCTGCTGTGGGTTTGAGTGAGTGCGAGTGTCACTTCGAGCTCTGCTTTGAGTGGCATTTTGAGTGCAGTCTGATTGCTCCAGGCGTGCCGTGATTTACGGCACCTGCATGAAGCACCGGAACGTGAATGGATCAACGAGGGGCCCGGAGCGAGCGGCGGCCAACGACCGGAAAATGCAAACCGGCAATTTTGATAATCAAAACAAATAATAAAACAACTTCACACGTTATTGCTAAATAACTGGGCATGGAAATAACAACAAAGAGCAACAGCCAACACACACACACACGCACACACACACATGTGCATGTAAACTACTCGAGTGTGATATAAAAATAACAACAGCAACAACAATGCGAGCGGCGAGTGGCGGCGCTCGCGCTTGTCATTAAAAGATAATAACCGTAATAAACTAATAAAATTGAAACTGGGTGAGAGAGCACAGCAGCAAATAATAATAAAAAAAGTGAACGAAATTACAATAAAGCACTATTCGACGCCTCGACTCGGACCTGGACCTGGAGGGAAGCCAGAGGCGGGTCACAAGAGTTTTTGCTAGGATCGTAAACCCTCCGTGCCAAGTGGAGAAGTGTGAACAGAACAGAAGAAGTCGGCGTGCTGTGCATTGCTTGATAACTAAATAAAACTGCAAATGTTTCATGGCGTGATTTAAAAACAAATTCATATAGCATCACAAAAACTAACCATCTAAATGAGTAGGACCACATACACCTGTGTACATCTATGTAACTCATGTACGTATTTTATTCCCAAACACTTCCTTAAGGACTCTATACAACTGAAGTGAATACTAAGTGACTGTGAGTACTGTAAGTGAATACGAAAAATATAAAAATCTAGTTTTTCTGAAAGCATAAAATTATTTTAGAGTTATTTTCGAGTCAGCTCTTTAACCCTTCAACTTACTGGGACAACAATCAATATAAACATATGTAAGTAGTGCAATGGGAAAATCAGCCAACAAAAACTGAATTCAATTGAGGGAGAATGCGACACAGAGTCTCGCTCGCGACATGCAGTCTCAGTCTATTGAGTGAAATGGCGTTCAAGTTAGACTCAACGGCAGCTGAAACTCTCGGAGTCATAGTTGTAAAAAAAATAAAAAAAAAAAGAAGAACGCTCTGCCGTTGCACATGAAATTTATTCCTTAATTTGATACACTTTTATTGCGGCAGTTTATGGCTTGTTTGGCCCTTGCGGTTCGCCTAAGCACAAATTCGGATCGTTTCCCGGCTACGGGTCTGAACTCCGACATCGAGTCAGCGGTGGCGGCGATGAATGTGTTTTTAAGTGAATCAGATGACGATTATAAAATGCTTTGTCACGCAATCATTTTTTAATCCTTCGACGCTGTCGCCCATAGCCGTGTTTTATGACTCCAGCTCCGGCTCCAGGTCTTGCTCATCTTCCAGTTTCCGCTTCTGAGTAGTAAACGTTGAAATGTGGGTTTATGTGTCAGCCTTCAGCCTTCAACTTTCAATCTTCAGCCTTCAGCCTTCAGTCTCAAGCATTCAGTCATGCAGTTGGAAGAGCACTCGACTCGACGGTGCATTTCTCAAAATGACTTAATAAAAATTATACGAGACCCAGCCAAGTGGCTGAACGTCTTGTTCTCTCCGCAGTCCGTCCACATTTACTGCATTTTAATTGCACCAATGATGTACCGCTTTGTAAATTACGCAAATGAAAAATATAAATCACAAATCTAATTAAAAGCTGAAGAAAACACTCGTTAAACTGAAGAGCTTCTCCAGTGCGAGTCTGTTGAGAAATTCCTACTTACCACATACGGAGCTCAAATGCTTCGAATAATCATGTGCGGCTGTAAATAGAACAAATTATATATTAACTAATTTTGATTTTACTACTGCTGTAATTATACATTTCAGCAATTATTCCATGTGTTCAAACACGTTTTACCTTGCCGTTGACAAGCGGCAAATGATAATTAAAAATTAACAGCCCATTTGCAATATATGTATATATGGAATGTTTTCCTTTATATCCGTATTATTATATTAATTATAAATATATTCATATTCATATTCGTAATGGGCTAATGAAATTTTCGTTATGTTGCCCCGCCAGAAATGTTGCTTAAATAAACTCAAATATTATTTTATCTAGGTGTCATATTTAATCATCAAAAATGTCAGTTGATTTACTCTTATATTCTAAATGTTAATTTTTTAAACAATAGTTAAGGACTAGCATATTTTTCCGGACGAGGCTTGTTAAAAATTTCAAGTCTCAAGCAGACTTTTGGACGAAATCATGAAAAGTTTTCAATAGCTAAAAACACTTATGTATGATGTCACGTTTCATATATTATTACATTAACATTACATCAACTTGTTCAATGATACTTATCAGGATTACACAAGGCAAAATCTTATATAGAATTCATTATAGAGCATATATCAAGGATTCAATATATAAGGATACGTAGACACTTTGTCATTGGCTGCTGAAGACATTTAGCATATCTCTCAATCGAGTCGACTCATTTTGCTCATTTAAAATTTATGGCTCTACATACAGTTAAAAATAGCCCATAAATTATAAATAATTTGTCTTTTACAGCGTACTTTGCTGATTGTTTGATTCAACTAGCGCTGAGTTTGTAAAAGTTTTTCAATATTTTTCTTTCGAGACTCGCCCCTCTGAGAGCTTGTTTTAGATCTAACATAAACATCATTTGGGCAGCGTGGTGACGGAGCGTGTTTTATATGCCTCGACAAGACATTAAAATACGCACACGCCCCTTTTGCGTGTGAATGTAACGAAGTGGACTGGAATTTTGGGGGGGCCAGAGGCGGCTGGCTGGTTGGTACCTGAAGCGGGTTTTTCAGCTTTCCTTCAGTTGGGAAAGCGAATTTGAGCAAAGTGCATAGCGAGCAAAGTCAGGCGAAGCTGCTGGGCCTCAGATGTTTGCTGGCTGCCTCAAGACATAGTCGATGATGATGGGCTGGCTGCGAAAGGAGATTTCAATATCATAAAAAAGCGTATTAAGAGAATCTCATATTGAGAATCGTAAAGTTTTTACGAGCGTTTAATGGACTCTTGCAGTAAGCGTGAGTATTTACGCGCTGCTTAAAAGCGGTAAAATATGGCCAAGTGGTGTCCGGAGACAAACACGGCCCTCTAATACTTGCATCTGACAGTCAACACGTTTCGTGCACTGCCAATGGGCATTCGGCAGTTGATTGGACTATGCGCCGAATAAGTGCACCGGAGACAATTTATAAATAATAATGCCGGCATTGCCGTACATTGTTTAGCCTCGTCCCTTAAGCATTTGGCAGTGCCCATGGGCTGACTGCAGCGCCACCTAGCAGCGACATGCCGTACCTGCGCGTAACTATTGGCGGACAGCAAACGGTCAAGCAGTGCAATTCAAGCAGTTCAACTGCGTCCTTGCTATTATTATCCATTGCAGTGTGCGGAGTGCGGCGTGCGGAGTCATTGAAGGTGTTTGCAGTGCAGCAAAATTACTTTTGGCAATGGATAAGCGAGACAGCAGTAAAAGATAAATGATACAACTGTCGCAGGGACTACGCCCGCGGGAGGGTCCCTGGCGAATGCCGATTGGCGAACGAGGCAAACTACCTGTAATAGCTGTGCGCAAGCGACAAGGCATGTGAAATGTCCTTCGGCTGACGATAACTGTACGAAGATAAGTTAAGATAACTTGAAGATAACTTGTACGAAAATCCTTGACCTATACAGCAATATGATGAGACTTGTTTGTTGCATTAAGCCCTGGGGATATTCAAATTAGATTAAATTTAATCCCAGGCAAAGGAAGCATATCCGAACGATCACTATCAGCCTATATGTCAGCTTGAACGCGTCGATCTCGGACCTAATCAGCGATAGGCTCTTGAACGTGCCTATCAATCTAATCGATAACACGTTCTATTTCTATAAAGTTGATTACTATTCGAAAATATCCCATTTATTACACTATTATATGACTAGAAGGATCCGTGCACTTTCGCTAAGTATAACATTCGTACAAATTTATTTCTATAACAATTATATAATTATTCAACTGCCTTTACGGGTTAGTCCTTATTCATTTGGAACTGTAGTTATCTTTTTTTTTTTTTTTTTTTTTTGTGCTCAGAAAATCAAGCTTGTAGTAAATGCAAATATAAATTTAAATTAAATTTCAGATCTCTCGCTTTTGTAATTTACGAATCGCTACAGCTGGGCAGCCTGACCCGCCTAGGTCGACAATTTCGTTTCCTTGATGGCGACTATATATAATTTTATGGCGTACGTCTCACATCCTTCTCCCTGTTACAAACAATATACTTGAGATATATTTTTTTATTAGATTCAGGCAACAAAGAAAATGACGCAATATACTAGGTAATCATTATTGCATAATAGTTTGGAAGTGAATCATTCATAATTTCTCTAAAGAGATCCACTCTTAATGAATTATCAAGTGTCTCTAATTCATATTTCCAACAAATATTAAAAGTCATTAATAATATTCGCAAGAATTAATTAATTATATTTTGAAAGTACATAAGTAAATTCGAGAAATTCAACAATTATGCCAGAGTGGGGATAGAATCTTCGCTGTTATTGAAATATATATAAAGATTGTTTAATAATGTATGTGCACTGATTGCATTCTATTAACGTGAATATAATTGATGGTATCAACAAATTCTAAATTTATAATTACAATTCTCAAACACTCAAGGTTTCCAATAAATCATTTTCAAGATATTTGAAGAGAAGACTCAACTATTTATCTGACATCAGATATCTGGCACAGCAAGTGAATTTGTGTATGGCTTTGTGCTATCGTTTACTTTTAGCTTTGAATGGTTCATTGAGACTCTTTACAGCAATACAGAAGTTATTAGACAAAGTACAGCTCATTATCGTCTATTTGGCACGAATCAATATTCCAGCTCTCAAATAAATCAAATAAAAGATATGAGTTGATAATTACAGGAATGCGTGCCTCAGCGCTTGTATACCTGGAAGTCGTATTATAATGATTTCGATTGCTCTTTATAATTTAGTTAGAGACAATGCCATCATTTACTCCAGTGGGGCTCCCTTTGGTGTACATTTGGCCGTTGCTCAATTAACACCTCGGCCATTTGGTATTCAGTAGTAGGCCCACAATGGGCATAGACGTAGGGCCATTACAGTCACTTGGACGCACTCCTCATTGGATGTAATTCGTAGGAAAAGTCACGTAGAACGACAGTTTTCAATCCGGACAAATGGCATATGTCTGGTGACAACGACCTGACGGCTTCATTAGACGCGGACATATATCAGCAATATGTCGGGCTAACGACTTAGTAGAGTTATGTGACTTGTCGAAAGGATTTCCTATAGCTTTAATACTTCCCAATGTCGTGTTCTCGGTTAAATCGCAGTCTCGACTGCCGACTCGAGATGACTCTGTAGACGTGCCTTTGAAATGACTTAGACTTGGCGACCTCCGACTCTCTTTGCCCTGCATCTGCCCTCTGCCCGTGGGCAAATAAATCAAAGTCAGAGTCAAGTGAAGACGGCACTAGCAGCTCGTAAAACAAATTTCGCCGATTCGACGAATGTTTGTTAATTATGGTTTTGCGTAACATTCTTATTGCCAAGGCACATCCACTCGCTGGCCCGCCACAAGCCCAGCCACTCGTGAGTAATTTGTGTTTGAACTCGTTAAACTGTCGAACGATAATGGGCGAATGCGCAGATACTTGTTGCCCCATATGCATCGGCACGACCACATGCCTGCCTCCCGGCTCCGCTTTCACTGCTTCCTCACTCTATTCGACTTGGGCGCATCTTCTAAAATGGCACGTCCGGCCGACAGCTCCAATCGTGCAAATGCAATTTGCAACAATTTAAGATTTCTGTTGCCGTAGCGCCCCATTGAAGCCAAACAAACGCCAGCTCGCATTGCCCACCAGTAGAACAGAAAGAAGAACACATCGAATCCGATTCGCAACAAATTCCTCAGATGCAAACTGAAAGCTGAAAATGTTGCCAGAATCGCAATTGATGGGTTCGCAAGCACCACGTCTATGGCGCAGAGTACATGTCTGGCGTCAGTCATGTAATCTCTCCTACCATGCAGGGACTATGCAGAGCACGCAACTTAGAATAGCACTGGGCTGGACCTCGGCCCTGCCTGGACTGGGCTGGGCTGCCTCAGGGTAGTTTGCAGCACAGTAGAAAACGATATGTGCTCACGCCGGCGCTTGACTAGGTATCCAGTTCGCCAGTGGGCCACAATTACGCAAGATTCAAATACGCTTTTCCACAATATCTTCCCATTGTTGGGGCGTGCTAGCGCTATATGAGATATTTCGGGATTTTAGTGTGGAGTCAAAGTAATTACATTTCAACGAAAGAATGCTACTCAATAAAAATGAAAGTGCTTTAAGCATTTATACCCGCTTGCTCATCAGGATAAATGTTATTCCGAATTAACGAATCAGCGCGATATTTATACTGTTGTACTGGGTTGCTGTAATCTCAGAACTAATATATTTATATCTTGAACCCAAATGGAAATTCAGGGTATAATGGTTTTGTGATAATGTTTGTAACAAGTAGAAGGAACAGCAGACCCCATAAAGTATATATATTCATGATCAGCAAAAAACAAATAAGTTGATATAACCCCGTCCGTCCGTGTGAATGTCGAGATTTCGGAAACTATAAAAACGAGAGAGCTGAAAATTTACATGAATATTCGCATGTTAGTTACGTTCTTTCGATAACTCATCCCACTTTCAAATTATCGATAAGAAATCGAAAATTCGTTTGCTTTTTTTTACGATTTTTGAGCATAACCGTTTTAGCTAGAAACTTCAAATTTGTATATTTAGATATATATATTATAAATTCGTCCCCAACTTGCCGTCCATCTAGAGATGAAGGTAAAAGGTATAAAGAAGAAGAGTATTAAATTTTTTGTACGGTTCAGGGTATCTCGTGTTCGAGCCGTCTCGAACAGAGCTTTCTTACTTGTTTGTTTTGTTAAGGACTCGAAAGGGAGTCTGCTGTAACTTAACTGTTCCCTTTTGCGAATTTCAAGTTTTGTTCACTTTAAATTAGGGCGTTATTGAGATACAGGAAATAATATTACTTATATTTATAAATCTACTCCTAATATGATATAGCAAAACCTTCTCTATTGATTTACCAACAAGATTAATCTTCCAAACAGCAGAGCTGAATCGATTTTTCAATTGTTTCTGATGAAGATTATCCAAATATTTTGTGGAGTCAGTTCAACTGAACCAATATGCCCTGAATTGGCATTTGATTGGGTTCAAGGCCCAAATATGCAAATCGAGAACACATATTTTACAAATTGTTCGCTTGTATTCCGTCTCTAATTACTGGAGTAAGTGTGAGTTAATTGAAATTGATTTTCATTTGCATTGACTATCCGTGGGAGTCAATGATGTCAACTCGACAGAACTAAGTGTGCATG
Source organism: Drosophila borborema (assembly GCA_030914335.1). Lineage (NCBI taxonomy): Eukaryota > Metazoa > Arthropoda > Insecta > Diptera > Drosophilidae > Drosophila > Drosophila borborema. The sequence goes on from JAUESP010000309.1 coordinate 1,153,437, forward strand.
CATAATCAGAAAGTGTCACTTAGTCCGGCGGGACAATTTGTATTCATTGATTTCGTTATGCTGGGAGTATTTTCCGAGCGGTTCAGGTGACTTGGGGGCATAGCAGAGCCGGAAGCCGCCAGGTGACCTCGCATACTCTGGCTACGAACGGTGCCTTCAAGATTCCCCAACGTGCTGTTTCGAGAGCAATGAGTCAAGCAACTAAGCACCGAACAAACTACCGGTCAGGGCACCATAAACCGGATCAACCACTTTGGATGTGCCGGTATGGCGGCGGCAACAATGGCAGCCACAGCCACAGCCACAGCCACAGCCGCAGCAGCAGCGGCGACACGAAATGGCTGTGATAAGAGAAACCGCATTGGAATGGCTGGCTCTGACGGCCATGCTCTAGTTTGGCACTTTCAATGTTCATAAATAGATTCAAACTAGAGTTGGCCAAATAGAATTCATCCCCCTAAAATCTGTGCTCAGCTCGACGAGTCGAGTCGAGTTGGTCTCACCGCGCACTTCTTTAGAGCAGCGATTCATTTGTGGTTGAGTCAGGGCTAGGGGTGATTTTGTATCTTATAGATTCTGAGAGTCTCAGAGGGAATTCGTGCCTTGTTCAGATGTATGCAAAAGAAAGATGTTCACTTGCCAGTCGATGGGCAAAATGAGTTACAGATTGCTGAAACTTTAAATAAATATTCGTGAATTAACTATTTCTCCATAGTACATCTCGGACTAAAGCCAAATACAAAATATAGTAGTATAGTTGAGCTTCTTGTAGTATACTCACAAGAGTTTGGGTATTTTCTAGTCGTGCACTTTAAATAATTTTTTTTGTTAAAAGGCAGGAATGATGACGTTTCCAGCAGGCTTCGTTTGCAGCCATTGACTCATCGCATGGTCATTCGGGAATAAACTCTTTTTGGCTTGTATTCGATTCGAATGAATTTCATTTGCTCTCGCCCTGGCACAATTCATGAGATGCAAGCTCAGCAATAGGCCTAGGGTCAGCATTGGCCGAATTATTGTTTATTAAAGTAGAGTGCAAAAACAAATCTGAAGCTAACTTACGAAAACTTTTGAAAATCCTGTCCATATAGTAGGGTGATTTATCTTGCTGAGCTGCTCATTATTTCAATCAATGAAATTGCCAGTTCAACATTTAGAGCTTGAGCTCTACAATTAAACATTCGAAACTCCCTCGCTTCACGTAATCTAAATTGTCTTAGGCTGTCAAGAGTCAAGAGTTTTACTTAACTTACAGGGATTGTTGGATAACAAGTTATTATGCAGATCTTATCCAAGACGTGTGGTCATTAAACACGAGTTTTAGTACCGGATTAAATGCTCCGCACATACTCTGCAAACTCAAATTCTATTTGCAGTCGGGCATTGCGTGCTTTGAGTTCGCGTCTGCAGCTGCAACTGCAAACGGCCAACGAAGTCGGGCCTGAGGGCAGGTCTGTAGCTATGACGATTTCTATGAAAAGATCTGCGAGTACCGACCGCAACAAGAGATCAGGTCTGTGGTTAGAGAGCAGATGATGACTCGGTGTAAGGCAGAGTCTGGCAATGGCAGTGAGTGCACCAATTATCTGCTCTAAAGCGACTCGTAAATATGCGGTGGAGTAACATAACAAAACAAGTTGCACTCTGAGCACCATCATGCCCACCCACTGGAGAGGAACACAAAGTAAGTCTGGCATGAGATGGGGGCAGGCAGTCAGAATGAGTAAGTGTAGTTGAGGGGAATACGAAGGAAGTTACTTGGGTGGGATAATAAGATCAGTGGCTCATTTAAGTGAAATTAATTAAAATGAATTGTTTGCCTAGAGAATATTATCATGGACGTTGTTGGTGTATAAATGCGTTAGTCAAATGATAATGCAAAGCATTCCAAAGGAGTTGACTTTTATTTTCAGAGCTCGCTATTGGGTTCCGGTTATTTGGGCTCATAAATCAAACGGGAAGAAAAAGAGTTTTCACTTTCCAGAACACACAACTGTGAAATGTGTTCTGAAATGTTTTGCCTCTTTTTATTTTCTTCAAACGACCAGATGGACTGGACTGCAGTTGCCGTCGAGGCTGAGGTTGAAGGAAACAGACGTTTCCAGTTTTTAGTTTTCAGTTTTTACGTCAGGCAGCTCGAACGACATCGTCCATTGAAGGGTTAAACTGACCAATTGTTATGCAGGGCCATAAAATGTAGGATTCCCTTTCAAAATGCTTTTGGAAATCCTTTGGCGTAACAATAAAATGGCAAACAAAAGTCACGGCGAGGCAACCGAAGCGTTCACATTGACAACTCTCACCCAACTCAACTTGCCCTCGCTCAAAATATGGATGCAGCAACAAATATGCATGACACACACACACACACACACATGTGGGCATGTATGTAGGTATATATGTATATCTGGAAAAAAATGTCACACCATGTTGCCGCGTTTTACGACAGCCGCTCACCTTTTGTTTGGCGAGTTTATGGCCGAGCGAAGTTCACTCCTGCTTTGCGCTGAGCAGAGCAGAGCAGAGCAGAGCAGAGCTCCCTGGCAGCCCTTTGATTTGTTGTTCTTTCCACTTCGTGCCTAACTGAACTGCGAGTAAACGGCAAATGCCAAATGCCAAATGCTAAATGGCGAATGCCGAATGGGCCTTGCGAATCGCTGCTCTAAGTTAATCTTTTTGTTCCAAAGTTATCGATTTGAACGCCTTCTCCGTGTGACTGCAACAAGTTCACCTTGATGGTCATTGCTTCTATGAAATTAGCTAAAGGCTGCCTAATGGTCGAGTCGCGTCAAGGACGTCGTGCACAAAAAACTCAGGCAGAGAAAGGATGTTCTCAGGAAGGAGCGAAAGGTGGAAAGCGAAAGGCTAATCTACCTGTCAATCGGCTGCTGTAAAAAACGTAATTGCGCAATTCAAGGACTCGACTAAGTACGCCACAGGACTTGTCTCATGATCATAACCCTTAATGCTGCTAGTCCCAAATACTGTCAATGTCCTTGAGAGAAGAAGAAGATCGGCTAAATATTTAATTTGAGAGTTATGAATAATAAAAACTCGTTTCATCAAACCGGACAATGGCAAGGGCGCAAAGACACAGTCGATATTTGATAAATAAAAATCATCTACTTCAGATTTAAGCTCTTCGAGTGATAAACATGCCAAGTTTGATCCATTTCCGCATTTCGCATGATGATTTTTAATGTCTTCCAGAGGATTACAAAATCTCAAAAACCAGGAAAATCGACGAATCGAGTATGTAATCAAATAGAGCAAATTTACAATATGAAAAGTTCATAAAAAGTAACAAAGCTCTAGTCAAGGTTTTCCAATTTGAAGTTAGTCTAAACATCGACCGATCTGCACTTATAAATTGATCTTAACATATTCTTTAGCTTGTATCTATGCTCGGATACAAACAAATCCTAGACATCGAAACATGTATAGCAGCTGGCAATTCTAGGACTTTTCAATCACAATTCCGACTCTTAGAATAGAAAAGAATTCACTCATTCGAGTCAACGAGTGCACATTCATTCATCATATATAGAGATGAATAGATTGCCCACACTTTTGTTTAATAACTTTTTTGTTATTTAAATAACTTTAAACGAATTTTAAGCGCATGATCAACTAATGAGCGTATTAAATATTTGTTTAATTATTAAAATAAAACTCTTTCTTTCTTTGACAATATTTGCAAATTGAATTACTATTTCAAACATAAATTCAGCCGATTTCCAGAATATAATAACAATCAAAATTATATAAAATAATCATAGGACTAAATTAGATGATTCAGTCTTTTGTTCCAAGGAGCCATCAGAAATAATTATACCCTGAACCCATTGAAAATGTGAATTCAGGGTATAATGGTTTTGTGAAAATGTATGTAGCAGGCAGAAGGAGACGTCGTAGACCCCATAAAGTATATATATTCTTGATCAGCATAAAATAATAATAAGTTGATCTCGCCCTGTCCGTCTGTCCGCCTGTCTGAGAACGTCGAGATTTCGGAAACTACAAAAGCTAGAGAGCTGAAATTTCACATGAACACTCGTATGTTAGTTACGCTGATAGATTGCGCAGATTAGATATTATGGATACGCAGATTATGTCATTTTTAGATTTTAGATCCCACGCCCCCTTCGCCAACAATTTGAAAAAAAAAAACGCATTTCAAATACTAGAGACTTGCAATTTGGCAAATGGATACATTTATATACTCTCAATCTAATCTAAAAATTTCATAAAGATCGTTCATCTAGAGATGAAGGTATAAGCCTCCAAAGTATAGCTCCACTCACCCCCAAGCCACGCCAGCAAATGCGCGGTTAGCAGAGTGCGCTCATTCGTGCATTAAGAAGAAGAGTATTAGATTTTTTGCAGGGTTCAGGGAATCTCGTAGTCGAGCCGTCTCGACTAGAGTCTTCTTACGTGTTATATTATTGAATTACCGAATCGGTTCTAGTCTACAGCATTAAAACGGGAAGAGTCATCGATTTCTGAATGTAAATTGAATTTCAGTGTAAGGCAATCTATAAACAATTCTCTCAATCTCCTTTATCTGCTGAGATCGTGTTTATACGAACAGGTGGACGTTGCTAAATCGATTCATCTAGTCATCTCGATCAATAATGTATCCTTCTACCTAATTGCAGTTCGGCTTTATTACATGGAAAATTGAATAGTAATATTAAACTATACAGAAAATAATAATCATTGGAGTAATCAATCATAATAATAAAGTCCAGGATTGTATGAATTATAATGGGACCATTCGTTCCGCCGCGTCTAATTTAAATTCTTCTATAATGAATTTCGAATGCTTCATTTATATCAATAAAGCGCAATTAAATTAGCATTAAGCATATTTGCCTTGGCATTTAGGACTTGACTTACTGCCAATTTGTTGATCGTTAACTCGAAATATTCAGCTCGCCTTTTCGTATTCCCATGCAGATACATATACATAGAGAAAAGCTGATGACAACAAAAATTTTAATTATTTATTTATAGACACATATTTCAAACATTTTATTTCGCACTTTGCCTATTAAAATTGTTAATAAAACTAACTAGAAGATTTAAGAAAATATCATTTCTGTTAATCCCGAACCCGATAGTTGAAAGTTATTTAATAATCTATCTAATCTATCATCGAGCAGCTCTGCATGTCCATCAGTGTGTTATCACAATATGTATCAAAGACATTAATTGAAAATATTTTCCCAAATTTGAAATTAGCTGCAATCGCTCGAACAACAACATTTCTAATTAATAATTAATAATTAAAAATGCATATAGAACTGCGTCTGCAGGTAATTATAAGTATGGGGGCCAATTGAATAGTGATTTCGTGATACGACAACTCCGTAGTGCATTCGAATACACAATTCATTTCATGCCCAAGTGCATGTGGCACAGCCTGTGCTGTTGGCGAGCTGCGCTCGGGGGGCGTGTGCCACATACCTTCGGCTGCGCGGGCAATGCCACTTGAGCCAGTTGCTCATTACACTTGGCTGAACGAGTTCTTGAACTTGGCTCGGGGCTCGATTGTGAACTGTGCTTCAACGGCGCACACATAATACAATATTTCAAATTTCAATTAAGTCCAAGTGCTGAGAGAGCTGTTCCGAGCGCCCCAATCGCCCCCACATTCCCCACATTGCAGCTGCCAATGGCAACAGCGCATTTCTACACGTTTTCAGGGGTTCTATCAGCCTCTAATAATACATATTTGACTTTTGACTTTTCGAAACACAAGCATCTCTGTTGATGGCATTAAAAGGAACTCAAGTGCAGAGCCTTGATCACTCGATCACTCGATCACTTGGAGCAATGCATTCTGTAAATCTATTGGCACGAGTGTGGAAAGCAACACAATGTTGACCCGGGCGAGTTTTAAATTAAAAACTAGTTTATTCCGTGTCGCTTGTTTCGCTGTCATTGTTTCGAATGCCACTCAGCATTGCATATTCATATTATTATAAAGTTAATAAACATTTGTAAAGTGTTTCGCTCAGAGTTTAGGTTGTCACATAAACGTCTGTGCTCCACCGATTAAAATGTGGGAAGCGAGAGAAAAACGAGAGGCCAACATGATACCCTGAGTGCTTGGAACGGGTATTTCAGAGATATAGATAGCGTTACTACAATATTAGTTTTCAAACGGGAAAATCAAAAGCGATCTGGTTGAGGCCCTTCATTTCATGCATTTGCATTTCATTTTAGTGAACCAATAACGAAACAAAGAAAATGTTAGCTCGACATTAACATTCACTTGGCCATCCGAAAGAGTTGGGCCCCTAGAGGATTCTTAATTCGTTGTTGTTTTTGCTGCTGTTGTTATCTGTTGGCTTAGCCGAATCCCATTAGCTAGCTGAAACTAAGACCGATACAGTGGCAGAGACAGAGATAGAGACAGAGACAGAGACAGGGCAGGGGCAGGGGCAGGGGCAGGGGCGGAGGCTGCACGGCTGTTGTTGGCTAAATATCCAAACAATATTTTGCATATTCCATCGATTCGTCGACTACAAAATAAGTTTGTGCATAATCAGTACGAGAGTGAGACAAGTAATGCTAGTCAGCATGGGAGTAAAGAGAAAGAGCAAGAGAGAGAGAGAGAGAGAGAGAGAGAGAGAGAGAGGGAGAGGGAGCGCTTTGCAAGTTTTCTTTTCTGGGTGTGTCTGCAGGTGCGGAGGAAACGTGTCGCCAAAGAGTCTAATTTATTATCGATTTGCTATCTGGTGGGCCATGCGCTATCATAATGTTCCATGTGCTCTGCTCTGATGACGACGGCTCCACAGCCTGCCACCCACTCCCTACGGCTCGTTAATGGTTTCTTTTCTAGCGAAATCGAAGCGCAGCGGCCGTCGCATAAATCTCGCTAATTTATGTAGGATGCGTGCGAAATGCTAACAAACTAAATCGAGAATCGCGAATCGCGAATCACAAATTGAGAATTGCGAATCGCCGACTCCTTCTTCTCCTTTGGCTGCCATCCAAATAAATGTTGTGCATATCAAATTCACAATTCGCAGCTCGGAGACCGCAACATGCAAATGCTAATGCGAATACGACTGAGACTGCGAATGCAGGTTCAAGTCCCATACGAAATGTGTTGTTGTTGTTGTTGTTGTTGCTGTTGTTGCTGTTGTTGCTGTTGTCTATCACCAGTTGCAGTCGTTGTTGTTGTCGTTGTGACATCTTTCGATTTATTTAATTGTCACTTAAACTAACGATTTTCTAACCAAGTTCGTGTTTTACTCGCAATTTATGGGGCATTTGCCTGCCATATGCCATGCCATGCCATGCTATGAAGTGAAGTGGAGTGGAGTGGAGTGGAGTGGAGTGCATTGGTATATTAATATTGTTAAATGGAAATATTGCCAATATCTACTTCAACCATAATTGTTCTGCACTTAATTAATTTCGATTGCTCTTGGCCAATGCCCGTTCGCATGAAGAAAACTTAGCTAAGCGAGTATGGTTAGAGAACTCCTATATCATTGAACTCCCCATTTATGAACACTATTACAATGTTGTATTGATCAAATATAATACATTTCCGAGTCAGACTCATATATCTAGTCTAATCTAGTGCAATGCTCTTGCTGTTCATGTGCGCCCGTCGGAAATTTGAATATTTCCTCTAGTGTATTCGTCTCGCCCCTAAGGCGCTGTTAAAGACTGAGATTATTTTGAATATAAATATTGTCTATTTCAGATTCAAGCTGTGCAGTATGTATATAAGTATGTATCATCACCAAACCCGTCTAGGCCGTTAGTATCAGCAACGTTTGTGACTTCTTCAGATCCTGGGAAGCATTGCTCTCTGTGTATACCCAGTCTAGTTGCGTATATTATTTCAAATATTATACTTATATATTACTTAAAAAAATATATAAATATAAATTGTAAAGCATTTTATCTAAAAAATCGGAGCCTTAAGTATAAATTCACTAATTATGAGTATTTACTGATAAGGAAGCTTATATATATGTTGAACTGTGAATTTAAGAAATTATCAAATAATATCATAATAATTATAATCGATTTTAATATGTTTGCTAATGCGATTCTCTCGAAATGCGTTATATCAGTGTGCATAATAAAATTGTGATTATTTTCCCTATTTCGGAATGATATTTTCTGTTCAAGTTTAAATCTTGAAAAATTACTTTCGGTTCGGGGTTTCATCTTATCTGTTCCCTTGCAATTTAATAGCTCTAAAATAATCATAATAATTTACATCGATATCATATAATTAAGATTTACAATTCTCTAGCCACTGATGCCGAAGACAAGTATTCTTCCGAGAATGGTTTCTGTACCCAAGCAGCTATTGAAAATGGATGCCAACATAGCTCCAAGGAGCTATTACTTAATTCTTCGTCTTCAACTGGTTTTCCCAAGTGTGTAAATGCTGTCTATTATGTTTCTCTGATTTTTTTTTCAATTGATATAACAATGGAAGATATTTTGTTTTGAATGGTGATATAAAATATCTATATTTATGCAAGATAGATGCTTGACATAAGAAGACACTTTAGTATTTTCTAATTAAAATAAGTAGATTATCTGTCAAAATTTGTCGGCTCATGACAAGCAACTCAGATAAAATTCATCTATTGTGATAGCATCAATATCTGTATATAAGCCATATCCGAAGGATCAGTAACTGCTGAAGAAAACAGCTGAATATGCTATATAGAGGTATATAAATATTTAAGACTATTGAAAATGATAATGTGAAGTGCATAAAGCTAATTTAAATTGAAGTCAATGCTTAGTACTTGACAATATGTGAGATCAACAATTGAAAGGGAAATATAGTTGAAGGCAGCAGCAATAATGATTCTGGTAAACGTGAATGATGCTATAATTATAAACAAATTTCAGATGAATTGAATTTACTTACATAAACCATTCGAGTGTCTGCGCCGAATTAAGCGGGCATTTTATAATTATGGGACTTTACGAGCAACGAGCGAGTGCAAAAGTCATTGATTACACATTATAATTTTTAATGGATTTGTCTTTATTATAATAACTTATTATATTTCACTTGCACATAGTACTTGATTCGCTTAGCAGAGCTCTCGGCTTTCCGCAGATGCGAACCGGACTGGACAGTGAGCTGATAATGGAGGGCCCACGAGCTGATCGCAAGGTGTCCCCTAGTGATTGTCAGCTTCAGACGGGGGAGAATCAAATTGAAATGAATTGAATTAATAAAGTCATTAAATCTGTATTTAAGTGACAGTAAAATTCATTAGCTGGTGATAGGCGGCTACTGCGAATACCTGATAATTAGCTCGGATTCGACTCGGACTCGACTCGGACTCGGGCTCGGGCTCGGAGTCGGAGATGATAACAATATTTACGATTGCACATAGCAATTACAGCTTTACACTTGCTCTTTTGTTGCGAATTATTGAAATGTATTTTGTATTTCGTTCGCTTGCTCTTACCAAAAATGGCAGCCGCATGTGCAGTAAGGTGGGCTGCAAGTAGGGGTACTCAATAATTGCAATTTGCAGATTCCGCGTGGCTTGTGGAAGAGCAGTGGGAGGAAAGTGTATCGGCGCATTTAAGTGTTTTCAAATATATTGTGGGTCTCTTGTTGCATAATAAAAACACCTTATTATGACGGCATTAAGTGCATCGTATTAATTGCTGTGCCCGGCCAGCATCCCTGCCTGCATTCCGTAGCAGATTTAAAACTGGAATAACGTCTCTGTCAGCGCGCTCCAACAGCGTCAGCCATGCCAGTTGGATTTGGATTCGCATCGGCTCCACCAATGACGCGCTTCAGCTTTCGGATACGGCAGCAGGAGTGAGCGGACAGTGGACAGCGGACAGCGGACAGCGGACAGCGGACAGCGGACAGCGGGGACCGGAGACCGGAGACTGGGCCGACATTGTGTCACATTTATTCACCAATTTACGGTCACTAATAGCAATAATGAATGCATTTTATCGGCCCATTTATAATGTGCTGAGACAATCGAAACACGGCGAGAATTACACAAATCGGGTAATTTCTGTGCGGCATCCAGTCAAGTCAAAAAAAAAAAAAAAAAAAAAAAAATGCTAAGAACGTTGCACTCGACCGCAAGCGACTGAGCAATACTCGTTTACAGTCCCAAAACATCTTTTATTATACATCCATGCAAATGTATTCAAGGCTCTTCTAAGCCTGGCTCTAAGTCCTTGACAAGATTTTACCCAACCTCAACTGGCATAACTACATCAATGTTTAGTCTACCTACTAACGAGTGCATGCAAAAATGAACTTCACTTCTCACTGACTGAGAAGCAAAAGCCAATATGCCCTCTTCACTATGTGAACGGCCATCAGAGCCACATAAATCCTTCACTTAGAATCGCCTAAATGGACTGTAGCCCCCAGGCTAAAATGGAGTCGTGTCGACCATCTTTGCCGTTGATTACTTAAATTAAATTAGAAATGGCCACAGCTGCCAAATGAGCTCATGAAATTGAGAAACTGGGAACACGGAGCGGCTTATGAACGTGTAAAATCAAATTTCGGATCGTTAATCTGCATGCTGGAGTTTAGAAGTGCTTTGAATAATATTTTCAGTGGCTCTTGAAAATCATGTTTATCACTTTAAGACGACGAATATGAGCCACAATTAGAGAGAGAGAGAGAGAGAGAGAGAGAGACAGAGAGAGAGAGAGAGAGAGAGAGAGAGAGAGAGAGAGAGAGAGAGAGAGAGAGTGAGAGAGAGAGAGAGAGAGAGAGAGAGAGTGAGAGAGAGAAAGAGAGAGAGAGAGAGAGAAAGTGAGAGAGAGAGAGAGTGAGAGAGAGAGAGAGAAAGAGAGAGAGAGAGAAAGAGAGAGAGAGAGAGTGAGAGAGTGAGAGAGAGATGAGTGAGATAGAAGCGCCGTCGGAACTTTCGGTCATTCAGCTTTTGGCTTTTGCATGTTTTATGGCCATGTTAATGAGGGCTTTAAAGCGGGAAATTATTATAAAACATGAGAATAAACGAGAACCCCAAATCGAATAATTATGATCGATTCATGCGCAAAAGCCCCGGACGGGATTAAATCATTATCGAATTATGTTTTATTCACATTTTTTTAGAAGTAGACAAAAGGGTTTATGGGTTTTGGTAACTTGGCTTTACACGGCCATAAACAATGTTCATTTTAAATGCATCAAGATTTTATATTTTATATTTTATTTCAATTTGTTTTTTATTCACCAATCGCCCACAGATTTAATGCTAATATTTATGCCAATAAAAATGTATGCATATATCTTTTATATAGTTAATAAATATGTATACCAACCCTTGGTGTTGTGAAGTGTGTTTTTATAGATATAATCCACAAATTTTATGAACTTAATCTGCAAACTTTATAAAACAAATTTAAAAAAAAACGCATAATAAATTAGTTTAAAAGTAGTTTTGAAATAAGCTGAAACGAGAAGAATATTTAAACTTTAATTAGTCATACACAGAGATGGAAATATTTGTATTGTTAACAAAAGAAGAAACTTGATATATATTTTCATTCAAGCAGTGCAATTCGTCAACTATATTCTACAGTTGTTGTAAATTGTTTATAAATTTACAATACAAAGGAAAAAGAAAGAATTTGTAGTCCCAATAATTTGTGCTTATAGCGGATTCGAATGAAGTTCAAGTCGGGAGAATGAGTGAAAAATCTCTGGGCACTTGCCATTCTTTCACTCAAAAGTTTTCGCTCAGGCTCCACGCATACATAGACAGAGCCAGCAGCAGCAGATTCTCTAGAATTCCTTTACTCACGGTCGTACGTACGTACGTACGTACGCTTCGAAGTTGCGGCAAAGTCTCCAAAGATTGGGCCGCTGACCAGCTGCAGTTGCGGGCGCTGTCGCGGTCGACGGCAACGCCGACGCTGATGCTGACGTCGCCTGCTGTTGTGCCGCTGCTGTCGATGATTGCGGCGCTGTTGTTGTTGTTGCCATCGACTATAGCGGGCCTGCTCCCACCAAAATGGCCGCAGCAGTCGCAGCTGCCTCCCTTACACCAACGCTGCGCCGTATCGCTCCGACTCGCTCGCCTCGCCTGGCTATGGATTTTCAGTGCGGTACGACTAGCTAACCAACGGCATTTGCTGCCATATGCCGTTGGCGCAACAGGGTGCACTATAGTGCACACTTCATTCGCTTGCTGGTGCTGGTGCTGCTGCTGCTGCTGCTACTGCCACGCCCACGCTACACGCTAGTCGCTCACAAGCACAGGCCGACCCACCAGCTGGCTCCAAGTTTTGCAGTCGAGAACCGCGAAGCCGCGGGCCGCGTGCCGCAAGTCGCGAGCCGCTTGCGCCGCTTATCGCCCTTCATAGTTGTTTTTGCTGTTTCTGTTGTTGTTGCTGTTGCTGTTGCTATTGTTGTTGCTGTTGTTGTTTCACTGAATCTGTTATCAATTCAGCTGCGCACTGTGTATTGGTGCTGGTGCTGGGCACTTAACTCGACGCTTGGTAATTTCCAGTTGATTGGGTGCAGTTCTCGAGATTTTCGATATCATGAGCGAGCGAAATTTGCATCTTGACAGTGCCACAAAGTGCAGCAGGCAGGAGGCAGTAGCAGGAGGCAGCACGATGGAGCAGGACGCAGGACAGAGCACTCATTGTATGCGCACATAACGGCTAACTGCCAACTGGCATCAGACAGAAACAGATGCTACTTCGGCTTCCATCTACTTGACCCGATCCCCACATCCATCTCGCCATCCAGTGCAAATCGTGTTCATTTCTCTATGGCAGAAGTGATGCAGAATGCAGTTCCGCATAATTTGATGCTGTTGGGGTGTCCTGTATTCTACGTCTTCTTCTTTCATTGTGCTTCTGCGGCTAATGTCTAATCCTTGCAGTCCTGCCCGCTGCCTGATGTCTGCTGTGTGCACTTCTCACTTCCCTGGCAATTGCTAACAGTATTTCATCGCTCTCGTCCTACTGAGAGATACTTTCATTCGTTGTCCTTTGTTTAAATTGCAGTTTTTTATGGCACTGCAATTAGGGGTTAGCCCTGCACACACTCGCATACATGCGAGTAGGTAACATTTACTTACACAGTTGCAATTGCAAGCTGTAAGGGTGGTCCACGTATTAAACTCGGGGTAGTTTATTATTATCTGCACAATACAATTATCTCAAAGATAATATGTCAGTGTATGTATGTATATTCCCCTACAATCTATACAGTTTCAAGATATATATAAAAAGAGTTTCTCAATTTTATTCTTTACCTCCAGAATATATAACAAATACTCATGGGTTTTGGATGGGTTTGAATGCTTAATATTGTAAATTTAACTTATTTTTGATTTATAAAGGAAATTAATAATATAATAATTATTTCAATTTGAAATCTACGAATATCGATAGAACCACAAATATTAACGCATATCAAATCATATGACAACTAAATAATATCTTTATGCAATGTATCGTAATTCTTTTCACCTACAAAAATTCTCTTCCGACACTTTTTTCCGATCAAGCACACCCATTGCATGATAATCACATCATTTTATGTAATGAGTGGTCGAAATTTCAAATATAATCTTTCTAGATAGGAGTAAATAAGTATCCAAATATTTGCTCAATAATTTGTTTAACGTAGATTATATATTATGTATCTTTATTAACGATATAGAGTATACTATATCCTGGTCCAATTCTTATTATATAGGAACTATTTTCTACAAATTCAATTTAGTTTAAAGGTGCTTGGTAGATTGTATTATTTACAAACGATTTATTAAATTAGAGAAAACCTATAAGAAAATATTTCTTGCCCGATGTCCCGATGTCCGGGCGAACGGTAAATGATTTCACGTTCTGACTGACTTCCAGGCCATTGCTGGGCCGGGTTGGGTCGAGTTGGTTGGCTGTTTGGGTGCCGCTGTCCGAGTTCGGGTCCGGGTCTGGGTCCGGGTCTGGGTCCGGGTCCGGGTCAGAATGCTGCTGCGGATAAACGTTGGGCGTTGGTCCATTGTGAAGGTATTTGCGCATTGTACAGAAAAGTCGTAAAATTTTGTGCTGTCTACGTACAAAGTGAATGGGAAACTGGATTCTGTGGAAGAGGCTCCATTGGCGAGAGGATGAGTGCCGGGCAAACGCCAGCAAACAATTCTTGTAAATTTTACGAGCACAAATATAATTCAAATGGTCATTAATTGCAACAACAACTACAACATCAGTTTCATATATATATGTGCATACATGTATATGTGTGTGTATAGGAAAGGCCGAAGGCATAAGGCAATAAGAGAAACGAAATTCTAAATGGGTCGCAGACGGCCTAAGAGTGCTCCATAAATGAATTGAAGACGCGTCGGCGATTGGCAACAACACAATAACAGAACAACAACAAAAACAAAAGCAGCGGGAAACAAGTGTCAGCGACGGGGGCAAGGTTATGTTATGTACAAGAGCAGCAAAGCAAAAGCAAAAGTAAAAACAATGCTGAAAGCTCTCTTACGAAAAAGCACACAGCCACAGTGGCAACGGTAGAGCGGGCCAACAGCAAAGTCAAAGCAATAACAACATGAGCGCTAGCACGTGGCCGGGAAATTTATCAGCCGTTGCCGGCGCACAACAAGGGAAATTTCCCAATTTCGAATTTGCAATGCACGTAAAGTACCAGTTACAGTAAACGATTGTTAGTCGTCTAACTGTCATGCAGTTGACTCGAAAAGTACCAGGCGAGGGACATTTGCCGAGTCGCTGCGCACATGGATAGCATAGATACTCGCACACATGCACACACGCACGCATACACACACACACACGTAAAGCCAGGCAGTCTACTAGTGTCACACAGATACACACAGATACTCGGTGCGGCCGTGGGGTAATATCTGTGAGATACGCACAGATACAGAAACTGGCGAAGCCTCGGAGTCCGCGTGCGCGTCGCAGCTACAGCCACAGCCACAGCCGCCGGCGACGTCGGCGTCGCCGAGGCAGAGGCAGAGCGACCAAGCGGCGCAAAAGAAATCGTCGAGCGACGGCTTCAAATGAACGCAAAACGTTGAAAAGCAAACATCCGCCAAAAAAATAAACGTCCCAAAATTGCGGCTGCCAAGCATCAACTTCAAGTACTTTCCACTCACAACTGGCTGTATATCTATAAATTTAATTGCTATAATGTTTTTAATATCGGAAATCTGAATTCTCGCTTGAAACATGTGTTATCTGTGCTAAGTTAATGTGAACTTTTGAATTATGTATTTAGTTGAGAGATTTGTGCTTTTGTTTACCGTTAAAGGCGTCATGCAAAAACGAGTTTTGCATTTCCCAGTTGCAACTGGAGTGAGAGAGAAAGAGAGTGACTGTGTGTGTGTGTGTGTGTGTGTGTGTGCATGAATGTGCATGAGTGTGCATGAGTGTGTGTGACTCTGAATAAGACAGGCATAAGTAACTTGTTCTATGGGGCGGCTCTGTACTGAATGAAGAGAATGATGTTTGTTTAGTTTTATCTGTATTATTCTCGATTGTAAATTGTGAATTCTGATTTTTGCACTCTTTTCTTACAGATCGAAGCATTTCCCCCAACTGCATTTCAAACGCCGAACATAATCATCGCATTTTCAGTTCGTCAGGTGATTGTCGCATGTCAAGGCCCCTTAAAGCGTGGAAGCTCTCTTAAAGCACAGCCCCAAAAAAGTTTCGTTCTTTGCGTGTGTGTGTGTGTGTGTGTGTGTGTAAATGTGTGTGCGGGTTCTCGTTTGTCTGTCTGCGTGCCATTGACATTGACTTATGGCTCTCGTTGGGCGGGAGCCGGGACGCCGGACAGCTGACGACTGACGGCTGACGGCTGTTGGTTAACGACTGCTCGGGGTTTGAGGTCGACCCTTTGACGAAAACTGTGGTTGAATTCTTTTGCTTTATGCTACGTTTAGTTTCTTGTTTTTCGCTTTCGGTTTCGCTTTCGTCTTCGTATTCGCATTCTGGCTGGCTACGCACGTTTATGGTTTGTTTTGCTTCTGTCCGTCAGTTCGCAGCGACGACGTCACACGCGCACTTACAAACACACACACACAGAAGCTTCCAAAGTGCCTACGTGTAGCTTACGCTCGCTAGAGCGAGAGAGAGAGAGAGAGAGAGAGAGAGAAAGAGGGAGAGAGAGATAGCTATGTAGAACAAGAGAGAAGCGGAAAGTGAGTCAAAAAGATAAAGACGTTGATGCCATTTGTTTTCTACGGCAACTAAGCGCTTTAGGCATTACGAACGAATGGAATGAATGTCTGTACAAAGTTGTCTGTCGCGAAGGAGGGGAGAGAAAACAGGCGAACGTCTGTCTCCAACCAAGAATAATATAATAATAACAATTATTTTTCATTTGCTTTGTACATCACTTATTATTGTCTATTTCTTGTTGCTAAGTCTATTGTCTCACATTGGGGCAGGTTAGGTATTTCCATAGAAATCAAGATATTCTTGTGGACCCTTTTGACGATGGTAGAGAGATAGAGTGAAAGAGGGAGAGAGACTGGAAATACAAGCATCTGCCATAATTGGTGAGTTATACTTTAAGTAATATAATAATTTGTTTAAATTTTTATAACTTGCACTCTTATGAAAATATATATACATACATATATGTATATCTTATATATCTACATTTATGTATAAAGAGAAATATGTACACGCATTAGAATGCTGCCTTAGCCGCCTCCTGCTCCATTTTGAAAATCTGCTTGGACGGCCAATGGGGCGTATGCGCGCCAAGATGTGCGCGTAGCAAACCTTTTGACTGCCACCTGGATGTGGATGCTGCGTGTTATGAAATGCCATTCAATTGTGAGACAACTAGTTATTTGGTTTACGGACTGAAGGCAGGGCTCGCTGAGTTTTCACACACGCATAAATCAATCGAATGGCAGCGGACAGAGCAGACAGAGCAGACAGAGCGGTAGAGCGGACAGGGGGGCAAGAACGAAGAATAATCATGAGGTGCAGCCAAACGTACTTGCCACGGCGGCCATAAAGTTAAGTTTTACGACTGCGAACGCATAATTACGCACTCTCGCACCTACGAGAGCGAACAGGGGCGGGTTTGAAACGGGAAGGTGGATGCTTGGCTGATTTTTGCAATTTGATTCGATTCTCGCCACCCTGGGCTAGTGGTGCGACAGATGCAGGCGTGAAATGTCATATGTGTGTATTTGCCACACATACATGTGCGCACAATGTGAGTGTGAGCAACTCGCATCACAATATGCATCTCAATATGGCGCTGTCTGTCTAGCTCATTTTTCGCAAATTATCAAACGATAGTTTCGCTGCCCTTCAGCGTGATTTATTGTTCTGGTGGTGGCTTCGCACTGAAGCTGTAGGCCATGCCCTGGCCAAGCCACAGAATTTCCATTTATGAGCAGCAGCCGTAGCTGCCCACCCCACGGTGCATTAAACTTAATGCCACGTGCTCGACAGAGCACAATGAGTCTTCCAGACGGATGCAAATGAATGAATGAATGAATGAATGTGTGGGCGAAAGAGAAGAAGTTCCTTTCGAGCATGCTCTCGCCACCCCACGCACACATACATATGCATTGCTCTGCGCCTGCTGCCCACGCGCCGCTTTAAATGTGAAAATTGCTCACAGACGGAATGGGGGCAGGTATGAGGTGGGCGACGAGGGCGTGGCAATGGCAAATCCAATTTGGTCATTCAAATTGCGAGCCAGACAAGACACAACACATTATACACAAGACACGAGCAGGACAATCATGTCATTGTCTATTGTCGTTGCTGCTGCTGCTGCTGCTGCTTCATGGCGCATAAATTGCACACTAATTGCGTCCATTTCTAAGTTTGCACTTGAAGTTTGGCACAGCTGTCGCTCATACGCCAGCGAGCAACGTCCCCGTCTAACCCATTAAACTAAAATACAAATGCGGTGGCAATGCTCTCGGCACAAGTATCGGTCTCGGTCTCAGTCTCAGCTTTAGCCTCAGCCTCAGCTTCAGCTACATCTTGAGCTCCAGTTAGATGTCTCAGTCTCGGTCCGCCTTATGTTTAGTTTGGGTGTGAAATCTAATTTGAAAAGTTTGTGTAGTCATTTTGATGCCGGCGCACACTCAGCAGCATATGCTACCCACCGCTTGGGTTTTCTTTTCTAATTTTGTTTGCAAGTCGTTGACGCAATATTGGCCAGCATCCGCTCGAATCCCGAATCCTCACTCCCGAATCACGAACCCGCATCTGCAGTTACTCCCTGCACACCCCAAGGAACCGCAAACACATTTGCCATGTACCCACCGAAGGCTCCAAAATTTAAATTACTTTGATATCAAACGAACGAATTTGGACTGTGGTGCAGCTGTACTCGGTTATGAGTGCCATTCACTGCGGTCCATTAGATTAGATTAGAGGTTGGTGAAATTAAATAAAGGATCCTTTAACTAGAAGTGTATATGCATATGTTTATGATTCTTCCTTGCTTCGTTCAATTAAATCTTGTTCAGCTTTAAGGAACCTACGTTCCCCGAACACACTTTTATCATTTGGCGTTTGGCATTTGGCATTTGGCATTTGCATCCAAAGTCATTCCGAGGTGAAACTAATTTAAAAACTAAATTTAACTTCAATCATCAAGACATAATCCCCAATGAGTGATAAAGAAGGGAAAAATAAAAAATGTACGCGCAGTCTCGCTCAGGAGGACGAAGGCGAAATCCAAATGCAAGAAAATAATTGAGTAGAGAGAAAAAGAAACTCATTTGGAAACTACGCCCCAAAGACAGGAAGAACAGAGGTAAAAAGTGCAGAATCAAGCAGCAGCGACTCTTGGGTGTGGGAAACTTTTGAATCGATTCGGGCGAAGGGTGTGGCTGCGGTTAAGCTGTTCGCCCAGCGAGGAAACAATCAACTGAAAAGCGCTGATGAGGTAGCAGGTGGGAAGAGCGAGCAAGTTTAATAGAACCTTGTCCTGGGTGGTTGGGGCTGCTGCCTGATGGTGTGTGGCTGCTGCCAACAATGGCGCAATGGCGTCTGTAATTTCGAGCAATTGTTTCCCCTCGTTTATGTCGTCTTTGTCTGTCGTTTGGCGTTTCAGTTTCAGTTTCTGCGCACTGGCTGGCTGAGCTGGGCGAAGCGTGCAAATTTCAAATGCTGTTGCAGCTCCAACACCTCCCAGCGGTTGGCCATAAGTAGCGTTTAGCACACCTTGGCAAGCATGGCTAGCTATTGCCATGCCATAAAGTCACGTACCATTATGCTGTGCGATTTCCAAGGCGAAAGATTTTCATACAGTGGCCAACAGATTCCGTCTCTACCTCCATCTCCATATCCACCAACTCCATCTCCAGCTGGGCTATGTTGGAAATGTTTTCGCACGGCTCGTTGCGTTTACAAATTGTCGCACATTCTTAAAGGTGGGCAACGCGGCCCGAACCAACCGCAGCCCCAAGCCCGAATTCCATTCATTCAGGGATAAAACCGCCCTTGACGCTCATTATGCGGATCCCGCCTGACTATATGTCCATTTGTCAGTCCGTTCCCCCAGATCTTTTTCTTCTTTTCCTTTCTTTTTTTTGTTGCTCCTGCATCGCTTAGCTTCCACCGTGCATAGACGAGCGTTTTTGCATTGGAATTTGCTTTGCCAAATGCCGCCATTTAGGGTTGTGCCAATAAAAAAATGATATTTATGGTTGTAACGGCCGTTTTGTGTGTGTACGCCTCCCCCTCCCAAACGACCGACCACCCCTATTACATAGGGGGCGAAAAAGTCATGCACACACACATATTTACATAGGCCTGACGACGATGGCTCAAATTCTTGCGGATGCTAGCAAAAAATTTACTATTTCTCACTCTGCGATTCTTTCAATATGCGTATGAAAAAGAAAACCGGAGTAACTGATCTGGCTATGATAGGTAAAACTATTAATAAATTGATGCTCTTAAGCCAAACAAACCTCTATCAAATAGTTAAGATTCTTTGCATTCGCAGTGTGTTCAGATTTCCTATTTCTGCAGAGCGGATGACTAGAGAAATGATCGAACAACAAACTTTTATGTTCAAAATAATAACTAGCAACAAAGTAAAAATATAAATAAAATAAACGATAAAAGTAATCATATTAATCATTCAAATTATCCCAAATTATCCCATGATACGAATAAGCTCACTAAAATGGCAAATTAATTTATGTACAATGTATTTATATGCATATATATATATATATATATATATATATATATATATATATATATATATATATATATATTATCGGATCTCTTTTCTAGAAGAGGCTTTATTAGTCTTTTGCATATTCGTGGATCTGATATTAATATTCGACTTGAATAGGATATCATATCTGTTTTCTCTTTCAGCTGCGCTTTTCTCGCTTTCGCCCACTGTACTTGGGGGTTGGACCTTGTTGCTGAACACACAAATGAAATCTCACAAGCATAACGAGCTCGTGACTCCATGCCAGCAAGGGTTGGGAGTTAGAAGTGGCTGGCTCTGGTACATATATACATGCACACATACACACACAAACACACATATATATGTAGAGAAATATGGCACGTACTCCTCGAGAGCCATAAGTTTACGTTTTATATCGGGCAAACTGTGCAATATTATAAATTTTGAATTTTATCTTAGGCATTAGATTGCCAGGAGTTTGGCTGGCTGTTTGGCTGGTTGGCTGGTTGGCTGGTTGGCTGGCTGGGACACTTGTATCGTCTACATTGGGTGTGTGTTTGCCATCTTAGATTAAATGGAAGGACGTGCGGGCGGGCTGCTGAGCATGGCCTCTGCGACTCAGTCTTGTATGTTGTTTAGTGCTAGTTCCAACAAAGGGTGATTATCGCGATTGGCGAAATAGTTGTGGCGTTAGTTGGGGAAGTCTAACTTTACCGCGCGGCAGGCGACATTAACTTGGTTAACTTATTGCGTTTAATGTTGAGCTCTCTGCTTCTGGTTTTCTTTTATCTATCTGTTCATTCGCAGGATCCAGGTGCGGCGGTTGCAGCGGCTGCCTATGCAAAACAACGTCCACAAGACCCACTTGTCGGTTTGTCGGCAGCGCCATGTCTTCTTATCTAAATCATATGTTGGACTCTCGCCGAATGTTTTTTATCAGCAACCACCAAACTGCATTGGAGGACATGTGACGGCAAGGCACAGGCCGGAAACGTTGCCGCTCTTCTATATTTTATTTAGCTGTGCGCAAGGGGAACGGGAACACAGACAGCAATGCACGAGAGCACGACGCGACACGGCACGACACGCGGACACGAGGACACGAGCCGGCTACGAAGTAGGAAACGACAATTACGGAAACTCGACGGTTAGTTTTTCCTGCCGGCAACTCAGTTGCGGCCGTGCAAGCGTCGGGTCAACAACGTCGGTAGCTGCCCCTGGCTAACGTCGATTTGTCATTTAACATTTTTCAGGAGCGTAGCGATATCAGCTAATTGTTGAGCCTGTGCAACTTCGTATACGTATACTGAATGTATCCTGAGTGTATCCTATCCGGTATACCTTCAGTATACGTAACACGAGGAAACACCAGCAACGCGGGATGTGTAAAAGCTTGAATTAACGTTTTAAAATAGTTAATGTTACTGTTCACATAAATAACTTCTTCTGACTTAGCACGCACTAAGAAAATTACACTCAAAATAAATACGATTATTTTCACATATGTGATATCCAAATGCGTTTTCATTTACTCTTTCATCTTCATCTTCGAATAGAAACACTTTTCAGACACTCATAAGCAACCTGTTGCACTAGTATTTTGATTGACGCGTCGTCACTTTGATGGGAGAACACAGATGTCGAAGGCGGAACAGCTGACTCGAACCACTGAGGATGACGGAGATGGCACTACGTATTATAAAATGTGATGAATGATTAATCATTAAATAGAGTGAATGAAACTATATTCTATTTCGAATTATATAATATTGATTAAATTACAATTATTCTAATTTACATATATTTTTTGTAATATAAAATTAAATATTTTTAAATGAAAAATATCGAAATATTCTGTATATTTTGTAATATATAAATATATATATGTGATATAATAATAAATTTATATAAATAAATAAATCATTTGAAACACAATATAATGTCGCTAGCTTTTATTCTCTCTCCCAGGTACGTCATTCCCATTCACAGCAGAGAAATGTATAATATATTTAGAGAATACCGAATGAATGAATGAGAGTTGACACAGATAGATAAATGAACATATAATAGATATATGTAAGCATATTGAAAGACCTTCAGCCACTTCTATAAATGAAACATCAGAACTGCCCTCTCTTATTTTTTAGATATCTCTATTACATAATATCGCCAATTAGAAAAAAAAGTGCCTAAAAAACTAAACTGAGTCTTCATATCAATCATATCAGGATCAATATTAATCTAATTTTGAATAGGAGCTCTGCGAATAAATATGATAAACATGTAGATAACAATTAAACATGATCTGTGTCTGCTGATCTCTCTCCTTACCAACAGTAACGATTCAAATCAATTAAATTTCGTTTTAGCTACATTATGTGACTGCACCGCAGCGCTGTAGGCGACAGTTTCTGTAACGTATGCAGCGCCATCTGTTGCGCAACACATGCATCTCACTCTTTGTGCGTTTTCAGTGAATACGCAAAATCTAATATACTTAAATAAGGGATGGAAACGCTTTCTTATCAGACAGAAACCAAGTTTGAATGATTGATGAAATTGGAATCGAAGCCTTTAAATCCAAGAATACGAAATTCTCCCAGATCAAAAAATGCATTAACAAATATTTATTTTTAATTTTCAGCTTCATTCAGATAAAAGGCTGATCGTGTGGAGAAGCCATTGAACTGCAGCAATCAAGGCAGTTCTCAAGGGGAGCGCACGGTTAGAAGGGAACCAAAAGCAGCAACGGCAGAGTCCAGAGACGTCGAAAGACAAAACCTACTTGACAACGCCTAAAGCAACAACATTAAAAAAGACAACTACAACAAACAACAACAACAACGACAGTAATAACAACAACCACAACCACAACCAGAACCACAGCAACATCAACAGCAACAGCAAAAACGCCAAATGAATATATGAACATGCGGCGTTTCTGTATCGTTCGCCAGGCCCGTCAACTTCCCTATCTCTGTCCTCTTCTCCCTCCCCAATGAAATGCAGTCGGTTGTCATGGCAACAATGGCCGCGGCGAAGGAGCGCACAAAGAGCACACAAAGAACATTTAATTCGGCCATATTTGATTTTGGAAATGCTTGAATTGTTGTTGTTGTCACTGGCACAGCCACAGCTACAGCTACGGCATCTCGTTCCTATTCACGTTCTCATTCGCCTTCTCGCTCTGGCTCTCTAGTTAGCTCTCGCTCATGCTCTCCTTGCTCTGGCTCAGCTCTGCTCAGGGTGGGTTTTTCGGCTGGGCATTCACAGTGCGATTGCTCGGCACTTGCTGCTGAGATCTTTCGATTTTGTATCTGTTTTCCATATTTCAGTATTGGCATTGAACTGGAGCTGCCTTTGTCCAATTGTGCTATACATACAACATGATTCGAAAAGTATAAATAGTATGCTCTTCCCACAATAAATGTTATGCATTGATACATTTTCCACATTTGCTTGGAATTCCTCTTGGCACACAGCGCCCATGCAACCAGCCGTAGCACAGCCCAACAACAGAATCTTCGAGGCGAGGTTTTATGTTAGTTTAACGATTTGGCAATTAAGAAACTGTGCGCTAAACACGTCTTTAAAAACAAATAAATCACCTCTCTATTGTCCGTCACCCTTTCAGATTTATATCTTAGCATGGGCATATGCTTGCTCGAAGGTAATTAATATTCATGGGAGACTTAAGCTCATAAACGACTATCGATTAAGTATCAAATTGTCGATTTACAATCGCCGATAATAATATCATGATTCCTCAAATTAGAATTCGCACAGGGTTGGGCCGGACAATAACATGTCGGTATGCGACTATTGCATACCCTGCATAGTTTGCTCTAGGTCTGTATTTATATACGCATACTTTTGATCTGACTTGAATATATTTAAGTGTAAGGGATCTTGATTTTAACACAAAATTATTGTTTGGTTTTAGTTTTTTCATTTAAATATTGCATTATTATATTTAAATATAATGCTATTTGTGATTGAGCCTCCCATATGAATAGTCCTCTACTGCCGAGAGTTCTTATAGGTAGACTAATAGAAAATTAGGGAAGTGTGGCAAACGGCATGGATATTTCGAGATTGCTAGACTTGATTTTGCAATTTAAAGCGTTTAATGTTTAATACGTTTTGCTATGGAGATTCTCTGCCTAATAGGTTTTTAGACTTTGACACACATGCCCAGAACAATGGAAGGTAATTTGCCAAATGAGCCTTCTCATGCGAATGATATATATACATTTTTTTTAATTGAAAAATGTAATGTAATTATATTTGTATTTATTAGTTTATTATTCTGAATAACTAACATGTTAAGCTAACTTACTTTTGTATTTGGTATCCATGTGCAAATCTGTAAGAAGGAAAAAGAACATTAGAAATGCATAGTTGCTATCAATATGATATTGTTACTATATAAATTGAGCATTTTAAAATTCCCCTTTAGCTTGTCTATACATTAGTTAAATTGGTTAAGAATATTAAATCATATCATGATATACCTTTAAATAAGTACTTAAAAAACTGATTTAAAATTTAACGCAGCTAATGCTCACATATATATATTTCTTTTTATATATAAATACATATATATTTTATTTTATGCTAAACGTGCATTAAGCAGGCAAACCATCAATTGCTCAAAGTCGAGTCTGGGCATGGCCTGACATGGACGGAGCTCACAAGCTTTGCAATTGAATTTTTTGAATACATTTGCTGACTGCAAATGGGATTTGGTCTCTGACGAGGGCGACACCCGAAGACGGAGACAAGGGTAAGTCAGTGGTCAGATAGCCCCGTCAATCAATTCCCCAGCTCGGAGGCGGAATCGTGTGTGCAACTGCAATAAATTACAAGCCAACTTGACAGGCAACATTTTAAATTCCTGCGGACGACCTCCTGTCAGAAGACATCAGCAGCAAGTGTCTGGATGCGTCACGAATGATATACGATATATGTATGTGCATGAATATGAAATGTATATTCATTTAAATACATGCATATACATATGTACAGATATGCGAGTGGGCAAGTATAGATGGTACATGTGTGCGACATTCCTGAGCCACGGACACACGTCATGTTTCGGAAAAATCAATGTGGCTCATTTGGCGACCTCGAAATCGTAATGCACCGTTTAATGTTCCCTTAAAGACTATTAAGTCAACTCTTCGGCAACTATGTGTCTCTTGTGCAGGGCTAGGGCAGGGCCAGGGACAGCCATTCAGTGTGCAATTAAAAGGCACAATTGCAACTCTTTGACGAACGGCGCGCCGAGAGAAGCGAGCGAAAACAAAGCAGCGCAGGATGTTTTTTTAGATTTCAAATATATTTGTGGGACTGCTGCAAAGCAAAAACAACAGCTGCCGTAAAACGCAAAACGGCAAGCGGCCATTAAAACTACTTTATGATCTCTCGAAAAGCGAAAGCGTGAGTCTCGCCTGCGTCTCCAGAGAACCAGAGAAGACACGAGCAGTTCATTCCACAGTCATTCTGAGTCGGGCCACTTGCAACTAACTGCACAATACTTGTTCACGATCGAGCAACATCTAAAATGATTTACAAAAAATTCGAAATTTCAATTCTTAGCCTTTGTAATTCCACTATGGATGTAGTCAGTCTGCTTATCCAAATTACACTTAGCCAACTTTTATACTGGAGAAATGCTTTACAAACGGATACGCACAGATTCAGATTCAATTAAGCCAATATACTCTTTTCGTTTTCTGAGCGGGTATGCATTGTGGAATAGATTCCGTCGGGGACGGCAAACTACGAGGCAGAAGGATTAATATTTTTATAGGGCACTTTTCTGGTCGATAGCTGAAATTTGCAACAAATTGTTTTACGATCGACAAGCCCTTAAAATTAACAGCAGACGATGTGAGTTTCACTAGAAACGACGTAGACCTCATAAATTATGAGTCATAATTCATTGAGAACATAAATAAAATGCGGAGTACATGCATTCAGTGAATTTTCAAATTTTCATTTTGATCTGTCTCTATAAACTGCAATCCAAAAGGGCAAGCAATATTCAGATTGATTAAAGTCTTTCCCACCATTAGTAT
The DNA here is from genome assembly GCA_030914335.1 of Drosophila borborema. Taxonomy (NCBI): domain Eukaryota; kingdom Metazoa; phylum Arthropoda; class Insecta; order Diptera; family Drosophilidae; genus Drosophila; species Drosophila borborema. The sequence goes on from JAUESP010000309.1 coordinate 1,179,702, forward strand.
CTATGCAGATGTTACAATTCGATTTACTTATATGTGTATTAAACACTTTCTTAGTACTTGTTCACGAAATAATAAGAGAGTATTGGTAGTGTAAAGCGCACCTAAATCAACAGATTTGGACTACCTTATTATAATATAAGTATTTCCAGTCTTTTGTATATAAGCAAAAGTCCACTTTATTAATGACTCTATTGAGGGTGTCTTCTTGTCGAGTACTGCAATACTTTCGGTTTCTTATAAATGTGTATCGTAATTTTATTTTCTTCTTCTTTGATAGTTTTGCACCTTCTATACACTCTCGTTGTTAGCTAACTGTCATAATATTCTCATAGTCTTCATCTTACATAATTCACCCATACATACATACATATATACATGCATACATGCACGCTCAGGTGCGCGCTATGCTAAATGCGTAGTTGATGACGGCTCTTGGGGTGCAGTACGGGCTATATGTTGGAAATATGTATAATAATATATTAGCATTCAAATGTGTGTAATTGACAAATTACAAGAGTCTAGTATTTCAAGCACGTTATGTGCAAATTTCGCAAAGGTGCTTGGTATCCAAATTCTAAAATTTACAAGATCTTCGTAATCATTGCGCTTATCTACTTTTACAAATTTAAATCTCTAACTGAAACGGTATTCAAATTTAGCTTAGATACTAATTTGGGAGTGGAAGCAGTTATCGAAAATGATAAACTCGCACTGCGTATGGCATACACGAAAATAAATAACAGACGGACAGACGGACATGGCTATATTAAGTCAGCTCGTCGCCCTAATTAGAAATATATATACCCTATAGATTCTGGCACGCCTCCTTCTGCCTGTTATAAAAGTGAATCGATTGAAAATCGAAAATAATAAAACTTGCAATCAAACTAAGCAATGAATATGCTTCTATTCAAGTGGCACACAATTATTTACAAACAATTTAACGAACGTTATTGTACGGTTATATGTAATGATTTTTACAAGAAGAGTGAGATAGAGAGAGAGAGTGTGCGTGAGAGAGAGGGAGAGAGTAACAGAGAACTTGCTTCCAATTAAACTTCCTGGAATCTGATGGAAATCTGTTTAATAATTTTTTAACATAGTATATAGTATACCATAATAACCATCAAAAATATATAATACTAGAAATTAATAGAAAATAAGTATGTAGTAAAAATTGAGAAATATAAATGTAAATATATAATATTTAACTCAAACCAGAATTTAAGTCTCGTTGGCAGACATTCTATTCAAGCAACGCCTAGTTATAAATATATAATATATATATAGCAAATATATGCATTTGAGTTGTGTGTATGCGAATGGTTTTTTCTTTTTTCTTTTTGTGATTATGTCTTTCGATTAGAGTTAAACTGTTTCTGATGGGGCAGCTGGGCACAGGATATCTGTTAGTCAGGCCGGTTTGCTCGTATTGGTTTATTAAAAGCATATGAATATATGAAATTAATTATCATTCGGAACTGAGGAGCTGACAGGTTTTACTGGTCCAACTGGAATATATAAATTGATAAGAAACGAGGAGATAATAAAAGTTGAAAGCGCGCACCTGATTTACGGCGCCAATGCGCCAATGGGAACTTAAGGAAAGGTGTCAAATATCCCAAATATGATGCATAAGTATGCTGTATCTATTATTAATTCAATCAAATGAATGCATAGTAGTGATATTCATACGACATTAATACTCCATAATGAATGGACGCCACGGAGTGGAGCCAAGCTGAGATGAGTACGTACAATAAAACTAATTTCGCACGATTTGTATTCAAAATGTCGAAGAATTGAAAACAAAGGCCTTCAGAAAAGTATATGTGACATAAATGCAAATTCGATAATGTCGCTGTATATGGCCAGATATATACACCTCGGCCAGACCTGGCCTCCTCTGTAGGTGAGTGTTCTTGATGGCGTTCTGTGTTATCAGCGGCTGTGATCTGGCCTGGAAATCAAACTACAAATACAGCCACAGCGAAAGCACACTTTCTTGTGCATGCATGTACGTACATATGCAACTGCATCTAGACATATTTTGATAAGAGCAAGAGCAGGAGACTTCTCCATCTCCTATGTGGTAAGTGATCTCCCCCTGCTGGCTGGCAGCCATTTATGTGCGGACTGCAAGCGTCTAAAGTAAACATTTAATTGCGCCATTAATTGTGCGGTAAGTATGCCAGATGCACATGTGGGGAAAGGAGAGAAAGACAGACGCAGGCAACACGCGCGCGCGCATGTGAGAGAGAGAGAGAGAGGGAGAGAGAGAGAGAGAGAGAGAGAGAGAGAGAGAGACAGAGAGAAAGGGAGAGAGAGGCAAAGGTGCAACCGGAACGATGGTCGCCCGACTGGGGAACTGTCTTCGACTCTGCACTGCCAGCAGACTGGGCTGGGCAAAAACAAACAAATTCCATTATTTAAGTGCTCAGCGGTGCATTTGTTAGCCACAGTTTCAATTCCCATTCTCATTTTGCGCTGCCCTTACCCACTGGCTTTTACGACCATTCATTCGAGTCCTCCATTAAGAAGCGCCGGGTTGGAGCTCTGCCTAGTTCAACTTCCCTGTTGCGCTCGTGGCCGGCGCTTGCGCGGACGGCTCTCGAGGCCATGTTCAAGTCCATCTGGATTCCAGTTTGAAGACTCAACTGCAACTGCAGCGCTTTAGGCGCATTAACTTTGTGTGGCTTTATGCACAAAATGAACAGCAATACAATCGACGTTTTACGATGCTTTAGCTGACAGTTTTGGCTGAAATTATTTTTGTTGTTATCGATAACTACGTCTTTCCCCTCTCTTTGTCCTACCCTTATGACTAAGAAAGCGTCTGCATTTTTAGGCGAACGTATTTTCGCAAGAATCGTCTCCTTACTGCTATACTGACCGATTAGATAACTAGTTATATGATCTCGACTGCTGATAAAATGTACGATAAATTGAAGAGGCCTTGATTATAAACCTAGTCCTAATCAAATTCAATATAATAAGAAATAAGACTAAAGCTCTCTATGGGTTATTAATTCAATTTTAATACAATAAAAGTTAGAACTTTAACATTCAATTAATTATATAATTGATTTTTATAGCCTGAACCCATTGAAAATGGGAAGTCAGGGTATAATGGTTTTGTGGAAATGTATGTAACAGACAGAAGGAGACGTAGCAGACCCCACAAAGTTTATATATTCTTGTTCACCACAAGCAAAATATTTTGATATAGCCCTGTCCGTCTGTCCGTCCGTCCGTCAGCATAAACTTTGAAATTTCAGAAACTACAAAATCTAGAGCGCTGAAAGTTCACTTGAATACTCATTTGTAAGTTATGCAGTACGAATTCACTTTCGCCGGCAATTTGAAAAGAACGCTTTCAAAATACTGAAGACTTGTAATTTGGCCAATATACACATTTGAATGCTATTAATATCATGAAGATCGTGCATCTAGAAATGGAGTTATTAACGTCAAAAGTTCAGCCTGACCCACCCCAAGTTTGCATAGTCTTGAAGTCGAGCCGTCTGGAATAGAGCCTTCTTCTTGTTCTTATTAGAGTTACCTTAAATCCACTATTAATACAACTTGTGTGTCTTTTTGAGGTGATAGAAAAATGTGAGTGTAGATTGCTGGTAGACTAGATGAAGATGATGATATGAAACGAGACTATGAATTATGGACGAGTTGTTAGGATTGATGTTATCCATTCCTAGTGACGTTTCATGTTGTAGAGAGCTTAGTTCCGAGAGAAATTCTTCAAATGAAATGGATGATATTAAATCTGTATCTGGGGTTTCTTCGAAGCGTGTCTCCAAATCAGTGGAAAATAGTTAAGTCTTTTCCTTATTTGATTTACATTAGTCCTTACTGCCCTGAATGGCGTGGTTTGTCTTGGGATGTCTTTCAATGTTGTTTGTCAGTATCCATAAGTTTTGCGCGTGGTAGATGGAAGTGGAGTTTGAGAGTGTTTCTATTCTATTCGTTTTTCTTTGTCGTTAAGTAATTTATAATACTAAGTTCTTTAATGAGTTCATTGGCTTATATAATGATATTGCTTAATCAATCAGCTCTAAGTTCTTTAAGTACACAATTTTCGTTTCCTGATTCTCTTCTCTCAGGCATTTCTTCTCTCTGAAATTCGTTCTCTCAGAAATATCACAATTTTTGGGAGTGCGCCTGGCGGGGCAATGGAACAGAGCCACGTGGCAGGCCGCTTCTGTTTGCTTGCCTTTAAATAGTTAATCAAAGGGAAAACCTAACAAAGGCCGTAATTAAATTAAACTCTTTGCGAGAACAATTTCTGATCCAGCTTCAGGGCGGAGGTCTAGTGAGCAGGAAACTCTGACCCTCGCACAACGAACAAGAGAACAAGGGAACAAGAACAGCAATAACAACCAATGGAAACATTTACCTTAATTTAAACACGCTCTCGCACTTGCACAGAGCTAGAGCTGGAGCTACATTAAATTTTGCAAAACACAAAATGCCTCTTTTCATGCTGGCTGCTGGGTGCTGGGTGCTGGTGGGCAAACAGTTTCAGATACAAATGCACCGAAGGGAACGTGGGGCTAGGCGATGTGCAGGCGGAGGAGTTGGGCAAGAAGAGCCACACCCATGCCCACACTCACCCCACACAAGCACAGCCAAAAAAGTTTTGCTTAGCTGCCATTTCGTTTTGGCAAAACACGAAATGTATTCCAGACACGCATCGGGCCATTTTGCAAACGTGCCACGGAATGAGTCTCGAGCTAGGGGCAAACTAAAGCATGGGGACGTTTCGCAAATAACAGGATTCCGCATCCGCCCATCCATTCAGGGTTGAGAATTGGTCTGCCAGATGAAATGTTCTGCTGGCAAATCACACGGCAGCAGGCAGTGGGTAGGAGCATAGGGCAGAAGGCAGAAGGCAGAGGGCAGTGGGCAGAGGGCGGAGGGCGGAGGACTGGGGCAGATAGCAAAAGAAAACTTTCTGCAAAAAATAAGTAAAGTTTGAATTTGGCAAACATAAATTATTTGGTTATATTGCAAGGCCCCCATGCGCAATGGCGAACGGCGAACGACAAATGGTTCCCCACGGCCCCAGTTATGCTTCTAACATATTTTCTCTCGCACACTTTATAATCGCTGACAAAAAATATATGAAATAAATAAATAAAAAACACTTGGAGCTTGGGAACTACGCCGTTATTAGTCCTGTTGCCGGTCTACTACAGTCTACTACAGTCGCTGCCTATCTCTGCCTCTGTGCATCCTTGAGGCCAGCCATTTGCCTGTTTCCCGGCTTCAATTTTCCTCGTGCTGAAAATGGGGCGAAACTTTTGCTGTTATTGCATTTGTTGCCCTTGCGACTGACTCTAGATACTTTGTGCTTGTAACTTATGGATACGACAGCAGCGGCAGCCCTCCTAGTAGAAGCACCACCAAGGTGTGCAAATTGCCAGAGCAACGGAACGAGACGAGGAGGACGTCCACCTTGAAAGTTGTGGTGTAATTTGTATCTAATCTAGCCTCATGTTTATATAAAAGCAACGACGACTCGAAGGAAAAACTTCAGCAGTAGCACACCCAACCATCTATCCACCTACACACACACACACACAGACAGAAACACACGTATAGAAGCTATTTGTGCAATATGGCACTGTGAAGTGTGCGCTCATCCTTCCATTCAATGTTTCGTTCAATTCCATGCAAGAACTACATGTATTCTGCTAGTAGAAGTAGTTGTAGTAGAAAAAGTATATAATATATATATACATATATATATATATATATATATAGTAGAGAGATATGTATCGTATATTTATGTGCGATGCTGCGACTAGTTGGGTCCTTTTGCTGGCTTTGGAATTTTAATAAAATTGCATCGTTCCTAACTAAAGATAGATATTTTTCGTGTAATTTATGATGATGACAAATAGCACAGTGAAGCAAATACTGTGGGGAAAACTTGCAAAGCTCGCAGAAACAAGGGGACAAGATATCATCTCTTCAATCAGAATAGTTTCAGATTCCATCTTAATTATTGAAAAAGTTAAATTGAGGAAAATAAATTGGAATTTATTTATATATGACAGATTTGATTTAAATAAAAAGTAAGTTTGAAACATTTTATTTATGAATTTGAATTGTATATAAAGAAATCTAAATTAATTTCTGGAAGACAGTATTGATCTTTCTGCCTACACAGAGGGGGACAGAACGAGATTTAAGATCTCTAAGTTTCACACTTAAATTAAAGATCATCAACTGTTAGCTAACATACTTTGGGTTCAACTTAATTTAACTAAGATATATACATATATGGGATCTATCAGCTCACAGAAATTTATCAAATTCTCTATCGTAATTTTTTTTTTTCGCATATTTTTTTTATGAATCGCCATCTTTGAGGCTAATGGGTATTAGCCCTTACCCAGAAGTTGGAGTCAGAGCCAAGCACTTCGCTAAGACGCAGGACGTGTCCTCTGCGCTGGCTTATTTATTGATGAAGTCAACTACAAGTTGGCACGCAACTCCCAGGTTGTGTCATCGAGCAAATGGCAGAAGAGTGCCAGCTTAATTTTACCCAATTGATCAATTTGCCGTCATGGCCTACTGCTTCGAGCACACTTCGATTGCATATGCAGATGGAGGACGTTCCCGTTGATTGGTCCACTAACTCGAAGGGCTATAATATATATATTGGCAGTAGCGATAATCAAGCAAGTGAAAGTCAGCAGGAGCCCGAATCGAGTGGACCTAATGTAATTACAAAATGTCTTGCCTAAGCTCGGGGCCATTAATTGAGAGCGGACCGCCCGCATTTCCAATTACGAACAAAATAAATTGTTGATCGTATTAAGCTTTGCAGGCGCTCTGAAAGTATTCGTGAGCACGTTCTGACCAGTTTTATAAAAACCTTTTTTTTTTACCTAGCATTGATGTACATCTTCTCGGTTTGAGTTTGCGGTCTAAGAAAAAATTCTTGAGCTGCTTTGCTGGATTTACCTGTGCCGCCGCCTCGAGTTGCTGGAAAGGATTCGGGCATCAGGTGCCCAGCCGCGAAGGGGTTACGGCTCGCAGACTCTGCGAGCGTAAAATTGTTGTAGTAAAAACACAAAATTTTCACGGTTCAGCAAAAAATTTCATCTTTTTTACGATATGCGGCATAAATGGATTTATACTGCTGTCAAACAAGCAGCTGAGAACCATTGTCTGCGAATCGACTCAGAGCCCATAGCCCATAGCTTTAGGCCATGGCCTATAGCTATGCCTTCAGTGGCTATTTCAACGATTTCTCCGGAATTGAAACTGCGTCGCAGTCGCCGTTCTTGTCGCGCTTACCTCTTACCGTTTGTCAGGTTGCAGCACGTCACAAAGGGTTGCAGGAAATGTCGACGACAATTGTTGCAATTCCATTGCCTAGGATCGTAAAAAACACAGACACGCACACACACACACACACACACACAGGACTGCAAATCGACAAGGACACGGCAATAAATCAAAGGTTAAGAAAGTGAAAGTTGCAAACGGTAAATAGCTCCGTTGCTAAAATCTTCTTCGATGTTTGTATTTTTAATTTTCGCAGTCTCTGGTCCCGCCCAATTTTATTAGACTTTTTGTTGTTATATAATCAATGTGAATGCATAAGGCTGAAGGAGGCGCAGCCAACCCCAGAGGGTAAATATCTTTTGAGGGTATTTGGAAATCGGGCAAGCTCTCAGCTATTTTTTCTCTATCTAATGGCAGCCATGCTGAAAATTGCGAAGAGGCGAATCCCGTTTCTCAGGTGCAAAGTTTACAAAGGGCTTATGTCAAGGGTTGATTTTGCCTGTGGGCTCTTCTGCTGAGTGAGGGATATACAAATGTACAAATGTCCGCTTTAATTTATTTAATGCCAACATTTGCTCTAACTCCCATGGAAATTGGTTAGCTCCTCCTCCTGTTGGTGTGCTTAAGCATAAACCACAACTGACGTTACTCTAACAATGAATTGTTTTCTTTCCTCCTTTCTGTTTGTGTATTTTTGAATTGCGTATTATTTTATTGTAAGAAGTCTGATGGGCGTAAAGCATATTTAATTTTGACATTTTTACTGCAGTTTTTTGGTTTTGCTGACAAAAGGGGTTCAGGAAACAGTTTGAAGGAATTTCAGGAAGAGATATACCAATCTCAGGCATGTTCGATGCGACTAGCAGCAACTAGTTAACCACAATCTAAATACCTTGTGAATATTATTTTCATTAACATTAAAGTAATACAGACTATTAATTGATATTATAATACTATCCATCCCAATGTTCATCCCGGAATAAATCTGGAAATATGGAAACAAGATTGTGAACCTTTAGTTACCTATTTTAACCCCCAATCAAGAATAAAGACTTTATATGAGAAAGAACCTATAGATAGTATAGGCTCATTCGGAATCAGTGAATTTATTGCATTCATATGGAATACGATACGTAAGACTTGTATAATATCTTTGAAATCGATTTTAAAACGAGCGCATCTTCGGACTTTGTTTATTGATTATAGAGTAAACTTTAAATATATCGAGATTTACACATCTGGATAGATAAACGAAATCAGTAATACAACAATTACATTTTTACAATTTTCAAATATGTTTTCTTTTAATTTTTAAATTAATTGTAATATAAATCAATTTTATTTTTGACATTATTTAGGAAATTATGTTTCATGAAATTCCTATAAAAAATAAGTTTATTTGAAATTAAACCAATTTACAATTGCTTCTCACTGTTGATTATCAAACTCCAGAACTCAATTATTAAATTATAATTATAATTGAAAAAAAAAAACCAAATACTTGAATAAATTTATTTATAATAAACCAATTTATAAAGATAGATATGTAGATTAAATAAAATGAGTAAACAAATGTAGATTCACTTTTAAAACTTATTTACTTCATCAGGAAATTAGCTTATAGCAACGGACGATAACTGAACTATCTCGCTTAATATTAATAGATACCATATTTAGATACGAGAAGGCATGAGAAGTGTTTCAGATAGCTCCCAAGTGATCTCCCGAAAATGGAGCAGCAAATCTGTTAACGTTAACGGAACATGTGTTAATTTAGCGTCGTAAAAACTGACGTTCAAGGGACGAGTTGAGTGAACGAAATATTTACCGCATTCCAAACTATGTAAAAATAAAACAAAACAAAACACCAAAAAAAAAAAAAAAAGAACAAACTAGTAAGACCAGTCACTACCAACTGTATAATACTCGCTCACAGAAACAAATCAGTTAACTGTATTCTGAAATAAACAATTTTCGAATTCGATTCTCTAGCCGTACACAGTAGATCTCTCTCATAGATCGATCGGTGCAAAACGTAAATAGTTTAATTGTTCGATTTGGTTATACATATATAAATAAATGCCATATAGTGTGAACGATCTATAGAGTATATTCGTATTACATCTCTATGGATATACAGTTGTAGCCAGGCCAGGTATGATGTCCATAAACGTTTTATGATTTAAGCGATTGCTGATTTCCCTACACTTTGATGGGCGTATATACAAGATGAACGATGTAGAAAATCAATATACTCGTTTTACTTCGTAATCGAGTATGAGAAGTCCCATCTCCGATGGCCAATCGCTGCACCAACGATGCACCAACCAGAGTTGGGCACAAAAAATCATTATTTATTACCATTTTTGGATTTTCCACCGTTTTCCAATGTTGAGAAATGGGCAAGATAAGACGTGGGTCAGGCGTAGCATTGGGACTACGATTTGGGACTGGTGACTGATGTGTCAAGCGACGGTGAGGCATTTTGTTGATAAAATACGAGCTGGAAATATGAAAACAAGCAACGAGACATGGACATGGACAACGAAGACATACAACGCAGAGAGAAAGAAAGAAAAAGAAAACGCATTTTAAATATCGAAAACTGGTTTTCCACTGAAATTCCTTCTCTAGGCTTTGGCTGGGCCATTGAACGACCGGCACTTGAGTGTCAAGTGCCGAGAGCTGGGATAGGGTTTGGGTTTGCCATTGGATGGCCCAATGGCAATTAGATCAGAGACATTGCTCACTCTGAAGTGCCTCTGACGCGCGAAGGGAAAACATAAATAATACTGTTTTGAAAGCCATTGTAACATGAAAGAGGAGCGTTGGCTCCGATCAATCCGATGGTCAAATACTCTGACATGATCAAGTTATTCAATATAGTTCGATCACTTCCCTCTATATCCGACTTGCATTTTAAAGTGGCCCGGATAGGCCTGCAGTATGGAATATGGAATGTAGATCTCGTTTAATGCGTTCCATGAGAAAGTCGTAGTATCCCTTGCAAGGGTATTATGAATATGGGCAGAATATATGAGCAGAATGTACAAGTATCTATCTGTATGTGTATCAGTATCAGATATTACGCCTGTCATTCAAACAGCCAAAGGAGAGTTGCTCCAGCGTGATAAATGCAGCAAATTTGCGCTTTGAATTTCAATGGCGGCCGCATCTCGTTCTAACCAATCTCGCAGTGGGTGCCGAGAGACATCGAGTCCCATTTCAATTCCACATCGTTCTGTATGATGTACTTATAACAAGAGTCAAGTGCGGGAACATGGATAGTCGGAAAATGGATGGAGGTGCAGTTGGGCTGGAAGTTGTGCCTGTGGTTAAATGGTTGGGCATGGGAATGAAGATGGGGATGGGGATGGGGCCACTCTGTCAATAGCCGCAGCGAGTCGCCCATTATAATGCGTTTCTTCGACAGGCCATGAAAATATGCCTGGTGATTTTAAAAATGCTTTAATTGAAGCCCGAAGCCCGAGGCCTGAACTCGAATCTGGGCAGCAGACAAAATGTCTGTTTTTTTTTTTTTTTTTTTTTTTTTGTTCTTGAGCAGACAAAGTGGTCAGCCCAATTGAAATTCTCAATGCATTCACTTTAGTTGAAAATATATTCAACTGCCACGCCGCAACAATGTTTTTGCTTTTTGTAAAATCGTATGGATACGATTACATCAAATACTCAAAAAAAAGAAAAAAAAAAAAACAAAACAAAAAAAAAAAGATTCCGACGGCAATCTTATATATTTACTACAATTTACATGAATATTTCTCGTAACCATCATTTGAACATACTTTCGCTGACGAAAGAAACTGGACTAAATATTTTATACACCCTGCTATCCATGAGAGCAAATGGAACTTCAACTTTTGTTGACAAACATCGTTCCAAAGTAATTGTTGGGCCAATAGAAAAGTCGTAAAGTTTAAGGCAATAAAAACTAAAACGATTTATTTTCTGCATCGGTTGAAATATTGAACACAAGAAGTTGTACAATAAGCAGCAACTATCTGATGTGTGGCCAACCTAGATGCTAAGTTCTATGAGACTCTGACTCTGTTCCCAGAGCTTGGGCTCTGCAGCTGCTTAATCGGATTACAAGAAAGTATTTGACTGAGAATATCGGCGACTTGTAAAAAGATACTTTGAAAAGTATTTTTCGACAAATAATAAATTGAAATTAAATGTAGAAAAGAAATTTTACATAATATAATCATCTATTATCGAATATTATATAACTGACTCTGAGCAAGCTCAAACAGGTTTTAATTTATTTGAAATAAGATTTATCCAATACATTATCTTCATCCAATAGAGGCGTGGCAACTAAACTAAGTATCTACAACTGCCACAAGTCCAGAATTGACTCAACAGTATTTGAATCACTCTTACAAGCTCAGCAGATAGATTTTCCAGCTAAATCAATGTTAATACAATTTTTTAAGATATTTGTGTGAGTTCCATAGGCTGATTAGTGGCGAATCCATTCATGATTCATTATATACATTTGCTAATGATAATTGTTTAATTTATTGTATTCATACAGTAATACTTTATATAAAAGTATGTGTTTTAAATGTGATCAAATATTATTTATCGATTATGACATTTTTTTTACATAATAAAATGTGAGAAATATTTGATTCGAATGCATTTTAATACAAAAATGACGCACTTAAACAAATTGAACTTTAATGTACACTTTGAAATTTGCAAATGTACGAATTAAATCAATTTATTTATTTATCATTTATTGAACTTTGATGCGGATTTTATTAGTTATAAGTGTCGACTTAACACTTTATCCGAAAGTTTACGGCTTCAATCGGTGACCAAAAATAAATGTGGGATAATGCAAGGTGCAGTTATCAAGTTACTTCTCCGATTTTCCTCTCTTCTCAGTATTGGGTCGGCCGTTAGTGTAAGGAGTGCGATTCATAAAAGTTAATGCGCAAAATGATAAAGGAAAAGGAAACGAGCAGATTGCGTTTATTTATACCAGCTGGGCGTGGCAGCTATTTCAGCTTTACAAAGAGTGGACTTAAATTGATTTAAAGTTCTGCTCAGGGCTCAGGGCTCAGGGCTCAGTTGATATGCAAATTGGAGTTGTGGTCGCGCGTTTCCCAATTCTCGTTTCTCGTTTTATTGCGAATATTAAATGAAATTAATGAAATTTTCTGCACCATAATCCTTTGCAAAACGCATAAATTTGCTCATTAAGTGAGGGTCTCTCTGTGTGTGTGTGGGTGTGGGTGTGCGAATTTCGTGTGTATTCAATGAGTCTAGAATGTACATATACTCAGTGAACGAACGTCAACTTCTTCCCTACATAAGGGTATATATGTACATATATATCTATTGATTTTTATCTTGCCGGCATCGTGTTGGGGATGTTGGGTTTGTTTGGTCCATGCCCAGGACCAGTCCCCAATGCTTTACATAACCAAGGTTTCGGCTCATGTTGTTCTTGCCATACCTTCAGTACATACGAACCATGTATTATACATAAGACGATTATATACACAAGCAATGAAGCTTTTTGTATACGCACGACACCCCAAACGCAAAGCTTTGTGTTTACTTTTTCGAAATTAAACAGAAGCCGGCTCGATATTCAGATGAGTGAGCGATAGAAAATGGGAAATTTTATAAATAACTTAGAATGTGATTATTGTTAATTTTGTATATGTCCAATATACGTATTTATTATACATCATTTATTTCTAATATGTCTGATTTAACCATATTCCAGCTTAAAAACTATTATTTTAACTGTATTCTGTATGAATTTGTTATTCGATTCAATGTAAAAAATACCCAATTTTGAATACTTAAGCCAATACTCGAACCATAGTAGCAGTCGCCATCTACTGAAATATATGCGCACATACAGGTTCGCGCGATTGCCGGCAGAGGGCGTTTGGTAGGTGTGCCCCATGCACGCACACATGCACAACTGGAGTGAGCATGTGTTGGTAGCAGGCAGCGAGTCAAACTGCCGTAAGAAAGAGACGGCTGCATTGCGTGCAAATCCAACATGGCTGCCGCACACCGTCAACGTCAACGTTTCGAAGCGTGCGTGCGCGTGTGTGAGTGTGTGCGAGTGTGCGAGTGTGCGTGTGTCGTCTGTGTGTGTTTCATCCCTTCTTTGCATGAATACTTTCAAGCACATGCGTCAACTCACACACGGCAAAGTCATTTGACGGCAGCTGCTTATCTCGAACTCTTCGCAAGGGGGATTATGCGAGTGCAGTTAAAAACTTGGCTGCATAGTTGGAATGCAATTTTCAGCTAAGAAGAGTTCATGCAGGACTCTAGCTTGGCGATAAGCCTCACAAACCCCTCAACTGTCCTATAACTGAGGATTAGCTCAAATTTCATAGTGAGTACACTTGGAAGAAGCAGACGCGAAGAGGAGAGTGCCGATTCAACTCTTGCCTGGCCCAAACAACTTCATCTGGAATGCGTGGCGCGTTCGCATAAATGCTGTCGAAAATTGTCAAATAAATCACTCATATTTATACAAATGCCCCTGATATCCGAGCCACAGTCTCTAGTCTCAAGTCTCTAGTCCCTGGTCTATAGTCTCTAGCCGCCACTAGCCGCAGTCGTCGCATGAGAATATGCAAATTAATAATCCACCGCCGCGCCGTCTACTCTTTGTCCACGACGGCAGATAAGCGTCCGCTGTAAGCGTGTTTCCGCATAAATTATTTATCGCCCGTAGAGGCGGGCGACGCACAGCCAAAGGTGGAAGCAGCAGCACAGCCAGCTCAACATGGCCGGCAGTACGACAACTATGGTGTCTGGTATGCGTCACGAGTGCTTCACTTGCCATGTTGGCAGGCCATTCAATTAAGGCAGCCTCTACAGAGAGCTGAAGGCTTCGAGTCGTGCCTGCTGCTTGCCAGCGATCAGCGACTGCTTAATAAGAAATCTTATGTCAGACTTCTTATTAAGCGGGTGCCCATTCAGTCTTAAAATATGTTTAACTATTGAAAAATACAAATTACAGAAGACGAATAAAATTGTTTTTACTCTCACTCAAGCTGAAGTCTAAATTTCTAAAGTTCTGCAAAATACTTATTGCTGTCTAAAATATTATAGCATGAATGAATGCTCTTCACAAATGAGTTAATGCGACTCTATTATTAGATATTGGAATTCTCTATTTTGATCAAGTTTAGGCTTGATTTGTGAGATGTGGCCAAGTCAAGTCCAGTGAAATTCCGCTGATAAGCTGGCACAGCTTTCCCACGAAAGCAATGCCAAGGGCATCGCAGTTTCATTCATAAACGAGACACAGACAGCCTTCACCCGCTGTCTACTATGGAGCTAGCATGTGCGGGGTGGAGCAGGCGTTTACATGGAATGTGCCGTGCAGCTCACGCTGCTCTAAGTCGCGCACTTCTCCAGCGGACGCTGCGCTCTTTCCACAGCTTCCGACAACGCCTTCTTGAGCACCACTTGACGTTGTCTTCGGTTATCGCTCGTCGCTTAATGGCTGCAATAATAATGCTTAATTTTACTATCGCATGTGGGTTTCTCTCTCTCTCTCTCTCTCTCTCTCTCTCTCTCTTGTCTCTTTTTCGCTGTCTCGCTTTTGCTCTGTTGCCCACTGTTCTATTGTATACACTTGTGGTGTCTGGCGAGCGTCTGCCGTTGACCGTAAAATTTTAATAACCCCTCGTTTCGGTGCGTGCTCACTTTCTCCCGCGACCAGAAACGGATTCAATTGCCAGCCAATCTGCAACACCTTTATGACCATTTTATGTGTAACATTTTTCACCTTGACATTGACAATTTGACTGAGTGCCAGAGGCAGAGGCGGAGGCAGAGGCGGTAGCAGTGACGGCTGCTTTAATGACCATGTCCACAAGCCCAAGTACGGGGCCACAACCTGCCTCAACGTGTCCCACATCGAAAGTGCCATAAAGCACACCAAGTGGATGCGTCTTTGGAGAAGAGGAGCGAGCAGAGGAGTGCGGGGAGCGAGCATAATCCATCATAAACATTTTTATGGTCGCTCGCATTTGGCCCACTGCTCCTCCATCTGCCGCGCCATGCGCCGGCCGGCTTTGTTATTCTTGTTACTGGTGGCAGTAAAATTCGTTAAACGCTAAACAAATTGTTTATTATAGCAATTTGGCAATAAATGCGGCCATTAGCGCATTTTAGGTGTTGCTACCGTACTTCTCTCCTCTTTTTTTCTTTTTTTTTTACGGCCGCTGCCGAAGAAAGCGTACAAAAGTGCTGCCACCATTGACGGCATTGATGGCATTGGCATTGCTCCTCACACTTCTGGGATATAGAAGAGATTAATCAAATTTAATTGAAATGTGAGTGGGTTAAAAATTATTGATTTAATTCGTTTGCAGCTGGTGTAACTAGGATTGTTCTTCTGCGGAATTATATAGATGGAAGGTAATGTATGTATATAGTAAAAATTCGTACTGATATAGACAGCATCGATCAACTACTTATGCCTTCGACTCTTATAAAACATAATATATAACAAATATTATGTATTTATGCATTTCATGTGGAATAAATCAAATGAATGCTAAAACACAAGCGGATAATGTGAGAATACCACAATATAATATTATTCTTTTCTTTCCTCAGATTTTATTGTCTCCGTGACAAGATGTATATATAAATAGATGTATAGTATTCAAACTATTACTGAAATCGATAAATAGAAAGAAAAAGAAAAACAAAAAAAAAAAACAGGAAACCCAGCATCGAATAGATTAAATCTTTCCACTATTGATAGTGCCTTAGACAGATTTAGGAATACAGATTCAGCGAATATAGTTATGGATTGGAACCAAGCACAGATGGGCACACCTGTCAAATATATATATATATATATATATATATATGTATATATATGTGTCAGCTTTTGGAATGATTTCAGCAAAGAAAATAAAATAAATGAATAAAACTGTGCTGTTCATACTCGTTATTAGTTTTTTGTGTGCCTATATTTGACTTGAAACTTATTTATGATGATATGTACATATCTTCAGCTCTGCCGCATATAGAAATATCAAGGGTTTGCAGGTAATTTTTCAGGGTGGTTCACTTTTAGAGGTAAGATCAGCCCATCCCAGCTATCGGAAAAGATAGATTTTGTCATAAATTTCGCTGTTCTCAGACCATGAACAGACATTATGCATTCTCGGTTGCGCCCGAGTGCAACATTCCTTCGGAATTCTTAAGAGATTGGAGGAATCGGATTGGAGCAACGACTTTCGCACACGCTACCATGTTCGCATCCAGAGACGCAGTGATTGTCACGAATAAATGGCTTCTGTCTGTATCCGTTGGCTAAGGGCAGAACACAGAGCCCAGCGGGAACGAGGAAAGTTTGAATGTGGCCATTTATATATGGATTCCATAAACGAAGTCGCATGCGTACGAGTCATGCGGCACAAAGATACAAACAATTTGACCCGTGTGCCTCTAAATGAGATGGGCCGACACACACCAGCACACACAGAGCGAATGCGAAGCTATTTATATATATCTCTCGTCCGTGCTGCGGAGAGCGATGTGTCACAGCAAGCCAGCTGCCTTGTAGCTTCCACAACTATTCCGTCCAATCTAAATCCAAGCACTGTTTACGCTCCCAGCCAGCCAGCCAGCCAGCCAGCAAGCTCCTCCATGTCCGACCAAATGTATTTGACCTACTTCTGTGTGTGGCCGTGTGGATAAATAGATGTACGAACTTGTTTATGAAGCAGAACAGAAATATAATTGCGTCGTCTAAATTGTCGGACATAATTTCGTAATTAATTCGGCTTTGATTAGACTTAATTAAAACGATCTGTGCAGTCACGTCAGCATCCCAAGCCAAGCCAAGCAATTCGGGGCAGCGGCAGCAGATATCGCGGCGATGTCTTCAAGACCCACAAAGCTTGCGATATATGAAGTCATTAACCTGTCAGCAAAGCTGTATAAAAATAACAAAATATTATATTCAAAAGTAATTTGGGTTGCAACATCGTTAATCCAATACTCAGTTATAGATTAAAAGGCGAATCTGGTTTCGTTCGATTTTAAATGAGTAACATATAAATAATATTTGCTGTTCACTCTTGAAAACTAAATATATGCTAGGAAGTTTTAGTCACATACTATATCCATCATTTAAATAACATTGAATTCGAATAGGTATTTTTTATTATACCCTGAACCCATTGAAAACTTGGGAATTCAGGGTATAATGGTTTTGTGAAAATGTATGTAACAGGCAGAGGAGGATGTCGCAGACACCACAAAGTATATATATTCTTGATCAGCACAACAAAATTAACTGATTAAACCGTGTCCGCCTGTTCGTCCGTCCGTATGACTGTCTAGATTTCGAAAACTGCAAAAGCTACAGAGCTGAAATTTCATATGAATACTCGTATGTTAGTCATGCAGTTTACGCAGAGTTTATTTTTTTTTTTTTTCGATAACTCATCCCATTTCCAAATTATCGATAAACAATTTGTATACTTCTTTTACGTTTTTTGAGCATAACATCTACACCGTTTTCGCTAGCGACTTCAATAAAGAGTTAAAATTAGTTATAAACGTCAAAATTATAGCCCAACACACCCCCAAGCCACGGCAGCAACTGTGCGATTAGCAGAGCGCGCTCTTACGTGCGTAAAGAAGTAAAGAAGGGTATCTTGTAGTCGAGAAGTCTCGACTCTAACTTGTCAAACATTTATTTGATATAAATAACATATAGGTATTATGTTAGGTATGCATAGCCATACATATATCGTTGTTTGGGCAAACCAATTTAGAAGAGCAGCTGATATACACACACACACACACATATATATATATATATATATATATATATACAAATATATATTTGTTTGCTTCACGATCTCGAAGGTCTGATTGCATGCGTTTGCAATGTTTCAGATGCTTCAGATGTTTCAGGTTTTTCAGACTCTTCGGACTGTCCCTGTCCCTGTGCTCTGTCTTCGGCAAAGCTAAACATCAAAAACTCATTTAAATTCAATTCGAATCTGACATATTCGTGTTTTTTATTTATTTTTTTCCATTTCATATCAAGTTTTGGGGCTGGTGCATATTTGGGTCTTTGATACCCACACACACACGCACACACACACACACACACATACACACACACACACACACATGCATACAACGTCCCTGTCATTGAACGTTTAATTCGATTTCGGGTTCGATTCAAAGTTTACCTCAAAAATCTCCTCGTGTTGTTGTTGTTGTTGTTTTGTGAGTTTTGTTTGGTTCCATTCGTACCCAAAATGGCTGCATTATTTGTACACACATTTTTGTATTTTCCTTAAGTTGTTTTTCTTTCTGCTTTCTTTTGAGGGCTATCCACTGTAGTAGTAGTAGTAGTAGTAGTTGTTGTTGTTGTTGGTGTTCGAGTTGTCGTTGTTGTCTTGCGTTCCAGCTGAAAGTTGAAACGTGATTCATGCGAGTGCTGTAGCCATGGCTTTTGTTGTTGCCATTGCCATTGCCATTGCCATTTATATTGATAGGGTGTATTTTATTTTATTATGTTGGGTGTGTGCGACTGCATATGTACATATGGATATGTATATGCCACATACATATACACATGCACACATGTGTGTGCGCATGTGAGTAGCTTTGTTTTACAGCAGCCGCTACTGTGCAAAAGCTGCCGTCTTCAATTGCATTCGTCGATTATGGTTTCTGTCTGATTGTTGCCATTTTCATAAACACACTAAATAAAATTGATATGTATTCGCTTATTGTTTAGCTTCATTATTGTGTTCAATATGCAGCGCATTGAATCAAATGAATGCCGCTTTAAGCGTTCTGAATGCTTATTCATATTTGAAGTACAAATTCATTCGAGTGAGCTCAAACTCTGCTCACTTCCACAAGAGTCCGGCTGAATGACAATGAAGATTAGCTCCTTGAACTAATTCAAGACCGAATGCAGACTTGATATTATCATAACTTGACGTTGACAAGTCCCAAATGTTTTCACTGTGCACAATTATAACAAAATTATTATAATCAGATGCAAATACAGTTGCTGCTTCAATCCATAAATTCCATAAAAAGTGCCGAAATGGAACTGAAGCACCCTTGTCTCGAAAATATCGCGATTGTAATCCTTATTCCTTATTCATTTCAGCGAAATACGCACACCCACTCAGACTCAATGGAAATTACCAAAAAATTACACCAAATTTATAATTCGAACATAATAAGTTTCAAAGTCCACAGCAATATAACTTAAGCTCCAATAAACGTCTTATATTAAGCGCGAACGTCGCCCAGGCAAAGCAAACAAAGAACAAAGATTCATACGCTGGGTGAACAGGGCAGGAATAATTGCATAATGCGAAGCTTGCGAGCGAAATAAATATGCGAGTGTGTTTGGTATAAGATGTTTATGAAAATATGAATTTAATGTATTCAATATGATAATGCGGAAAGGCACGAAGGTATTTAGCCCCACTTTTAAAACCTTTTGCTTCCAAGTTAAAGGCTTCCATATTCTTATCATAAGACATGTTTATTCTGAGTAAAGTGCTACATTTTTTAGAGCTTTGAACACTAATCTAAAACCTTAATAAGTGGAAATAACCAACAGGGGAGAGAGAGACAGATTAATTGATATTTGCGCCCTTTCGGGTCAGTATCATGCGGCAAGTTTTCCCTTTTAGCTGGGCAGTTTAAGGATAATGTCCTTCGTTGCACCTTCTGATTAGGAAACACACACCAATGACAATGACAGTGAAAATCAGACATGTGAATGAGTCGAATTAAAACAGCTGCACATTTGCGACCAAGCACACGCTGGCAACAAAGATGCGAGAAGAAAGAAAAATAGATGAAATGAAGAAGAGAAGCCAGACACATTTTATATAAATAATTCATTGTTGTAACGTGCAAAGCTCGTCGAGACCATTTCAGTTAATTAATGAAACGCAACCCAAACTCTGGCCAAAACCAAAACCAACAACATAGACTAAATCCAAAGACGCAATTGGCTCTAAACGGTCTAGAACAATACGGAGTCAGGCGGATGGGCGGATGGGTAGATGGATGGATGGATGGATGGATGCTAGAGAAAAGAACGAGATGATATTCTAGCTGTAGCTGTGCGAAAATTAATAACAGACGCACAGCTCCGCAGGCAGCGCTTCAAATTTGAACAAATGACGCTTTGTTGGGGGCACGATGCTGCGAGCCGGCAAAGAGTTTGGCTCCGTCTCTGTGGCTGGATGCAGGGCAAAGTGCAAATAATGACGACGCGTCGTCAACGTGTGCTACGCTTTGTACAAGCTTGATTCGGGGTGGTGGTTGCACCATTCGTTCCACCACCACACAGCACACACACACACACACACACACACACACACTAGCAAGGAATATGGCGAAGGGTGTACGTGGGCATGACTCCCAGATGAGCTCGGGCGACTGCTAGGTAGGCGGACTTCGCTCAAATGGCATGCCAACCTAACAATATTCAAATTTTCTGCAAAAAAAAAGCTCATGAAGCGCATCGCCAGATGGATGTAGATTGGGATGGGATGGGAACTGGAATGGGAATGGGACTGGAGATGGAGATCGAGATGGGGAGAGTGGTAATGGCATTAGCCAAGTTTTTGACTAAAATGAAAGTCGCCCAACTCCAACTCCAGAATGTGGGGCTCATTACACAGAATTTGCATTTAGTGGCAAGCAGCCAGCAATGGGCGGGACAAGCAGCAAAAAAGTGCACTTAACCATAACTCGCGCTCGTGACATCGCATCGCATCGCGTCGCGTCGCCAAAGCCCTCCATTAGTTTGCTGCCACGAAAATCTTGAGCTCTGAACATATCGGCTGCATACAAAATATGGCATCGAGTAATAATCGCTTTGGCATCAGCAGCGAGTCATGAGTAGCTCATTATCGTCATCATCATCAGCATCAATAAACGGGAATGCCGTTGAATGGAAACGTGAATGAGGGATGGGAATTGGAATGGGAATTGGGGTTGGGGCTGGCGATGGCGATGGCGATGGCAATGGCGAAGGGGATGGGGATTTAAGTGCTTGTTGCCGGCTAGCCAGCGAATATTCCGATGCGTCGCTTATTTATGAGCCAATCCGACACAGAACGGCACTGGAGCCTGCGGGGGGGCCTGATGCTCGCCGACTAATAAACTCATCGGTGGCCACAATTTATTGCTTGTCAACATTTTGCTTTAGGTTGCACGAGTTCTGCTTGGCAAATGAGTTGCTCGCAACCTGTGGATTATTGAGCAATCGATCTACAAACATTTCTTTTTTGCTTTAGTTCTCTTCCCGTTTCTTTACGTTTTAAATATGCCAATGAATGATGAGTGATGAGTGATGTAAGACTCTATCCTGAACTTTTAATATCTATGACAATTAAACACACATTTATTTAGCCTTATTTATATGATTACGCATTATAATATTAGTATTCTTTCTGAAATGTTAAACAACATACAAGAATAATGAAAGCAACAATTTCTGAAATTTATGAAACTTTATTTATAAATTTCGCTCAACTAAAAATATTGTTTGCCAGTGATGGCAAGAGCCAACCCCGAAAAACAGCTGCGATTCAAGAGAAACAGGTCGCTCATGCGGCCAAAGAGAACGATTTCGTTCTCTTTTGCCTTTGGTTATATTGGATTTTCGCTGTTGGCACAGGGTGACTCGAGCAAAGCAGCTCTGTCTCCACGCTGTTTACATGCTTTATCATTGACTTGGCAGTAGCTTTCAAATGTTTATTTTTGGTTGTGTCATTCAAAAAACGGAAACAATGAAACAGTAGATACAGAGAGCATCAAAGCATCAGTCTCATTATTTACAATAATTGCTAAGTTTTAAGTTGACACTATCTCTAGAATTTCAACAAAGTTATGTTAGATTTCTTCCTTGGATTCCAAAATCAGTAGCTTCCAATTTTTTTTTGCGAACTAATCTTGAAGATTAGGGTAAAGATTTCCGTGTTCTCCAGATATCTGATTATATATTGAATGTATTAATCTTTCACGGACTATTACATGCGTTCGATAAAGATTGGAATACATTCATCTGACAAACTTTGAAGAGTATTAAACAGCCATGACTTGTTCAATTTCTTCATCTTCAGCAGACAATAAATCCAATCAGAAGGAGAAAATTTATTTTTGTACGCATATTTTATTATTTTATATATTATATCTTCTCATGTTAGTTTGCGTATTGGACAGCAAAGGTGAACTTTGAGTTAGACTCCAAGACACTTTTATGGCTCTAAGCAATTTTTCGTTTCGATTGTTCCCAATGGCTGGCAAAGCAATGAAAAAAGACGAATATTAAAATTACTACAAATCCAAAATGCACAAGTTGGGCGAATCCAGGCACATGCTTGAGCCCTACACCCACTTAAATATGCCACGCCTTTGCTTCTTCCCCTTCGCACATCGCTGCGAGACTTCTCATTCTTCGTCACGAGAAATTGGCCAAGGAATTTGTGAGAGTTGCTCCCCCTGCTTGCTGTTACATATAGTTTATTATATTATACCCTGCCATTTTTAAAAGCAGTATGAGGGGTTGACGCATTTGCTTCTCATTATGTGGCAAGCAATGCCAATGTTTATTTGAAAATGTTCTGAAATAAAGCAACTGGAGCATTTGAGCTTTGAAAGTGAAAGATAATCAAACAACAATGGCGATTCAAGAATATATTTCTTACAGACTGGTGAATGGGAAAACCAATTTCAATATGAAACGGAGTGCAGGGTACCTTATAGTCTTGCTCTAGAACAACTGGTCTGCTTTCGATAGTCATTTCCAGTTGTTGTAGCAAGAGCAACAAAACGTCTGAAAAAATAACAAAATCTATGTAATCACAATGCTTGAACTGGCGTCCATCTCCGTCTCCGAGAGAAAGGTGTAAGAAATTCTCAGAGATGCAGTATGAGCTACGTGAGTGAAGTTCTTGCCGAGTGCGTTGGCCCTGCCGGACCCATCGAAGCAGACCTTAATTGCAGTCCGCTTCGCAACGCACCATTGTCCCGTCCCATGCCGGCCGCCCTCTAAGCTCAATTGAACGTAATTCGACTCAATCGAGCTGAGACTGCAGCCAAGCCAAGAACAACTCGACTGGAGACGCTGACGCTGACGCTGACGTTGAGACGTGTTCAATTTGGACTCATGAATGTTTCAGCATGTAGCATGTTATGCTTGCTATTTGATTTCGCTTCGGGACTCGCGTCTGAGCATTTTTGTCGTCCTCACAATTTTGTTGCGATGCGAAGCGTGCACAAAATTGGCAAATAAGCTAAGTAGACCTTCATAATGTAAATGTAGTTTTTAAAATTGACCCTCAGACCTCAGATCTCAACTTGTGATAGTTGCAATCGAAAGCCAAATTGAACGAACTCTGTTCCGAATTTAAATTTGATATTTGCGTGACAACTTGTATATAACATTTATTTAATGTACGTTTTCTTTAATATTTATATTTTCTTCATACATATAATATTTTGTGAAATGTTTCATGTTTAAGCTGATCGCTGAGAATAAAAGATTTAATGTGGAATATAAAAAGCAGACAGTGGACCAGACTGACACTACTCACATTATTAGGAAGACATCAATGAAGTGCTGAAGTAGCACTTAAACAAATTGGGTCAGCCGAGAACCTGACAGCAATTGTTGACAGCCGTCTCGTCGATGGCTTGGTGACAAATGCGCTATAAAAGTGAAATAAAATTCACGCAGACGACCTTGAGAGGCAGTAAAATTTTTAATGGCTTTTACTTTTTACAGCCAGCTCTCGTAGACCGTAAAAATTTGAGCTGGCAAGCGGCACTGCAAAGGCGTGCGAAACCAGACCAATGCAGACTCACGAGAGAGAGAGAGAGAGAGAGAGAGTTGAGCTCACTTCGCTGATCGGCCACTAGCCACAAGTAGTCAATGGGCCCACTGTGCGGCCATAATGCGTAGACTTGAACTGGTATCTGCTATCTGTCCTGCGTGGCCTGCCATGGCATCTCTTGCATATGGTACCAAAAGGTAAACAACTACAACAACTACAACAACAACAAACCCTTCTGTCGTTGCCGTTCTTGTTCGCTTTTCACTTTCACTTCGAGCGCTCTCTATCGAACCCTTCTGGTTTTTTGTGCCTTCGCCGGTGTTATTCCCATTTTATTTTTTTATGATGGCCGACTCGGTCGGCAAGCCTGCTGCACTGCACTGGCATTGAGCTCATCACTAACAATAACATCAACAGCATTAAGGCTTTCTTATAGCCACGGCCACGTTGCCTTGAGCCCGAGCTCAACCCTTTGCGATACATTGCGGAAACTAACGATAATTGCGCGCAGGTTGTGCCTAATTTGCTTTCAAGGTCTGTTGTTCTTGCAACGACTTGGAACTCGTAAATAATAACCGACCCACTCCACTCTCTAACTCATATTTTCCTGAAAAGCAAAAAACAAAAAAACGAAATATGTGCCAGGCAGCAAACTCTTAAGGCTATAATTTTTGGAAAGTGTAAATAATTGTAAAACGTAAAATGTAATTAGCCTAATGCTGGCAAGGGTGGAACAGGAGAGGCCATCTTCTATATAAAAGATATCCTAGAGACAAGCACAAGCGAATCGTGAACCATGGAATTTTATAAATACACAGCTTCAAACGTCAAGATCTGATAATTGACGGAAGATCAGTCTTAAGATCGAGAAACGCTATATCTGTCTATAGGAAATATTTTAATGTAAACTTATTTAAATATGATATGCTATAACCCTATATATATTACAATATTGTATAACCGTGGACAAGGAGTACATAAACAACTAATCTGATTCATTTTGCCCGACTCGAAAAAAATAAATAAATCAATATGAGTCTGAGTATATATCAAGTTTTATTCAACTCTGAGTATATTTCAAAAAGATGTCAATAACATTCTACTTTGATTTGTTTGCTATCGCTTGCTACGAACCAAATAATAACAAGTTCAATTTCGAATCTGCATCTTAGTGCATTGACACCTGTTTATGTTATAAATGCAGCAATCATTCCCACTACCCTTAATGCGGACCTCTCTCTCTCTCTCTCTCTCTCTCTCTCTCTCTCTCTCTCTATTTCTCTCTATTTGGGTCTATTATTAGGATGGCTTTCGTCTGCTGATAAGGATGCTTGTTGGCGACAAGAAACGGCAAAACCTTTTACGAGAAACGTTGCCTGCTGCATGCGGTTCCAATTTTCTCATCGCATTTGCTATGGAATTCGTTGTTGTTGTATCCCAACGGCGCTTGGCAAAGTCGACAATTTTCGTTACGAGCGAACATCTTGCCAAAATGAGAAAACTTCTGGCAGCTGTAAACGTGTCGATGTCGACGGTAGCAGCATTGCGAGACAGACCCAGAGCAAGGGCCGGAACCAGAACCAGAGCCAGAGTCGAGGCAGGATTGCTGGCCATAACGCTTGTGAGGCAGGGTCCATAAGTTGCCGAAAGTAAATCAGTTTCAAGTGGCAGTCACTCGGCGAATTGGCTGACGGCTGTTGTTGGCTCTCCGCTCCCGATGGACGTGGCCAACACCACGGACGGCTCTATGTGGTCGCTTTCCATCCAGGGGATTGGAGTGAAGCGTTCATGCCTTCTGTCTGGACTGAGCCAAGCGTTTTCTCTACAATTATTTGCACAGCAGTTGCAACGCTTTGGTTGCAGGACGGCGAGCAAGGCGAGGACAGAGGTTCTCTGACTGGCTAGCTGCCCACCCACCCACGTCTGTGTTAGGTTGGCTTTTCTTTTATTTCAGCAAAAAGTAACGATGCAGAAGAATGCCTTCGTTCCACTTTACAAATGCACATATCCTATAATTCCTCAGCTGGCTTTTCTGGTTGGCATACCTTGGATTTGTGACAACCAGAAATGCAGACGAGTTTCAAAAGCGGTACACTGACAAAAATTGTAAGCTACCTGACAACAGAAGTCAGTAAAATATATTTTTAGCATTTTCAAATAACTATATTTTGATATTAGTTAATTAAAATTCGAGTCTGAGCTAAAGAAACTCATTTTATATGCTACTATATTTAATTTTAGGTGTGCTCTCAATACTTTGTAACTTGGTCATACTCAGCTCTTCTTCTTAGTTTAATGTATTCTTTCTATCTATCCATCTAGGATACGTTCTATTTAACAATTAATCAATTGTAATTATTAAGAATAGCTCTCAGGGTATTTCACAGTCGGGTAGACCCTACTAGGGCACTCTCACATCTTCCCAGTTTGCTTAGGATTTTAACTTCGATTTGAAAAACTCCTCCACAATTTAACTAACAGACACAGTAAGATGGAATAAATCAGGTATTGTAAAAAATTAATATAGAATTGATTATAAATATATTAATCTCGAAATATATTATTTTATATAAAGCTTGACAAATATATATACATATTGTATGTGCTAACCCTATGATAGAGGACGTCTTAAAGTTCTCTACTACTGAACTCGACCACCCGAGTACAACCCCCAACTTTTTCGTTCAGTGTACATCTCGTATGATAGCTAGGAATACGTGGCTAGCTCCAAGTTCTTAAGTTCGCCTTTTGTTTACCTCTTGTGGTCATAGATGCCGCTTAAGTCGCCTAAAAGGGCGCACAGTACGCGAAGGAAAGCACTGGGCATATGGCACTTGGCTCACTTGGTAGTTCCGGGGGAACACACCTAGATGTACAAACGGAATGCAAACAAACAAAATAACCAGCTAGATATTAGATAAAACGAACGCATTTTCTTCTGCTTCACTACAATGTTGATTTTCTGGCTTTCCGAACCAAAAATATTAATTGTTCCGGGCACAAAGCGGAAGGCAAACAAACCGCTGTTGACATGGCTTTTTATACCCCTTACTGGGCTATTAGAGCACTGTCACAAAATGCGTATGTATTAGATAAATACTCCTGATATAGCTGCTCTCAGGCTTGTCTGTTCCGGTGAGTCCTTCTTTCCTCAAGTCAGGATTGGCAGGATAGACATATTGATATATTGATTGCCATGAGATAATACTTCCTTGAAATACAATTTATGTAAATATGTTAATATGTGCGAGGACAACGACTAATTATTATTGCACTGCCGTATTAGCCCTAGCTGACCAAGATGGCATCGAGTTAATATGTACGTTTGCTGCCTATATTGGCCGAAAGATGCTTTTGTTCTCTTCTTTTCTATTTTATTAACCGAAAGTGCTGGCCAAAATATGTTGTCAAAGTTTTTATAGCCACAACAGATTTCTCGCTCGTTGTCAGTGACATTGCGTCAATCTCTTTCGGCCGGGCATCTAATGAAATTTGCCGCTTTCGCTCACTCATCCATCTTCTTACCTCTTATGTCGCCAACTGCAAGTCTCTGCTTAATTGTTTCTACCAAAGCAGCAGCTGGCTAAAGACGACAGAAGAACTAAAATTCATCATTTGCCATACACACGCTCTGTCACGCACTCTTTTTCTTTTCATCTATTTGTCGTAGCTACGATTATGCCATTCCCATTCTCATTTGCCGTTGCCAACCTGGGGCATCATTATAAATCGAACGTTTTATGGATTCATACGAGCCGGCGTCGACTAAGTCGGATAGTTGCGTGCATCGGGGACACAAAATAAGTTATGAACTTTATTCCTGAATTCAACTTGAAATGAATGAATTAACGTGACTAAAATATTAATCTTAGCCCACAGGACTCGCAGTCGCAGCATTTGCATAACTATCCGGCAGCTCGTACTCCTCCGTTCCAAATGACTACCTGTCGAAGTGAATACATACTCGAAATAGCTTTCGCTTCTCGTTTCTCGGTTCGCGCTTTTCGCTTCTCGCTTTTTAGTTTTTGTGTTTGGCTGGTTTCCGTCCAACTTTGAGAAATGGGATACCCGCATGCATATAAAAATGTGAATTTTATGCAATACATGCATTAAAACAATTTCTGCATTCCAGTTATGCAAATGCAGCTCTCTAGCTCTTAAATGGTTTGACAATATATGGCTCAATCTTGGATATTGATGTTCAAGGCAGCGCATAGAATTTGCTTTAAAGGACGAGTGTTCGTGAGTATATTCATGAATTTTGCATTCATAAATTGCCAGCTACTATAAAATGCTGTATGAAGAATGGTGAATCTCAATATCTTTTTCAGGTCGTGAACACTTAGTCAGAAGGCTCGAATTTTGTTTATATGTTGTCTCAATGGCCACGCCCAAGTCCTGCATTGAAATATTTATTTCCTATCTATTGGTAAGCTTTATTAGTCTGTGAGTTATGTATTGCCTAAGGCATATTTGAATATATTTCTCAAAGGTAAATTCTCTAAGTCTTATAGACGGATAGCCAAAGGGATCTAGACAGTTTCTTCTTCTGCATTCATTATACGTTGCTCTTTGGGTCACGGGGCCATTGGACTGATGAATTGAAACAATTGCCTCAATTAGGCAAATTTCCTCAGCTGCTTAAAAATTCAATTCATATAAAGCAGATAATTGATTCGCACTTTCAAGCTGAAGAGCCAAAGCCAAAGAGCCCATAAGTTACAATTTGCATTCGGACATTAATTGTTCAGTTATTTAAAGATTCTACTCTGTGGTTAGACAATTGGCTATTCATGCAAATTTTATGGTTTCTAATGTGTTTTTGATAAATTAAAGATTGGCTGAGAAATGTGATTCTGAGCGAGCTTAAATGCCGACGGCAAATGAAAATATTTGAACGAAGCCAATTGGAACCAAAACAAGTTTCCTGTATTATGTAGCAAAATTAAAAAGAAATCTTTAGAAATAAATACAGACTTATTTATAAACAATTTGAATATGAATTGGAAATGGATTAGTCCTGAATTGAAGTTAATATAGCATATATTGAGTTAGCTACAATCTTCCAGAAAACTCGGCTACTCCTCCTGCAATATTACTGAAACTCGAGACTGACTTCGATTGAAAATAGAAAATAGTGTACGGGTGGCTATCGGGGTAACGGTTCCCGGGCCATTGCGCACAGTTTCCATGACAACGAAGACACAATAATGGAAGTCACGCGCTTTGGTCAATGGACGCGGCTGGAGGGTAACGCTGCCGAGGCAAAGAGAGAGAGAGAGAGAAAGAGACAGAGGGAGAGGTGATAGAGAGAGAGACATAGAGCGAGAGCTGGTTTTGCTAAGACGTGTGATTGTATTTGTGCGTGCATTGGTATGAGTGTGTTGTTGCCGCTGCCGCTGCTGCTGCCGACGTCGCAGCAATGGCAGAAACTGGCTGAGCGGGTGAGTTTTTGCCACGCCTGAAGCCGAAGCGAGTCAAGCGCATGTGCGAGAAAAGGACGCACTCTGCTTCGCATCAGATACTGCCAGATAAATTCAACATGGCCGAAAGCCAGATAAACTCGACTAGCAGCTCGCCCTGTCAGCGGCGACGCACCAGCGACCTCTACCGGCGATAAATGCAGCAGCCTATGGACTATATTTATCTATCATTCATGAGACTCCAGAGGCCCAGGCAGAGCTCGTATTGCGCTAGAAGGATGGCAATACTCACGTCAGAGTTTCCAAATTTCGCCGCTAGGATGATTCTCATGCACTGAAGCATGCGAGATAAGATAAACTAAAATTGCAAAGAAAATAATTTTATTTCAGCTATGTACAATAAAGTGGCTTGCATCCCATAACTGTAAACTTATCAATGGTTGGCCTAGTGCTGCTACAACCATAAAAAAAATATCACGATTTATTTCATTTATTCAATTACGCATGTTTTAGCTCTAAGACAGGATTATGTAACGATGTTTTAAGCTCACATAATTAATAAATATTTATACTCTAAAATTAAAACAAAAATATTTAAACATAAGTTTAATGATTAATCAAGTAACATTAATTTCGTTGAGAATATTCGACTAGACAATACCCTGTACTGCTGCTGAAATATGAAATCTACCATCCAATAAGTTCGATGTGTTCATGCAGTCAAACCTTCAGATCAGAATTTATTCTAATAAATATTATAATTATTAGATATTTAGTTTATTTATTTTTTTATTTTATACGTATATATTATATTTATATATTAACATAACTTATATTAACTAAAAAATATAAAAAAAAATTAAAACAAATATTTATCATATTATTTAACCATATTAATAATACTGTGAGAATGAGCATGGGACGGAGGACGGAAGTTTTCAGGAACTAGATTCCAATATTGATTCATATATTAATAAGTAGCTTATTTGAGTCTGACTTAATTCGAAATTGGCCATACACGTTAACAAGCCAAGCTTGAATAATAAACGAGTCATAATACACGAGTTAGAATGAGTCGGGCATTCCCAGCTAGGAGATATTTGGATTCTGGGCTGTTTCTCTGTTTTCAAACACAATGCATTTATACACGAGACTCACGGGACTCTGCCATTTCTTTCACCGCAGTAATTAATTGCGAAGAGCAGTAGGAGTTAACATTTTAACCGCAACTCAAGCACAATTGAGCTTGTGCACAGATGTATTTCGATAAGGGGTGTAAGGCCTTTTGTGGTGTGTGGCACCAATTAAGATTGCAATGGGTATATGTTGAATATAGTAAGCTCGTCTTGGAGTTGATATTCGAAATATAAAATTAATAGAAATGTTATACAAATACACCTAACTAAAAGACAGGGGATTGGCGAGAATGAACAAGAATATATACATTTTTAATTCGGTAAAATGAGAGAATAAATGCTTACAATCAATAAGCCGAATTTCTTAAATTGTATAAAGATCTTATATGTATAAAGATTCGATAAACTGTAATACTTGTCCAAGTTCGATTGAGATCTGTTTTCTGAAAAGTAAGAAACTTCAACTGAAGCAAAATAATTCGAATGTAAACAAACAAATGGTTAGCAATTGATGTGCTTCCCTTTCACAGAACCATAATCTGAATAATGCATTTGAATAAAGCTTACTACCTCAAGAAGTACAGACAAAGCAAACCGAGCCAATCAGATATCGCGTGTGGGTTCGTGTCCTTGCGTTGCGCAGGTTTAAGGGGCACAAACAATTTGTAATCAGTGCCGTTAACAAAGTGACCCATCAATTTCTATTGACCTCTATACCCTCCCACAGAGAATGTCGGAGAGTGAGTGAGTCCGATTGCCTTCGGAGGCCCAATACGAGTACCAAGCCCCCGTCCATTCCCGTCCATCTCTGCCCGCCGCGCAGCGAGTGAATTATGCAAGTGACGCGATAAAAGCAAAGCCCGGGCAAACTAAATTTATTGATGCCATGCACTCATTAGCATTCTAATTCGAGAGCCGCTAACTTGAAGACAGGCCGAGAACGCGAACGAACTCATTAAGGGCCCCAGGCGAAGGCACGACCATAGTTTCAGTATCAGCCCCAACCATGCCCACAACTGACAGCCCGGTCAATGGGCGGGCCATGGCGCTGAATAAATAACAAAGTGACAACCACAAAAAACAACCGCGCCGGTGATGGCATAAAGCTAGACACTGGCAGCAGAACCTGACGAAGAGCCAGCACCAGCAAGGGCAGCATCAGCAAGAGGAGGAGCAGCAGTAACAGAAGCAAGAAAAGCAAGAAAAACTCAAATAATTGAGCTCACAAATCACACAGGACGGAGGTGCAGGAGGCGCAGGAGGCGCAGTTGAAGTTGTATGGCGCATGGCGTATGGAGCCAGAGGTAAAACAGCGGCGCACCAATGAACACGAACCAAGTACATTGAGATTCTTTAAATTTATGCACATATTTTTTCATCTCAACAGCAGCCAGAGACTGTCGAACTCCAATGTGCTTGGAGCCACTTAAGCTCCGCGCTGCCTTGGCCCCATATTCACGTCGAGTCGAGAAACGGCTGAAGAAAAAATCTGCAATCCAACCGACAGCCGACAGTCGCCCTCAACAGCTCAGTTGCTTAGTTCTGCCTGGTTTGGCCATTTGGTTTGTTAGCCAGCTGGATGTCGATGCCGATGTGGATGTGAATGAGGATGTGGATGTGGATGTGTGTATGGCACAGCATATTGATGGACCGCAGCAAATTGGCTCCACGGTGTTCATGACCGTGGTACAAACGTGCCAAAGCCTCTGAGATTAATCCCATAATAGAAATTAAGATGATTGTATTATAAATTAAATTCAAAAGTAGTTTGAAGCAATATTGACTAGAGTATTCGATGTTTTGCAACTGATTTCATGTATTTTTTAGCATTTCCAATTATATAAATTAAGCTAATATATTTTTTCAATATTCCCTTAGCGGGAATTAGGCTTTTCCACATTCTATCCTATTGATAGTTTCTTTTTGCTGAACTTAAAATGAATAAAGGCTATATCGATTAGACAATAATACCTAAAATAAATATCCCAAAATTATTTTGATCGATCTTACCGTCACATTTCATCAATCATTGAAAGAAAACAATTTATCGACATAAAAAGCTTTTATATAAATATTACAAATATTTTTCTAGAAGCAACTTTCCAATCTTCTCAAATAATTTGAGCAACGTTTCTTCACTTTACATCCACTGTGCAACGTTGTTTATGGCTTGCTCAACTTTTTCTATCCGTTATACTCGACAACGAATTGTAAAAAAACAACATTCAAGACAAGGAAATGAGAGAAAATAAAACAAATAAAAAACAGCAGCCAGCCAGCATCCAGCCAGCCATCTAGCCAGTCAGCATACACGAAGAATCATGCTGGATGTCCTGGCTACATCTGAAGCTGTCTCGACTTTAGTAGTTGTAGTTGTAGTTGTAGTTGCAGCTTGGCAATCTGCCATCATCTGACATAAATCCCCCAATGATAAAACACACGATTGCTCCCCAAAGTTCGTGCCGTTCTCTAAGCCAAGCAATTTTCAGTTACGTCAGGACGAGCGCCAGGAGATCGACGTAGGGCAGAGTAGGGTGGTCTGGACAGGGCATGGCATGCTTCTATCTGTAGAAGTATCTACTTCAAGTCCCTCAACTAGAAATATTCATTATATACATTAAAAAAATAGATATGACGCTGCTCTGACGAGCCACGAAGTTTTGGCTATAAGAGACATCAATCTGGCTTATTCCGCAAATGCCAATTCCTATGCCAAATGAATGCACATCACCTCAAGCTCAAGCTTCGCTGTCAGTTCTTATTTAAATGCGGGTTCAATGCACGCAGCCCCATTTAACATTCATCACTCCCAGCACCCCTTCATTGGCTGCCATTTCGATGCTGTTATAACTTAATTGGGCCCTTAATACGGACCGTCATTCACTTTTAACTAGTCTTGATCTCGATAAGCATAATTCATGGATTGTGCAGAAGTTTCTTTTTAGTTCTCTTGTAGTAAAAGTCCAAATTGTTTCAATTTACTTTTTTGCTCATCCACAAATATAATTTTCTATTTCTCGTATTTTTTTTGAGGTGCATTAAAAAATGTTGCTTCGCGTATCGCCCTCGCCCTCACCCTCACACACAAACATACGCATTCACACACCCAAAAATAAATGCAAAAAAAACAAAAATGTTGTTTATTTTGTTGTTATGCGGCCGGAGCAGCAGTCTCGACCTAGAATACAAATTAAATTCCACAACATCATCAAAAGAATATGGTACAATAACAAGAATTCATAACTGTCCGAATGTCTCTGCCCCTGTCTCTGTCTGTCTCTCTGTCTGCCTGTCGTCTGGCTGGCAGCCCACTGATTTGCCCAAATTGTACTCTGCTGTAATATGAGCCGTTATTTTCTATTGAAGGGGGGTGGGTTTGTGCACGCACACAGCTTGGCCGGCCGCCGCCTATGCTATATCAATGGCCGCCGCGAGAGAGAGAGCCATGCTCTCTCCTTTCCGCCAACGCCTAGAGTGAAAAGGATGCACATAGTGTGCGACGAGTAAGAAATACTTATATGCAGAGAAGCCGCAGCGCAGGACAGTGGTTGTTATCGCTTCAATTGCAAGTCGTTGCTGTAGCTGCTCAGCATCCGATGGCAAACGCAGTGATATTCACAATTTGAACCATTGTACAATTCTTGGTGCATTTCTCTCTCTTTCTATACTGTTGTAATTGCGGAGGACTCCAAATGAAATGAGTCGGAAACTGGAGCAGTTAGAGCTTTAAAGCGGAACAGCTGGAAATTCTTTATTCGACCCTTGTCTGAGCCCAATTAATATTTCATTTTTACGACTGCTCTTCTAAAAATCCACAGCTCGGCCATTTGGCAAAGCAAACAAGCTGAGAGCGGCGAAAGGGTCGGGAACAAGCGCCAATGGCAAATACCTTCTGCCGCTTAATAAGCCTCGGCTCGATGGAATCCTGAGTAAAGGTGCGACCCGCCAGCCCCTGATGAAATTTGTTGGCTTTGTAATGTAATTAGGGCGTCCAATTGCCCTCCAGAGACGGCTTTAGCTTCAACTACTCATGCAAATTTTGACTGGAAAATTAGTCAAATTTAATTAATTTCATGCCAATGGCTGGCAATTCGAGATCTTGATTAAAAACTTTGTGCAAGTGATAAGGAAAAACCAGATATGAAAAAAAAAAAAAAAAAACATATTTGCGTTGCGATATTGACATTGCTGCTCTTCTGTAGTGTTTTCTATTTCCCAAGACATAATTTATTATTTATTATTACTATTTAATAATAATACAAGCACAATAATATACCCAATAGGTTGTCTACAATCTAATAAACTATAGTGGGAAATGTTGGCAATTGCATTCATACATACATACATACATACATACATACATACATGCATACATACATGCATACACACATACATACATACACACTTCAACGTATTCAAGGCAGACGTAATTTCATTATTTATTCAAAAGATCATCGACATGACAAGCCAAAGCCCAACTTTTGCACTTGAGTGTTCAAGTTCATTTTGTCCGTTGCCAAAGATACTAGCACATGTGTTCATTTATGTATATATATATATATAATATATATGTAAGTTTTCGTTGTTGATCCAAATTTTTGCAGCATTTCGTGCGCGTTTGTGGCCAATCATATAAACAAGACGTATTAGGAAATTAGTAAACAAAAATAGATTGCACTAAATTTAGATGCCTTTGAACTGGAATTACAAATATTTTTGGGAAATCATTGAATCATGGGATTGGACGATATGAGTCCACAGGAATTTCATTTTTCAAAGTTCAAATATCTTAATAATGATAGTAGAAAAGAACATTCTATAGTTACAAAGCAGATTGAAAAGAAATTACCTCAAGAGCACAATCGCTAGTTAAAATTGAAATTCATTAATTTGTAAACGTTACCGATTAGGTATTAAATTGAGATGTGACAATTAATTGACTCGTTCAATAATATGAATGCTACCAATGGTATTTTCTTGAAATGAAATTCCAAATTCCTGTTATGTTTTATAACAGTAAGGACAGGTGCTAGCTCTGCTAAGTTGACTCACTATTAGAGCTGGTTCGTGTATCACGAATGGGAAACATTTAACTTTTAATAAAATGCAAGCCAGTTAGGTCAGAGTGAGTAATCTTAAGTACATAATAAATTTAAACTGTAATTTAACGCTGATGGCAACAATAGTTTAATTTGTTAGTTAAACAAGCAAAAAGCTATGCCAGAATTATATATATATATTTTTAGCATTATCTACTAAGAGAGAACGATGGAAGGCTGTTTTAATTAAAAGCAAAAACACTGGCAAATGGCGACCACAAATTAAGCAACCAATTGAAGCGGGTGTGGAAAGAGCTTAATGAAACAACGAGCGGAAAGAACTCGGAAGTTCAAACCGCACGCAAGCCCAGGCAAGCAAATAAACGAGTATTTATTTATGTGGTTTCTAAAGACGCCAACCTCATATATACCTGCCAGAGCAAGAGCTAACTGACTGCCTGGCTGCCTGGCTGCCTGGCTGCCTGGCTGCCTGGCTGCCGGCTTGCCCACAAAACTCGTCGTAGTTGAGAGCAGCTTACATAATTGACTGTCGGGATAATTTACTTCCGTGCACTTGCGTGTTTATTAAATTTCTGGGGTTGTCTACGGGCATCGATTCAGAAAGCGAACACACAGTCTTGGCTGAGGGTGGAGTACTATGGAGCGACAATGGCATTGGCAATACGATAAACGGATCATACGTTGATATTCCGTAACCACATCTAGTTACACATATTGCTCATTAGTTGCCCCAGTTTGAGCTGCGACTGACTTAATGAAATGAAGACGTACAGTGGCACAAAATGGCAAAAGCTTCGCAATCTCTGAACTGAATGTTGAATGTTCGTCGAATCTATGTGCAGTCTGTGGAGCTAGATATCTACTTAATTATTATCTTTACTCAACTAAAATAGATCGATGCAAATAAAGAATTTAAACATATATATAGTATTTAGAATTCGATTAGAATATATATATCAACAGTCTAGAATACAAGTACACATATATTCTTTATTTCAACTGAATTAACACATTCCTTTTTGCGCCATTTGTTCGCTTTGTGCTGAGTGGAGGCCATTGTTCGACTTAGATTGCTTCAATTCGTACCTGGCTTGGCGCTTTCGAGTCAAAGGCGCTGCAAGTCACGTTCTGCAGCCAACCCATTTACTTAGCTAAACGATGGGGGTTGTACCTGCCGCCATCGTAATCCCCATTCCATTCCCTCCGTTCCCCGCCCTAATGGCATCGGCAGGACATCAGCTTGCGCAAGGCTCGCAGAGCAACCACCCCTGGCCCCGGACTAGAGTTTCGCACAGCCTGATACGTGGCCGCTGTTTCATGGGAGGAGATTTGCAATGGATAGGTATACGGTATACCCAATTGATGAAAATCTTTCAGCCGGGCTATATATGAAAACACGTTTCTGAGCTTATCGTCGGGATATGGAAATTTCGCCATTTATTTGATCAACTTTTTGCCTTTTTTCATATCGAGACGGCATTTGCCGAAAAATAAATGGCAAAAGGTACAACAACTTTGGCCCAACTATTTCATATGCGGCACACACATTGCTGCCGCCTCGAGGATTGTAATTTAGCAAAAATCATGTTGGCAAATAAAAATGCGAAACATCTTAAGCAAGTTGTGTGGCTTAAGGGATGTAGTCTGCATCCCATCTGCTCTCGTATCCAGTGCTAGTTGCACCTGTGCCACAGCTTAAATTGAAAGTTCGTTTGCTCCCATTTATGACTACCTTTATTTCATATATCTATATATTTATACATATATCGCATGTGGTATGGACTCACCCGTAACAGCTGTCGTCGCAAGTGTTTGCTCCTCAGGAGGGCCATGCACAAATATCCAACTGAAATTCCATGGAGTTACAGTTAATTAAAAAATGTATTAAGTTTATTGCATTTCTTAAATAAATATACATATGATTTTCCATAATCCGAATATCATTTAATGAATGCTTAAAATAGCATTAATTATATATTTTATGTTAATATCATATTAATTGATATTTAGCTTGCAGCTAAAGCTTGAGTAAGTTCCGAAATAACTGTTTTGCACAATTCAATATATTATTGTCAAGTAGTAAAGGTTGAAATTAACCTAGACTCTTACTTTTGTGATTCTACTACTATTCACAATGAGTTGTAATATTAAAATAGTGAAACATAAAATATAGAAATATATCGTTCAGTATTAAGTTCCCCAGACTAATGCCATTGAGATTTTTATGTGATATTGCGAATCGCGGAATACATTGACATTATGCAAGTAATGAACCCAATACGGATTGATATAGACTGATATAGATCAATAGATCGTGAAGACGGAAATTAAATAACCATCAAATGATTCATAAAAGTAGCAATATTAAATCAACATATTTAAATAATAATTTCTTTGCTTTTCTATTTAATTATAGAATTTGTAATTTATTACTTATTAGGTCTGATAATTTTTAATATTTAGATTATTTTACATATTTTCGCATCTAAAATGACTGTCTTGAGCTTAAATTTCAGCTGCATGTGAGCACATAATATACAGCATTGCGTGACACATTGGGGATCTTTCACATCATTACCTTACGCATGAACATCTCATTGAATTGTGAAATATTTCCATAACAGGCTGTTACACAAGGGACTCAAATTGTTGTGTATGGAATAGTAAGAATAGTTATCACTCTTCACTCTTGCAGGAAGAGTGTTAAGTTGCGCATCGTCTTAGAGGAAAGTTGACTAAGAAGCTCGGTACAACGGCATGAAATGTAATTTGAAACTGAAGATTAAGCAAATCAAAACGAATATATATATATATTTTGAACAATAAAATATATAAGAGAGTATAGGCGAATGTACACAGTTAGAATATATGTATAAGCTCATGCACATGTTCTTCAATGGACAACATATATACCCTTTGCAAGCGTATGAATAGCCTCAGAATCATCATTGAATTTAAATGTATATTTGCCACACATAGGCAAGACCCAAGCAGATTTATGCCGAAACACGCTCCTCATTATTATTTCACGCTTATCATTTTATTTCAATGTTTCGGAGCACTGGGCCGCTCGTTGGAGCAGGCGCCGGTTTGTGTGCGAAAAGCAAAAAATACATGGAATGCAATAAATTTATAGTTGGTTTTCAGGATGGGTTAGAGGCCGGAGAGGAACAAGAAAAAGTTTTTATATCAATGTGGACCAACATACAACAGCATACAGCCTCCGAGCAGAGTGCGTCCTCACTGATGCATTCATATCCCATTGGGCCCAGTTTTGCGCACATGTACTCTTGTCCCTGTATTCGCTCGATGTGCGCTCCATTACTCCACGGTTATTTGATTACGTCTCCGCGACGCAGCGCGTTGGGATGGCCACACTTAGCACACCCCCACCAAAGAGCACTCTCAACATGCTTGCGTTACTTTTATAGGTCGTGTGGTCGTGGAGTGCTGGCCTTATGGCCTGTGGATGCCCAACTCTCAGATTCTCTCTTTCTCACCCTGCCTCCGCCTCTTCTTCACCCGTTCCCCATTTGTTTCTGTGCTCACAGTAGCTCTCGCCGTCGTCACTGTCGAGTGGTCGCTTGTTTGTCTATTTGCTTGTTTACCACTCACCCAACCAGCCCATCCATAAATTCGGCATTCGCCCATTGACCAGCTCGAG
The DNA here is from genome assembly GCA_030914335.1 of Drosophila borborema. Lineage (NCBI taxonomy): Eukaryota > Metazoa > Arthropoda > Insecta > Diptera > Drosophilidae > Drosophila > Drosophila borborema. Next base: position 1,219,176 of record JAUESP010000309.1, read on the forward strand.
TTTGCCAAGCATTCATCTATATTCCACCCACTCCACTCCAGTGGCGTCCAACGACGTCATCATTTTTTTCACATACGAGTCTGCATAATTTAGACAAGCTTTTCAGTCGTGTTGTTGTTGTTATTAAGCAAGTACAGAGTATTCCCAATGGAATATGCTCGTGTGCATAAATTCTCGTTAAGTCTATTTACAAGATTCACTTATCCCATATTACTCCGGCAATTGCAAATACGACAGAGCAGAACGGGCAATGTCAGAGTCCGCACAGATCTCCTTCTACTGCTTCTGCTTCATCGATATAGGTTCTTTTGCCTCACGTCTGGGTCTGGCGTCCAAATTGGTTACATTTTCATAATGAGACGCAGACATTTTCGTATCGAACTCTCGAGACTCGAGATGAAAGCTCTTCCAACGGCATCGCCCCAAACCGCCAAACTTTTTCTCATTAATATTTTCCATTTTCGGAAGATTAGTAGCCAAAGAAAAAATTTCTGTATCGCTGCCTTCCTCGGCGTTGATTTGTTGAATTCACTCTTGTTCAGACATATTTATGGGCGCTGCTATCGAAATGGGGGTCACGACAGCGCACGAAATTCGAAATTCGAAATACCGACTAGTGTTGATCCGAAGAAGTAATGAAACCGATTTCCAGAGCTATTCAATTAAGAGATTCAATTACGTGGCCATTCATTGTTCATATTATTATCGAACTAAAAACAAGACTTCAACTGGAAGTATATCAGGTTCCTCAGTAGACTTGCCATTGCCAGGGGACAGAAGATCATTGATATACATATATGTAGTTCCTCAGATCTACCTAGAGAGTACAGTTTATGACACCCGCTGTGGAAGTAGAACTTCCCTGTCGCGCTCAGCTGGGAAAGGGTTCTGCGTGTCTGTGACGCTCCAAATGCAATTACCCAAGAGAAGAAAATCGAGAATTTTTCTACAAAAAATGAAGCATGTCTAATATTCCAGGAACCACGACACCGACACGGACATGGGCATCGGCATGGACATTGACGTCGGCGTCGTGTCGTTGTTGTTGCTGTTGCTGTTGCTGTTGCTGCTTTTATTTTCCTGATAGGAAAGTGAAAGTCTCAACCGCGCGATGCCGCTGTTTATGACAACCATAAAAACTGCAATTTTCTAGCTGCAATTTTCCCGTTTTCTGTTACTCGTCTCAATTGGTTTTCAGTGAACGGGTTCACATTGTGACCTGCGTTCCGCCTGCTTCTGTCTGCTGCGCTAACTGCGGCTCCGAATATGGACCATGTACCCATCGCAATGGCCACATGCTGTCGGACAGCACAAATATTTGCCATCGACAGCTGCTGCTGTCTGTTTTTCTATTTTTTCAGCGAGACTCTTTGTTATGACAATTGACTGCAGTCTATCTGCAAAATGAGTTTTATAGCCCAATCGCCTAAGAGCTCTATAGCTATAGATATATGTGCATATGTATGTTATTTAGTTAATTCTCTCTGTGACTACTAGCCAGAACTTATACATCATAAATGTTACAGAGAGCAAATGCGATGCTCTCTTGTGGATCAACGAACCTGAAACAACGATGGCGATGGCTACGCCGATCGAGATGCCATTGCAGGAAATCTTCCACAATAAAATCGCTAAATATTACAAAAAATAATACTTAATACCAAATGGCTCACTGCTGGACGCTGATGGCCCTGCAATACTTAAATGCATAAATTGCAACTTTTGCAAATCCGCTTAAACGACCCGCCGAGAAGAAACGGGTTTTCTGTTTGGAATTAAATACGTATTCGAGTCGTACAGCCACACCCGACGGTACAGCAAATACGACAACCCATATATATGTATATATTAAGGCCTGTAACTTAAGACCCTTAAGTATATATTTTATTATAAGTATGTGGTCATTAGAGCAGCCTCTGAATAATGACTTTATTACACATAGGTATGTACAAGGCATGTAAGTAATCGAAATACTGATCTTGGTTATACGTACAGTATATTTGGTAAATTTGTAGATTACATATTAAGTATTTATTTATTAAACGAATAAAAAGGTTATTGTCGGGAATGATCGAATAGAAAATACCCTAAACTTCTGCCGATCCATGCTCTTAACCTATATACAAAATAATACAACATATTCATCGATTACTATTTCATCGAAAGTTAATAATTTCACTTTTGACAGAAAGCTGTGAAACACCCTATAAATGAGGCATTCGAAGCATATGTATTTTATTATTTGGAATTTTGAAAATATCTCCCAAAATCTCTCTTGATTTTTCAGAGATAAAAAACGTAAACATCATAGCGCATTGCTTACTACTAAGAAATGGAAAAAGTTGTATTCTAATTTTCAGAGTGTCATAATGATATTGAATGCAAAGCCCAACTATTTAAGAAATAAATTAAATCAGAAGTCAGAAATAATTACACGCATATTATATTTAGATTATATACATTACTTTCTATACCCTATAGAGTCTTATACTGTCAGATACTGTCTTATTCCATTCATTATCAATTAGTTCTAATTGTGATGAAGCATTTGTCATATGTAACTCAATAAAAAAAGTGTTGACATTCTATTAAAGGAATTACATACATATGTAAGAAATATATATATTTTTCATATTCAGTTTTATACCACAAATTTTGTAAATAAAATTGGACTTAAAAAATCAATATTTTAATATAATATATATATTTTACTAATAACTTTTAGCTTTTCAATTGAAATAATAAGAATTTTTCAATTTAATAATATTCGATTCTACAATTGTTTTGCACAGCGTTACTCAACTTGCATTGCGCATGGTCGAGCTTTCAGAAAGTTGTATTACACACACACACACACACACACACATGAATAGCTATGTAGTGGTTGTGTGTTGTTGAACGAAATGTCCACCATATTGTAACGATATACTCAAGTGGCCTGAGTCGCATCTGCATGAAAATTGAATGACTCTGGCACCGAGTGCATGTGCATGTGCCTGTGAATGTGAATGTGAATGTGAATGTGAATGTGAATGTGAATGTGAATGTGAATGTGAATGTGAATGTGTATGTGTATGCGTGTGTACGTGCTGTCACGTTGGCTACCGGCACAGGAATAAATCCATATGCCGCTCCGTTATGGCATTTCGTAGCAGGCTGCCGCTGTATGCATACAAGCCATTGGGCGAGGGAGCGAGACGACACTAGTAATGCGACTGCGGTTGCCATGGCGGCCACAGCTGTGCAGCGGCTGGCGCAGCGCTGTTGCTGCCTCACTTGCTTTTATGCACTGCTCATTCAACTGCAGATAAGCAGCAGCAGCAGCAGCAGCAGCAGCAGCGGCAGCTTAGCGTTTGAGCCATTAGGATATTTTTTTTTTTTAACATCATTTAACATTGCAGCTGAATCCAGCTTAAATCGAAATTTAAATAAATTTAATAATTCATAGAAAGTTTCATTCTTAACATAGAAAGTTAATGGACAACTGATAATTAATGTAGATCCATTTGAGTTATCGCCCTAGTCGAATATGTTAGCTTGTAGCTATTTAGTTATGGTTGCGTTAAAGAAGGGATCCAAATAGTTGATACAACATTATTCAGACTATTTGGCACGCACTGTGCAGAATATTTACTCTATGATTTGTATTTAGGTAATTTTATAACAGCAAACGAAAGGTATTTCAGACAAAGACTGGGTACGTGGAGGCCCACAAATAAAATCAACTCATTGACCTAGAATCTCTGAGAGCATTTTCTTGGAGATCAGAACTAGTTAGTCTGTGCGTTGCAGTGTTCCTTAACAGAATTCCCATTCATTTCCCCCGTCCAATTTGGCGCGTGCTTTGTTTACAGTACATTTCGAAAATGTGGTCCCAGCCTAAACTTAGAATCGACTGCGTGGGAGTTCCGGGGGTGGTTGGGGTAGACTGGCAACTGGTAGATGTGAAGCTGAAGCGATTGGCCTGTCTAGGAATCTGCTGCGACTTTCAGTGTTCGGCATTATTATTTATTTTTTGCTTTGTCCCAAGTGAATTCCTCGAAACGTGATTTTCGGCGTTGGAGCCATTTGTTGTTGCCTTTGTTGTCGCTGCACGCTAAAATTATGATGCGAAACGAAAATGCGTACAAGTCAAGTACGAGCTAAGAATGACTGAGAAGCTGAAATATATACACAGTCTATATGTGTGTAGTATGGTATATGCAAGGTGTAGAGGCATCTATATATATGTACATAAGCAAGTGTACGTGTCTCATACTGGAACAATAGGATTGATATAGATGAAGGGAAGGGCATGGGCCGGGTAAAATGGAAACAACAACAGAAATTGGCAACCGAAACAACGGACAACAATATCAACAACAATGGAGCATGCCCATGATGATAATGGAATGGTAATGATAGTTTTGCCTTCGTTGCTGTTGTTGCTTCCGCTGGCAATGAACGAAATGGAAACCCAACGAAAAACGAAAATAAAATCGAAATGGAAATGGAAATGGAAATGGAAAAATAACAAGAGCAGCGCCAACACAACTCGGACATAGTGAACTGACTCTGGTTTACCCTGCACAGCCGAAGCAGTCCTTCCACTGCTACAACCTTCAATTTGGCAATAATTATTGCTCAACATTCATGAACTGTGTATAAAAATTATTTAGCTAGACAAATATTACCATCAATATGTCAATTAAGGTCAGTTTCAATATATTTACAGGGTATAGAAACTAGGCCAGCAACCTAAATGGAAGCTAGCGTATATCGCTTTTAGACAAATACATATACACCCAAATATATGTATTATATACATGTATTATATACATGTCACACACACACACAATCCCAATTCACTTAAGATTAAGTATGTATGTATGTATGTATGTATCTGCGGCGGGTCGCATCGAATATATTTTAAGTTTTCTTCTTCTTGTCTGGTATTGTTTTTTTCTTTTTTTCTGTTTTCGATTTTTCTTTCTTCAACATGTTTAATTTTATCATAGCAAACAAGTAAAAGGAAAACTAAGAAAAACACACACACACACACACAAAGAGAAAATAAGAAAAATCTTCAGTGAAATTTGAAAGCTTTTAGGTAAATGAAATATTTTTGGCATTTGTTCTTTTCAGTGGGAAATCACGAGAACAACATTTGATACAAAATGCAGCAGAATACGTAGCACGATTGAATCTTAATTCATTTATTCTTCAGCTCCAATTGAAGGCAATGAAAGATATGAGCAAGGTTCGCTTGGCTAAAGAGGGACCCGGGCCCCACACTGGAATTCTGAATTCTGAATTCTGATTAGAGACTACGTCTACAGCACATACTAAATGGCAGCAGCTCATGTTGACAGCTCGAATGAAATATGGCTGCAGCGGAAATACTAAATGGAAATCCATTCTCGATTACCATTCTGCCTGCCTGTCAAGCATATCTGCGGGTGTGTGTGTGTGTGTGTGTGTGGGGGGGCACCGGATAATGTCAATCAGCGGACATTCTTCATTTTTGTTTACTTACTTCACCTGACTCCTCTGGCACGTCTTTTGGCATGGCCGTTGGCCATGGCTCGCTTCCAATCGGCTCTTTCCTTCAACTCTGTTTATTTACACTAGCCCTGGCTGCACAGTAGAAGTTGTAGCTAAAGTCAGAGTTGCTCAAGGGCTCCGCACTCACTGCCACACACTCCAGTACGAAATACGTTCACAAATAAACATTTGATTCGACTATGCCTTTGCTTTCCCGACCAATGCCAATGGCAATTAGTGGAGCCGATGTCGCCAATCGATTTCGATTGCAGTTCAAATCGAGCCCAAGTGCAGCCTGCAAATTGCAATTAGTCACGTTCCAATTGAAAGAGTAATTAACTATGCGTAGCCCAATTGATTCGCAATGGCTCTAGAATCTAGATAGCAGAATGATTCGCTTCATAAGATGTGATTTGAATGTAAAAATTATTCCGAAAGATGTTTACACTCAGACACTTAACTAATCTCCCATCGATTGTCAATCGATTTCGCACAGTTTTTAAAGCTCTTCACTCACTTTTCGCCCACTGTGCATAGAGGGGCACAACTCAGAAGCCGCCCCAACACTTGACATTGTGCTTTATAGCAATCAAATTATTCAAGAACGCAGCAATATTGAAGAAGAGGCATATTTCTTGCCCGCTCACCTGTACACACCTGCACTGCAGAGACCGCAAGCGACGCCGCGACTCTTTGCCATAAAAAATAAAAAATTACGAAATTGTCATCGCTTTTACGACTCGTCGCTGTTCCCCACATCGAGCACTGGAACTGTGATTGGGCTTGGAATGGCATATGCCGCGGATGAGCTCGTGTTGGTTGCGTGTCGTACATTAGGCAGCACCTGGTCGTAGGCCATCATCTATCTATCTACCAAAAAACAAAATGAAGCAAGCTTCTGGAATTGGAATTGGGAATGAGCCTGAATAATTTTAATGGGCTGTCAGAATGATCATAAAACAATTAAATGCACCTCGCACTTGCGACTGCCTCTCATCCCTAGACAAGAGTTGAATCGACAACCTGAGTATTAATGTACATACATAAGTCCCGTTTGACTGCCCCTGCCCCTGCCCCTGCCCCTTCCCCTGACATGCCTGATTGCTGGTACAAATCAGAATACATTGCCAGTGGGCAAGGCCCAAGTGCTCTTCACGCTCGTCTTCGGTTTTGTCTTCTCCTCTGACACTAATTGGCTGCTTTATAGCCCAGTTAAATCGTAAAACTGAAATTTTATGCATTGTCACTGAAACGATTATGACGTCCGTTCGCAACAGTCGAAGAACAGTTCAAATCGCGCCCTGCGCAGAGGGGAAGAGGGGAAGTGGATTCATTGAGCTTACGGTAGCTTAACGCTGCTCAGATTTATGTCTTTGCCCACAATATTATTTTTGTTGTTTGTCAATTTACAATTGCAATTTGATTTCGGCTATAAGGTTCCCGTTCTTCTTCTTCATCTTCTTCTATTGATCGCATTTCACACACACTTCAGATTTTTATCCTCCTCAACAGCGAAACTGAAATATGTTCTAAACACACTTTAAATAAATGTATTAAAAATATATTTCTCTCTCTCTCTCTCTGAACTGCTTTTTATTAGAATAAACAGAAATATTAGTTAATGTATATATAGTATATATATATATATATATATATATATATATATATATATATATATATGTATATATATAATATATACATATGTACGAATTGCACTGCTTGACTATTCAAATTTAGTTTAGTTGGTCAAAGTGCGAGGCTGTGACGAAACGTTTAATTCACTCACGTTATCGTGAATTATGAATGTGTGAAATCGATTATCGATATACAATGTAGTAGGGTGAAGAGCAGAGAGCGGACAGCGTCGAATGTTTCAGATAATTATGATAACATGGTATGTTTTTTTGATTTTCCAATTTACGTTTGGCTATTAGTCGAGACGCAAACCCTGAAGAAGAGTGAATCTAGTTAGCATTTGCTGCTCGTATGATGGAATGTTGGAATGATGGAATGGGCTGGCATTGTTCGCTGCTGATGAATTTTCCTCGCTGCTGCTATCCTTATTGCAATTGCCAGCAATCATTCTTATCAGAATTCACAGTGGCCAGCAGTCAGCAGTCAGAGGGGGCGGGGGCGGTTGTGGAGCATTGTTATTAGGATACACAGCCAATCACCCACGCAGCAGCGAGTTGCATTGCTAAATTGCATCGACAGCCAAGATTGTTGCCAAATGGTGGAAGAGCGCATTATATTTTCCTGCGCAACAAAATCCCTCTGTAGAATGCATGAGACGGAAGATGGAGATGGATGCAGAGGCAATGGCAGTGGCGGGGCGGAGGCGAAGGCAACGACGAAGGCAATGGCGAAAAGTTGTGAAAGCGAACCGAACCGAAAAGAATGCAATGAATGCGGGCAAATCGTAAAAAAGGAAATTGCATCTACCCAAAGCTCAGAAACTTGCGCAGGACTTTGAGATTCTCATAAATTCTAACAAGATTTCAAGCTGCGCCGCGTCATCCCATCGGAATAGGAGTTGCATTGGCTGCTGTGTGCTCGGCATGCTAACTATTCCACGCGGGGGTAGGTTTATGCAGAGGCAGACCAAGCAGCGGCGTCCACTAGGCAAGTAGCGCCAGCAGTCAAGCAAGAGCGCAGAGCAAAGAGCGCGAGCACAGACCAAAACAATGCGACTTTCAAGAGAGCCGCAAAAGCTTGAACAGGTGCAGCAGGTGAAGAGAACCCGTTTAAGAGAGCGACAGAGTCGATGAAGAGCGCCACACCAATACCAGTGCACGTTGCCGGTCTTAAGAGAGAAATGCTTCAAAGAGCGCGCACGCACACAAGCGCAATTGAGCGAGAGAGTGAGAGAGGGAGAGCAAAGAGCGCAGGCACTAACACAAACGCATTGATAGCTGCGAGTGTATTAGTGAGCGAGCGCAAAGTGGGTTTCAAATAAAAAATATGCAGCTATGTTTATGAGTAGAAAATATATGGAAAATTATATTAATTAATTATGCATTTTCTTTTAACTAATGCAAATGAGAAATGACAAATCTGTAAATTCCAATTTGGATATTCAAGAAGAAAAAATCCAATTGGCGCACCGTTCTAGTGAATCCTATTGGCATGTGTCCAGTCAACTTTGCACTTAGCAAAGACAACATCAAAATGGTTCATGTATTCGATTGCAACCCTCTGAGCAGGATACAATACACATGTCTCCTTCGCTCTCATGTGTGTGCCAATCTATCTGGCTGTTTCAACCCCAGCAAATGGCAGAGCAGTATTCATGTACTGTCCGACTGTTCCATTTCATTCCTTTACTTACCTCGATAACGTCGCTGCCGCTGCTGCTGCCTCTGTCGCTGCCGTCGTCTCTGTTTCCATTCCGTCCTATGTCAGACGAGGTCGCGGTCCGGGCACAACGCAGGCGCACTTGCTCATCGAATGTCGCAGCTGCGGCAGTGCGACAGTGCGGCAGTGCAGCCTGGCACAACGTCAAAAACGCCGCACAAGCAAAAACAACATTTTTCTGGTACCGATATTTCAGTCACGTTACAGAACTTCACAATAGCCGCCGCCGCAGGTGAGTGCCGGTGGCTTGCCAGCATGCCAGCATGGCCGCTACATGGCGGTTCCCTCTCACATCCAAGATGGCTGCCGCAGCCGCTGCCGCTGCCGCTGTCGTTGCTATGACAACGCGTTCTCTTCATTCCATTTGATTGCGTCGGCGCTCCATGGCCGTCTGCTCTCACATTCTAAGCAGGTTCTTGATTCGTCGCCATTGGTTTTATCCGACGGCATTTTGTAGTCTTCAGCTGAAACAAAAAATAATACGAAAACAAGAAATTTAGAAAAGGAACATAATTCAATTAATATTCAAACCTTTAGGAATAAGTAAGAAACTTCTTAATTTTAATATTTTATTAAAAACAGCAAATTTTTCTCTTATGAAAAATATATACAAATCTGCTTTATGATTTCACAAGTCGATGCATTGCTTCGCATATTTATTTATATATCTAATCCCTATTTAAACAAATATATAAAAATTAACTGCAATTGATAGTTGTAAGTTATTTATTATAAAACAAACCAATTTATTCTGAACACACATATAAATATATCTATGTATTTGCTTCTCTATAGTGTTTTCAAAACAGTAAATATATAATGATAAATTTATATACATATTTTCGGTTTTACTCTCGAAAGTGTCACTCTTTTAGAGAATATCTTTCGAAATCAAACCAACATGTGAAATGTACTCAAATATCTTCTTGATGAACATAAGCTCTGATTGCTGTTAGCAAACTAATGCAATAAAAAGTTGGCCCGATTTCGATTTGCCGCGCGAACACAATGGATGAAGCAAATTCAATGGCTGAAACATATTTAACAAACGCCTTGTTGACATTTTCCAATAAAAGTAAATACAATAACATTTGCTCTGGAAACACCTTCTGATGAGAGCTGCCTGAATAATGCCGTCGCTTTAGCTGGCTGCGAAGGTTCAGTTGGCTGTCGCCTGGGAGTATTAGAAATAAGTCCCGGGCGAGGGGCTTGGATAGAGGCGTGTGCTTGTGAATTGTGTTTGTTTGTGCGCTACGCATTTTAATACAATTTAATGTCCCATCGAGCTCCATCATCACCGTCCGCTGACGACTGGCAGGAGCAGCAACAATTGAACTAGATAAAATCGCGCCACTGCCCAAAAATCGAGAAGATTTTCAGGAAGGCAAACAATGGCAATGCTAAGACTGTGGCTAAGGCTAAGGCTAAGGCCACGGCTAAGGCTAAAACTGAAATACTATTTCCGGCGTACGGGCAGTGCCGTATTTTTATTGGAAATCGTTTATCTCAGCTTCAAACGCCTGCCCCTGTGCAAAAACGTGTCCACAGCCAGGATGCTCGAGCACCGTGGAGCAACACTGATATTTTTTTCACTAAAACTTATATAAAAAATTTATAAAGTAAATCCTAAAAAGAAATTGATTTTTTATATCATTATTCCATATTCATTATCTTTGCTCAATAATGAATATATTATACATATGTATATACTTTTACAGAAATCGACTTTATTTATTTAATTTTTTAAATACATATATGTCAATATTCATATATAAATATAATAAAATAAATGAATTAATTTATCTCATTTCACTTTATATAGGTTTATTTTTTTCTCACTTGCTCAACAAGTGTAAATTTTTCTTAAAGCAAGTTATATATATATTTTTGTTGAGGGAATATATTTTTAATTAATCTAATATAAGATCACATTAAAATTTATATATTTAAAAACTTTTGAGACTCTTAACAATTAGCATAATCGAATATGAACAATATTATATATTATTTGATTATTAGATAACTGAAACTGACTGACAAAGACCCCAAGTCTACCCACTGTGGGAAAACTGTGTTGAGGTCACCTCCTGCCTGCGATTGCCTGTGTTTGCTATTTAACTGACAAACGACGGAATTAGTTGTACGTTTCGTTGGCATTTCAGTTGCCTGCACATTAATCTGAGCCCAACCTCGCATATCAATGTGACAGTCGCCCCCACCTCTCTCGAGGCATTAGGAGGCGATGCCTAAAGCGATACGGCTTGGAGCTTTTTAGGGATTTTCTGGTTCATTGCTATGTATTATCGGAGGCTCGCATTGGTAGATGGGGTTAGGTTAGCTCGTGTTGAATTGCACTAATTTAGTTGGGCTCAAATGCCGCTGTTCGTTCCAGCGCCCTCTGCCATGTTTTATGATGATGAGTTCGAAGTTCAAGCATGTTCAGCATAAATATATGCGTAGATTATCTGAGCTACAGAGCAGCGCACAGGGCCTGAGCGAGGACAATCCATTTAGAGCAGCTCAGGGCTCGTATTGCATTGTAAACTAGCAAATGGAAAAGTATTTTATTATGTTTTCGAAGATCTGTAGATTGCAACAGTAATTATACTTCATATTTTTCTCAAGGTTTCATAATCTTTTGTCGCTGTGCAGCACAACTAAGAAAAAAACCAAAAAAAAAAAAAAAAAAAAGGGATAATGTCGATGTTTCACGGACAAACGAGAGCAGTTTGATAAAAATGTAGTGCAGGCGAATGACCTTCAAGCGATTGTAGGATTGAAATTATATATTTCATGCGCATATCCATAACTGGAGCGACCTCTAAATACTGAAAGGATTCATTGGCTCCGACAATAAAACTATAAAAGACCAGAACAAATGGTCTTTATGCCGCTGCGGCTGCTTGTTTCCCTCTCACTCTCTCCTCCCTTGAGGCCGTTCCCGCTGCGTATTTAGTGCGCCGACTTTCAGACTTTCAGACTGTCAGACTGTCAGACTCACAGCCTAGCAGCCTTCCCGGCGCGTAAGTCGCTCGCCGATACCAACAAAACAAGCCCATTAGCCGGCCGCATGTGTTCGTGCCTTTTTTATGCCATTGCCTCTTTTCTGCCTCAGCTTCAGCTATACGCATCATCGTAGTAGTTGTTGTTGTTGTTGTTGTTGTTGTTTTAGGAGGTGGCAGCGTGTTTGCTTGTTTATCTCTTGAACGGTATTTGTAAATGTATCTATATTTCTTTGAGTTGACATCGCTGAATTATGTATGTATATATCAACATCTATCGTTGGCCGTTGGCTCTGAAATTGCGCGTTTCCAGTCTCTCACTTAAGCCCATCTAATGTAGCAAACAGAAATTCGTTAAGCTAGCCGTATCCACTGGCTGTGGCACAAGCAGCATTCTTGCCACGCCCGTTACATGCTCCAAGGATGGTTAGAAATTTTATGCTCTGCTTGCCAACGCCAACGCCAACGCCCTGATCCCATCCTCATTCAGCTGAATAGCGATGACAGCTTGCCATGCAACGTGGCCCCAGATCCGAGGCAAAGGCGTGAATTCCTTTTCAGCTGCTTCTAAGTTTTCATGCTGTCGATTTTATGCATCTGCTACACTAACAAAATATTCAAAAATAATTCAGATTTTAATTTATTTTCAGGTAAGCCAAAAAAAGAGAACACAAATTTCTTACTAATAAAATAAATATCATTAAAATACCCAAATTCTCTGTCTAAAATTATTGCACAAAAGTCTCTCTGTTTTCGCTCAGTGCAATTGTAATTTGAACCAAAAAGCAAAATGTGAAAACTGAAAAAAAAAGGAAAATGTGCGAAGGAAAAATAAAAGTTGCTTCTGCTGCCGCTGCTGCTGTTGCTGCTGCTGCTGCTGCTACTGCTGCTCGTCAACATAAAACTTGCAAAATAAGTTTCGCATGTTTCAGCAAACTCAGGTACGAGGATTTTTGCTACTGGAATACATAGTGAGTGGAGTAAGAGGGGCCGCTTGAATATGCAGCAAATATTCTTCTTCTTGTTCTCAGCTCTCTGTTTTATATGCTGGAATCGGGCCCGCCCACCTGAACGACAGCCACGACAGCCGCGACAGCCAAAATGAAGGACTGGCAGTCAGCATTGTGGCTCGTAAGCCGCTTGGAGTGGGGAACACGAAATGTACCCCAATTTAATCAAGAATTCTATTCTGTAAATGACTGGCACACGAATGCGAAGCACCAGCGGCGTGAAGCATGTAACAGCAAAGACAGGAGAGGGCGCAGACTGTATTGCAAGAATTTTTATTTCGCGTGTCAAAAAATTGCATGCCCTTATGCCAAGCTCAAAGGCTTGAGCCCCGCAAGGCAAAGTGAAACTGAAGGCAGCACTTTTGCAATGGTATTTCAGATATCCCTACCGTCTCAAATAGATTATGTTATTATTCATATTCATAGACTTTTGTGAGAATGCAGTCATTGTTGAATTACTGCGAGACGTGAGCATCGCCTCATACTAATTTGATAAAGAGATGGTTTAGTAATAAATTATAAAACAACAAAATATTATAATGCATTTAAATTAGTTAATCTCTCTCTTTCTGCCTGTCTCTTTTCTGTAATATTGTTGGTAAAATAGTACAAATAGAGTAACTTTACATTTGCTTTTGAATGTGTCATAAATATATAGAAAAATATGATAAAATTTAGTAATCTATGAGACCGGGACGGGAGGACAGACAGAATTAGGCATGGGTTGATCGACTCAGTTGAACAGCTCTGATCGAGAACATATATACTTCTTCCCAAACTGTTCCCTCGGATATATACACAGCGAGAAGACTCACATTTTCGATTAGACATGACAAACTTTAATTTATCTTATAGAGTAAGTGCTGCCAATAATTGCATCGTCTATTAGAAATATTTTAGAATAGTCGTCGTTCCCAGCTTTGGTTTGCTTGGTGTGCTCTGCTTAACTCTCTCCGTAATGATATCGGCGATGTTAGGCCAAAACATATTTTAAACAGTAAACTTTCTACCTTAAAGAATTAGTTTCTTTTCAGACTATTGAACTAGATCAAGAATATATATGTTGGCCGGCCACTCTTACATCGGCCCGTCACACACATATTTTATCAAAATCAATATACCCCGTTCAAGTTTGTGGCATATGTAGGGGGTATACGAATTCAATAGCCGCAAACACTTTAGGCTTTGTCGTTCGTCAAAGAAAACTCGAATCTCTATTTTTCCCATTATAGAAACGCATAAATTGATATGCGATATATTTATGCAGTCTCCGAGCAAACAATGAAAACTGTACAAATATTTGAAATATTTGAAGTGAGGAAACGAGAGAAACTGAATAATGCCGAGATACTCGAGCAAGGGGAAGCTGGAGCTAAGTGGAGACTGCGACTGGGGCTGCAGACGGACGGAGCAAAATGGCTGGCGTTGTTATTGAAATAAATTATTGTAAATAAATACGAAAAGCGAATTTATGAAGTCGTTGCTTATGATGGCATGTTATGTTGCTTGCGCTGCGCTCGCCCATGCCGCTTGCCCATCGACTTCGACATCGGCTGGGGCTGTGCCATTATTTCTGTTTGGGTACGTCCAGAAACGAGCGCCGTTAAAACAAACAGCTTATTATGCCAATGACATTTGCGATGGCACAGCCATCAATACACGTAGGCTTGTCTGCAGGCCTACAGCATGAATGTGGATGTGGACGTGGATCTGAATGAGTGAGGGGCGCCAATGATAACTGGCAAAAGTTGCGGAGGCCAGGCTGGATGACGAGTCGTCGCGAGGTCTGGCAAGTGAAGTCGAAGGTTGCCACAGTTGCCACACTTGAGGAGAGGGCTTCGAAGACTTTTGAATTTGTTTATTTGTTGTTATTTGTTATTTGTCATTTGTGTTTGTTATTTGTTATTTGTTATTTGTCATGTGCCGGACTCCCTGTCTTCGGGCTGATGGCGTCTGCCCGTTTGTTTGTCTCTGGCTCCGTTTCCTCATTGCGCTTGTAAACATTCCGCTGCCAATTGAATTCGTTTCAATTTATTTACTGCACACTGCGAGGCAGGCGAGAGCGGAGGAGAGTTGTTTGCGAGATGCGCGGCCAATAACAACATGGAGGTATGTTTTATGGCAGGCAGCCCGGCCATTGAGGGTTCAAATGGAAAACGAAATCGTTTTCTTGGCATTTCCAATTGAAAAATGTACACCAAGAGATTCGAGTCTTTTATATTTTCTATTTCAACTTATGAAACAAACGCAGCACTGAAGCACATGAGTCAAGAGGGGGAAAGGGGAAGGTGCTGTAGCAGTAGAATGCAATAAGCCTTAATTATGAGCTGACGTTGACGTTGGACTCCTCGGCTGATTCAGCTTATTTATCTGGCACAGCTCGCTGAAATAGTTTGGACGGTTTCTCGTTTCGTGGCGATGGCGTTTGTTTTATTGCAGATTCAAATAGTTTTGAACTTTCTGTCGGTTTAACATGCGCTGGAATTCATCTCAAAGGATTTTTGGTGCTCAGCTCGAAACTAGAAACTCTCATAAGAAAGTTTACGATACGAGTGCCCTGGCAATAGCACGCACATGCAAATACACAGAGACAAATGAATGTGCACCACTTCCGTGCTTCCTTAGTTCCCTAGACAACATACGATAAAAGCCAGTGAAGCACTAATTAAGAACTCTTAAGTGCTAACCACTCCCGAAAGACATCCACTTCACAGTGGCTGCCGCATGACAGTTTAAGCAGCAATTACAAAGTTCGCTCGTTCCCTTGGCAGGGCCTTGAATTGGCGTTGTCCAGCCTCATGCGTTCCATGACTTGAGTTCTCTTATCGTTTCATTCCTTTGCATAATAATAACATGCTTTGGCAACTCGAATCAGGGTTAGCCAGATCGCATCTTCCTCTCTTCATAACAACATTTCTTGCAGTGCAGCATCTAGCAGTCTCCTTTGGTTTGCGCCTGTATGCTTCGCTATGGTTTCTTGGCACCCGGAATGGGTTTGCCCAATAACGCGAAACGAAGTGAAATTTCGTTTGGCTCCAGCAGCGCGGACAGCGATCTTTACTTTTTACGACAGCCAGCTTCCTCGCCGTCCTCGTTCTCGTCGCAGCTTCAAAAAACTTGAAATGCAACCAGCGCGAAATTGCAACAGCAGCAGCAGCAGCAGCAGCCGTAAGAGCTGAGCTGGGGCAAGCCAAAAGGCGCCAGTTGGCTAAGCGCATATAAAAAAGTTTTAGATAAATTAAGGTGGAGCCTGCACGAAATCATTTTCAGCTGCATCAAACTCTATCCCAGAAAAGTAAGCAAAAGCAATCTAGTATCTACTACATGTGTACTCAAATTATATTAAAATTTACTCACTTAAAACAAGTCTAAATATTCATACAACTCCATTTCACTGCTTTCAAGAACTTTTTGTCATGTTAAATTAGAAGATTTTGTTGTATACAAGAAATACAAGAAAAACATATTGAATGCATAGGTAGGTAGGTAGGTAAATGACATACTGATAGAGAGGGAGAGGGAGATAAAGAGAGAGTGAGAGAGAGGAGCCTTAAGAACATGGCCGTGCTGTGACTCGGTGACTTATTACATCTGCTCTGCTCTTCTTCAGTGCACAGTCATGGCCGTTGCCGTGGCCATTTCCATTCGCATTCGCATTCACATTCCCATTCCCATTCCCAGCACTGTCAACCACCAAATGCCAACTGGCAAATGAAGTCGTAAAAAGATTGGCCAAAAGTTTTTGTGTGCTGTGCACAGAAGTACACACATATAAAAATAGCAAAGTTGGGATTAGTTTCATCAAGGATAAGCCAAGTGCTGGACACGATGTTGGCTGACGCGCATATAAACGAGGCGAGCACTGCAGGACTAGCTGGCTTCGGATCTGGCTCCGCTGGCCATTTCGCAATTTGAGCCAAGCAACTTTTTATGCAGTTGCCTCTGCTTGGCTCTACTGTGAGCTAAGTAACATTATACGTCCATATATGTATGTGTACACACATGTATATTTATATGCACATAAGTACGTATGTATGTATGTATGTGTATGCCAAGTAGATTTATATAGACAGGGTAAACTTTTTGAATTCATTTTACATGTTACACGTATCACAAGCAATCATATACATACGTACATAACATTTATATGCACGTGTGTGTGTGTGTATGTGTGTGTGTGTTTATTTTCGAGCATTCAACGTACAAAGATGTATGTATGTTACCTTTATGGTCGCTCCATCTCGAGGAAAATACATCTAAGCACGTATGCAGGATCTGCATAATTTATGCTTTCAGGTGGGCAGAGCAAGCATCCCCACAGCATCCCCACAGCACGGCGAACACATTGGCCTTCTTGCTGCCAAGGATTACCCTAGAAAATTAGGTTTCCATTTTCATGGACCCGGACGCAGTAGCTCGTATAAAAACGGCACGACCTGGCCGCCATCTTCATAACTGAGCGACTGAGGCATACAGACAGCGCAGCGAGTGTTTGGGGCGTGGGCAGATGGAGAGCGGGAGGGGCGAAGTGGAGGAGAGGAGGAGAGGGAGAGCTGCACGCTCAAACGAATTTATATATTTGTGTGCTCGTTTTATGACTAATATCTCGGAATATCTCTGGGCATGGCAAATGTCAGTGACGCTCGACAGCCGCACTATCAATCCCCCTGCAGAATCCCTCGCTCCGCAGCAGCGTCCCGTGCACAGTCGCATATTTTGCAGCGCTGTGAAAAATAAAACACAAATATAAACCCGGGCAAAAACAAGTATAAAAATTTGTTTTTCCAACATTTGCCAACGAGCAGCAAGACACGATGGCGTTGTTGTTGTCAAATTGGCATTGACGTTGACGTTGCCGTTGACACGAGCAGGAGCTTTGGACATAGATGTCACAGGCAACAGGAGCCTCAAGCCATAGCAGTTCCCATGTATTAGAGTCCCACACCACACCTCCTGCCAGGCCACCCCACCCCTTACGAGGCATGTAATTT
Source organism: Drosophila borborema (assembly GCA_030914335.1). Lineage (NCBI taxonomy): Eukaryota > Metazoa > Arthropoda > Insecta > Diptera > Drosophilidae > Drosophila > Drosophila borborema. The sequence continues at coordinate 1,237,056 of JAUESP010000309.1, forward strand.
ATGTTGTTTGTGTCTCTTGCCTCCTGTTTGGTTTATTCTGTGCTCCCCATCATCCCCGAACAGTTGGATTCTTACAATATATTAAGATTATTAATATTCACTTAAACAAGTAGAACTCAAATTACAGAATATTATTAGAGATATATATTTTTATAGCTTTGCCCAAATCTTGTCATTGCTAGTAGCTCAACTAGAACTGAGGGTTATCGTTCTCCTTCTCTCTCTCTCTCTCTCTCTCTCTCTCTCTCTCTCTCTCTCTCTCTCTCTCTCTCTCTCTCTCTCTCTCTCTCTCTCTCTCTCTCTCTCTCTCTCTCTCTCTCTCTCTCTCTCTCTCTCTCGACAGTAAGATATAGGACAGACACAGAGACAGCCTTGACTATATCGACTTCCTTCAATACAATATAGATTAATATAGCAAAAAACTTGTAGAAAGTCGAATTTCTTAACCAGTACAATATCCCTTCTGAGTACGAAACATGCGTAATACAAGAACTGGATAGCTACTACGTGAGCAATACAAAGACCTAAATTAAACTGACGGACGAGCGGACATGTCTTGTCAACAATCAGTTTCTTACTAATAATTTGGATGTACATATTAATCACATTAACATATATATATATGGAGATGTAAGTCGCGATATTCAGAAATGACAATATTTAAAATCATATTTACTCTACACAAAGTAAGATCTTTTTACGCCTTCAAGTCATGCCTAAAACATGCTATTGTAGATAATATATGTTATATTGTAGATGTATATATTAATAGATACATATACAAATACGCCAACAGGACAAGCCCATGGATTGCGTATCTCAACCTTTCCCCCAAAAATGTATTCAATATAGTTTTGCCATGTCCCCATAAGTAGTATGGTATTCTTAGGTACAGAGTTGAGTGGATTAATGAATCCTTAGCATACGGATGCATGCATGCATGCAAAAAGTGCACTGGATTGTATATTTTCACTTCTAGTCATAGATAGATTATTAAAAACTGGACTCCATTATAATTATGCTTGGTTTATTGCCAAAGTTTGCTTATATGAGGGTAAACTCAAATCGAATATTTTCAAGTATAATGTACAACCGATGCAAGATCCAAGAGTACATTTCATAGATCCAAGAATACATTTAATAACAGATTGCGGTTAAGCATAGGCATAGAATAAGTAAACTAAGGAAAGAAATATATACGAGTATATGTAAATACATATATGCATAGATACATGTCTATAAATGTTGTATGTATTCCAGAGTTGAAATAAACAAATGATACAAAAGTTCATAGCTGTAAATCCATGCACCTCAAAGAATCTTTCTCAAGTGTAATATAAAGTTTTCAGAAGTTGAATTGAAATTGTCCATTTTTGCTCCAGCCCAGACGAACAGCAGGCTGAAGAGAGGGAGCGGGAGAGTGGTTGAAGGAGAGAGAGAGAGACAGAGAGAGAGAGAGAGAGAGAGAGAGAGGGAGAGGAAGAGAGAGTCGTCATTAAAGTCTCTGCTTACTTCTTATGCATGTCGCATGGGCAATAACAATAACATATGTATATCCAGCATTGCAAGTGCTTATTCTTTCGATTCGCTTATTCATTTTGTTTTTTGTTTTTGTTTTTTTTTTTTTTTTTTTTTACGTCTGTGTGGGAAGTTATTGCGAAAAATATAAATATTCCCAGAGAAATGCACAAAAAATCGAGGGGCAAAACTCAAAATTGATGTGGAGACTAAGTATATATTTCGATTCCTATTGGTGCATGTGTGGGAAGCATGTTTTATCTAGGCTGCGGCGATTTCATACTTTATGCATCCATAACTTTCAGTTGGGTTCTGCTTTTCGTAAATAAAACGCGAGAGACACGTTTCCGCTCGACATTCGCTGTGCGACGACGTTTGACACTGGCAATTGCAAATAACACAAAATCCGCACATATTGAAATTTTGCGCTGTGCGTTGAATATCAAATTGATTTCTCCACAACAGCCGCTGCCAAAATGGAGCGCGGCCATCGAGAGATGTAACGATTCCTTTGTTTCAATCAATGTGGAACCGGATAAGGCGGATCAAGCTGCCTTGGATAAAACGACATCCATTCAGATGATTATCTGAATACGCCTTTTCCATATACATATATACATATTTTTTCAAAATTATCTTTATCATATAGTTGAATATTAATTATATATATTTACTTGTCTTTTTTTGGAAAATATTACATTTTTACCTTATGGTTAAGGCTTTCGGATTATGTTCATGACATTCATATGTATATGCCAAACCAAACTTTATGTCTGTCGTATTTGAAATACACTTTATGTATATTTGGGGGATATACGTAAATCTATATCTTGAGACTCTAGCTCTAAGGATGAGCACTACATAATAGCTGATTCATTATAGGGTTTTAATCGATAAATGAAAGGGGAATATTCTGAAACAAATTCAATTCAAGCCTCTACCTCTTATGGTTTCTGATATCGAAACCATACGGACAGACTGTGCTAAATCGACTCTAACTTCTCGCCATGACCAATATATATATAAATATATGTAGTTTGAGTCCTGGAACTAGACACCAGTAACTACAGTTGGAGCACAGCTCGCAAGGATTAGTGAATACCTTGTGTGGATCCAACTGAAACGCAACCATTTAGGAGCGAGTGCTTTCATAATAGAGCGCTTAGGGACAATCGCTTTGACGATTGCATTAAAACTCCATTAAGAGTGCCGACTAGGCCAGTCGAGCCAGTCGAAACAGTTGGCTAAGCTGGCGAACGCAGTCGAGCATCCAAATTAAAATTAAATCATTATTGAAATTTGTTTAGTATCGCTCGATTCCGTCCGTTGACTGCCTCATTAAAATGGATGGCAATAGCATTAAGGCGACAGCCGCAGGTTTGGCTAACCGAAGGCATGGAAGCTACATACGTCTGCCTGAGTGTGAGTGTGTGTTGTGCATTTGGCAAATTGTAAAATTTTAATTCGCATATCATGCGCGATAATCAGCGGCGTACATTATAAAACCATAAAAATCGCAAAAACGCGGCAATAAACGCCGCAACTCAGGCAGCTGAGTTTAGCAATGGCCGGAACGGGCGACGAGACGGACAATTGTCGCATGCAGTGCCAATAAATATCCGATTATATGGTAATTGTGTATATGCATATACATTCCCATATGCGCGCCTGTATGTGTGTGTGTGTGTGTGTGTGCGAGTTGTGCGGTCGATTAGTTCTTGGCTTGTGGGCAGAGGAGGGACTCGAGCGTACTTTCGGCAATCGACCGCCCTCAGAGTGAAATTTGCATTTGCCTGTGAGCAGATTTCTGCACAGCTGCAAATTGGAAATTGCAAAACTAGATATTCAATGAGGTCTTAAATAAACATTTAAATACATTAGCGAGCTGCCTGACGAGCGAATGGAGTCCCTTTCGCTGCACAGATTCGTGGAGGATTCTCAAACAAAATGGCGATGTCTGGGAGGGGGCTTAATTTTCATGTCCATTAACCAAGCAAAATGAATATGGGCACGCAACGAGCGAAAGGATAAGCAAGCTCTAGGCCAGGGCCATTGACAGAGCTCCAGACAGGGGCGTTTCGTGCCCTGAGTACCGCCTAGAATTTGAAATTGGAGATGGAGCACAAAATTCGAGCACAAACTCAAATAAAGTTTAACGAAGCCAATCTGTCGAGGGGACCCAGATTGATGCTGGCGGCCATGGGAATGAAAACGAGCAAGTGGGAGACGAAAAGGAACAGGGACAGGAATTGGGATCAGGAGCGTGCAATAGGCGGCCGGCTATGAGCCATGAAAGTTATCAAAGCGTGTTATTACGAGCAACGATGCGAAACGCCGAGCACCGAGCACCGAGCACCCAGCACAGAGCACAGAGCACAGAGCAGAATGGAATCGGTTTTTGTTTTTGGTATTCTGGTCCGCTACGCGACACGCAGGGCAAGTAATCAAATGAAACGCATCAAATACGTGAAAGGGATAAAAACCTAACAACATGGCTGGCGATTTTAAAAACACGAACTCGAGTGCTCGCAGTCCGCCCACCGATTGAGATTTGCCGCTTTTCCGATTTCGTTGACGCAGCTCCTTTCGACGCAGGCCCAGGTTTCCAATCACAATAGCCGAGCCTAGCTAGTTGATCAGGTTATTTATATTTGTGGCGGCAAATGGTAATTCAATAAATTTAAAATCAATGCCAATTGCCACAGTGGAGCGTACAGAAAACATAATGCACGAAATATGATAAGTAGAGAACAAACAATATGAACAATTCATGAGAATTGAATACTAAAAGAAAACGAATATGAATATGAGTAGTATGAATAGTAATATTCACTTTTGGAATATACACTAAATAAACTACTTTAATTAAGTTGACTAGATTATTGCCTTTATATATATATGGTATATAAACTAAAAGTAACATATTTTATACTCAAATGTTCCACTGTTTTTAAATGAGGACTTCAAACTTAAGTTAAAATTCTATATAATATTTGTATACAAATTTCGTTTCACATTGCCCACAGTATGCGAACAATGTTGAATTCAACTTCATTTCGAGGTATTTATAGTTATATGGATTTCACTTAAAATGCACGCCCATTAATGGGGCAGAACAGAAGTTGGCATCGTGCAGGACTAACCCTTATCCGCATCCGCATCCGCAACCGCACCCAAGCCAACCACATTTGCCACAGGGTAAAAGGGCGTGATCGTAAGGCGAGAGCAAGAACTTCTTGTACTTGAAGTTGAGGAGCTTTCGTATTTACTTGCATGCGAAATTTGAGCACCTGACGTGAGTATGGGGCTTGGCTTGGGTTTCAATTTATAGCGCAGAGGCGCACGTGAAATCCAGAGAGCGATTTTTACGGATTTTTAAAAAATAAAATTTACGGATTAAGTTATTGTGCGACGCATGCATTGAGGATTTTCTGCCGGGCTAGGTTGGGGAGGCGACCAGTTCAGAGAGGAGGAAAGGAGCATTCTCTTAGGTCGATTACGTTTTACAACGCAAGCATAAAAGTTGATTGAAAATGCTTATTAGATGCAAGATTAGATGCGATATGCAGCGCAAGGCGAACCATTTTGGAATCAAAGTCAGGAGTCGCAGCATAAAATTTCAACGATGCTGCGACGTGGCCAAATTTGGCTCAGAGCTCAAGCCCTAGAGACTGGAAAAAGGCGAACTTAATTGAAATATCCTACCAGACACCGTAGCGTTTTAAATATTTAAGCCCTGGCAAGCGCAGTGGGAAAACGAGCAAGCGCCCAAATATATATAGGTGCGAACGCGAAAATTAAGACCACAGCAATTTACTGCTGGCAGGTAATCCCATTTAGTACGGATAATATTGCCACTCGGCGTCTGGTCGTCTGCAAATTGAACTTTTCGTCGGCAAGAGCGAGGCCAGAATTTTCGTCAGACCGCGAAGGCAACAACAAAAAGTTTTCTTGATAACAGAGCTCATCAAAACTTCAGTTACAAGAAAAAACTTTTAGGCAAGAAAGATTCCAATTTCAGTTTCAAGAGCCACACACAGAGAACGTGAACCCAAAGAAACCCCAAGTCAAATCTTAATAATTTAAAAATAAGATGAACTTTTGGAGTTCATCAAAGATTTTCGATGCCCTTTCCATAATATATTTCTCCACGAAAGCAGATAAGATTTATTTAACAAAATATTTTAACAAAGTTTTAATTAATTTTTGAAGCGCATATTTTACTACTCACAGAATGGAATCTCAGAAGCGTGTTTTGCTAATTCCATGAATTTGACGCCATCGAACAAAGTTCCATGAACAGCCGGCATTAATAACATTCCAAATGTAACCAAAGCAGTTCAGTGGGGACTGCCCGACTTTCACATGCCGCGAACCCTATATAGAGCAGGTTTACTTTACGTTACGTTCTACTATACTAATTGAAATTCGTTTTTGTTGCTCTAAAGCTTCGATATATAGGGATGCAACCAACGATGTAAGTATCTAAAACGGCGTTTACCTTATAGAGACAATATCATAACACTAGTCCGCCACCAGTGCGCAGGCCAACCGAATTAGGGATTTACCATACATCGATGACAGGAAATAAAGTAATTCATATCTACGAAGGAAGTTAACAGCAATAATTTTCAATAATTATTTTTTTAACGACTTCCTACGCCATTAATTGGCATATAGTATTTGATAATTTGTTAATAAGATGGAGTGACTATATTTCAGCGTATTTACACTAATTGGAAAACTAATAGGTCAGCAGTAAAGTAAAAAATATTATGTTTCTGTAAAAAGTCTGTCATCAACTTATTATACCAACAAGTGTTGAGTTCAAATTTCAAGGCTCTAGCCTTATAGATAAAACTAATATACTCGTTTCACTGCATAAATGAGTATATATAAAAAGATACAAAAACCCTTTTATATTAGATATTTTTGGAGTCAAAAGTTTAATGAGAAAAGTTCAACCAAAGCTCGGCATTCCGACCATTGCTAAGAGCGCGTTTATTAACCCCAAGTAATTCCGAGATCTCCGTCTGTCAGCCGACACTCAGAATCTGTGTTCGGTGCTGTATTAATGAACCCATGAAGCTAAAACTCGTATGCGCCTATAGTGTCAAACCAAAAAGTTGTATTGCAAAATATATTTATTATAATTTAAATATATTTTTACATGAAAAAAGTATTAGAAATAATATTTTATATCAATGAATCTTTTTTGTAAGTAAATTGTTTTACACTTAAAAAATAACGAAATATTTTGTAAATGAAGTCCCCATGTGTGTGATAAAAAATATAGTAACATAAGGAGAACCCCATTTATATAAGTTATCGCATAAATATATCAACTCTGCCTCTGCATCTTACACGTAAAACAATTTTGATTCATTTCCAAATTATATACAATATTTCAATATACATATATTTACTCTAAGTGTAACGCCATTGTTTCGAAAAGTAGTTCTTAGTTGCATAATTAATGTAAGCACTATCTAAATCTAGTTCAGTTTATATTTATATCTCACATCTATACATAAACTTTCATAGAATTTTCTCAAAGTGTATTGCTTAGCGGAGCTATTTTCACTTGAAGAAATTGAAAGCAACTTTTAAACAAAATACCCAGAGATGAATAGTCTATTTATATACATCACATATATGTATCGAGCGTGTTACTATTTCGTTTTTCCAAGTGTGTGGCATAGCTGCAAAAGCCACCCCTAAAAATTGCCACCAGAACCGAATGTGTGTGCGTGTAGCTAGCGATAGAGGCACATGCGATGGCCCTGGACGACGTCGTCGATGTTGTTGTTGTTGTTGTTGATGTTGGTGTCGTGGCAGAGCTGTTTCCCCTCGCTCGCTACAGCGACCATTGAATCGATGGCTGCCACCACCGATGGCCGCCACCACCGAGTGGCAGCGCGTTGCCGGCGGCATTTTCATGCGGACATGCGGATAGATACACAGATACAGCCCACGCATGCGACGACGTGCGCCTTGGGCGTGGCATCGCATCGCATCCAGGGAATAGTGTATCAAGAATTGGTATACATGCTCTACGTGCTTAGGCGACGATTGATGATGCGCTTAGGAAGTATCAATCGGAGATATTTTTAATTTTCTACAAACAAATTCAACGATTCAGAGTATTGATTCGTTGCACCCCGAGACTAGGAACGCGGCTAAAAGAACAACAATTAGTGAGAGATCTATGGGTCGGAGGGCTACAAGCTGCATTTCCCTATTATTCTGTAATACGTATCCTGCCCTAATTTATGAGCAGTCCGCCGTATGTTGCGCTGCGAAGAGATTTATGATCGCATCATAAAACAATTAACAAGCCGAAAGTCGTGCCACATAAATCGCTGTAGTTTCTCTCTCTCTCTCTCTCTCTCTCGCTCTCTCTCTCTCTCTCTCTCTCTCTCTCTCTCTCTCTCTCTCTCTTCCACTCTCTGCCTTACTACTCGATTCACAACTCTCGTCTGGTTATTTCTTGCCGTTTTTGTGTGTTATATTTCACGGCGTTTTATTATTACATACTGTGGGTAGATGGGGATTTGGCTCTGGGCGCGAGCTTGACACCAGAATTGTCTACCAACTGTGTTCGTCCTCTCTATGCATGCGAGTGTGTGCGCTTGTGTGTATTTTTTTAATTAACCACACAAGATTTCTACTCATTTTCATATCGTAAACGTTTATCCAACTTAATAAGTCGTAAACGCCTCAGCTACGACTGCTTCTAACAAAGTTTCATGGCACTTCTATAGCTGCTCTTGGCCCTGCTCTCGCATTTGCTGACAGCGCAGGTGAAAGTGTCCACATGCGTGAATGCATATACTTATGTATGCATAAATTCATACCTACTCCAATATATGTTATGTAACATGCATATGAGTGCTCAAATGGATGTGCGACATCCTGCTCCCAGTCACCGCTGACAGCATTAATGAGCCGTTAAACGTTAAATTACATATAGAGCTCGATATAAGATAGATGTTCAGGCTCATATTTCGCTTTCACCGTAGAACCTGTTAACCCGTGTAAATACAAATTATACAAACAAAATAAAAGAAAATACAGAGTAAATATATGATCTAAAACAGAGTAAATAAATGATCTATATTATATATAGTGTAAACATGAAAAATAAAAATACATCCAAGATTTTCTCTTCATTTATTCAAATTTGGGATATCTCTCTATCAAGCCAGTCTTAAGATAAATAGAATATATACATAAATCAAAATATAAACTGTTTTACCATCAATATGTATTCATATTATTTAATAATAATTGTGGAACTTTGGCTTTTGAAATATTATGGGTGTGCCCTGGATGGTTGTGCCACTGTGCAGCAACATGGTATTCGTTTAATTTTGTAATTCTCAAACCGCTAAAAAAAAAAAAAAATGAAGCTCAGGTCCTCAGCTCGCACAGTGCTGACACAGAGTCATTTATCCGACAGGTGCTCCGGCAGCCCTTTTTGTTTCAGCGCCCGACAATATTCTTTTAATGATGGCGATTAACACTGTCAGCCATGTGCAGGCGAACCCTGTCGCGTACCCGTTCTCCATCTCCATCTCCAGCTCGTTCTCGTTCTCGTTCTGGTTCTGGTTGTCGTTTGCCGATTTAATTAAGTCGTCTTCGTCGCTGCTGCCACGCCCCACCGGGCTTCCGAATGGCGGAGCTTAGCTGAGCTCTTTGCTAGCATTTTTTTTTTTTTTGCTGATTCCATTGTTTGGTCTAATCTCTGTTTGCAAAGCGACCCCCATAATTGTGTGCTCGTGCTCCGTCAGCAGCAACGGAAGCGGCAACGAAGCAGCAGTCGCAGGACCTCAATGGATCTGGGGTCGAGCTCTCCTGCTAGCACACATGCACGCATGAGGAATGCCATAAAGCTACCCACACATCTCGGAAAGATACTGTCAACATGTTTGTTAATGTTGTTTGGAAATTTACAAGTTTTGCAGATAAACTTTGCATTTAATTTCAGCGCAGGTTCCTGGTGCCCCTTTGGCCACCTTTAGCGACTCTCCGACTCCTATCTGTTCCATAAAGAGCGTAAGTTATGCGCCATTTAGAGCAGCTCTTTTCCATCGCGACACACTCTAAAATATTGATATGGAGATCCCGTATACTCCATGAATTTATTATATATATTTATTCCAAACATAGAAACCTTATTTAAATTTCCAGATCAATGAGATCAATGGAAAGCCCGTCCCTGCTTTGACATTGCCTCGATCTATACCACTGAATGATGTTCGGCTCTTTGCTTTTCTTTTCTCTTTACTCTTTTCTTTTTCGTTTTCTTCGTTTGTGTTTGCATTTGCGTTTGCCTTTGCGTCCGAGCTTCGAGTTAAAAGCCATCAATTTGTTTATGGGCCCATTAAATCATCATGATTGTCTCTGCGACCTTGAGCCATTAGTTGGCGAGCACTTAGGCGCTGCCATTTTGGGAGACATTCGCTTTCTTTTGCATCTGTTTTATTTGCCATTTTATTTCTTGCTGCCTTTTAATGCAACGTTCGCTTTTAAGCCGTTTACTTTGCCGTAAGCCCATTCGCATATGGGTATAGAGGTAATGAGAATTTTTATGCATGTACTCATGATCAGCAACAACTAACGATTCGATATAACCATAACTATCTGACTGTCTGGACGTGCGTCCCTTTGCGTATGTGACTGATCTTGAAATGTATCCGACTATTAAATATCTGATCTCATATTCGAATTAGCTGAATCAAAGGAGTCTTGAGTTTTTTATTTCACCTATGTTCATTAAGGAACTTGATAAGAATCTATCTCTATTACATAGAGTTTATCTATTCATATCATTTATATATAATATTATAAAGAAAAAAAGAAATTGCATTCTCGATAAGGATGATCTAAACTATGAGCAGCTACTTCAATGATTTTTCTTTCGTGTATAAATACAAATCTATTCAGCAATTCTCTTTGAAACTGTGTTGGCTTGTATAGAATTCGCCGTCGGCACATGTTTAGATGCAAAGCATTTAGTTTTTAATTCAATTCAAACTAGAATACGATACTGTGAATTGAGGCAATTTTAGCCATTTCATTAGCCATTTCATTAACTTATAGCAATAGGAAATTATGAAATGAAATACATTTCGTTCAGCATTGAATTGTGATCAGAAACTTTGCATATTAGGCAATTATACCTGCACCAGCCCAATATTAATTAATAAATTACTTAGCGCTCGTCGTTAACTTTAGCGGGAGGAGGCATCTAATGTCCACAGCAATTGAGCGCCTTCTTCCGCCAAGTAGAGTAGGCCTGCCTGAGGCAAGGGGAGAGAGTGTCTTGTGGCTCGTTTGGTTTTAGTGCGACTCGATTTGTGCGAAATTTCTGGCTGATAAAGCAATGGAAAAAGGCAATGAATGACGCGCACGAGTAAATTTTCGGTTTCTTTATTCTGCCATGGCATGTTTCCATTTGTCTTCGCTGTTTGTGTAAGTTTTCCATTTGGATAATGGAAAAAGACCATTTGAGGCCATTACATGGCTCTGGTCGCCAGCCGGGGGCAATTTGAGCCGCACTATTGTAAGAGACCCATCGCGGCATAAGTGGAACTGGGCACGGCGCCATTGGAGCCAGCAGCTCCAAGCAACTGCCGCACAACAAGGCCGACATACAGACAAACAGACTTTGCTAGTTGTGCGCAATTTGCTTTTAGCTTATTCCAAGTTTTGCGTCTCTACATTTGCAAAATGAATTGTAATGCAATGGGAGAGTGGGCAATGCCAGCAGCGACTTGCGATGTGCCACGCCCCGACCTCAGACCTAAGACCCTGGGTCGACCCTAGAGCAATGGCCTCGGCAATAAAATCATATTCGCCGGGCGCCAGCCAGCTCTCAAATATAATTTTTGTGCCAAAAGTCGTTTACAGTGTCTTTTCTTTAAGTAGGAAAACGGGGAATGGAACATGGTGCGCGGGGCGCGGGGCGCGGGGTATGCTCTATGGAGCAGCTTCTTCCTTTGTTTGGATCTGTGTTTTTATTGGTGTTATTAGGCTGAAAGCACTTCAATTATGGGCGACTTTTGAAGCTCCGGATATGGGACATGGGACACTTAATACTAAATGGGTTTAAGGTCAGCAATCCAATAATGCGAATCACAGCAGCCAATCAAATGAAATGGTCCCATGCAGCAATAATTTCATATTTGTATTAAATAGTCCGAGTAAGATGAATCTGGTGCATTGAGTGGGTTCACTTTCCAGACTGCTCTGTTTATGTTGATTATTAATTAATTATGAATTCAGTTTTGAGCAATTCAACATTTATGATGCCGAATCTTTGTTTCGAATCATTATGATATTTACAATACTAAACTCGGTCTAATGAAAAATACGATTTCAGTTTCATTCTGATCAGAGAAATATATATGAAGATAAATACAAAATTACTAGCAAAGAAGAAGAAAAATTGAGAATCCTCAGAAAGTTCATTAGTATTAATGGGCTTTGAGTTAGATTTTAAATAAATTATTTAACAGACGAGTATGTCTATATCAGAGAAGTCTGGCTAACTGGCTAACTTGAAATACTGAAGGGAATTCGATGAATTATACAAAATTGTTGTTTTGTTTATTCAGCATTCTTCGTAAATGTATTCCCCTGTGCTGGGAGGCGTGCATGTGGTTTTATAATTATTTAATAGCCCGCCAAATATATTCGTAAACGAATCGTTGCCAAGAGAGAACCGTTTATTCAAAATGACTTAATTCGGCAGCACGATACCTACATACATATATTCCAATATATCATGATCAATAGTAATCAGGCTGCGGATAGAAAATTAAAAATTTTTAAAGTTGCTGCGATCTGAAGTGACGACTTTCCATTTAGGAAATTATTTATGACTTCCTTTTAACTATATTTTGACAGACGCATTATGGAGGTCTTGATTATATATGCGTCCTTCTCATCCTTCCATAAAAGAGCACTTAGGAACTGAGCAATCATCCCATTTGTCAAATAATTCTTTCTAGCTATCCACTTGTCAGGCTGCATTCGATTTTGGTTATGATAAGTATTTCCATTTTGTTTTTTACATTTTCATTAATTTCCCCCTCCTTTCAGTTGATACGAAAGTCAACTTATCCCTCGTTCAGCACTTGAGATTCATCGGGCATTTTCATTTGTAATCGGTTGGGTTTTGTTTTAAAATTCTAGACTTGTTGCTGCTGCAATTTATGGACTACTTGACTTTTGGGCAGAGACTATTGGCTCGTTCAGCGTTCGTAAAAAGATTCCCATGTCAATAGAAGTTTTTCTATTTTTATTCAACAATTGAACAATTTCTAACAAATTTTATTTTAAATTCATTTGTTTCGTAGCACGTGCTCATTTTTCTTGACAACAGTCAAAATTAGTTTACTGAACATTGCATTGCTCGTTAATCATAATCATAAATCTCTTAGAGCGATAGGAAATAGAAAGATGATCAATAAGTTATGTCAAGCTAAAAGGAAAAGCTAATTGGATACACGCATTCCCAATGTGAACTTTAACAGGCGATATCTAACTACAAAGGCATTTCACTTATGTGTTCATACAATCCATTCAGATTCTGCTTTGGCTCGACTTCGACTTTTTTGGAATGTTTCGGAATGTGATCCGGAAAAATTGCTCTGCTCAGAATGCCGCAGAGACCGCGACGACACCACCACAATCGAATCAGAAGCACCAACACAGCTGCAGCTCATTGCGTTTGCTTGTGTGCGTAAGCCGAAGAGAGTGCAAGAGAGAAGAGAGCCAATGCCAAGCGAACATTCATAAAGTACGCGCTAGTATTTGTTCGATTGACAGCGACGCCATCTACAGCTCAGTGTACCGTGTGCGGCGCCTGGCCAACAACACCAGAGGTCGCTCCGTGCAGGGGTGTGTGACCTGGCTACTGAACTGTGCTGAACTCCGATAGGACATCGAATTCTTATCCATGATTATATGATAACAGCGAATGCGTCGATCAACAAAATTTAATTCAACAAAGTTATTTTCATTGATTTTTTCGACTTTGGGTATCATTCATAAGATTTAATATTTCGCATTTTTTAGGCGAGTTTGATTTTAATTTATTGAAATACGTTCATTCAATAAGTCGCAAAGTTTGAAACCCATTACGACGATATAAATCATAATTGATTGCTAATCATTCGAATTCTTATTTCCATACTTCCGAAATGTATATTTCCGAAATGTAAGCATACTTATAGCCGACCCAAAAACAGTTAACTATATTTTGGCCAAGCGGGCAGAAAAAAACCTCAGGCTAAAATATAATAAAACAAGTTAGAAGGCTCTAAACGAAAGCGCTCGACTTCGAGATACCTTAACCTCTGCAAAAAAAAACTATTAATCTTCTTCTTTACACACGTATAAACCGCGTAGTTGATGCCGTGGCTTGGGGATGGGTTGGGCAGTACTTTGGACGATCTTACTGAAAATGCGTCTTTTTGCCAAATTGCAAGTCTCTAGTACTTGAATTACAATTTTACATATCAATCGGAGTAGATATGCCCTTGTGTGGATATATTCCTATTTTTGATATATTCTCTAGTCTGGCGACGAAACTCCAAGTAATCATTGTTATCCATATTGTATTTATTATTTTAAAGGATTCTCTTTTAAATTATTGATCGAAAATAACTGCGTGCAGTGTATATAAAAGTAAAGTAATTCTATCATCTTATCTTACTATGTTTTATGTGAAAAATTGAAAAATGCAGTCAATGAATTGCAAAAACTACTTTAATGTATTTAATTTAGTTTAGTTTCGCGTCAACAATATAATTCACAAAACGCATGTTCAAGAAGTTAACAAGGCAATACTGAGAATCAAGTGAAATCGACTAATAACAGATTAAATTAGAAACAGAAATCACAACAATCGCCAGTAAGGTTAAAAACAAATAAAATTTATTTTAACCAGGATATAAAAGAATCATCAGACTAATTTGTATTATATATAAGGAATAGTACCGCAAGCTTTATATTAAGTATTAGTAAATATTATATTATGTCTAAAGTACACATATTTGAGAAAATACGTAATACATGAAGCTGAATAAGGCCTGGTCTAATCGTCAACATACATTTTCCGAAATTCTGATTTAGTACACCTTGGAAATTATGCATAATTTCTAGCTTTATTTCTAGAGTTTAAGGCAAAATTTTGGACTTTTTTCCTATAGTTCACTCGAGTCGAATTTGCGTATCTACCCATAGGGAAAAGAAGTACGATTGACTTAATCGATAGTATTTAGTTTTAGTATTTAGTTTAATGGTTTTGTTAGAAGTATGTAACAGGCAGAAGAGGCGTGGCAGATCCCATAAAGTATAAATCAGGTTGACGAGATAGTTGATATAGCCATGTCCGTCTGTCTGTCTGTCGCAATGTGTGAACGCGTCGATTTGCAAAGATATGAGCTAGAGCGTTCATTCTTTTTGTGTTAGATTCGTATATTACACGCGCAGATCGATAAAAATAATTATCGACAATCCGTTAAAAAACTATATCTCGTTCATCTTTAGACTTAGAGTCTCCAAGTCTTCTGCATATACAGATACTAATTTAATATCAATTCACCCCCACACTCCCAAATGTGTAAAAAATGTATTTCAAATACTAGAGACATACAGTTTGGTTTGGCAAATACATATGAATGTCATGCTCATAATCTGAAAGTTTGATTACGATTGTCCGTCTAATTACAGAATTATTAATCAAATGAGTTCAGCAGCAAAACCCACGTGGGAGAGCAAGCGAGACAGCGAGACAGCAAGACGCCTGCAATGCAGAGACCCCGAATAACAGTTACCCGACTCACTTGTCTCATTCATTTCTGAGAGATACAGAAAAAAGGCGCACACAAACTTTATTCCTCTGAGTAGGAGAGATATTTTTGGTTTTTTTCACTACTAGTCTGAGTGTTTGGCATGGAGGAATTCAGGCAATTCCTCTTTTTAAAAGAGTTATTTTGCGAGTAATACTTTTACTCTTTCACACATAGAGTTATTTTGTGACTTATTTCTAAAATCCTCATTTATAAAACTTTGTATATGTTTTTGCTTTGTGTGTTTGTTTTGTATTTGCTTTGTGTTTGCTTTTAATTATAACCTGATTGAAAATAAGAAATCAAACTATTATGGTTTTGATAAATGTAATTAACAGGCAGAATGGGGCGTATATGACCATATAAATTATATATATTCTTGATCAAGGCGACGAGCAGAGTCGATATATGTATATAACAGGCCGAAGGAGGCGCGGATGACACTATATAGTATATATATTCTTGATCAGCAGGAAAAAATTTGATATAGCCATGTCTGTCTGTCCGTCCGTCTGTCACACTGTCTGTCTGTCACTCTGTGTGTCTGCCTGCGTGTCTATAACTCTGTGTCTGTCTGTGTGTCTATCTGTCTGTCCGTATGTCTGTCCGTCTGTCTGTCTCTATAACTGTGTGTCTGTCTGTGTGTCGCTCTGTTTGTGTGACCCTTTATATGTATGTATGTCTGTGTTGCGTGTCTGTCCCTCTGTCTGTCTAACTGTATGTCTCTATGTTTGTCTGCCTATTCCTCTGTCTGTGTATGTCTGCCTGCCTGTTTGTGTGAATGTATATTGTATATCAATGGGGGTGTGTGTGTGTGTGCGTGTACATAGTTGCATGTAGTTTTTTTTTGCATATACAGAAGAGAAGAAATCTGGCAATAACAAGTTAGCAAAGGGTGGGGGGATCGCATGATCAAGAAGTCTGGACTTTTCTTAATTGTTTTATTATATTTAGATTTGTATCATAGGTTATTTGGCCAAATTAATACAAAGTTCATATTTGTATTTGACTTAAATATTTTATTATAATAATATACTACATTTAAATTTAGCTTAATTAAGAATAAGGACTTTATACATATTTTCGCAGTTCAAATTACTTCGCCTTTCGCTTAATATGTAATGCAATGTCGAAAATGCCTGTTCGACTGACAGTCAAATAGAGCAATTTCAGCTGCACATTGCTATCAAATTTTGTTGACAAACGCACACATCGAATTATAGATCGTAATTGACCTGCTCCGCGAAAACAACCCTCGCATACACATCAACGCAGCACATACACAAAAAAAAAATTGTTTTTTTTTTTTTTTTGGCAAAAACAAAGTGCATCGCTGACCAATGCACTATGGGCGCAAACACCGATTTAGCGGCATAAAGTCTAACAGTATTTTGTTATATTTTCTTATTTATTTTCGTAGTTCCATTTTGGAAAAGTCTAAGTATATGACTTCCCATTCAAATTTCCAAAACAAGAAAATCCAAATTTCTAAAAAAGTAATCTAAGCATATTTGCTAAATTTCAAGTCCATATATTTAAATTTTGAGTTTATGCCGCTAAATCGGCATTTTCTCCCCATAGTGCAACGCAGCAGCAACAGTTAGAAGAAAAGAAAACAAAAGCAAACTGCGTCATTGATCTACGCAGCAACAGCACACACAAAAAAAAGGGTTATTTTTTTTTGAGCAAGGCAATAAAATATCACACTGAGGACCGCAGAAAAACCCACAGTTTTTCTGTTTCTCACTGAGTAAAAGGAGTTCTCCTAAGCACATGCTGAAAGAGTTATTTTGAGAGTTTTATTTATAACACTCCATGCGAAACACTTATTTGTGGACTTTTTGAAATCCTTAAGAGTTATTCGGGGTCTCTGATATATATATATATATATTTATGAATATACTCACAAGGTATAAGGAGATGAACATATTCTGAGTTACTTTCGTACCCCTGTACCCTATAAGCTTTTAGAATTATTGCCAATTACATTAATTGTAGCTGTCACCGTCTAATGTAAAATATCATTTAGCATTATTAATGAAGAACGAGATATATACATATATATATAAGCTTACAGGGTATATGCAAGTCAGCCACAATATGTTCATCTCCTTATACCCTGCGAATAATGCTTTGCTCCTATGCACATACATATGTATGTATATGAATTGATATCCAAGAAAATACATATACATACATATATATGTATATGTCCAGCACGTTCCATATTCACCATTATTCAGCGGACAAGTCTTTGAGGTCGAGACAACCGAAATTTACCACGCAGACTGTGCGTTGAACCCTTAACTATGGCGACCTTAGCTCCGCCCATTTTTTAATGGCCTCTGCCGCATTGCCTGAGCGACGCATGCGCCTCGCCGGCGAATATGGAAGACAAAGCGAAAAGGGAAAGACAGCATGGAAGTCAAGCGGCAAGCGGCAAGCGGCAAGTGGCAAGTGGCATGAGGCAAGCGGGACGGAAATTTTAAGGCATGTGTATAAAATGAAGTTAGAACTGCGTGCGTGGGTTGGATTGGGTTGGGTTGAGTTGGCTTTGGGCCTCTGGGTTGGTTCCAGTGGGTTTTCCCGTCGCTGATTAACATTTTTATAAATTTATTCAAATGAGAAGCGCTCAATATGGAAATTACTCTTGGGGCCGACGCTCTAGCAGGGCAATTAAAATGCGAATGGCTTTATGATTTTTCTTTGTGCCGCCAGCAACGACGGCGACAGTGAGTTCAGATCGAGATGTCTGGATATTTTTATGTCGCGGTGCACTGCGAGCGGCCGCTCCCCTTTTTGCCCCGCCCCCACTTTCAGCACTCCACGCCGACTTGCAACATGTGGCATTAATTATGCGGCGATAATGTCTTGCTTTGTTGCCAAGAGTTAGGATTCTTTTTATGAAAGTGTCAGAATAAATTACATTATTCCAAGCCAACTGATACCTACGCCCCGGCACCAGCTTTAGTACTAGGCATGGCTCTTAAGGAGGAATTTTAGCGTATGTCTTTGCCGTATATCAGGCCTTCTCAGCACTTCAGCCTCCTTCAGAATTCCATCGCGTCTTTCAGCCATTTGTAGCGATTCGGCTGGCTGCGAAGGCGAAGGAGGGGGCAGAAGAGAAGTTCAGCTTGGGTCGGCTGTGTCACCCCAATTCACCCTGCTTGGCGTTTCACTGAATATTAAGTATATGCTCACACTCATGCATTTCTAATGCTGAATTCACATTTGTACCGATTAAGTTGGCTGCCGAGGAGCGACTGCCTTTCACTGTCTTGGATTGGAGTGGAATGGAAATAAAACTATGACAGGGACATGATGTTCTACACGTCATCAATTAGGCTTTGTTTCTTTTGCATTCAATGGCTGCTCAATATGTGTGAGAGCGTGACAAATGTATATACATTCGTATGCATAGGTGTATGTATGTATATTGCATCACCTTCTCTTTCTGCTCACAGCACAAGCGTTGCTTTTTCATTTCCATTTGCATTTTGGCATTCTCGAATCCTTTTCCGAAACTCGATGTCCAGCTGCGTGTTTTCTGTGGTTTCGCAACGGCCTTTGTCTAAATCAAAATATTTGGAAACCGGAGCTGCTGATGCGGGTGCTTTATGACGTGGCCATAAAGAACCCGTCTTCACGCTTTCTCCGGACCACACCGGTCCGAAGAAATCTCGAACCGTCATTAGGCAAAAAATATGCTTCAACCAAATGCCGTGCCCAAGATCGAGTTTTGCGTCATTCGTTCACTTGAATGCAACGCCAAAGGTCGTCTCTCTGCTTGCAGGATCATAAATCATTCAAAGTGCAACCGAGCTAACCCTTTCCTCACTCTGCGAGCTACCTGCCTCGCAGTGAAGGTTTTTGTCTTTTTCCTATGGACATCTCTGGTTTCTTGATATTTTGCAACCAGATGCCTGCGTATCTTATATAATGAGTTAACATATGTTCAGTCTGCTCTGTAGTAGTATTCAGATATCGATTTCCAATTATAAAAGCCATTGACATCCATCCATCATGGCATTTAACAGAATTGACGTATGATAGCAAAATGGGCACAAATGCAAGAAACTATCCCTATCTAGTTTAAGACTCAATGTACTTATATAATATGGATAAAATATTTTACAATTAATTTACTTCAATAGTTTATAAAAATAACTTACCAAGACAGAAAAGGGTGGATAAGTCGAATGCGAAGAATCGAAGATCTGTAAAATCACAAAGAAATTCAAAGAAAATTGTAATTAGTGTAGCCAAGCATGACACCAAAACTGTACAGGTTTAGATTTATTTTTTACTTATTTATTATTTTTATATTTTGAAAGATTTTACTCAGAGTAGTGAAACATTCAGTAGAGCTTCGAGCTCTAGCGTGATCACTGTGACGGTGTGTGGAAATGGAAAGTGTCGAACTATAAATGCGATGCATGGAACAGCAGAGATCAGAAATAAGTTTAATGATGATTAGCGAGTTAGAGGGGAAGAAAGATAAATGGATAGAAGACATGAAAGGTTTCTTATTGTACTGTCAAATATGCTTCCACCTAATATATGTATGCTTATGAATACAACTCTGCCAAGAACTGATATGAAATTATAATATTAACAATCTGCCAAGAGATTATGAATCTGTTTAGAACATTATTATCGCCGACGGCATAATACATATCAATAAACATCAAAAAATAAATCGCTCTCAGCATTTACTGACTTATTTTTATAATCAGCAGACAAAAAAATGTTTTCATACGGACAGTTCAAAATTCCTTTTAGCGCTTTATATATGTATTTATAAAAATAAAATATCTTGAATATCTAAAGATATGAATGCAGCAAATGTCTCATATACTTAAAATTTAGTAAATTTTTTTTAAGTGTTTCATTTTATCTTAAAATAACGATAGGAGCCTGTCTAGGAGAACAGTTTTATATGTTTATTATTCTTCCTGATTTTGATATAATGTTTTCGTGATTTCGTTTTACTTAAATTGATCTGATTGCTTGTTATATCTACAAGTATTTATATAGCGATTCTATATTGACCAAATGAAAATGTGCTTAGTACAGAAAGTATTTAATGTTTTTTACATGATTCGAGACTATCTCGAAAAGTTCCCTTTGCTACTCTGTCCTACTGTCCTTGGTTTTTTGTGTGTTAAGAGTGAGCCAGTTTTATTTAGGCCAGTTTTGGAGTGGTATTACCATTAAGTACTTAAGTACATTTCCCTTCTTTAGGAACGTATATAGTCACCTGAAAGAGTCTGGCGATCCAGTTGGCCGACTAGCGTTGATTTGGTAGTAATTTACACGAGAAGCATTGCACAATAAATCAGATCCACTATTAATGTCCGAAATGTCAAAAATGGCGGCAACAAATCAATTTAATTGAATCCACGCCCAGCGCACCAGAGAAACCGACGAACGCGACTCGCTGGACGGACACGCAGGTTGGGAGAAGAACAATATATGGATGGTCCCGGGGACCAGCTCAAGAGCGGCGACTGCCAACTAAGCCACAAACATTACAGAATCGGAAAGCAAAACACAAACACACAAACACAGAAGGCACAACACTTCGAGCCGACCCGCAAGTATTGTTAACGTCAACTTTTCTTTGCCTTGGAATCACACGCGAAATTGTAATCCACATTTAAATATATGTAGAGGTGTATGAATGAAAGCATACACAGTAGACCGAAGGGCTCTGGAGCGAAGCGTTCTTTTCTTTGTCGAAATTATAATTAGTTCTGTTATTTTAGGCCGCACACGAACCTGCTCGAGTTGATTTACAGCACGTTTTTATTCTCATTTACTCGGTTTGTTTAATTCTTTTATTCAATTTTCACAATTGGAAGCGGAGTCACAGGCCGCCATGAAAGCTCCGGGCTGTGGGTGCTGAGCTACGCGCTGCCTGCTCCGTGCGTCATGCTCCGGGCTTCGGTCTCCGGGCTTCGCCATCTACTGTCTGACTGCGAATGCGACACCTCAGGAAAATTGGAAACCTCGACCCCGATTTGGCTATCGAGCATTCTTGTCTGCTTCTTGATGCCCGCTTGCTTGAGCAGATATCAATTGTTAGATGGTGTGTGGAGCAGGACGTCTGGTTTACGCGGCGTCGACCTGAGAGCAAAGTGTCCAAAAAATAATATTTGCTGTTCAGTTTGACAGTTCAGTCAATGGCTGCCGCAGCCGCAGCCGCAGTCGATTCCGATGCCGATGCCGATGCCGAGGCAAAGGCGAAGGCGAAGGTTGTGGAAGCGCAGTCGGCGCACGAAGCGGCGTCGAGACAAGAACGAAGCAAAAAGCAACAGAAACGTAAAATGAGAGTGAGAATACGGGAAGACAGAGCCGCCAGTAACAGTAACAGCAGCAACAGCAACAGCCACAGCCACAGCCACAGCCACATCCACAGCACAACATCAAGAGCCAGAGCAATCAGATACAGACAGACGAACGGACGCGTTCCGCGAAGGGGAAAAGGTGTCGCTTGGCGGTGGTTGAGAGCCAGAGTGAATGCTTCACTTGCCTCTGCCAGGGCTGGCCCATGCAGGCTGTGTACGAGTGTGCGTGTGTGTGTCTGTGTGTGATATGGATATGGATGGGGATGGGGATGTGGATGTGGATGACGATGACAGCGTTGCGTTGCTTAGTTAGACAAAAAAAAGGTCATAAACCCACAGCAGAAGCAGCGAACGCAACACTTACGCTTGCCAGCACGCCAAAGGACAGAGATAGAGTACGAAAACGAAATGAAAATGGAAATAAGAATGAGAATGAACATGAGCTGCGAGCTGCGAGCTGCGTGCTGCGTGCTGCGAGCACAGAAAGCTGAGAGCAACCAGCAACCACAGGCCAGCAGCACCACTGCCGTTGCCGCCACCAGCTAGCGGTGAAAAGATGAAAAGCCAGAGAAGCAGCAGTTGAAGCAAAAAGGCACAGCGGATGGGTAATAAAACGCGTATGCAGCTGCCCTCTCCTTCTGGGGCGCGCATTTGTCAGTCGCCATCTCGCTCACTCACTCACTCGCATACAGACACTCACACACACACAAGCACACGAAAACAACCACCAGAGCACTCGCACGAAGCGACAGACTCTAATACAAACACACAGGCCCAATCATTTTATATACGCCATTTGCTGTCTGCTGTAGATACATTTGTATCTTTATGTGCGAAACAAGTAACGACGCGCCGGTGACGGAGAGATCTGTATATACTTGGCGTTTGCGTGTATGCGATTATATGTACATATGTATGTGCATGTGTGTATGTGTGTATGTGTGTGCGAGTGAGTGTGAGTGGGAGCGTACGCGTCTGTAAGCCCGCTGCTGATATTGACGCTGACGACATCGGCATCAGCGACGAGTCAATTTTGAGTTCCAGTTTCGCATAGAAGTGGTTGTTGCCGTTGCTGCTGCCTTTGTTGTTGCTGTTGTTTTTTCTCTTCCTGAATTCATTTGATTGTTATTCCTTCTGCATTCCGTCCATTCTGTACCCGAAATTAGCAGAAACGAAAGCAATCTGTCTAGATTCCACCACCAGCTCTTATCTTCAATCGAAATTGGGGTTCAGTTCCCAGTGCGCATCTATCACCCGTTTATCTTTTGATTACCACATCGAATCGTATTGAATTTGGGGCGCAGCACACAAAGAAAAAAAAAAAAAAGAAAAAAAAAACAAAAATAATAAAAATGAAAAAAAAAAAAAACACAAGATGGTCGCCTAAACACATTTTATTTTAACGCCTTCCACGGTTAAAAACATTTGGATGTAGATAAACCCGAGAACAAATTAGCTCTATATCAATAGCCTTTATCCAAGACCGAAAATATATATTCAAATGTCACAGTTTTATGTGAACCACGGAGTCCATTGACCACATTTGTTGTAATGCCCAGTATCTAGTCAAAACGTGTGAAACCAATGTGCTGAAACAGAACAAATACAGGTAAACGTGTTACCTCTTTAAAATCCAAACGAACGAACGAACGGAATATCCCCAATTCATCTTATTATTAAATCAATCAATACTACATTTCCACATGAAAGAAAACTGTAATCGCGAGTGCCAGAAAAACCCTGAATCTCGTCCTATTTGAGTCTTTTAATATACGATACTCCATACCTTGTAACAATCTATATGATTGTGAAACATGTAAACATTTTCGAACTCGCATTTTCATGAAGTAGGATCTTTGAATCCTTGGATGCACACCCATTAATAAGGTGCGTACGCTTGGCGTTGCTGCTGGATTCCATTGCCGATTTTCAAATTTATAGCTGGTATCGAAATATAACCAATATTAAGATTGTTTATACACATAAAACTGAATTTTAAAATTCGGAGACTCTAGCTCTAGATCAGTGATAGCATAGGGGAGATTATCATAGCTCTGGACACCAGGCAAGTGAGCCAACGGCAAGCAAACATGTTATTTCTATCAAAATAATTCAAATTAAATCAAAGGGCATTTAAGAGTTATGCAACGAATAATCCGTACCGTATTTAGGCAACAATATGAAAAGAATTGTTGAAGAACTTTTGTTCTAAATGCACTTTTCTAATTAAACTATGCGGGCGTAGAAATGTCATAACTGCATGTCTCTCGGGGATGAAATATGTTTCATTGCAATGAGTGAATAAGGGAGGTATCTAATGTACGTATGTACATATAATAAGTTATAGTAGATAGAATTAAAAATAATATGATATGTTCTATTTTTATCGACAATACAAAATTAAACAAGAACGTTGCAACTAACTGCGATATACTTTGTTCCCATAGGTGCATCTCATTTATTTAATAAACATTTAATTAACGAAATATTTCGGCAATTAGAAAACGTACATGGCAAGCAACAAACGTTTTTCCTACACATACATACAGATTTACACACGTACACACTATACGAGTATACACACAATTTTATATGTATGCATACAAAAGTTTGCATGCCAGAATATTCTAAGAATTGTGACTGAATTGGGAATTTTTCGATCATTACTTTAGTTTTGTCAGAGACGCTCTAGCAATGCCTTATTTGGTTTTAGTTAACGAATGCCAGGTCAGGGCAGTGGCGCTGGTGGTAAGCGCTATGCAAGCTGTACTTAAGCTGTACTCATGATTTAAATTTCATTCTAGAAATGGAGTTATAAGCATCCAAAGTATAGCCCAACACACCCCAAGCCACGGCAGCAACTGCGCAGTTAGCCGAGCGCGCGCTTATAAGTGCGTAAAGAAGAAGAGTATTACTTTTTTGCAGGGTTCAGGGTATCTCGTAGTCGAGCCGTCTCGACTAGGGCCTTCTTACTTGTTTTTAATTCATCCGATACACACATACACACACAAACGCAAATATACACACGTACTGTGAGAATATTCAATAAACCATCTTGTTGAATTTTTCTGATGGGATATAAAGATATAAAGGAATAAATATCGGTATTCTGAAAGAGACTCGATATGAGAACAGACAGGAACAGATCAAGAATATATATACTCTATGGGGTCTGTGATGCTTCATTCAGTCATTTAACAAAGCCATTATACACTGATTTCCCGTTTTCAAAGGGTTCAGGGTATCAAAAGTGTGAATGGTTAACTATCGAAATGTGCGTATATGTTAAATGTGTAAATTTGTGTGTTATCAATGTATGCTATGTCCGACGGGGTTTGGGGCATCTCTTAGGCGCGCACTTCCGACCTAAACTATCACAGTTATAATACACATTTTTAATATATTACATATTACAATAATACAATACAATATTCTATCACGTAAGAAGGCTTTAGTCTTTAGAGATACCCAGAACCTTTCAAAAAACCTAATACTCTTCTTCTTTACGAACGTATGACCGCGCGCTCTGCTGACCGCGCAGTTACTGCCTTGGGGGTGTGTTGGGCTATACTTTGGATGCTTATAACTCCATTTCTAGATGGACGATCTTAATGAAACGATCTTAATGAAACGATCTTCATGAAACGAACTTAATGAAACTGCGTTTTTTTAATTATATCTAAATATACAAATTTAAAGTCTTTAGCTAAAACGGTGTAGAAGTTATGCTCACAAAACGTAAAAAAAAGTAAACGATTATTCATTTATGTATCGATAATTTGGAAAAGGGATGAGTTATCGAAAAAATAAAAAAAACTCCTACTGCGTAACTATTATACGAGCATTCGTGTAAAATGTCTTCCCTCTAGCTCTTATAGTTTTTGGAATCTTGACGTTCATATTTAGATAGATATTGTGGATACGATGATTCTGTAATTTTTAGATTTTGGATGTCTCTTTAATTTCAAATTCTATAGACTTGCAATTTGGCAAATATATACTTTTGGATGCTGTTAATATATTCCGAAAGTTTAATAAAGTTCGTCCAAGTACAAGTACACACCCCAAGCCACGGCAGTAACTGCGCGCGCTTATACGTGCGTAAAGAAGAAGAGTTTGTTTTTATTTTCAGGGTTCAGGGTATCTCGTAGTCGAGCAGTCTCGACTAGAGCCTTCTTACTTGTTTTTGCACTGTTCTCTTTATTTTCTGAATGAGCTTTAGCTATTTTGATAGTTTTTATATATATATCTGTATTTTAGGATATAAGCTTCTGAATACATACGATTTTTTATTATTTTCTTCGCCTGCAACAGCTGATATGGAAAAATTGATTAGCTTTGGACCATGAAGTATGTATATTAATAAATTGTAAAAGGATTTCAAGTCCATGGTCTCTCTTATATTTGCAAAAAAGTGAAACAGTCACCGAGAAGTAAACATTTTCCGCTAGGGGTGAAGTGTTCATTTGACTTCAAAGCACATATCTGCCATACGCCACCCGATGATACCAAATTGAGTTCGATAGACACGAATACGCTCTCCTTGTACATAACATAAAAAACGCATTAAGTCGCAGAGAAACACTTTACTTCACCATCTTCAAAGCTTCATTGAGGGGAGTGCCCATGTTTACATAACAGGGTGCATTTTATAGCATTTCCTCTGTAAGCATATTTTGCATCCCCTCAAAAACTTTTACTTGAAAGTCTGAGTGCCCAGTGCGTTTCAGATCCAAGTAGCAAATATAAAAGGTACATATGCTTTATAATATGAATCCTACTCTGAGACCTTATAAATAGAGTTGAAGCTATTATCATTTCAAAGAACATTTCTGTTTCGTCGACTACCCTTTTATGTTCAGCATTTATCAACAGTCAAAATATTTTGATGTTAGTAATTTTAGCTCTTTTATAATATGTATCATCGCACACTATTTGGAAAATTCATTTCTGTAATTCAATTCTTAAATGAATACTAACATTCAAAATACAACACACAATGGAAATTCATTTTATTTATTTTTGGATACCGGCCCTACATCACCTTCCTTCCTTCATGAAGTATATCTATTCTTGATCAATGCCATTTTAGTGTTATCGACTATTTTATATTTTGAAATCTTTTCTATTTTCCTTCCACAAAATTTGCAAAAGATGTGTTTCAATTACTGGAGACTTGTGGCTTGGCAAACATACACATATGAATATCATTATCACATCCTGAAAGCTTGGTTACTAAAGCCAGTCTACAAGACGATTTTATTTACAAATATCATTACTGAATTGCAGCCGACGCAGTTAGCAGAGCGCGTGCATATGCAGGATGCTACTCTGCGCAACCTTAAACAAGGGCAACTCGCCTTTTGCTTCGCCTAATTCTGCCGAACTCCACCATGTCTGTGGCTTATAAGAATGATTCCAGAATGGCATTAAAGAGCATGTCCGCTGACCAACTTCTTCTTCTAGGCAACGCCTCTCCTCGAGGAAACACCCACACTGCCATCGTATCGGCGTATCTAGCGTCTTTCACCAGGCCTTGTCCACACCAGGGCATTCGTAAGCTTTCTCATAGTCAACCCACTTCAGATAGCTACGGAAGCATCCATGTCCAGGGAGAATCTGTGAAAGATAAAAACTAACATTTGGTTCGAGCTCAGGGATGAACATGAGCGTCATCGCCCTCTTATCCATCTTATTTGCCAGCGTTCAATACTCTTCTACCTTATCGTGGTGCGTCTTATACACTCGTATTTACTCCGTTCCACCCCATCGGCGACGCAGTCCTCCAAAGGGATCATGTCAGTTGTGACGAGCGCCGCGTCATCAAAGACTGTCCACAAAGAACCTCGATTCACGATCCATTTGTAAGCGGTGTAATTGCCTCTTACGACACTCGTCAGTAGAAGATCCCCGCGTGTTAATAATGATTCGTGAGAGGGCTCTACAAGATTCAGCTGCCTTTTTGTGCACATATGGCTTACATGACCCCAAGATACTTTATTGCCCTTCTTGATGCAATGGTGATGTTGCCAATGAGCCGCCTTGATTCTCTTGCGACTGCTCCATTTGTGAGCCGGTGTAAATTGCTTGACAACTAGCTTCGAATCCGACTGATACTTGCACTTTACATATTCTCTGTTTCTTTGAGCTCACACGGTACGAATTTGGTAACCCTCACTCGTGCTGATGCCTCTGTTGTCTCTTATATGTGAATAAAAAGAAACGTAGAATGATTGGAACATCACCCATTAGGTGGTTAGGCTTCGGAGTAGGTCTCTCGCAGCCGGGCGCCCCGGCTTAGCACGGGCACTAACTCTCTTATCTGTTTCCTTTGTCGAATGTGCAAATCCATAATCTAGATACTTACGATTTGATGAATGCTTTTTTAGACCATTGACATTGATAACAATTTTACAAATAATATCAAGATAAAATATAAATTTGTTTAGTCGACGAATGATTCATCTCATAGAGTAGAAATAATTACAGAAACTGCGAAAGCGATTAAAATATATTTAAATTAATTAATTTTTGTAACAAAAGTTTGCAAAATTGATTAATACACAAGCTTGTATGAGACGCATCCCACAATGATCTAAATATGCAAATAGAGCTATAAAGACGAGCTAAGCGACTGCCTCGATGCTCCAACTATTTATAAATAATTCAATTTGTATACCCTGAATTCCCAGTTTCAATGGGTTAAGTTGATCTAGCCCTGTCCGTCTGTCCGCCCGCTTGTCCGTCCGTCCGTCCGTCCGTATGAACGTCGAGATTTCAGAAACTACAAAAGCTAGAGAGTTAAAATTTCACATGAACACTTGTATGTTAGTTACGCAGTACGAGTTTATTGTTGCTTTAAATAATCGATAAAAAATCGAAAATCCATTTACTTTCTTACGTCTTTTGAGCATAACTTCCACACTGCTAGAGACTTCAAATTTGTATATTTAGATAGATATTATGGATACGCAGATTTTGTATGCCACCTTCGCCCCTAAATTGGAAAAAAAAGAACGCATTTCAAATACTAGAGACTTGCGATTTGGCATACTCTTAATCTACTCTGAAAATTTCATGAGAATTTACCATCTAGAAATGGAGTTATAAGCGTCCAAATTTCAACCCAACCTACCACCAAGCCACGGCAGCAACTGCGCGATTAACTGAAGGCGCGCTCATACGTTCGTGAAGAAGGAAAGTATTAGTTTCTTCTTTTGCAGGGTTCAGGGTATCTCGTAGTCAAGCCGTCTCGACTAGAGCCTTATTACTTGTTTCATTTTAGTTTTATATACATACATATAAATTCTACAATATATGTATGTATATTCAATATTTTGTATATCAATATACATACAATATTCTAGTCCGATTATATATTGCTAGATATCTTATCCTACATGAGATTGTATTAATTCGAACTGTTGATTTTTTGTTTAAGGAAGCCGAGTCGAGTAAGGACTGGAGTGTGAAACCTCAACTGCAATATATATTTAAAATAATGGGCAGGCAGTAAGAAGGCTCTAGTCGAGACAGCTCGACTACGAGATACCCTGAAACCTTTTCGAACATATGAGCGCGCGCAGTTGCTGCCGTGGCTTTGGGGTTTCTTGGGCTATACTTTGAACGCTTATAACTCCATTTCTAGATGAACGATCTTCATGAAACTTTCAGAATATATTATTAGCAAATATGTCTATTTGCCAAATCACAAGTCTTTGGTATGTGAAATGCGTTTTTTTTTTTTTTTTCAAATTGAGGCGAAGAGGTTACGGCAAAATCTGAGTATCCATAAGATATATTCAAATATATAAATTCGAAGTCTATAGCTAATACATTTTCAATGGGTTCAGGGTATAATAATTCAGCTTTTGTCTTCGGTCATCGCCCGTATACTTGGCATGAAAGCTAACAGTAGACTTTATCTGAAAAATCTGATTACAATGTATCGATGACTACTAAATATAACTATTGTGGAAATTGACAATGATTAAACACAATTATGATTCTCTATGCTACTTTACAGAATATAGATATATTATATTATGGCGGGACATTAGACTAAAGGCAGGGGGAGGAAGTGATTGGGAGTATATGGAATGTGAATCACTCAGTTTATAGATTATATTGGGCAACAATATTTGTCAGTTTCCCGTACGATTGTAAATAAAACTTCAGACATCACAGTTACATAATAATTTATTTAACCTTATGACATATTTCAAAACAAGACTATTTCGATCTAGATTTAATTTTTAGAAGCGCTGCATTTATGTGATATGAAAATAAAAAGTTTAACGTAAACTCAGAGGTATCACAAAATAAAATAAAACAAAGCAAAATGCGTAAGAAATCAT
This sequence comes from Drosophila borborema, assembly GCA_030914335.1. NCBI lineage: Eukaryota > Metazoa > Arthropoda > Insecta > Diptera > Drosophilidae > Drosophila > Drosophila borborema. The sequence continues at coordinate 1,267,146 of JAUESP010000309.1, forward strand.
TAATCTGAATTGAATTGAGTTATCTGAATTTGTCAACAACAAGAAATGTGCTCAGAGCTTACAAATAGCTGAGCCGAGCTATTTTAAGTTTCATAAGTTTATTTATTCTTTGTACGAGTAATTTCTATGGATGTTTATGAATAAATTCGATGCTGAGAGGTCGTCCTTGAATCGCTTCGAGAACCTCTGCGACAAGATCCTTAATAGTGGCCAAAAGTACTTACCGAAACAAAATCAAATTGAAAAAATAATAATGAAGATTAAGAAAACGAATTTTCAAATTATTCAATCAACGATAAAACAATATCCGAAACAAAACCAAGAGCATATTCATCTAATTTTGCAGATGTTTTGGTAACTAAGTGAATAAATTATCAAGATTATGAATTAGCTAAATGAGTTACGAAAGTATACTCTTCAATAGTTTGCAAATTGTGTATATTTGATGGATGTAATTTTTGTAATTTTGTATTTTATTCACAATAATTAACTTTTTAAAAAAGAGAATTGCTAATGCTATGTAAAAATTTTCTAAACAAACTATAATCGAACATAAGCATAAACATAACCGACTTTAGACTACAACTTATGAAAAAGGTGTGAAAGAATAATAATACAAGAACTAGGATAAAGCAATTGGCGAAATAATTTCATTAATAATTAAGTATGTACGTATATATATGTTTGTATATATAGACATACGACAATCATGTAGACATACTTTACACAATGTATCATATAATGTATGAAGCAAAACATTAACAAAAATTCGATAATTACACAACATAACTGAACTTAGATGTAATATCAGGATTAAGCTGAGTTGATATACATAATACATATATAAATATATATATATATATGTGTATATGCCTTAATATTTATATATATATATATATATTCATATATATATGCAATCTATATATAATTGTAATGTAAGTAGCTTTAAGGTATGTATTGTAAATTAATTGTTTCTCAACTCGATTCGATTCGATTACACTTATATTTCTTAAATGTTATAATTAAAATGTATTTACTTCTTTAGGATTTCTTTCATTTTGTTTTTAGTTTTAGTTATGTTATTTTATTTTTTTTGTTACTTTATTTAATTTTTATTTTAGCGTTTGCTATTTTGTTGTGTCAGATCAAAAGCGTCATTAACTATGAAGTAAATATGCACAGACATCAAATAAATTTCAATAAAATGAATTCGACTTTTTACTCGAATTTTCTACTTTCATAGTTCTGCAGGTTTTTTCTTGTTCTTTATTTGTGTTTTTACTAATTCTTGTAATTTTACTGACAAACCACAAATTGTTTTCAGACGGTTTCATTTCAGTTTGCATCTGCATTTCATTCGATGCGACTTTATGTCTTAGTTTATATACAGGAACTTAATATTTACTTAAGAAACACGACACAACGAACAATATTTGTTTTTTTTTTTTTAAAGACAAAATTTATGCTAAAAGTCCGGCTCTGTTCAACTGAATTGCATTTTATGTGTGTGTATGTGTGTGTGTGTGATCAGATACATATAAGTTATATATTTATATATTATAGATTTCATACGTGTGTGAATATATTTTGTGCTGTCTGTAAAAATTGTTAAACAATTTGTTTGTTTCGCTTGAAGAATATTTTGTGGACCTACGTTTGAATTTAACCTGCGCTTACATTAAAATCTACTACTTCAATTGTATTTGTATTCATAATTAATATGGATATTATTTCGTATATGCATATAATATTTCTAGTTTGAAATTAATAATCAATGCGCTTTAATTTATGAGAGATAGAGCGAGAGAAAGATAGACAGATAGACAGAGACAGAGACAGAGACAGAGACAGGGACTGAGACAGGGACTGAGAGCGAGAGCGAGAGAGAGAGGGAGTGGGAGTGGGAGTTGAATGAAATACATACACAATATTGAAATATTGAATGTGAATCATTCCACTCCTTCACATTCTCCGTCTTCCCATTTTATATATTGTTTACATAAATGTTTCATGCATCTACCGCACCAAGCTATAATAAACTGGGTGATTTACATTTGTTGTTTTACTTTTGCTTATGCATTTGCTTTTCTGCTTATTACGGTTACTTCAAGAACTGACTTAATAATTAACTGTACTTCAATAAAGAACATCTTGAAACTCTTCTTGGCCTGAGCCAACGGTTTAAACTTTGAATAAAACAGCAACGCCAGCTTTTAAGCTCTAGCTGCCTCCCTCCTCACCGTCCGCCACATTTCTAGAGAATGCCTTCAAAATGATCTCTGAATTGCGATGTGTTTGGCATACAAGGTTTGCTTGTGGATCTCATACTCTGATTAGCACGTGAAGTCGAGCATCATTTCGTTCTTAACTTGATTCAAAACTGAATTTGAACCAAGATGGGGCTCAAAATGTGGCTGCGGAGTCGGATGGGGATTGGCTAAATGCTAGTAGGTGGCAAAGCCCATGGCGCCAGCGTTGCTGTTGTCCAAAGGTCACTGGTGCATCTTCGTGGCATGATGACCCATGCTCAGGCCCAAGTTGAGATGATGGTTGTTGTGGTGCTGCTGTGCCGCCTGAGCATGGTTGTGATTGCTGCTGGAGTTGTTGTTGTTGTTCTGTTGCGTGGCCTGTCGCTGCGAGTTCTTCTTGTTCTTCATGCGTCGATTTTGAAACCAAATCTTCACCTAAGCACACAGAATCATGCAAACTAATTATAATGGCTCCAATCACACTCACTCCCACATCCACATACCTGACGCTCCGTCAACTGCAGATTTCGCGCCAACTCCCAGCGTTTCTGCTTCGAAACGTACGCATTGAAAAGAAACTCCTTCTCCAGCTCCAGCGTCTGAAACTTTGAATACGGCTTGCGCTTTTTTCGCACCGACACCTGTCCAGTCCACTCATGCATCGCATTCGTTGGCGTGCAAGGGCCCACAGCGCCCACCGAAAGACCACCAGAAGTGCCTGGTGACAGATAACAGAAATACATAAATAATTGGCAATTCACACCTTATTCCTAATGCTAAACACTTGATGAAGAACTTTTCATAATGTATTATTTTAGGTTATTAGATAATTCTATTCTGTTTGCTTTATATTAATGTTCAATTACAAATGTTGATTTCAACTGTTTGTAGACATCTCCTTCTACTCTACTATTTATATTGGACGGGCTTGGGATGCTTGGGAGTGGCTACTCGCAGGTGATACTGAGGTGAATATATGTATATACCTCTATATACCTACATATATACTATTTACACAGATGTACGTAATTTTTCATTTAAAATTTGTTTTAGTTTTTGCTACTAGGCAAAGGCAAAGTGGAACAGCGATAAAGCGAGTGGAAGGTTGTTGCGACTTACCTGTGCTGGAGTAGGCTTCGGGAAAGGCGCGTAGCCCACCTGGTGAGGAGTAGGTGGGTGTCTCGTAGCTGGACTGCGAGGTGCCTTCCACTGACTGTCGCGCCGCTGCTGCCGCACTAACTGAAGCATGGCGCTCGTCGGTGGCGCTCATGTAGGCCGCCGCAGCAGCGGAGGTTGGCTGATCGCGATAGTTGGGCCAATATGCAGGCTGCAGTCGGAGAGGGCGCGGTGGAAAGGTGGAAAAAGCAAAGGTGAAGTTGACATTGAGTTGTTTACGAGACGGCCGAGTCGACTGCATTGCGCGATTACAGCCGGAGAGCAAATCAGTGTAGCTGTTGCTGGCCTCGAGCACTCACCTGAAACTGGGTCTCGGGGTAGCCGTAGAACATAGGCTTGCGATCCCTATCGAGATAGTACGGTGAGGCGTGGTACTGGTTGAACTCATTCTCGTACGGCCATGGATGCGCGTGCCGCTTAACTGGCGTCGTTGCGTCCGTCTCAAAGCCAGGCCTGATCGCAGGTATATGTATTGGTGCTAATGAGATGGACATGTCTGTAAAAATGCAACGGAAAGACAAATATATTCACGTTATTGATGACCTGTCACATAAAACAACTTAACGAACAATGTTTGTTCCTTAATTGAGCTCTTAATCATTATTGGTATATACATACATATATATAGTATAAACAAATAGCTAGCTAACTCTTAAGGTCTAATAATAGCTTTTATAAAAGCGAATAGTGAAGTAGTTCTAGCCCTTCTCATTTGTAAACATATTTCAGATTTCTTCTACATTTTATATATAAATATACTATTTATTGGAAAAAGATATAATGATAATAATAATAATTATAATAAAAATAATTCGGATGATACCCTCTCAAATTTTTTAAAGATATATAAAACATTCTTTATATTCTTACCTATTTATATGTAGAAGAGAGAAAAGTTTAAAAATTGTTTTGGATTGATTTTTAATATATATATATATGTATATATTAAATGATTTCTGTAGTAATACCCTCAGGTTCTACTTATTTTTCTTGTCTTAAATTTGTGTGGTTAGCTAAAGAGCAAATTCCCCAAGTTTATCTCAATTTAAGATTTATATATAGTATTCTTATTATTTATATTAGTTTTATAAAAACTTGAATTTTGATATTATTAAATGATTTGCAATTATGTATTCAACAGCAAAATATATTTTCTATGTAATGTACTAATTCAACCGCACCTGCACCACAATCGAAACGACCGACTACATTTTTATACCCATTAGAAATGGGAAATCAGGGTATAATGCGCTTGTTCCTTCTAACTTTATCAAGATTTCTAAGCTTCTAATTACTTATCGATTGGGCACTATTGGTCTTTTATTTATTTTACATACCAAGCAACTAAATAGCTTGGATGACACTTAATATAAATATGAATTATAAAATAATAATAATCTTTAATAATCTTTAATAATATGCAATTAAAAAAGTGTAACATTTTAATGATTTAAGAGCTTGTTAAGTAAAATTTAAATATTTCTAAGACTTAAATTGAAACATAATTAAATGTATGTCAAATTTAAATTTTATTAATGAGTCCAATTGCAATATTGATAAAAATTAACATATTTTTTGCAGATTGTATACTACAGAATTCGGTTCAATTTGCATGAAATAAGATAAAATAAAATACGTATTTTCACATGAAAATTGCAAGCCCAATTGGATTTTCGAACTGCGTGCCTCTGTCGCATAGGCAACTCCAATTGGAAAGTGCTTTGGCTGCTTACCTGCTTGTTGAGAACTGACACTGGAGGGAGAGACACTCGCTGTTGTTGGCGCAACAATTTGGCTTTGGCCAGATGCCACAACTGAGCTTTGTTGCTGAAGACTTGAGGTGGCGCCACTAGGGGCATTGTTTGGCGTCTGTTGCTGCTGCTGCTGCTGCTGTTGTTGCTGTTGCTGATGATGAGGGGATGTGAGATGCTGGGTCTGCTGTGGGGCAGTTCCAGTAGGCGTCTGGGCGGGACTAAGGGCACTGCCAACAGGAGTAGTTGTAAGCTGTTGCTGTTGCTGTTGTTGCTGTTGCTGCTGCTGCTGCTGCTGTTGCTGTGGCGGGGGCAGATGCTGGAGAGGCGGCTGTTGTTGTTGCTGCTGCTGCACGGGCACAATTGGCACAGGTGGGGGATCCTCATACATAGCAGCATGCGTAGGTGTGGAATGTGTTGTAGGCGTCGTCTGCTGCTGCTGCTGTTGTTGCTGTTGCTGCAGTACAGAGGTTGGCGTGGACAATGCAACCGAGGCAGAGGAGACAACCGTATGCTGCAGATGATGATGCAGTGGCTGGGTCTGAGGCAGGTGGTGGTGATGGTGCGGATGGTGATGCAATTGTTGCAAATGCTGCGCGGACTGTTGTAATTGTTGTTGTTGCTGTTGCTGCTGTTGTTGTTGCTGCTGCAGCTGTTGCTGTTGCTGCTGTTGCTGCTGCTGCTGCTGTTGCTGGTGGTGTTGGAGCACGGCGCTCGTCGAGGAGGGGTGTGGGTGTGGATGTGGATGAGGATGTGTATGATGCGGCCCCCACCAAGCCCCGGCAGTGGCGTGCGACCCGACTGCCGAGACATCGTGGGGGTCGTAAAGAGCGCACGCCAGCGGGATGGTTGGGGTTTGGGGGAGGGGTGGAATATTTACGGTTATTTTGAATGCAGTTCAGTCAGTCGGCGGGAACGAAAGGATCACTCTCAACACACAGAACACCCCGCACGGGACACGGCCCTAGCCCACAGATCCAAGATCAGAGTGATTCGTATTTTTTCTTGGCCCTCTTTTAATTTTATTTTTCTTAATTGTTTTTTTTTTTTTTTTTTTTAATTTTATACTCTCAGCTGAAGTGAATTGTGTTTCATTCAATATTTGCACAATATTTTCGCTTTGATTTGAATTGATTCGCAGTCATATGAAAACAGTTTTCAACGCTTCTGGTCGGTTCAGTCGTTATTTCACTCACGCACAAGCACAAGCACAAGCACAAGCACACGTACACGACACGCACACACGCTCACAAACGCACACACGCACGCTGGGCTGAACTGAATGAGATATGCCGCAGCGTGTGAGGGAAAGAGCGGCAGAGTGAAGAGCAGTGCTAGACGGGCGAAGAGAGCGCGAATTACATAAAACCACCCACAGTTGTCGCTGCTGGGCCGACCTATTCGATCGAAAGCGAGTCGAAGAGAAGAACGAGCACAGGGTGACTATAGTGTTCAGAGCTCGCACAAATGTTTTCAAATTGGGCTCTTCAATTGGCTCTCAGCTTGGCTTAATTGTTGTTGCTTTTGGCCGTGTTCTTTTTGTTCAAGAACTTTAAACTGTTTAATTTAATTTAACTTAATTTTATTTTTACTTTGTAAGCACTGTTAATATTTTGTAAATAATATAGTTATAGTTTTGTTTGCCGACTTGTGATATTGTTGTTGTTGTTATTATTATTATTGTTCTTGTTTTTATTGGCCGGCATCATTGGCGCGAGAAAATTCCAGTGCGTGAGAGGGAGTATAAAAGTTGTTTGGTTGATTTTTTATTTGCTGTTGTTTTTTATTTTTACTGGTCATAAAATTTGATTTTACGATGAAAACAAACAATTAAACTCGGCGCTCGAGCAGTTAACAGATATACTACTAGCACATTATTTGACGCTTTTTAGTTGTTCAGTTGTTTAGTTGTATTTTTTATATATTTTTTAAAATTTGTGACTAAATTATATTTTTCAACCGTACGGCCGCAACACTCCAAGCAGAGTGTAATCCGACAGCGAATTTGTCTTAACTCAAAGTTCTCGACGTAGTAGCAGTTGCTGCTGCTTGCTTCGATACCCAAGTCGGTAATGCTGTTGCCGTCGCACGTCTTCAACCGCGCAGAGCGAAGCACAAATTTACACTGACAACAGCAGCGAAAACGACAACAATCGGCAGAGGCAAAGGCAAAGGCAAAGGCAAAGGCAACGACAGCAGCGGCAGCAACAGCACAGCACAGAACAAGCGGTGGGGAGTCATAGTGTAGACTCTCACTCTCTCGCAATGCCAACGACTGCCAAGCCGAGCGACGGACGGCTGACGGTGGGAAGAGTCAGTCGAAGTCAAGATGTGAACAAAAGGCATTCGATACGTGTGCCTGACAGCGCGGCGCCTTGTGTCCGTGTGCCCAAGAGAGCCTCGCGCATGCGCATGCTCACCACAGCGTACTCAGTCGTCGTCGCATCGAAGCCAAGCAGCGTATGTGTGTAACGGTGTAATGGTGGTGGTTATTGCTGCCAGTGGCTCTCTTCGCGGCGCGCGTTATGCACACGCACACTGTGTGTGTGAATATGAATTCGCGGCACGTCTGTATGAGTGCACACGTACACGCATACGTGTGCTCACTTATCAGAGTTGAAGAGAGTTTGGGCGCCAACTCATGAGCTAAAGGTTTCTTTAGATTTTATTTTTTTTTAAGAGCATAAAAATTAAAATCTACGATCATTTTCGGCTGGTGCACTGACTATTGTTTATAAATACATATATACAATATGGAAAGTGGGGACATGCATGCCACTGCATGTAGAAACACACACACACACAGCTACATGCCTACACACATACTGTACATGTGCTTAGTTAGCATTTGTTTGCTCTTTTCGTATCGTTTCATGCTCTCCTTCTCTCACTCTCACTGTTACCCCTAATTCTGTCCCTCTCTCTCTCTCTCTTTCTCTCTCTAGCTCACTCACTCACTCCCTCTCTCTCTCTCTCTCTCTCATCTCGCACTCTTTCTAGTGCGTGCCGCAGCAACAACAAAGTATTTTCTATATGTTTGTTTGGGGCTGATTTAAATATATATTTGTCTGCCGCACCACAGCGCCATCTATGGCCGAGATTTGAATGAAAAGGGACTGGGATGTCCCCCTTGGCATTGACATGGAAGGCATGCGATGTTTTCGGTTTCTTTTTGTTTTCCTTTTTTTTTAGGTCCTCTAAAATAATAAACAGCAAATACAACTAAGCACAGGCATTTAAGGCCCCTTCGTATCGCACTTTATGATGTGCACACGCAGAGACCCACAGGAAAAGAAAATGTATTAAAAGCACCCCTTTCTATGCGCTAATTAATCAAAATGAGCTGAGTAAATATATACATATGAAACATATAAGTGCAGACATGTATACTGAAATTTATGAGAGACAAATTGAGACAATTGCGAGGCCCTAGAAACAATATCTACGGGCCCCTGAACGACCGGTTTCGTTTCCTTGCGTCATGAACCATCCACCCCGTCCGACCCGAACCAAGCGACAATTGCCGAATTTAACTCGTCGATGGACAATTATGAGCGTTTTACGACAATTTCTATTGGAAGAAAAGGGCCCAAGACAAGGGCGGAGAAATGTTGACAATGATTGCAATACGGATTTCCCATAAACATACACACACATTCGCATATTGCATATTATCTGATAGCAACATGGAATCCGTCAACTTGTATAATTATTTGAACTTTTTCCAAATGCATTCTTATTTTCTATAATATTATGTATTGTAATTTCTTAGAAATAGTTGAAGTAAACAGTGTGTAAGGAATACATATATAAATCGAAACATGTTTCGCTACAGACTAATGAACATACTTACACAAATGTATATAAAAGCAAGGGTATCCTTGCTTTTGTAATGGGGGATGAGAAGATGCTTACCTGGTGGCTGGGAGCTGACACTGGAGGGGGAGATACTCGCCGCTATCGGCGCAACAATATGAGTTTGGTTGGCCACTGCTGAAATGAACTCCTGTTGAGGCTTCTTCCTCAGACGGATTAAGGGTGAGTGCAGCAATAACTACAATGGTTGCTATATAGAGTAAGAGTAAGAGAAAGAGAAACAGATATTGATTCATGTTCGAGATAATTAATGTTAGTTATTAGAATTAATATCAAGCTAATATTGTTAATTAGTTTCATGAACAGAGAGTGGAAATTGGTAACAATGTGTAAACTGTAAATAAGTGCGTTTAATTGCAAGCGCCGCTTCAGGTGAATGTCTCCGGCACACTTAAGGGTTAAGCAGTGAACAACAAAAACAAGGCAGTTGCTGTGTTTCCGTCCTTGCGCCTGTCTAGAGAGGTCATCTTACGACTTTATGACTGGCGCAAACGTCTTGTTTGCATTTGACACCAAGCAGCCAGGCAGCCAAGCAGCCAGGCAGCCAAGCAACCAGGCAGCCAGGCAGGCAGGCAGTCAGACAGGCAGTCGGGCAGCCGGGCAGGCAGGTAATAATGCATTCCGCGCAGACGAATTCGCTACTGCTGTATGACAGCCAACCAGCGAGCAGCGAGCAGTAAGCAGAGGGGTGCATGCTGTCAGGACGGGACGGCCTGGAGAAGGGCGGAAGTAAGCGCCGAGCTAGGCAAATACACAGACCGCCGGACAGCGACAGCGACAGCGACGGCAAGAGGGTCAGACAAACAGACAGCCGTCAAACACGTCGTAAAATTTGTTTCCTCGTTTCGCATTTGCATTGTGCAATAGCTGGCTCACACTTCAACGTCAACTTCCATTTCCCAGTGCTGTGGCTGTGGCTGCTGCCGTCTTTGCTGCCATTGCCATTGCCATTGCCATTGCCTTTAGCGGTGTCAGGGTCAAAGTCAAATCTATTTGTACTTTCACGCATACTTCACTTACATGCATGCCCAAGCCCATGCACACTTACAGACAGAGACAGAGACGGAGACGGAGACATCGCCTCAAGGCAAATAGGAATAATGCAGCTAAATGCATAAATATCAAATTGACATTTACAATTTTCCATTACAACTGCTAATAAAAGCAATAACTGAATAAAAATATAAAGCTGGCAACGATTAAATGTGTTACATCTCCTGAGTAGAGCTCACAAAACATATTTCATTCAATCAATGATCAATTCATAGTTTGAAAGAAAATTTCTTAATATTGGTTTTAATGGTTTAATTTTGTTTATTTATAAGATTTTTTTGCATCTTTGGCATTTCCATGAAATCCGTTTAATATTAATGCAATTATAATTCGCTACGCAAGAAATAAACATCGAAGCCGGCTCCAAATTTGTTATAAAGGAATTATTATTATTATTATTATTATTTATTATTATTATTATTTTTTTTTTTTTTGCAAATATCCATAATTTTAACAAAATTCGTTAACCTATTCAGGAGAAATTTGTTACGATGCAAAATTATAATTACCAATAACTACTTTTCCACAACAATTGTAATTTACAGCACGAAGAGAGAAGAGTTCACAAAAAATGAAAAATGAATCGAAAAGAATGAAGAATGAAGGGAAAGCAATAAAAGTGTTTCTTTCCATATTTAACGATGCTTCTATTTGAATAAGTTAATTAACAAAATTAATATTCAAATGGGTTTATGGCCGCAATGGCGGCTTATGGCTTCATTATGTGTGTATGCCAGAGCCGGTCCATCTGACAAAATTCAAATTCAAATTCAAATTCAAATTCAGACAACTATAAAACGGCGAGTATGATGATCATTTCGAATTAATTCTCATGCAATATGACGAAAAAGCCTGCAGTTACAGAATTCCCGTGGAAGAAGCGGACGGCAGCCAATAGTTGGCCAGAGACAAGATTTATATAGTAGTGAGAGAAAAGTTCATTGGCTCGGCTACCATAAAAAATATAAAAACACAAAAAGACGATGAAGACGAAGCCAGACAAAACTGAAATCAGGTTTTTTGGTCGTGTCGTGTCTAAGATGCTGGAAACGAATTAAATTCAATTTGCGTTATCCAATTAGACACACCTCTAGCTGAGGAGACCCCGTTCGTATCGCTATACATGACAATCTTTCTCCCAGCTAATTATGAGACTCTGTCTCTTTGTTTGCTTCAACTGTCCAATGGCGGGCGATGCGTTTTAATTGCTTTGAATTTCTTTATTCCCAGAACTCTTTTCTGGGTTCAAATTGTTTTCCACGTAAAAGTGCTTGCCGCATAGAAACCGAACAATCTTGATAAGCTCCAGCAGCCTCGAGGCTATGCAAACACAGTCAAGATCTTAGGGATCAACTGGAGCCGTGGATGAAAAATCTTGTGGTCTTTCTAGTTTCCACTACGCCTAAGAGGAGCCCGAGCTGAATGCAGAGTCTGTATAAAAAGCAGTCTTCGAGAGCGCTGAACAAGTTTCTGGTATGCGTTTTCATTCCTGTTTTCTTATAAAAATGAAAACTTGTTCGAACCAGGTCTGGCCAATGTGTATTCGTATGCGCCTGAAAGCAGCGCATATCTTGCCCAAAGAGCGACAACAACGAACAATTCGACTTCGAGTCAAAAAAAAAAAAAAAAGAAAACGAGAAAGAAAAATTGAAAAACAGATACACGAGTTCCAAATATAAACAAAGGAAAAAACACACCAAGGCAAAGGGATGGCCAAGCAGATCGAGAGGAATAAACGGAATGTCGTACTGACAGCAACAGCAACAGCAAAAGCAACGACGCCAGACATTTTCTAAAGACAAAAACATATACATACATACATGAATATATGAACATATACATATATGTATGTGTAGTATACATACGTACATATGAGGAGTCGGGGCACCTTTCAAATCCATAAGATACAATTCAGCATGTGTTGTCACAGCTCAGATTCAAATGTTTGACAAGCTGCCTTAACATGGCAACAGCCCCGAGACCATTCTTCGGCTCTCATTTTCATTTGCTGTCTTCAATGGCGATGTTTCCTACACAATTTATGACAATGCATCGATTCAGTAAACACTTTAAACTCAATAGCTCGGCTGTGGAGTTCTAGATAATTTTGAGAGCACCCTTAAAATGCATATTTATCAACTACATAGATCTGCCTTCCAACATTTTGTTTATCTCATCAAGTCTGTGAAATTATTTACAAACATATATTTTCTCATATTGCTCATCTCATAAAGTAAGTAAAATACTGTTATATACAGACATGCGATGTGCACTTTGGTATATGAACAGGATGGCAAGACTAATACTAATACAAAGAGCAGAGTTTGAGAAGAACTTTGGTAGAGTAAAGACGGTTTCAGTGCGATTATATGGGGTTTAGGTAGACACAGTGATGTGATGTGGCTTGAGAGATATCATGAATACTCTCAGAACTATATTAAACACTCTATTCTATACCCAATATTTGATTGTATTTCCAGATATTTTTCTTAATTTTTGAACAATTTTTGTAGATGTATTAGCTAGCCAATAAGGCTATACAAACTGACCTTAGGGTAGATATTTTTATTATAATGAATGGAATAGTCTAAAACCCTTTACATATTTGGAGTGTGGACTCAATGTTTTGATTCTTATCAACATTTTGATACAAATACATTTAAATAAAATCAAATTCCATAAATTGTTGCCAAAATGGTTAATGGGTAAGCATAATCAACTTGTAAAATTATGTTTTTTATGAGGTGTATATTCTTTATTAGGTGTTGCAATAAAAATAAAGTTGTTTATGTCTATTTATGCTGCATAGCGAACGGCAATTGAGCAATTAGAAAGCCAAGCGAAGCACCTACAAAATGTAGTGTGTCCGTGTCCGTGTCTATCTGTTCCCGACTTACTATACCTGTAGTAATTGCTGAAGTAGCTGTTGCTCTTGTTTACTGTGCACTTAAACAATATTTTAGTACAATAAATCTAGCTAGTTAACTGCTTTTATTGCCAGCAAAGCGTTTTACGACAACCAAACCGACGAAGGGCAAGGAAAGGCTTCCAAACAGCTCTTTGAGTGAGTCGCATGCGACAAGTAATTGTATGTAGATTGTATTAGACATACATGCATACATGCGAATGTACATGTGTATATTGCCATAAAAAGAGAAAAAATACAAATAAAAATACAAATGCAAATAAACAAGCCTTAAATTAAAAGAACACTTTAGCGCTTTATGGCGCAGCAGTTAGCTGATCTGAATGAAGTGGTAATAGAAACGGAATCAAATGCGCGGCAAGGCTCTTTCGGACTCGTCAAAGATCTTTTTGCCGAAGCTCGAGCTGAGTCGCTTCCACAGCTACGGCAAGTCACTCATCTTTCGAACGACCTTCAGGCATATCAAACATTTTATTATGGCCCACACGAACTGGGGGCAGACAGTTATAAAAATGGACGCACTTGTGGCCAATTGAGCTGTTGGGCTCATTTCAATTCCAATTTCAATTCCGATTTCAATTTCAATTTCAGTATCAATTTTCGATCGCTTAGCCAAGAATTCCTATTCCACGTATTGTCTCCTCTGCAAACGGCAACCGCCATTAATATGCGAGGTCTGTTGAGCTGGGAGCACATGCGTCGTTTTACGACTGACTTTTTAGCACCTATTGGCAAACAAATCTCTGTCGAGGTGTGCAGATGGTTCCCACGCTTTTATTAAGTAACGTACTACGAATTGCGTAAGTAAATATTATAAAACAATTAGTAGCGCAATAAATACATTTTACATCGACATGAATAGCTAGTGGAATCCGAATCGGCCAAATGATTATTATTGCAATAAATGGGAAGTGTTTTGTAGCCATTTGATTTACAATTTGGGCTGCTGTTAATGCTTTGTTTGCTTATGCTTTTACTTCTGCTCACGTTTACGGCCACTGGCCGGCCCGAAGGTGTTAATTACTCCGTGTTCCAAACTAACAAGATGGTAATTTCACCTTTATGGGCATTAAATTGGTCACCAGTTAAGCCCATCATCTGCTCGCATCTCCGCACTCGTATTGTGATGTGTGATAAATAATGGGAGAGCCAAGTGTGCTAGGCGAAAAAGATGTCATTCAGATTTTATAGCAAATTAATTGCCCTTCAAGCGAGGACCAGCCTATAAAACGAGTTTATCTCTCGGTTGGCATTGTGCGGTAGCCTCAGTGGTAGTCATTATGGAAATCGCCGGATAAATGATCGATTATTTTTTAAAAATGTAATTTCATTTAAAACTCTACTCCCCCTCCCTCCAAGTTAGTGTCCGCCTAAATGCCGACACTTAAATCAAAAATCCTCACTGAGTCGAAATGAGAACTAGGCGAGAGTCGACGGAAGACATAAAACTCATTTTGCCAAAATAAGTGAAATCATCAATTTCGTTTGTTTTTTCTTCTTACTTCTCTTCTTCTTTTTCGTCATCTTTTAGTCTATTCTATCTACCAACTTTCTTGGCATTTTCTTATCTCGCACAGCGGGAGGGGTCGATTGAAACTTTGTTGCTTTTACTTTGTTCTCTATGCTTGGTTTGCTAAGAAAAGGGAGCCCCAGGCCCCAGGGGGAATTTGTTGGCTTCCCTTTTCTCTTTTTAAAGGGAGCAGCACAAAGCGACTAGCTCATTTACATAAGCATAATTTACACATAAAGTAGTTACATAGCCAAAAGCTTTGAGAGATATACACCCACACCCACACACACACATACATAGACATCAGCGAGGCCAACTTGCTATTGCTCGTTTAGACACGCACACACACACACACAGAGAGAGAGAACCGTATACACTCTCATTGCAATATGGCTGCCCGTTTCGTCAGCAAGAGTAGAATCAACAACAGCAGCCAAAGTCAGCAAAATATTTATTCAAATAACGTGCGTCTCCCTTTTAGCGTTTCCATCTCCGTGGTCGTCTCCCTAAAGGTTAATTTCAGCTGTGTTATATCAACGTGGAGGCCACTGGCAAACCGGCCCCTCCCCCAAACTTGTGATGACGCCAACAACGACCAAGACGACGACGACTGCGACGCCAGCCGCCGCTGCTGGATACTAGCGCTGAACAACCCCCAGAAGCGACGGGTAGCCAGCCGCGATAAGCAAAGTCAAAAGCATTCAAAGATTTCAGCAAAATGGAAAACGGAAAATGGGGGAAACACACAGAAATGGCATGGCCGCTGAAATTCAGCCGAACAAACCGAACTGAACCGAACCGAAGCAAACCAAAACCAAAACCAAAACCCAAACCAAAACCAAGGGCAACCAACCCCCATAAGAAGAAACCTGTCGAGCTGCCAAAACAGCCGACGGTATTCAGCCGAGCTCGAAAACACTTTTTGCTGACGTTGTCGCTTCAGAGGCATACACACAAACACAAACCCAAACACAAACGGATACATACCCAGCGAGGCTTAGTGCACAACCCCAATACGACAGATGTCGGAGGGTGGAGAGTCGAGGGTAGAGGGTAGAGGGTAGAGGGTGGAGGATGGAGCTGTTTTGAACGCGTGTTCTGCTTGCCATGATATCGATCCCTCTTGGGTCGTTGCCTTCACTCAATGAGTCCTCAATTTTCTGTGGCCTTCCTTTGCTCCCATCCTTCGCACACTCACCCGTAGCCCGTGCCCGTAGCCCGTAGCCCATGGTTCGCGTATGGATTTTGTATCCACAGATACACGCAAACTTTGCGTTTACACACACACTGGAAACAGTTATCGAGATTCCCACACAGTTGGCATATATATCTATACATATATGTATTTATATATATTCCGATACCTAGTATACAATATACAGATATGTTTGGATGTATACATAATGTATTCCTTATAAGAAGGCAGACAGAAACAAAATACGAAGGAATGTTCGCTTCAGTCTTTAGCAGTCGGAGCGTATTTCACGGTGACATTATTAATTGAATTATAAATTTAACATTTTAATATTATATCTGCCGCGCTGTCCTGTTCACTTCTCTGAATGTTTTGTCCCCTTGCTACGTGATGTGCCTTTAAACTGACAGAAACACCCTTGAGCCCCATCCCAAGTAATGCCAGTTCATGGAATTTCAGCTGAGTATGGCGATGAGAACCTCAAGCTAATTTTAATTTCGACCCTTGTGAAGTTGATAATACTGAACAGGCGAGGCACAGTACGTTGGTAGGAATTGAGAGATTTGAGATCGCTAATATTGACCATCATTGATATATGAAAGTATTTTATATTGTAACATAGTTAACTAACGCAAAATATTTGATAACTTTATCAACATTAACATGATACTCCTGAGCCTTGTGTAAAATCATGAGTCCTTGAGTTATATATTTATTTTTATGAAAGTAGAGACAGTGGGAAATATATATTTCTTGTTTTGTTGCTAGTTTTTTTTTTATATTACATTTTTGAAGACATTTTCTTCTGTATCAACCACTGTCGCTTCGACGGTCTCCACTGGAGTGGGGAACCCTGGGCTCTACACCCGAGTCAGCGGTCGTTCGATTAGCCAGTTGAGCGACGAGGCGGGCGCGAGATAACGAGTCGAACCGGTCGTCGGTCCGCCGTCCGTCTGTCCGTCGGTCGGTCGGTTGGTCGGTCCGATGGAGACATGCGAGTAGAAAGCCACAATCAGAAATTTAATAATGGCTGCACAAAAGGCAGCACGAAGCGCGTTGACGTGCACATATTTTACGAGTTTTATACACAGCCAACGATTCGTGTTTGTATCTGGCAGCGGATGCACATGTAACAGTCAGAGAGGGTCAACATGTGACCGGACCAGGGACCAGGGACCAGACGGGCAGGGCGCAGGCAGGCATGCAGGCACTCGAATGGTGCATTCCACTTGCTGCTGCCATGAGAGAAAGGCAATGAGAAACGAATGAAGTCATCAAAAACAAGAAAACAAAAAATGGCCACGTATCGCAGGCTGCCGAGATGAAGTGAAAGCGTCCACACTCTCACCTGCCACGTTTGCATTTGACTGCATTCAGGACCTACCCCTGTGTGCCCTGATCAATTTTGATCGTCAGCTGCGATGGCGGCAGTGACAGCAGCAGCAGGAGCAGCAGCAGGAGCAGCAGCAGGAGCAGCAGCAGGAGCAGCAGCAGCAGCTAGAACTGCCCTCGATTTAAGCAACCGATAAAGAACTAGTGGGTCGTTGGCTGCTGCCTGCTTTATTTTTTTTATTTTTTGTCCGTTTTATGGCTTCATAAGTGGAACTTGGTTGCTTTTCTTGTTTTTTCAGTTACTAGCTGTCGCGCATGATTTTCCCTTTGTTCTGGCGAAAGTCGTAAACAATTTCGACCAGCCACAGGCCGGGCCGAGCGAGCAGGTTCCTCGACAAGTCGTAACAGTCTATAATTCTACGCAGTTAATTTACCAAAAAAGAGAAAAGAAACAATCGTCGGACAGTTGTAAATGTCAAGGTTTTGAAATGCATCGCTTAATCGAAAGGAGCGGCTGCTGCCGAAGATGTTGCACCTGACCAAGTTAAGTTGGCTCAAGTGCTGGGATCGGCTGCCTTTTGAACCCAGAATTGAAGGCGATTGGCAATTAGTTCAGTTGTCCGATTTCTCACGGCCGTAAAAATTCACTTAATATCTTTTTTAAATGAATTCATGATTGGCCACCACCCAAGGGCGCTCGGCGATACAAATCCACTCATCGGCGACTTTTTCAGCGATTTTGTGATTTTTGGCAATTGATTTAATGTGTCATTCATAGATTTTTATTGCGTCATTTTATTGCCATCTTTAACTTCCGATTTACCACAATTGGACCCGCTTGGACACTGTCCCCAGCCACGCCCCACATCATTGTGTTTCGCACTCGCGTCCTCATCCTCGTCCTCATTCTCATTCTCATTCTCATCTCGGCCCTCGTTCTCGTCCTGTGTGGCATCTTAACAGGGAAATCATGTACTCGCCGTACTTTACTTTATTTATTGCCATTTTTAATACCGCCCCGACTCGCCTGCCGGACATTTTAACGCCCTGCACACTGACTGCTATTACCGCTGCTGCTGCTGCTGCTGCTCCTGCCGCTGCTATTGGTCGAGTGGATTGCAGAGTGGAGCACGAAGCATGGCCACTTTATGTTACAATAATGTTCCCTGGGCACTGTCGCTGCCAGCAATCGAATTGTTTTGATCATAAAATCAAAAAGGTAATTCGAGCAGCTCAGCTAGGCCCAAGCTAACATCTCGCCCAGTTACTATTGTTGCGCACCCCAGTCCATGCCAAATGATTTCTATTTGCATCATCTTGGATCCAATTATGTCCGTTGGCAGTAATTTAAAAATCATTCGCAATCGATCAAACAAATATCTGGGCTTACCGAATCTAATTTAAGACCTCAATTGCTCGTAACTGAATGCTTGGAACTGAAAATGAGAAGAGAAAATAAAATTAGATTTCTATATCGTCGACAAGCCGAATAAAATATTCATTCATAATTCATAAACTTTTTATCTTAACTTTGAGTTGAAATCAGAAAATTATGTCATTAATTCATTCATTCGTGATTTGTATTCAAGAATAAACTAATTAAAAATTTAAATTCGATTTTATTTGATCAAATGTCGAGTTCTCTGTTTCATTCAGATTTTTGTATCCAATAAAATACATTCTTAATTCTAACCATAGACTCGTTTATATATCTTTTATCGATTATGGACAGATACTGCAAATTGGAGCTCTGTTCAATCTAAATAAATAGATCTACTTATCCATTTATAAATAGAGTTCTTTATTTAGTTACCCGTTTGTTAATATATTTATCCATTTGTTTCTCCATTTATAATTTTGACATTTAGATAATTGAACTTGGAATAGCATAAATATACTTATACATGTATGTAGATCATTTGTTCTATGAATGAATACAATCAAACCTAACCACAAAAAAATATGTTGTGTAATTAAGAGAGAACGATTTTATGAGACGCATTGAACTCACCGACTCGAGGCGATGATAAGGTCCCACTATAATTTATACAAATCAATACAAATTATGAGCTGCCAAGAAAATGTTTATTGAGTTTTTGGGCACTCGTTAAATTGAAAAGAAAACACAGAGAGACGAATTTAAAGTCGTAAATTTGTGGTTCAATTAATACAGTTAATGTTATTGTTGTATTATATGATTAAGTATTAAACATCATAATACTTGAAGCACTGGCTTTTATTGCCATTAGTCGCACCACCGACCCGGCCAGCGATAATACCTCCGACTGTCGTTATCGAGTTGTACGACATTATTTACGCGTCTTCGGTTAAATCACGCACGAGAAGATCTAGGAATATCAGCTCAAGGAATGCGCTCGATCGAAGGTGTGTGTGTGTGTGAGGGTGTGTGTGTGAGGGTGTGTGTGTGAGGGTGTGTGTGTGAGGGTGATCAGATGGGATTCGATGGGATTCCAAATATGGGATTAATATTGGCGCTCACGCACACAAAGGCACCGAGTGGCAAGGGCCAAAAGAAGACGAAGAAACGTTGAAAGACGAATTCCGCGACGCGCATGCGAGATAACGACTCCGAAATTGTTAGAGAGCAACTAACACTAAAAAAATTAAATTCAATATTTTTTTCTGTTTAGACAAAAACTGAACTGAAACGAAAACCGAAAACTGGCGAACCGAATGCGAACGCGAATGCCGCGAGAGCGCAAGTTGAGCGTCGAGCGTCGAGCGTCGAGCGTTGAACGTTGTACGTCGAGAGCCAGACCGGAGACGGTCGAGCTCTCACGTCGAGTTATGGCAAAGATCTCACCGGGACGGGCGAAAAGCGGGAGGGGAGGAGAAGCACACAAAACATTTTTACATAGTGTTATTTTGGTTTTTATTGCCCCGTT
This sequence comes from Drosophila borborema, assembly GCA_030914335.1. Taxonomy (NCBI): domain Eukaryota; kingdom Metazoa; phylum Arthropoda; class Insecta; order Diptera; family Drosophilidae; genus Drosophila; species Drosophila borborema. The sequence goes on from JAUESP010000309.1 coordinate 1,287,120, forward strand.
GATGGACGAGCGAGCGGGCCGTGGGCCGTGGGTGTGGGGCCTGTGGTAGAGACTGGGGCCAGGCCTGCGGCTGGGGCGGGGACCGAGCGACTGAATGACGAGCGAACAAGTGTACATTCAAATGCGAGCGCGCGATCTTGCGATCTCAGCTCTAGACATGCGGGCGGAGTGACAAGGGAAGACGAATTCGGTTCGTTTTAACTTAAAGCTCGCCGACAAAGTGCACAAAATATACACAGACGTATATATAAATATACACATATATATATATATATATATATATATATATATATATATTACTTCATTTTATTTTATTTAAATTATAACATTTCACGCATATGTGTTAGCTCGTTGTCCTAAGTGTGTTTGAGTGTGTATGCTCAGTAATAAAAAAGTAATATATATATAAATATATATACATTTATATATTTGTAAGGTACATATATAATAGATGTGCACTATATATTCGTGTATATTTTTAAAATAAATACTCTACTATATATGTATATAGTATATATATTCCCTGTACTCTGCTCCTTCGTCAAAGATCGAGACTGCAAAACAACTTCGCATGCCTCAACAAACTTTCCGGTTGGTTGCTCCGTCCCAGTCGCCATTTTAAAAAGTGTCGCAAAGCGTAAAATAAAAATAAAAAGAAATTAAAAAAAAAAAAAAAATGGTGGAAGCATTGCTTGAAATTGCCCCATTCTGGGTCAGACTTATTCAATTGCAAATGCTATTTTGAAAATTCTATGCAGTATTCGCGGATTATTATTAATCTGTAGGAACAAAATTGAGGATCGAGAATCGAAAGCATCTTGACTACTATCGAAAATATAAAATACATATTTTATATTTATATTTTATATAAAGCACTCTTCTTCTATACCAGTATACTCGTAGCCCAAATCCTGACCGTCAATATGTATCATATTTTAAAAGCAATACAATTCCCCGACTGATGAATTGAAGCATCAAGAAATCATAGAATGAAAGCAAATTGCTGAATAAACTCAGTTTTTTCACTGTGTGACTAAGTATCTAATATCTTATCGAACTATATTTCTTTATGAGTCGAACCTATTAATATTGTATATATATCACATTAATTAACTTTAAATGCACTATAATTCCTATTCAACTGATATTTTATTGCTCCATTCAGCATGCTTCAAGTTTTGTCAAAATCAGCAAAAATAGATTTTAAATGATATTTATCATTGATGTTGCTGCTTTTTATGTTGGTAATATATTTATTATTTTTCAGTTATTTGTTATGTTAATTGAGCTATAATACTTATTAATGTCATCCATAAAATGGAACGAAACATATTCAATATTGACATTTAATATTATTTATTTAATATGGAAATGACTTTTTATCAAATTGGGAAACAGAATATTTTCGTGTACTATTCAAAAGACATTTCCTCCTCTTATAGATAGAAAGCTTTGGGTATATGCCGTATTCAATGTAATACACATATTTAAATATGGTTGGATTATAGAAAGCGGACTTCTTCATAAACAGTCTCAAGCAAAATAAAAGTTATTTTTATAAGAAATACAAGCTCCGACTCTAGCTGCGGCTCGGCTCTAGCTCTAGCTCTGGCTCTGGCTCTGGCTCTGGCTCTGGCTCTGGCAATATAAGTCTCAGCAGAAGCCATTAAAAAAAAACAAATTTTTGTTGCTGTCGACGTCGTCGTCGTCGTCGTTGCCGTCATTGGCATCCCTATTTGTTTGGAAACCCGTTTAGACTGACACTGCTTTGGTTGCCAATCAAACCTGTTCAGCGTCAAGTGCAAAAAAGTAGCTCTAAAATTGCAACTTAACTGAAAATCAAGTTAAGCTTTAATTAAAAACCTGGAAAACACAATTAAAACCCAGCCAGCAGCAACAACAGCACTTGCAATTAACAACGGCCGAGGCGAGAGAAAAAAAAATTAAGTTTAGAAAAATCTTGCCAAAGTGTTTGCGAGTAATTGGCCGATGGGGCAAAGCAGCAAAGCAGCAAAGAGGGCAACGAGGAACGGCTGACTGTTTGCTAATGCTATTGCCGTGGCTAGCAACGGCTGCTGGCCATGAACGAACATACATAAGTACGTATGTGTGTACGCGTATGTATGTTTATATGAATGTACATACGTTGATCAGCGTTGCGCACATCAACTGCGCCGCCCCGATCCTCGAAGCTCGGCCTTGGGGCTGCTCGATTGCGGCTGCTTTGTTACCTGACGCAAGCAAACGAGTCGAGAGCGACTTACCTACGCGTACCCCACCCGCCGTCCTCATTTCTTCCCAGAGAGGGGAGGCGGAGAATCGAGGCAGGTCGTGGTAAGTAATAAGCGTGTTTCATAAATTGAAAGCTGCCGTGGCGGCAAGTTATGAAAAAACGGAGGAAAGCAAAAAAAAAAAAAAAAAACCATTTAGATGGCAATCTGACGGCCAAACCGGCGAAACGAGCAGTGACCGTCCACTGAACAAACAGCGAGCTGGCCGCCGGCGAGTGGGAAAAGCGCTCGATTTGAAAAATGGCCGCCAGCATTTGGCAACAGGCAGCAGGCAGCAGGCAGCGGGCAGCGGGCAGCGGGGGGGTAGATGGGATGGTGGGCAAATGTACAAACACGAAACGAAACGAAACGCGGTCATAAAACGCTTCGAATTTGCGGCTTTCAGTGGCAAAACAAAGCAAGAGCAAACGCAAAACGCAAAGCAGCAACAACAAAGAAATCTGGCAATTATTATTATTAAAGAAACAGAAACAAATACAGCTAAAGAAACTGAAGCGCATTCACATTAAAGTCAGCGCCCTTTACAGCCAAGGCAGAGCAGCCCAGCTAGGTTTAGAAAGGAGTCGAGAAACGAAATCCAAGCTGTCCGAATCAACTATCTAAAGCTAGCTAGCTGGATTAAGAAACATTCGTGGGGGAGATATTTCAGAATGAAATACAATTCAATAAAATTAAATATATACATATATTTGGTGTAACATACGACCGATTAACATAAGAAACCTAAGGCTTGTTCAACTAGAAATACCTACATTTTCTACAATATTCAGATGCAATGAGAAACATTTCAGCCATGTGTTCAATATTTCATTCACTTTACAACCCCACAGATCGATATCATCTATCGAGCATCCATTAAGCCCTAAGATAAACGAAAAGTCATGTTGCTTGAAATAACAGAATCAATGGCAATTAAATAAATACAGCTAACTACGAATAGCAATGGCGTTGCCCAAATAGAATTGTCAACATTTAATGGCCAAAGAGATTGCAAACTGGTTAAATAAACAATAATACTATATATGTGTATATATATGTGTGTGTGTGTGTGTGTGTCAGCGGAAGGAAATTTTTGAAATACTATAACCAACTGCGGCAACTGAAAAAGGAAGTTGAAATGAAAAGAGAGCAAAATAGTAATTTTCCATCGTTCATAAATAATGTTAAGCGCCACGGCTGACGGAAAAACATGCACGGTCCATTAACTTTTTGCAGAGTGCAGAGCGGAGGGAACGAAACGCAACAGCGACGCCAACATCAAGGCGGCCTCGACACAAGACCCACATGTATGTAGATCTCAAGACTGCGTGAGCGTATGCATATGCGAGTGTATGCTCCATGTGTGTGTGTGTGTGTGTGTGCGAGACAGACATTTCAAAAGCTGTACGTAGATTGGTGTACCAAAGCGAAATACAAGATGGCAAAAATACAAAATCATAGTTGAAAACTTGGCTTGTTAAATGCGATTTGCTGCTCACTTTGCTAGCCTTGTCATCTACGAATATGTGCAGGTGTGTGTGTGCCCCCAAAGGTTAACTTGAGGTTCGGCACTTAAAGTTTCTGCTCTGTCGGAGGCTGCTGAGTAATTGTCTTAATTGTTAATAATAATTTAACTTTTAATTCTTTTCTTTTTTTTTTTTTTTTGACTGGCACACTCAGATGTCATGCTGAGCTTTACATTTAATTCCAAAGAGCTTATAAATTTAACTGTGCGGCGATTAAGTCGGCGGGAAAAATGCATTCAGCCACTAAAGCGCAGCGTCATTAAAACACACCTCAATCTCTGCTGTGACTCAGTTGGAAGCTGATCGAGAGAGAGAGAGAGAGAGAGAGACAAAAATGTTAAAACGATGTCATAACTGAAGCAATCAGAAGTCGCCTTTTGTCAAGCCTTTTACTTGTGTTTTGTAGCTGAAGCAATTATTGGACTAAATAAAATACATTTTGAGTTCATCAAATTAAAATTGTAAAAGAAATATTTGATATAACATAAATATATGAATATTAATCATTTCATATGTTTTGGGTGTTTAAATTGAGTTACGTATTTACATTTGTATACACATTTACAGGCCTGCATAATTGCTGCATCAGCTGCAGCAAATTCACACAGAACAACTCACTCCATTGGCTGCGTCGCTGTTGCCGACGAAGTGACAAACTCAACACAACAAGCGAAACTCACCATAGCCGCAGAAAAGAGAGACACGCAAGCATGCTGTTGCTGCTCTGCTCTGTTGTTACTGAAAACATTGGTAAGAGCGAGGCGACGATCGCTTGATCGCAACCTCTGTCGGCCATTGAAAAGAGGGAGATGCAAGACTAATGGCTGACGCAGCATGGACTGCCCACTTCAAGTGGATGTGGCTGTGGCTGTGGAAGTGGAAGTGGAAGAATAAAGAGAAAGAAGCAGAGAAGCCAAATCAGAGGCTGCAAATGTAAAAAATAACAAGCGAAATATATTGAAATCGAGCAAGTCTTCAAAAATCCATACACACAACGCACAGTTAACAAAAACAAAACACAAAAAAAAAAAAAAACAAAAAACAAAAACTAGATAGTAAAAATAATCGTTTTTTAATTATTTGGCATGCTTTTGTTATTCGCCGGCGATGAATCAGTAATAAAATGTCAAAGCAACGCAAACGACGCTTAAAATGTACAACAAATCAAAGCCACTTTTGTTGCTTTTGTTTGCGCACATTAAGTGGCACGCACCAATCGCCCCACCCCCTCTCTATACAATCCCATCCGTGTGTCTAGTGAAATTATTGCTAATATAAAAATATTTTGTAGGCTCATAAAAGGCGGCCACGCCGGCACAGACACCGAAAGTGATGGACAGGAGAGTGAGGCACAGGAACGTTAAGTACCCCAGTCTCGTGCGCGATGGTAGGGAGTGTGCGAGTGTGGGGGAGAAGGAGTGGGTGAGTGGGTCCTGCTGTGCATGTGCTTATGTGGTGTGTGTGTGGCATCTAGCGCGTGGGCGGGTGGTGTCTATTGATGGAGGCCTACTTCTGCTCGTCGCCAGCAATCGCCAAACGCAAATCGTACAATATTTTAAGGCCTAATTTTTTGACGAGTTTTTAAACGATTGTAAAACTCTTTTCTCGCTCGCTCGTTTTTACGATTGCCGAGGCTATTCAAGTGTTTGAGCGAGTGAATTATGGGCCAGGCCCAAGATACCAAAACCCGCCGTCATTCTTGTTGTCTTTGTTGTTGTTGTTGTTGTTGTTGTTGTTGTTGTTGTTGTTGTTGTTGTTGTTGTTGTCGTTGCGGTTTATGGGCTGGTACAGTGGGCCATGATTGGTGTGTGACAAAGCCGAGTCAACTGCTAAGCGTTTATTACGTGAGTTATGACACCTTCCACGTTAGCGCTCAACAAGCAATTGAAGAAAATATTTACAATAGCTATAATACTGATATGGAATATAGAATGATATAGAATTCATTTCTATAACAATAAATAGCAATTATTGAATACAAATAATACATTCTTCCATAATCCATCTGCAATGGGCCTCAGTTGGCGCCAAAAGCTTCCTAAAGCATTTGAAATACCTCAAATAATGGAATAAATATTCAAATTATATTATATCAATTTTGTGTACGTTTCCAACTACTCGTCATTATCATTCCAGTCGCAGTCGTGCAGCCCATTGGCAATTGATTCCATTTATTTTCATCAATAATATTAATGATTGTTTAGCTCTGAATTTTTATACATTTATTAATGCGCTCCGATAGCACGCAGGCACACACTCCAAGCCTTGCATACACATATTGTAAAACAATTATCACTTGTTGCAAATTATTCCGATTTTATGACCGGCGCGTAATATAGGTGGCTGTTCTACCTCGGCTAACACGCGCCGCCACGTCCCCCGCTCTAGCCCGGCTCATAGCACTCATAAATGCTGCAGAGACATCATAAAAATGTTTGAAGCACCGCCAGCTCACACACACACACACCACACACCAGCCAACACAACAACAACAACAACAACAGCAAAAACATGAACAACATTAACAACAGAAGCAACACCAAACAGCAACAACAACAAAAGCATCCATAAATCCCGATTATGGTTTCTGGATTTATTGCAAGCTGCGGCAGAAACGTCGACACGCTGACTGTGCGGTCTGCCATTCTACATCACGAATCACGAAGCACGAATCAAGACGCACGATCCACGAATTCTATGCCAACACAAACTTTACAATTTGAATCTGGGTTCGCAAATGTGGAAGACAGAGATCCATTAAAGTCCAGAAAGTCTTGAAATCATTGTATATTCTTAGCAAAGAAAGTAATTCTATTTTCAAGCCAAGTTTCAGCTTCCTTTTGACGGCACGGCTGACCTCATCCAGTGTATGTCGTCCTGATCAGCAAAAAACAGCCGCCTGCATCTGCCAACTATATTCTCTGCAACTCTAATCCAAAATTAATTCTTATATTGTATATGTCTCATATCTATGATCATCGTATTTTATTCCAAACAAAGTCAACTAAGTCTACTTCAGTGCATGTTGGAATTGAAATACATCCAATAAATAATTTCAGCTTTAGCTTTTTTTTTTTAATTCATTATTTAACTGATGCTTAGCAATAAATAAAGTGGTATAAATTCTTACAGCTATTGTAGATGCGACTGCGCCCAATATCATATTTTGATCTTTGAAATCTTGAAAACGTTTAACAATATTTTGCAAGTCTGTATATCAATCAACAACAATCGAAAGAATTGAAAAATCTGAACAGCTCTATCAAAAGCAAATTTCCTCAACACATTGGGAATATTTGTTTTTATGAAGTATATATTGAAGCCAATTCTACATAAATAAACATTTACGAGCCAAACAAAGTCGAGCGCGACTGCAACTGAAACACATTTGCATTGTGCCAAAAGATATTTATTGTTTACATTTGGCCGTTGTTCGTTCATTCACCTCTGCAATTGACCAAACGATTTTATGAATAATTGAAAGCTCGCATTCGTATCTATGCATGGGGAGCATGTTGTGCTGCCATCTGGCAAAGGACAATGGCTGAGCTCTACATCTAGCGCACTAATCAGAGGCCATAATGACAGCTCCCTGCTGACCATATAAAATGTGACACTTTTATAGGGCACTTTGAATGGATTCCGTAGGTTCTCGACAATGACCGAACATGGGCCGTTGATGACAAGGGACGGAGATAACGGCCAATGCGCATTTGCATACGTTCGATTATGTATGTACATATATGTGCTGGATGCAGCTAAAACCCAGTCCCCACACCTGGGCCCATGCCCCATTCTCCATGCCCCATGCTTCTGTCCATGCCAGCATCCATTAGGCAAGATGTTGAGCGCGAGATGTGGAGTTGCGGGCCTCATTGGATCTGCCTGGAATGGGCTGGAATGTAAAAAGCATTTTACGAGTCTCTGACTGCAAGCAATCAGGCGGGCAGCGCAGTGCCGAAGCTATCGCAGTTGCCGTATCTCCATTTGTATGCGTATCTTTATCTGTAACTGCATCTGTGTCTGCCAGATGCCAGATGCCGATGCCTATGCCTATGCGCTAAGGTTATGAATAAGAGACTAAGAGAGCATGACCTGCACGCGCATCAAATCAAAATATGTACATATAACAAAAATGATACAGTACTCAGTCTCAGTTTCAGTTTCAGTCTCAGTCTCAGTCTGAGTCAGACGAATCAGCCTTGCTCCCGTTTCCACGGAGCTGCCGCAGTCAGCAACTCCTGGCGAGAGTTCTATTTGTGTCCAGTTAACGCAATGGGCCATAAAAGGCAATCAGCCGTTGAGCCGAAGACCTCATACAGTCACAGATTCAAATTTTCTGTTTGTCTTGCCTCGTCCTACTTTGCCTTACACAATTCATTTTATGATTTTATTGCATTTACGCATATTGCGATGCGATGTCGATGCCCAACTGATTTATGGACGCGACGGTTAGACGAACCCTTTCCTCTGTCTCTGTCGCCTGCCGCCTGCCGCCTTTCGCATTTCGTATTTCCTTTTTTTTTTTTTTTGCTTATATACATATACAAATATAGAACTCGGCGTATTCAAAACTCAAACAAAGGGCGAAGAGACCGTGAAGAATGAAATTAGAGCGGCCTATTGAGGGAGGGATGTCGACATGTCGACTCCAGAGTCTGGGATTACTGGCTAAAAGGCTAAAGGGTGAGAGTCCACAACGCATATACACACACAAAAGGATTGTTTACGCTCGCTTATGTAACTTCTCGCAGTTAGGCCCGACATCCTTCTGCTCGACTCGATTCGCCGCCCAAGCATTTGACAACTTTTAAAAGCCTTGTGAAAAGAGAAAATGGTCAAAGAAAAACAGAGATATATAAGAACAAATCGATAGATATGATTTAAGTTAACATTAACTGTTAGACTTATTGAACGAATATTCAACTCACAGAGGAAACAACAACAAGAGATGCATTAATAATATATTTAAGCTGAATAACAAAAACAGCTTTCGAGATCTCTTTGATCTCTACTTGAATGCCCATAAATTCAGTGATATAGATCTGTCCAAAGTGGACATACAAAAGGCACCCAGAGAAGTCATCTGAATTCACAATTCATGCAACTGCAGAGGAACTCGCACCACCGTCGGCAATTACAATGACAATGGCAATGGCTGTCTGGCTGTCGAAAGTATTCAACGAATATGGCGCTCGACCCACTGTAGCAACACCACCGAAAATCTGTTACCCATGCCCAACTTCAGAGTCACTCCCAATATAATGGTCGCTGCTGTCGTGGGCTGATCAAAAATTCTATATACGTTTCAAATTTAATATGTGCATTTAACCCCCCGTATCAGCACGTGTGTGAGTGTGCGTGTGTGTGTGTGTGTGTGTGTGTATGTGTGTGTGTGTTTATTCACGTAATAGTCGCACATGCGAGCACAGCCCAAAAGCTCAACTGATTGTTGTGGGAGCGAAAGGGATGCACTGCATCAGGCAGCAGTTTGATATTTCCTTTATGGGACTTAAATATGTATAAGCCCTGACTTGTTTACGGGCATGTCCCCCCGTCCATGTGTATGTGTGTGCATATTTTTTTTATATGTATGTAATAATTCGACTAAAAATGCACGCCCTGTGTTATTCTATCAACACCTTAGCATTGTCGCTGTGCTCGAACCCAAAAGCCCCATCTCCATCTCCATCCCCATCCGCAGCTCCATTCTCTGCCCCGCCCTTCTCACAATGGCAGACGCTGCATACGAAATGAGATTTGAGGCCAAGTTAGGATTTTTGTGAGGAAAACCCTCTCATACCCCCCAAAGACAAAGGGAGACAATCGGGCAAAAAAGGCTGTCGTAAACACACACTTTTCCCGAAGCTAAGCCGCAGATCGGCTTTTGGTGACTGTACACAAAGACGCATTCATCGGGAACAGGTGAACAGGTGTTTGGGCTGTAAATAAAATAGTCTAAACGGTGTCCAGTGGATCACATCAGCTATTTTTCTGTGGTCAACTAGTTTTTCTCTTAGATTATCAATGCTGATCAGCAATGTATCTAGAGTCAATCTGAAAAGTTTGTATAAATAATTAATGGTATAATTTTACATGCTTTAAATTCAAATGTTCCTTCGTCTTATCAAAATTGAGACTGTAACTTCCTAGTCTAACCATTGCAGCAGGTCTAACAATCTGGAATCTTTATTTCCCACATCCGATTCGGAAATCACATCCTCAGTATATACTACATACTTTATTATTATTTCAATGAATATAATTGTTAGCGAATAATTCTTTTCATTTTCTAGTATTTTTTCATCCACTAATGTCGCAAATAATCGATCAACCTTTTTATTTCAATGACCAAAATAGTCCCGAATGATGAATGCAAATCTAACAATGAAGCAGACTCATTCGAAATATTCATATATTTTGTATTATATATAATAATAATAATTTCTGTCTTTCCAAAACCTCTTCAAATTTTTGTGTTATTTTGTGATCGATTTATACTCTTTTTGTTATATAGTTGGTAGCCCCAAGTTCTGATGCTCAAATTCCAACAGAAAGATTTGATATTCGATTCGAATATCACCGAAGTTGACCTGTGAAACTCTGCGTGGGAGCAGAATCTGGAACACATATATAAATATTTCTTTGTGTTTCGGCATTTGAATATTCTTTTGTAAAGTTTTTTTGGGCAATGGCAGCTCGGAGTTGACATTTAACTGCCGCGTGTGGTTGGCTTTGTTTTCTTTTTCACAAAATTATAGTTTGTGTAATGAAGTTATTACGAATCTTAATGCTGAAATTTATGCGCGGCCATTAAAAATCGAAAGACACGTTTTTTGAATATTTTAGCTTTGGCCGTCGAATAAATTAGGCGACGTGACTTGCTTGAGCCAGAAGATAACGAGCCGCACTTTCAGAGGGTAGTGGCCACTGCCAAGCGGCGAGCGGGCAGCAGCCAACGCCTATTATCGGGCATTATATCGCACAATTTACAATGCAAATCTAAATCTGCAAGCTCTGGCTTAAACGAACTGTGCAAAATGGACTCCAACACCAAAAGAGTCGCCGCTGCATAGCGCTGCTCATGACAATCCTGAGTTGCCGTTGCTCTTGTTATTCTGCAGCATTGCATGTTGCCTCAGTTGGCTCAGTTGGCTCAGTTGCTCTGTTGCCTCAGTTGGCTCTGCTACTCTGCTTGCTGAGTGTTTGGCAATCATCGTGAAGTGGTTTGTGCGAGCTTCTACAGCGGAATCGAGAACTTTGTTGCAGGTTGGCGGAACATATTAATTGCATTTTATTGGCCTAGCCCGGCGAATTGGCAGAGAGCAGCGCGATGGGACGATGGAGCGATGAGGTGCTGGGGTGCTGGGGTCGCAACTGCTTGCAGTTTAATAACGCGCATTAAAATCACAAATTTATAGCTACACGCAATCTGACTTCACGACTACTATTGCCATATTGCCTTAAAAGCGAAAAACCGCATTTGCCAGCGTATGTGTGTGTGTGTTTGAGTTTGTGTGTGCGATGTCTGGTAAAAAGCATGGATTGAAATCTTGTGGTCGAACGCATATGAACGAGGCCGTGAATACAAGCTTGGGGTCTAAGGCTTTCTTGGCTGAACAGCCATTGCGATTGCCGTGAAACACAGCAAGTTGTCTCAGAGAGAGAGAGAGAGAGAGAGAGAGAGAGAGAGAGAGAGAGAGAGAGAGAGAGAGAGAGAGAGAGAGAGAGAGAGAGAGAGAGAGAGAGAGAGAGAGAGAGAGAGAGAGAGAGAGAAATAGAGTGAGACAGAGGGAGAGAGAGGTAAAGAGAGACCGACCGTAAAACCAACGGCAAAATAATTAAAATATCTCCAAGCCTTTCGGAGCAGCAAGCTAACATTTTGCTAAATTTCATTAAAAACATTTTAATTGCTACCGTTTTGTGACGGGACTTTAGTCACCAAAAATGATTGCATTCCTATTCGGGCCCAAATTAAATACAATTTCATTTGCGCTGCTCAAAAATGCTCACCCACACTCACTGCTCAAATGCCAACCCCTGCCCAAGTACATCTGCCCCAGCCTGAGGACGTTGGCACGCAACAAACTGGAGGCTAGAGTCTTTGGCACCCTCACCGCACGCAATTTTAAAACAACAAGCATCATGCGTCAGCCTGGCACCCCTTTCACCCTCTAGCGTATGCCCGCAACCACGCAACCGCGCCCTCGTGCGGGAGTGGGTTGAAGTGCGAAATGGCCCAAGGACCCAAAAGGACCTCCATCCTGATTTCGCGCTGCCTTATTCGATTGCGTAACGTGCGCTGCGTCTGGGTGTGGGTGTGGGCGATTCCTCCCCTAAAGTTCTTGTTTCTGTGCTTCTACTCCATGTAAATATATCCAATTTCCTGCCGAGCTGCCATTGCAGACTGCCACGCTGCCATGCTGCCATTGCTGCCTAGCCCCAGGCATTCCGTGGCCACAACAGCCGTCGCACTCTAAATTTAGTTAATGAACGTTGCCATTGCCGTTGCCGTTGCCGTTGCCTTTGCCGTTGTCATTCTCGCTGCGAGGCAGCAACCCGGAGAGAGCTGTGACAGCAACGTCGCTGGCGTGCCACTGAGCATTCACATACAGTCACCCACGCATGTACACACAACATGCCTGTCCGTGCACTGTCAGCCACACTCACGCACACACAGATACATATTTTTGAAAGTAAACAAAATTAGACATGATTATGTTTGTGCCTCAGGACATAAAATAAATTGGCTCCCAACTAATCCCAACGTACGCGTCGTGTTTCGGGCATGTTTCCCCCACAAGTAAAGGAAACTTTTCCTTCAGCGCGTCCCTTCCTCTTCCTCTCATTTATTATCGTTCAAATCAAGATTCCATATTGAAAAACGCCTTTCCAGACTAAAACTTTCAACTGAATATATAAAACCTTTAAAAATAAGTACACAATTATAATTAGTGATATTTATCTCTTGCAACCTCCGTCTATAAGATATATCATTATTATTTATTGATTTATTTCAAAGATATTTATCGCATATTATCGATATATATATATATATATATATATATATATATATATATATATATATATATATATATATATATACATATATATGTATGTAATATTTTGTGAATTCTAGGCACGCTCAGTCATTAGGATAATTTCTGTGCTTATAATTAATTAATATTCCACACTGCGCATACAAGTTCAAGGCAAGACAATCTATATGCAAAATAAATTCACCATTTACTCTATATCATGGCACTTGAATAATACGTATTCGTTGGCAAATATTTGATTCATTTGCGAAATGTGCCGACGGGCTACAGCTGAGCCCACACAAAATCTAGAAACAATAAGAGCGCAGCTGATGCTGTCAAGCATCCAGAGCTATCGCCGTCATCTGGGCATCGTCTGAGTAGCCAGCGAAGCCGCTGCCATATGTGACCTCGGCGGAAGTCAGCCAGGCAGCTTCGCTTGGCAAATGTGGAGCACTGTTCCACGAAACTGCGGACAGCGGACATTTGAGCGTTTCTGTTTCCCTGGGAATTCCATGTGCACTGAAAATGTTCGCGACGCTAGCGCAATGTTCTCGGAAGAAAATTCTCATGTGTTGCCAACGCCAACATCGTGTTCTGTCTCCGCCTCAGTGCCCGCCTTGCTATCTTCAAAGACCGCTTGGAGCTCAACTTAGCCATATCAGCAGCATCGGCAGCATCGGCAGTATCAGCAGCATCAGCTACAGCAGATGCAAACTCACTTTCCGCTACGTGTCCCATGAGAGATAGAAGTATTCGCCCGGTCCCCACCCGTATTCAAATATGTCGAGGGGTCGTTCCTTTATTTGATTCCTTTTAGAGTTTCTTATTTATATTTTGTGTAACTGCTTAAATTAGTTTCTATAATATTATATACAGTAGTGAGCAAAAGTGAGTGAATGTTTGCAAAATTCGACTTTGCCGATCCAAAAAAAAAAAAAACTATACAAGCAAAAAAATTCTTTAAACTTTTGTTAATAAATAAAAATGAGATTAATTCAAAGAGTTAGAAAGAAAAAAAAAAAAAAAAAAAAACAAAAGAAAAAACTCACATTAACTCAATTTTGCACGTTTTAATATTTTCATCTTCGCACTTCTACTTGTCTACTTGAGTTTATTTATTATTTATAGTATAGTCCAATCAACCGATTTCTATTTGAATAATTTAATAAATAAATTAATTAATAGACTTTCTTACGAATGATTTTAGTATTTGACACAAAAAATTCTATATAAATAAAAAATCTATATCATATGTAACAACATCAATAAGAAACGTGAAGATATATTATTGAAATCAGATTTCATATATATTCTATAAAACAGGTCACAGCGAACTAGAATTTTAGAAATTATTTCATACCGAAAGTTAAAGTTAAATTTTCAACTGAATTTCATATGAAATCTGAAATTATATAGTCTATTTAATATTTGGTGAGAGAAAACAAAAATCAGTATAAATAATAATAAGAATAGAATATCATATACCATGTGTTTAGTAACAGTAAATATCGTTTCATTATTCATTATAGTAATATGGAAATATGATGATATTAAAACATTTCGGCAATATTACTTAGATTGACCCCCAACTGTATGAAAATTAATTAAGTCCAACTATCAACGCTTAATATCAAGTTACTCAAAAAAAAAATATTTTTGTTTCTGATTTTAATGATCACACGCTAAAAGCTTAGCCTTATATTTATTACAAAGCGAAAAGACATTCAAGTATTTCATGAGTATTTTATGAGGGCTTCGACTGTCTGCATATTTGAAGTTCTGTAGCGCGCGCTCTGTCGTCGAGTCTGCGCACTAAACGCAGAGCGCAGCCTATACACAAACCAATGTGCTAGCGTCTCTAGCGGGGAACAAGTGAACTAAATAACATTCTTTTGTGAGTCTAACTTGAAAATGCAAAAGCAAGAGAGACAGAAGGCTAACATATTTCTGTAAAACACATTAAGGCGGATGTTATTTTCGAGTTGGGAACTCTCTGAACTTGTGGTTGCGGGCATAATTAAACGTAAAATAAAATCTGACATCTGAATGATGTTCCGTTAAAAATTAATAAAACTTTATTACCTCTTGACTAGCTTTGGGCTGCATGATCGTCAAATATTTTTAATTTGATCTCAGACAAGTTTTATCTTAGGAACTGAGTAAGTCAGCTAAATCGACTTCGCATTTTATTGATTTTGAATAGAATAATTACTGATTAATTAATTGCCACTAAATTTCCACAACTGTTATGCACAAATTAAGTTTTTTATCTTAATTGTTTAGTAATTTGACAAATTTAACTTTACGTATTTTACTATATGTATAAAATATTGTATATATTTTTTATACCCAAAGCATTTTTCTCAGTGCACGCACGCACAGTCGCAATGGCAGCTGAATTATCATGGCTGCCGCAAAAGAGGGTTTGGCCAATGACTCGCCTATGCTTCTTATACGCATGTCGCACACACACACACACACACACACACACACACACATGCGCATACATATATTTTTGAGCCCTGCCCCTTTTCAGTTAGCTGCAGGTATCACAGAAGAGCAACCTATGCCAGGGAAGGCGCTGAAAAAATTTTCGTTTGATTGCGCTTTAATCAAGTCGTCCAAGTGCAATCAAAGTTTATGAAGCCAGTGGTCCAAGCTAGCAGCTCTAGCTAAACTGTAAACCGAGCGTATAACGATTAAGAACATTTATGAAATTATTGCCTCAATTGACGCCGCCAAGGTGCAAGCGTAGGTGCGAGTGACCAAGCGCGGCACGCAATGGACTGGAAGTGCGACTACAGAGAGAGATGGGGCGATAGAGTGCGAATGAGAGAGAATGCGAGCATAACTGGTGCTAATGGTTTTAGTGGGGCCAATAAATCCATTCAAGCGCACTAACTGAACAACGGTAAATTGAAGCGAGATTCCATCATAAAAGGGAGCACAGGATGCGGTCAGAGTTGTTTACTTCACACCTGATCGTTAATTAACTGAAGTGCTTTACAGATCTTCGAGATTAATCAAACTAGATTGATCAATAAAACAATCAATGCATGCGTTGATTGAATAAACATAAATTTTTTTTGTCATTGGGGTGTAGACGGGCGAACCTACAGGAATTGTCTAATCAGCCTAAGCCTATGCATTTTTATAGTTCTGCAGCTGGAAAAAATTCGATTTCATTTTCTCGCTCAGCCCATTTGCTTAGAGATGATAGCAACTGTGCATGTGCGCGGGTGTGTGAGTGAGCGGGTTGATCGTCGAGGTGCACAGGTATCCCATTTCACACCTAATTAATGTGCAGTTACGGCAATTGCATAATACAACTCATGCGTAAGCATCCCGCGACCGGCATTTGTTGCTGGCAATTGAAATGCCAAATGGCTGCGACGTGAACCTATTAAACGAGAGCAACCTTGAAGTAGGCACTGATGCAGTAACTTTGTCGCTCCAAGGACCAAGCCCAAGACACCAAGGATGCCATTTGCAGCACGCACACACTAATTGCCATGTCCATGGACAGGAGCTGAGAGCGCTTTGTCTTCTTTCTTATACTTTTACATTTACATTAATGTACCTACGTAAAGCCGGCAATTGAGCAGTTTACTTACGTAACGTAAGCTTGATGGACGCCTGCGGTAATCTCTGCGCTTAGTTAGTCGTCCGTTGGCACTTGGAGTTGCAGTTGCTGCATTCGCTAGGGGCTAGATGCTAGATGCTAGATGCTAGGTGAGTGCAGCAGCCAAAGGCGGCTTTTTTATTCACTTTGGCAATTTTATTTCATTTTCACTTTACTTTATGACACACTCTTATTAGATCACGTTTTAGGCACTAATTAATTTTCGAGCATAGTCAACACAGAGACAAGGAATCTATAATCCGCATTCTAATTGTGCGGATAGTTATTCTTATTGTTTTTGTTTGCTGTTTGCCGTTTGCCGTTTGGACTTTTGATTGTTTTTTCTGTTTTTCTGTTTTTTTTGCTTCGTTTACTTTCGGTTTGCTGTGCTCGGTTCTCACGCGCTGCGATCCGCTCTACACTAACAAGAAGTTTATGACCAAATGCCATAAAATTCGTTGTAAAAAGTCGACGAGGCTGGAAAATGTTTTTTCCGTTTGCTGCTGCTGCTTCTGCTGCTGCTGCTGCTCCTCCTCCTGCTCCTCCTCTTTGCCTTCTTCGCCTTTTCGTCGTTGCGTACGTCTTATGCTCGTGTTTTGCTCTCGCCTCTGCGTTAGTTTTTAAGTTTGCTTTGCGTTTAGGTTTGCATTCGCCTTTTTCGTGTGGCCTCTCCGCAGTAGCGTCTCAATGCGTCGCGTCGTGTGGTGCTGCATTGCCTTGCCTTGCGTTGCGTTGCGTTGCGTTGCGCTGCGCTGCGTCGCTGCCTCCGTTGACTCTTTGCGGTCTTGCTGCCAGTTCGTTTTCGGCACTCTGCCGCCCCTCTCTTGCGCTCTCACTCACTCTCCCACAGTTGCTGTCTCGCTCGTACACGTGCGCAGGTCCACTTGCTGTCACACAAACACAGCACTCACATTCACTCACTTACTCACTCACTCACTCGCCAGCAGCTCCCTGCTTTGTATCATTCATTCTATGTATGTATGTGTGTATCTGTGAGCATGCCTGCCATCGGCATCCCTATCTCGTGGCTCTCTGTATCACTACAGCATAAAGACAAAACTGCCCCTGTGTTCGTTCGTCGTTCGTCGTTCTTCGTTTTTCGTTTTTCGTTTTTCAGTCTCTTTCGTAACCATTTTATTGCTCCCTCGGTTAGTATGCGCGCCTTTGTCTTGTATCCATTTTCTCGGTATTTGTTTGCTTCAGCCGTAAGGCAGTTCCGTTCATTCTCTATCTCAGCCAGTTTCTAATCAGTTGTCAGCTAAGATAAGTAAACGTATTCTGAGTACTGTATACTATGCATCTGTTTAACTTATGTAAATCCGTATTGAAATTCACATACTTTCAACATACATATATGTACATATGTTCATATTCATATTCATATTTACCAAAAATATATGTACATATTTGCGATGGCAATACGTCCCTTTTCAATATCATAGTATATTTATTTTATTTAATGCTGTCTTTATTTAAAATTGATTTTTGTATTCGAATTCACCATAGAAAATAATATGATTATTTTAATTGCAGTCAAAAAATAATAATTTATTTTATTCTGCTGTCGTTAAATACATATGTACATATATTATTTAAAATATATGTAATTATAGTCCATTACCGTCTAAACCATTACCTAAAATTTAAAATGTATATAGGTATACCTATGTATGTATATGGGCATTGGAATGCATATATTATTTGTTCCCAATAATAGAGAATATACTATGCTTATGAAAGAATGTTTTTCCTTCAAGCGAGGCCAATAGGGGAGAGAGTAAAGCAGGATAATATATGTATGTACATACATACATACATACATAGATGTTGACTCTTCTTCAATGCATATTATATATGTATTAATATCGAAGAAATTGAACTGATACAAGTAAAACTCATATTATTTAGTTTAAAATACATTATGTATATATTATATTCGTGATATAGTACATCTATACAATATAAATTATATTATATTATATTATATAATACGATGTACTTATTATATTATATTATTATCTATTCATCAGAATGTTTTGGAGGGTATAGATCTATGAAATACAATACTGTTTTCCTAATCAAATTGATGAGGGCATATTTAGCCATGGGGAACATAGAATGGAGCCGTAATAAAAAATGTTTCTGATAACCTGACAACCCACGCAGGGCTTAATTTTTTTTTGAATGCGTGTGAGTGTCATATAATTCAAATACATACATACATATATATATATATATATATATATATATATATATATATATATATATATATATATATACGTATATATATAATATGCAGGCTAGTGAAATGTGCCTGTTGATGGGCAACTCAATTTTGGAAGCATGCTAATGCAGATTCTGTCTACAGTCCCCTCTGATTGACACACACACACACACACACATACACATACACGGTGTTGCTGCTGTTATTGTTACCGCAATTTTTGGGGGTTGCAAAGTTAATGTATTTCCCCCTTTTTACGAGCTTTCCTTCTGGAGGCTTGAGCTCGATACACGGAAGCACAGGGAAAAGCGGAAGCCTATGTTTGAGTATTTTACGACCTTAATTCCTTTTGCGAGTGGGGCCCAAGGGTAAAAGACGCCATTTGCAAAAGCAAGAGAATGTCCACACAAAAACACAAAATCCGACCCGGTCGGATACCGCATCCATTATAATTTTACAAAATCCGAAAGTTAATCATATGAAATAGCAGCAAGCATACCCGGGTTCGGTTTCTGTTTCTGTTTCGGTTTCGGGTTCGGGTTCGTATTTGGAGCAGGGCGAAAGCTGCGCATGTTTTGCACTCGTAAAAACCATCCACAGCTGCTGTCAGAGACTTTCATTTCTAAAGTAAAGTAAAGTAACAGATCGTTGAAACAACCTCTCCTTGTTAAACTTTCAAAACTGGCCACAGTTCAAAAAACGGCATTTAAAAACTTCCCGATATCCGAGGGATGCTGAGCTGGACCAATATACATATGTGTGTATGTGCACCAGAGTCACTCGATGACTGCCATTATTATTTATTTTTATCTTTTTATCAATTTGTACATTTTCTCGCTGATTCAACGCTTGGATTCCATTCCAGTTCGATTTCCCTTTAACGAGTCCTTAATTTGAGCAAGTGTTTGCTTGGCTGTAAATATTTATTGCAATTGCCACTTGGCTGTTGCGCCACTGCCTCTGTCTCTGTCTCTGTCTCTGTCTCTGTCTCTGTCTCTGTCTCTGTCTCTGTCTCTGTCTCTGTCTCTGCCTCTGTCTCTGCCACTGCTGTCATAATTTCTGTGTGTTATTGATGTAATTATGCATTAATTTTATTGAGAACCTCGTAAATGGCAGCACACAGATCAACAACACCAAAAGCCTGCCTCAGAAGACATTTCGGCCATTTGCAATGAGCTTAATTCAGCTTTTACTCCCTAATTAGCTACACCAACAACACAGCAGCGCTGTCCCATCGATGATTGTAATTGCTGCTGGCTGTCAAGTGTATTTTTTTTTTGTCACTATAATGAATCTGCAATTCTCAAACAGACCTAACATTACGAAGTATAGGACATCTAATTTGATATTTTCAATATTGTTTTGATTTAAATAAAAATATATATATATAAATTTATTCAAATTCTGCTTATATAAAATTTGGCTGATACCAATTAGATTATTCTCATAAAATGTACTCTTTAGACAATAATACCATATATTCAAATATAATATGAATACAGCAAAATATAACTGTCATAAGTCAATGTGTTTTTGAATTGAAATGAAAAGCTTTCAATTGAATGCATATAAATACAAAAAATAATTGTTGAAGAATCTGAGACGAATCGTGACTGGAACAGTGCTATTTGTATGCACACTGATGACCAGGAGAAATCCATTCCATGAACAACAAGTAAGAAGGCTTCTTTACGAACGTATGAGCACGTGCTCTGCTAACCGCGAAATTGCTGACGTGGTTTATTTTTTTTTTTTTTTTCAAATTGGAGGCGTGGTATTCAAAATCTGACAATTACAAAATATGTGTATCCATAAAATATAAAAATATACAATTTTGAAGTCTCTAGCTAAAACGGTGTAGAAGTTATGCTCAAAAACGTAAAAATAAGCGAATTTACGATTTTTATCGATAATTTTGAATTTATCGATACCACAAAATAAACACGTACTGCGTAACTAACATACAGGTATTCATGTAAGCTCTCTAGCTTTTGTAGATTCCGAAATCTCGTCGTTCATATGGATGGACAGACTGATCAAGAATATACATATATACCTTGTGGAGTCTGCGACGTCTCCTTCTGCCTGTTACATTCATTTTCACAAAACCATTATACCCTGAATTCCCACTTTCAATGAGTTCAGAGTATAATTAATCCGTTCAACAGTAATGTGCACTTTATAAAGATATATAAGCTTACTGTTTATGTCTACTGCATATTACATGATCAGAAAAGATATTCTACTTTTAAAGACATATTTTCATTTGTTCTACACGAATAAAATTTACTAATCAAAGCGGCATGAATTGAAATGTCCCTTTAAAATCATTTAAAAAGTAATATAAAGAGAGACGAGGCTAGACGACTTGTAGATACCCTGAATCCTGCGAGGAAGTGATTCCAAACATTCTACGCTTCTTTCATACATTCATTGCACCAACAATAGATTACAATACCATTGTACTTACACCCTCAAACGCATTAGATCTGCGTTTATGGACTATACAGGGAGAACAAATTTGTTGAATAACTTTACTCATTGGTGGATCAAAGCAGAAAGCTCGAATATTTGGAGTGCATTTTTTGGGAATTTGAAATGGGAAGAAGATGAGGTATTGCAAATGCAAAATGTACAACAAATTATTCATGCAAAAATGACCACTGCGAATCTTGATTCTTAAGCAAATTAGAGTGATAGATTTTTATTAATTGAATGAGTTATCATGAAAAAGTTATAAACACTAAGCGTGTTTATGAATTATAAATTCTAAATTGCAAGTCTCACGCTTTGAGCTTTACGATATCTTTGCATTTGTCTGACTTACAGATCATAATTCTCTATGGGGTCACATACATTTTCTCGAAAACCACGGATGCAGAATAACTTAAAGTAGATATTAAAGTATGTATTTAACTAAGTTGTTTCGGCTAATATCCGAAGCAAGAAAGTATTTTGAATATCATAGTTCCATTTATTACACAACTTAAAGTGGATTAATTAACATCTATTAAATCATGTAACTTGTTTGCATAGTTCAGCTGATCGCATATTGTCAGATCAGTCGGAAGTATCGATCAATTGACGTAAACATTCAAACGAAGGCATTATTAGATCAAGCTATTCAATGACCCACTGAACAATATTGTTTCAGATGTAAATAATGATTTTAAAATCGAAGTAGAATATGTAAATCATCATCTACTATATAGTATTATTATTTTATTGATAAATAATACCAATTAAGATGATAAATAATAATAATAAAAATAATATTTATTCATATCATGATGATTGATTTACATTTCGAATTACTTTGTGCAATTAATTCATACCTCCTTTGCTTTGACCATAAAATCAAGTAACGTGTTCTGTAAATGGGCTATTTCTGCTCAGACTTGTACACTTCTCCAACGCAGCTTCTTCATTTTATAGGAATTTCTTGTGGGACACTCAGCACTCAACCACTGAATAGTAGTCGTAAGTTTTAAATATACAATATATGTTATTGATGTGTATTAAAGCCGAGCCGAATGCTAGGTACTATTGGCGATTTGGATGATCGGCTTTTAATGCTCTGTATGGATGACTCGAACAATTAAATTATTGAAAATGGCTGAGCTGGGATTGACGCTGATTATATCGAGCTACGATTGGGTTGATTTAACTGGTTTATGGCTAACACTCCGCGGTTTTAATTTCGACTTTATGCGGCGATGATGACGACGACAATGACGACTCGTGGGTACTAAAACTCCATTGTAAAGTGGTAAATACTCGGGCGGCGCACCGTAAAAAACGCCAAGCGCCAAAACCAGAACAACACCATTAAAGAGCTACACAAACGTATCTACAAACACACTCTCCCAAACACACACACACACACATACAGAAGCGATATATGCGTTTGTGTGTGTGTGTGTGTGTAAGCCAAATACGAAATCACCACTTTGCGAGTTGAAATCTCTGGCTTTCGGTTCGTTCGACTCGCTCTCGCACAGCTCTCGCTTCACGTTCGTGATTTCCTGCAAGCGACAGCCGCTCTCTTCCTCTTCCAACTCGTGTACCTCGTGCTACACACCACACGAAATGGAACATTCCAATTGGACTGGGGTTCCTTTAAGCACAGAGCTTATTCGGCATTTTGGGAGGGAAATATCTAAGATTTCCATGTACATATATATTCACGTATAGAGCCTGCTCTAACTGATGACCCTTTGGCTGATTGACTGCCTGATTGCTGATTTGTATTATTTTTAACCAATAGATCAAAATACTATTATAAATTGTAATAATATTTCTCGATGTAGCAATACATATATAGAGCTAATAGTTATTGTGTGAAGGATCGCATGATTATCAATATAAAAGTCAAACCGAAAGACATACACAAGAGTCTCTTATTAGTAGATTATTTACTTATACTGGCCTTTGCTTAAACTGTATTCAAATTCTAAATAAAGACGGCTGAAGCTGAATGCAGCTATTTTAAAAGTTATTAATATTATCAGTGCTATAAAATGTGAGTTACGTTATTTGTAAAATTATATAGTACGGCCTCATAAATATCTAATGCTAAATTTTATAATCAAAGTCTTGATTTAATACGAATGGTACATATATCAATTACATTTTATTTTTTATACAACTCAATGCCATAAAATTCAAATTAAATTTCTAGAACTGAACAAATACATTTACGTTTCCATTGGAATATTTGTTTGTTTGTTGTTCTTGATTTGATTTGCCGGAACAAAATATTGAATTTAGGATTCAGCTCAATGAGCTTGAAAATATTTTGCAATTTCGTGAAATAGTCGTTTTCAATTAGTTTGATATTTTGTTGGCCAAACAACCCTTGGCAAGGGCAAGGAAGTCGGCCATCTTAAGTAGACATTTTCCATTTGCCCATTTGCCCATTTACCCTTATTCGCAATGGCTGGCAATGGCTTGACTTGACAGCTGTAGCTGAGTAATAGCGGGGTGGGGGCGCCACTGAGGGCGCTACTGTTTCGTGTTCTGACTACTAAACTCAGCGACGGCGGTTGCTAATCGAATGGCAAGGCGATACATTTGGGAAATTGCCCAGAACAGTTTCGCATTCCATTCGCATTTCGTGCCGTTTTCATCGCCAGGCGCCGTCTAAGGCACAGGCGAAGGAAGGCGAGTTTTACGACTTATAACTTATTGTTGTTTTTCTTTTAGTTTTCCTGCTTGCCGCAGGACACACTGGAGGGTGCGAGTGGCGGACTGCTGACATCGGATTGTGACCAGCGACCAGAGACAAGCAACCAGATGCGAGCGAGAGAGAGATAGAGAGAGTGACCAGGGATGGGCACTCCTACCCATGGTATCCGTTGCTAGCTGCTAGCTGCTTGCTGCTGATTGTGGCATAAATTTAGGACAGTCGCCCCATTAAGACAGTGACAGGCGAAATTTATGGCTTCTGCCTCAGCTTCAGCCTCTGCCTCTGCCTCTGCCGCGAACTCTGTGGCCGCAAGGCTTGGCTCTCATTTTCTTCACTTATTTATTTGCGCACCCAGATACACACACATTCACACAAAGTTGGGCTTGGCTGGGTGAATGAGTGGAAAGGCGCAGCTCAGCTAGTAAAATGTTTAAGGAGGCAAGGACATCCTCGATTTGTTTTATGGTTAAAAAATCTAGCGAAATTTCCAAGCAGCTAAAAGCTTTCCTACATTCACTTAAGTTAACCAATTCTAATTCCAATTAAAAATATTCAAAATAAACAAGAAATAACCTTACAGTCAAGCGCAACTAACTGCGAGAGACTCTGTTCCCGTAGGTGCCGTTTATTTATTTAATACAAATTTAATAAACGAAATATTTCGAAAATTAGCAAACGTGCATTGCAAACTTATGTTTTTAGATAAACGAATATCAAAAGGGATTTCATACATATTTGAAATGTGTTTAATTATGATTTAACAGAAAAGAATCTTAAACTGTTTTCTGGTTTTTAAATGTACTCGAAATTTAATTCATCCAAGAGACTTTTGCTCTTAGAAATTGTTTACAAATATATGAAAATTTATTATACATACATGTATGTATAAAGTTGTAGGACTCAGTAATAGGCCATGTTACATTGCAAATGAATGCAATGAATTTACAGGATTGCAGTAGGGGTAAAAAGGCAAGGACGATAGCCAAGTCTGCTGGTAATTCACCTGCCAATAGTGTTTATACAACTGAGATTTACTCTTACTAGAAACTAATTCAAGTACTTTCAACAGTAAACAAAAGTATTTCTAATTGAATAGGCATTATAGCTTGCCAGTTGATTTGTGCGCTCTTTTTACATGAGAGCCTTCTTTTAAAAAGTTTACATTGTTTTAGGGCTTTTCTTGAAAATTGTGGCGAAGCGAAAGAAAGAAAGCATAAAATAAGATATGTAAATGACATTTTTCGAAAAGTCTCATAAAACTCGTAGATTTTATTATAATTTGTTTCGGCACTCCACGTGCCAAGCAGACGCCGAGTCTCTTGGCTGTGCAAGGATATTTATCTGTGCAGGAAAAGTTCCTAAGCTCATCAGATTCTTTTGACATCAGCTGTCTGCGCCCGTTTTTAATGTTGCCGAAAAATGTAATTTCCGTCGTCGTCTACATTTTCGCCACAGAGCCATTAAAATGATGCACACAATCCATCTCCATCTCCTTCTCCATCTCCATCGACTTCATCAGCGTAAAAATTGAGGCTGGCAACAATGAAGGCAAATGAAATAAAGCGAGTGAAGCCAACGATGCGGAAGCAAGGAAGAAGGCGGCTTCTGGCAACTGCCAACTGGATAATATTAAAATACAATGATCCTGCTATCTCCTTTCGCTAGTCAACATTGCGTATACGCCCAGTGTATTAAAATTTAAAATACGAATTGCTTTGTATGTGAATAGTAATCATTAGGGAAAGTATTGATAAAGTATTTTATGTCGGCATCTGAATGTAGAACAATATAGAACAAGAGAACGAGAGCAAAAATGCGGAAAAGGCTTTTAAAATCAGTGCAGTCATTCATTATTTTGTTTAATTGGCCATAACAAGTTTTACTATCGAAGTTGTCGTCTCTTGCACTTAAAATCGTCATCGACGCTGCTACTGCTCCAATAGCTCTGCCATTCGGTTCCGAGGTACATGACTGACAGATGGCGAATGGTTCCACCCTTTTATTACGTTTCTAGACAATCGGGCCGAGTATTTCGATTGGGTGTAAGTTTCACTTGGAATTGTTATGGAAATGAATTGCTGCCGCGTGGCCTGCCCAACTCTGCCTGGTCCTCCCAGCCTGCCTACTCTGCCGCACAATTTATGATCGAAGGTACCAACTAATTGAGACATAAACCTAATTTAATAGCTGCTTTCATAATGACGCCAATAAGTCATGAAATCAGCGCAGAGTTCCCATTTACTGGCATACTACTATGTTGGCATTGGCATTGCACAGCACGGAAATGTCAATGTTCATTTGCATTCTCAGGTGTCGTAGGACCAGAGTCAAATAAATACTCGACTTGACGGTGTGAATGCATTTACAAATAAGCAAATATGTCGAATGTCAAGACAACGTATGACAAATTCAATTGATAATTGCTTATCTCCTGAATATACATATGTATATATTTTATATAAGTTGGTAGAACTAAACAATGAATCTAAGCAATAGAGAGAAAGCATCTCAACAATTTTGAGTTAACCAAAAAGGGGTTCGATCTAAGATCAACATCTGATGATTTAATATTATATATAATTTAAGTAGAAATCTAAAAGATTTGTTCAAGTATGTTCAGCAATTTTGAGCATCAATAAAATGAATATAAGGTTCTATCTAACATTCTCAATTCAAAGAAGACTTCATTGATTTTGATATTGCTTCTACTATTTGGTACTTAGCTAAGAATATTATTGCATTTCAATAAAAGTTTTCCATAGTATCGAAAATATTTCAAATACATTTTGAATGTCATCATTGTATAGCAAATGGCAAATAAACTTGTAAAATTTTTACTTTTAGTTGAATTTACAAAATTTGTAACCGAGTTAAGAATGACCTCAAAGTATTTCCATCTAGAAAATCAAATGCAGGCCACCAAAGTAACAATCACTGTTGAATATCTTAGGCTTACTTGAAAGCTGCTCGATTGTGGCAAGTTATAGCCGCGTTATACTCAGGCCCTGCCTGGCCATGCCAGCCCAGGTAGATAGCAAGGCAAAGTCCCAAAGAGGGCATAATTTATGTTAATACTGTGGTTGCGCACCAGCATGATGCGGATCATGTGTGAGGCTCCACAAGGCAAGATGGCCGCGCAGGGTGCTGGGATCGGCTTAGTAATGGACCGCTTGCACGGTCCACGGTCGACGGTCGACGGTCTGCAGGCTGTTCAGTGCACGAATTTGAGATTTGTTGTCCTCCTCCGACTGCACAGCTCGCGCGGCATGCGTTCAATTACAAACACATAAATTCCCATTTCCATTTGACACATGACAACCCATAAAACTTGTTAAAAAGTACAGCAACAAAGGCCAGCAACCTCTCGGTGGTCAGAGGCTGGGAATGTGACTGGGTCCGTGACAGCGACTGCAACAGCGATTGCGACTGCGACGATGGCCGTTCTCAGCAGAAGGGAGCAGAAAACACAAAAGAAGAAGAAGAGGAAGAAGAAGAAGAAGAAGAAGAACTGTATCCAAAATGGTAAAAATCTGCTTCACAATATCAGAGCGAGGCGCATAAAAGACGCGGGTCTCTCTTTAACGGACGCCGAATGATATCAGATTTCTTTTCAGTTAGGTATTTCGACTCGATCCGGCTCTGAGCTCGGGCCTCTGCTTGTCTGTGGAAAAGGAAAATGGCTCAGGCGCATTAATTTTATGGAGTCCACCACGGGCTCATTATACAAATCCTATTGATCAGCCATAAAAGTGTATTCTCAATGGGATCAGCATTGAGCGAAGCGTATACACAGCACAGTCCCCATGGCGGCACATTTTATGGCGGCCGTCACCTCTGACAAGCTCAGCAGCATCTATCTGTAAGGTCTAGGTGCATTTGCATTTTCAGAAATATTATGTCTTAGAAATGCCCATATTCATAACAAATTCATGACTGAAATATATATAAGTTATTCACTCTAATCGAGGCTAGACTTGAGAATCTTTATCAAGCTCTGGGAAAAGACAATGAAATGCTTTTTCAAGCATTTGTTGAGCCCCGAATCAATTACACCGCTCATTAATCGTCCTGAAAGGAATCTGAGGAATGCTTAGCTGAGAGCGGGAGCTATTTAAGAGCCTCGACAAAGTAAACAAACTTGAAATCCACTTTGTGACAGCAATCCACATAAGCTTCTCAAACATTTGATGCCATTAAAACGAAATTGACATTTTCGAAAAGTCCGTTGTTGGCAATAAAATCGCTTCTTTCTTTCCTTTCCTTCCCTTCCTTTTCCTTTCCTTTCCTTTTGCTGCCGTTTATTTGCACGCATTTTTGTCCACTCTTTCATTCCGTTTTTTTCTTTTTTGGGAGCTCGCGCACAATAGCAGATTCAAAATTGTCAGAAATATATATGTACATATCTGCGTGTGTGTTTTAGACACTGGCAAATGTCGTGGAGCACATTTTAGTTTAAGACAAGGGCCGAGTCGCGTCCTTTTACGAGTTCACGTAAACGAAGTGACCGCCAGACGGGCGATTTGGATTTACGATGTCGGAGGCGCTCTAATTTCGCTTAGATTTTGCAATCGACCGAGCAGAAGCGAACACTTAAATGCGAGAACCACGCGCAGTCCTTTTATTGCTGCCATCAGTTGGGAGAGTTGGGAGACTCCTTCGAGTATCTAAAAACTTTGACTCACTGCAGCGAGCAGATCCAAGCTGAACTCTCGCCTAATACATGCAAAAGCCGATCTAGAGCCAACACATGTCGAGCACTCCGCATGCCGAAAGTCACACTGATTTGCATCTTGGGATCTGCAGCCGCATAGCCCAAAAAAAAAAATAAAAGGAGAGAAAAGAAACTACCGCTCTCGCTGACCTTGAGCAGCCGACATCACTCGTTTAGTTCAGTTGCCGATATCCGATGGGTGCGCACCCCTTAACTCTTTTCCCATTCCGGAATGTGTTTAGAAATCGCTCCTTGCACACACAGCACTATCTCAAGGTCAGCCAACGCACCTGACGGCCTACAGCCGGCGCATAACCAAACACAAATCTACGCAATATTATAGTGGACATGGTTCACAAGGCTGCTGTGACTGTATCTGCGCTCAAATAGTATTCCTAAAATGCAAACAAGGCAGTATTGATTTGCATTTACTATAATTATTCACAGTGAGGCTAGAACTAATGTGAGTTGCCGTCGGCTCGACTCAAAAGTCGATCTTAGCTCAAGCAGGAAAACATAAACTAAAATGAGTAAGCAAAAATCAATAATTTCGGCTCGACTTATGTATAGTTTACAGGTCTATCTGCAGAGATGCAAGACAGTTATATATAGGTATATACAAAGATATCAACTATGTTCATGCAGATTTTTTGACACTCTGGAAAGAAATTCCGTAGTAAGTCAGATGCCAAATCTTAAGAGTCTTCTACAAAACTATCCAATCCCGATTTAAATATATATATATTTTATATACAGATATGAAAATAATTTAACGGGAGTTAGGAATTGGAGTCTGTAACCCTACTGGTGCTGTAGATATTAGAACTTATGCTTAAAAGCAGATTCTAATTTCCGATTTGTCTCGCCCATAAGGGACACATCGACTAAATCTCGCAACTTTATAAGATATTGCTTCACACGAGTAGTCTCTAGCTTGATTTTAAGAGAAACGCAGCGAACGAGAACAAAACTACTCAGTTTCAAACCAATGCAAGAGTGTTTTCGTATTGAACAACTTTCGCTTTAATTAATTTAACTGATAACTTAAACAATAGTTAACAATATATGCATTATGTAACAATATTTTTCATTATAAATGGAATCATTACTTTTTTTTAAACCACAGTAACTTGGTAAAAGTTCAAGTCTTGAATTTTATGTTCTTCCATAGAATGATTTAGAAAATGTACCAAATTGTTTAAAGTACCTATTTTGGTGCATTTGTGGCACACATGTACGCTGCTAGCCATATTTACGACACTTGGCGGCCATTATTGAATTTAGCTCCGCCCTCCAATAACATACTCTTATAAATGACTCTCACTCAACCTGTTCCGTAACATTACATCCCTAACAGATTTGCTCCACACGCTAGCAAAATCACTCCACATTTATCTTCATATTAACAGCGCCACCTGTGGTTCATTTTACACCATCGCACATAACAGAATCTGCTATAACAGCGCATATGCGCAGTATTGAGAGATAGGAGTTTAAAAGTCTTTCAGCAGTGTGCTGCACATTAACAGTTTAGTTAAGTTTCTATTAGGATATTCTTCGTAATCTCGTTAAGTACAGATATCGTACTTAGTACTTAACTACTTTTAATTGATACAACTTTTAACTTTAATCAGAAAAAATATGTTTTTATTAGAATATATTTTTTATTTCGACACAATTGAATTAATTCAAAATGCGAAAACATTAATCAAAGTAATTTTGTGTCAAAATAATCTCTCTCATTTTATTTGTTTTTATTTTATTTGGTTTTTTTATTTTATTTATTTATTTATTTAGTTTTTAAATAATTTATTTTACTATTTCGTAATCTAAATATTACTTTACATATAGTTAATTGGGGCTCAATGTCGATAAAAAGTAAATGAATTATATGTATACGAAATTAAGGGATATTTTCGTGCCTACTACCTAAACATACAGCATACATATGTGTACAATTTTTGACTGTCTGGCAGCACTGACAGACAGCATTAAGAACGCCATTTGCCGCACACACACACATTCACAACCAGGCCACGCCCACCAACAGTTAACGCAGCGCAAACTCTTATATGTAGGCTGCAACATTGTTGAAGTATACATATAAGTGTGTGTGCGCGTGAGTGTGTGTGTGTGCGTGCACAAACGACGCGTTGACGGTATATGGGAGAATAACTAATGAACATGAGGGTTGCAAACTCGTGGCTCCATTTTACAGAGCCGGATTAGGCAGCGACAGGCCTTAAGTGTCGCCATTGCCTTTTTACCGTTATCTGTAACAGTGAGCGTGAGTGAGAGGGGGAGGGAGAGACTGTGTGCGTTGCTGTTACGACTGTACGTGATCTATTTAATCATTTTCCGCTGGATACCGTGTGAACATTTATATCGCACAAGGCACCCGCTCGCCTTTAACGTCCGCCATAAAGCATAAAGCTGAAATGGAGGCAGGAAGTATTTTGTTTCCAGTCACGAGTGGAGCGGCAGGATTGAAAGAATTGTATCACGCATCACGCGCGCTTAAATAGTGCAATTGACTTAAAAAGTTATAAACAACGAAAACTTTATCTCTTTAATGGCTTTGCAGCAGCAAGAACATTCCTTCACGTTAGACGCCACGTCCTTGATGCAGAGGTAACAATGAAGCACAAGCACATAAGAGTCCTGTCGGTGGGAATATCAGGACAATATCACTTGTATCGTGACGGAAGACATCCTGTTTGATGGAAGTTGTTCAGAATCAATCTATATTTTGTAAGGGATAAAATTCCAAATACCTAATTATACAATTGATAGTACTATATACTTTCTATCCAAGAATCTGTTAGTAAACGACAATTGGGCACACTCTATGAAATTAATCTATGAAATTATTGGTATTTCTTTGAAGCTAGATCCTCCAAATATTGTATATTGTACTCAAATTCCATTTTTGTTTTATTTAGATACAAGCTTGAAATATTACCAAATACTTGAAATGAAACCAAATTGACCAAATTTTCAATAGAGTACGTTGATTATGTGCTTAGGATGGCCTTGAAATCCGTAGAATAAGCCAAAAGAAACAAACAATAAGCCAAAAGAAACAAACAAAAAATTCAAATGCGAATATCTGAACTAATGTACATAGGAATATTATGTATATAGGAATGGGGTGAATGGGATGAAATGATAATCTTTATTTTCCCTTTACTTCACTTCAAATTCTTTAAATATTATGCAATTGAATTTCATTTGTGTCAGTTTTGGGTGCTTAAATGGGTCATAATGGGTCGTGGCATACAAATACCATTAGAAAAGCGACAATTAAATTTAAAGCTGTACTTAGAGGGAAAAGGTGTATCCGAAGTTGGCAGAGTGATTGGCCGACCACCCACTAGTATTCAATTAATATTAAAATCAGCTAGCCTTGATGTTCAGCCCAGATCAGACCGGCCTTCAAAATGAATTGCCAGAGATAAGCGACAAATGCTCTCACCTCTAGAGTTATCGTTCATCCGCAAACTGTGCGAAATGTGCTGCACAAGGAAGGGTACAACGCACGAGCTCCTCGGAGGAATCCGTTGATTTCTGAGGTCAATAAGAAAAAACGACTAGAATTCGCTCAAAAGTATCTAAACGAGCCTGATTCTTTTTGGGAATCTGCTATTTGGAGTGATGAGACCAAATTTAACATTTTTGGGTCGGATGGAGCTTAAAAAGTGTGGCGAAAACCAAATACTGCTTTACACTATTTCATCAAATTTTGTCAGGAAACATTTTACTTAAACTTTTTTGCCTACTGTATGTAATAACTTGAAGACTCTAACACTAAAGATGAGTGAGATATAATTTGTATAGCCTGAGCCCATTGAAAATGCGAAATCCGAGTATAATTTAATTTTGTTAAAAGTATGTAACAGGCAGAAGGAGGCAACTCCATAAAGTATATATATTCTTGATCAGGGTGAAGAGAAAGGTCGATATATCCCTGGCCGTCGGTCCGTCGGTCCGACCGTCCGTATGTATGAACGCGTCGATCTCAGCAACTATATAAGCTGGAGACTTCATTTTGGTATTTTCATTTCATTTTTGTTAGGTCCGTGTATAGCACGCGGTATACGAGTTTGTTTTAGAAAATCGATATCTTATCGAGAATCAGTTAAAAAATTATATATCGTTCATCTTTAGAGCTAGAGAATCCCAAACTTCAGCATTAATATAGATACTAATTTAAAAACAATTTGGATAAAAAGAAGAGGATTAGTTTTTTAACAGGGCTCAGAGTATCGCGTAGTCGAGCCGTCTCGACTCTAGCCTTCTTACTAGTTAATATTGAGCTGTTCCGTCAATGTATTGCAACCAATAAATACATATCAATTCATTTGCATTTTCAGGCTATCACGAAATTATAATTTCAGTATTCCCAGTATACATTTCTGAAAGGTTCTGATATGACTCTTAAACACAAAACCAACAAATTCACATTATCAACAAACAAACACATTCAATTTTCTTCAATAAAAATGATGTTGATTGTCGGTTTAGAACGAATAAAAAAGATTATCTACTGATAGCCGTTATATTAAATATCCTCAGTTCAATTAGTATCTCTTTCACGGCCAATGATCTATTGCACGAACAAGTAATTTTCACCATACTAAATTTAGATTTATACACTCAACTAAACCTCATGCAATACAATAAATAATAAGTAATTGTAATAAATATATTATATATAGTTATATTGATCTCTAATACATCTGTGCTCATGCCAATTGGGTTTAGTTAGTTAAGAGATACAAAACTCTTATATTCCACTTTAAATATTCATAGCATCTGTTGCTTCTAAACTTCTCACTTTTTTCCATACATGCAGTCGAAATATATGTTCACCTGTTTTCATTACATTCATTGAATTTTTTTTTAGAGTTTTAAAATAAGCAGGCTTTCAATACTGTAGAGCCTTCGACATTAATGTGTTTAAATTACAATCGTTAATATTTAAGTAAGTTAATATGAAAATCATGTTTAATGTTGTAAGACAGTTTTAAAAGGAAGTGAGCAAAGTTATATCTACTATATATGTATATTTAATCGAGGTTGATTGCCATACTATATTTATCGCATTGCAATGGATAGACAGACAAACAGTGAACAAACTAGTCGAATCACTTCATCAGGGAGAATAATTACACGAAAATTAAAAAATTAAATTAAAGAAAACAAAGCAAGCAGTAATATTTGACATATTTTTAGTAACATTTAAAATTTAGGAGAAAAGTGTTAGAAACTTTCTTAAACCAGGAAACATTTTGTGATTTTTACTTTTTTAATTACAATAAAATAGAATAAGAAACTTTATGCCGCCATAAATAAATTTGCTTCCATCGAAATCATTTTAGCTGATTGAAAAAATGTTTTAGATGAAACTTAAAAGTCAATAAATTGCTAAATGGTATGTGGCAATAGTGGGCTCAGTTTCTACTGTGATTGAAGTACTTTCTGAGGTTCTGCTATACGAACAATATATGAATATTTAATGGCTATCAGCACTTACCGTTCGATTGCCAATAAGACTATGGCTGGCAACACTATTTCGCAATTAGGTTTCGAGGAACTTTCCAATCCGAAGTCAATTGTTTTTTTCTTTTTTGTTTGAGTCACTGTCAAAAGTCACTTGCCGTCGGCGTTACTCAATATGCAAAGTTAGGGCCGGCACGGTGGCTTTAAGCAGTTAGCTGTTTATTGGCTATTGGCCACTAACTACGAGATCGGGTTGTTTAATGTCCACGCGATATTTGCTACCGAAGCCGCTGAAGGCGCTGACCACTTGGCTCGCGGAGTCGTATTCGGTTTACAACTCTTGCGGCGTTTAAGCACTCAATGGATACTGGCAGAGCTAATAGCAATGGGCCTTTAAACTCTTTATGAGAGTTGTATAATTTGAATAGTTTTTGATTTATATTTCGGTTGCCGAACGTGAGTTAAGGTCGTTTTATGTTATAATTGCTGTCACTGCTATTGCTATTGCTATTGCTATTTCTATTGCTATTGCTGTTGGTTTATTATTTTAACACTTTCCACAAGGAGCGCGCCGGCGGCCAAAAGCCAAGAGCCAATTGCCAGCTGGAACTGGATGTGGAGTTGATGTTGTTATTTGTGTTGTTGGTGTTGGTGTTGGTGTTGGAGCTTGGCGATGTGCAGAACGGAACGTCATCGGGAAACGCTCGAACTGTGAATGCGATGTGCGAGTTTCGTGCTGGGTGTGAATAGCTGTTAGATTCCAGGAACTGAATCACAGCCACACCACCACCAGCGAGGGAAAACAAAACGAAAACTACGCCGACTCTGACTCTGGCTGACTCTGACTCTGACTCCGACGCCAAGAGTCAGCCACAGTGAGGGCGACAGTGATACCGATGCCAATACCAATACCAATACCAATGAGTAACAACAACAAAACGACCGTAACGAACCGACAGCCGACAACCGACAGCCGACAGCAGAGAGCAGAGAGCAGAGCATGGGCATAGCATTGGCAGAGGCAGTGCCAGAGGAACAGCTCGAACGAGAGTCAGGCATGGCACACGGGCTCGTAAATAGTAGATAAACAAATAAATAAATGGGCAGGGAAAGACGGCCAGACTGCCGAGATATACGACAGTGCTATATATCTTGCATGCTCGCTGACTTATTTACCCACACTCGCACAGCTCCCCTGGCAGGCAGGCAGGCCTGCATGAGGTGCCTTTCAGTTCGATGAATCGGCAATTTGGGGGTTGCAAAGTCGCTCCAGATAGATAAGTTCGCACTCGCGACATCACCGAAATCTACCCCCATTCATGGCGCGCGTCCTCGTTACTTGTTTCTCTCCCCCGCAACTCTATTCGGCTCCTGCGCAGTTCGCCTGGCTGACTCCAGGATTTGCAACGCGTGGTGGTGGCAACCGTTGGTCCGTTGAAAATCAATGCCGATTGATTGGTGCCTTAAACAGTGCGCAAACTCCATTTCAGTCTCAGTTTACATTGAACATGCATATCTATGTCTATAATATATTTTGGGACAACTTCCTCGCTTGACAACTGAACATCGCTACAACATAACCCAAGCATTTAAACTAAACTTACGGAGATTACATGATTAATATATATTAAGAATTGCTTCCTCTCGTACCTGAAAAAGTATTAGTCGAGCTAGTTTAGTCTCTAGTTGTAAATACTCATTGTACTCTAGTGAGAAGAAAAATGCAAAATACTGGAAATTTGAAATATGATATGCAATCTTGCGAAGCTGACGATCTCCCGTCATTTCAACAGCATCGATAAATGCATAGAGTATTCCATCATAAATTTGATTATAAATATCGTATTGGAAGCTCTTTTTAAAAAAGGCTTAAAGGACGCACAATATTTCTGATAAGCTTAATGTAAAGAACGAGTAATTAGCTTTAAGTGAATATTTTACTTAATATTTTATATAATTTCTATATCGATATATTTTGTCAAAAACTAAGCGTCATCTACTGGAACTTAATCGTAATGTGAAGTTACGTATAATATGTATGTTCAATATAATATAATACATATATATGTATATATATTATTAATGTATAAAGCCATGAGAATAGAATAATATTATTACAATTGAAGGACAAATTGTATTCAGTTTAATAATTAATTCTGATCCATCCATGTTCATCTCTTCGCAGTGCTTCATCGGTCCTATAACTGAATCTGCTGATGTCATAGTAAATAGTCCAAAAACCTGACATTTAATAAATTTATTCTACTGTATTACACCCGCAACAAGTTCAGATATTGCCTTACACACTATAGAAGCTAGAATTGAAATATTTACTTTAACGGACAAAGAATGCAGCGTAGTAGTTTATTAATATCTTTCGATCTCTGAAATCCCCCATTCATGAAGGAAAAATTATACATTCCATAGGTAAATCAATTATACATATAAATCGAACTTACTGCTTCCTCCATTGTCTTACCAATATCAATTTAGTATCATCAGTAGCTTTCCGACCTGACTAAAACATAAACATGGACTCAAAAAAGAAGATATTTACACACAGTTTAGTAGATAAGTCCGAGACAGATTTAAAAGCCTTAGATTCTTAGTTGTTATTTAGGTCGATTAGGGAATGCTAAGCGAAATCTCTGAAAAATTTTCCTGTGGGCATGACCGAAACTGTTCCAACAAAGGTCGGGTGTCCAGAGACCTGATGTTTGTCCCATCGCCAGCTGGAAGAGCTCTAACTAAACGAGACCCCAAGACTGCAGCCGCTTTCCATTTCCACATCGACAATCCGTCAATCCGACCGCCCAGAGACTTTTGCTTGCCGGCTTCACAGACGGCAAAGCGCCATCGACCCAAGCGAGACCGCTGGCCCCTTATTTACCTGCTGCTGCCTCTAATATCGGCGCAGCGAGCACTTCCTTCAGTGGTGTTAACATCGCTAATTGCTATAGCAAACAACGCGTGCTGGCCCATTGTCGCACCACTAATTCAAATACGCAAAGTCACATGGTGCTGCGCATCTCTATTGCAACTAGAAACAAGAAATGCAATGTATTCCTTATAGGAAAGGAAATATTACAGTTAGCTGTGTGCATCTGTGAGATCTGTAGAATCTAATGGTATTCTTGATCAGGGCGACCAGCGGAGTCGATTTAATACTGTCAGTCTGTCCGTATGTGTGAACACGTCGATCTCAAAATCTATAGGAGCTAATTGAGTTTTATAAATTCGATGACTATTCCCGTTTCTAAGCTATCGATTGAAAGCCTTCATAAATTTCAAAACTATTCCCGTTTCAAAGTTATTGATTGAGCGAACACCTTCATCGAGAATCAGATAAAAAATTATACCTCGTACATCTTTAGTAGTAGAATCTCCAAGCCTTTAAATATATTTAAAATGTGTAAAAATGCAATTCTAACACTAGAAACATAGAGTTTGGTTTGGCATATACACATTATCATAATCTGAAAGTTTGAATACGAAAGTCAATCTACAAGAAGATTTTTCATCAAGTAAATTCCCATAACATAGCCCATATTGAAATGCAAGCGAGACACCAAGTCGATTGCAAATGCGTACATGCGTATGTATATATACATGTATATGTGTGTGTATATGTGCTATTTGTCGAGAATAACAGTACTTCGGAGGGATCTGGGGATCTCGTAGTCGAGCAGTCTCGACTAGAGCTTTCTTTATTGTTCAGTTTAGAGTCGTATTCTCAATATTTTCAATATTGGGAAATGTTCTTAGTATTCACCTTATTAGCATTCAGCATTCATTCATTGTAAATATTTCATTATCTTAGCCCACGTCAACATCTAGTAAATCACAAAAGTTAAAATAAAGCAATGGAATGGCCGTAAGTACAGAACCTATTGGAAGTAATGTAAGTTCGACATCGATTATAATCGATGTAATCGACTGACGTTGAGAGAGACAAGAGACACAAAAGGAGCTCAATTTATATAATATAGATAGATCAACTTAAATATTAGGGAAAAATATATGTATTTACTTTATTTTTCCGCTTTTTTATATAAAATGAAGATAGGAAGAGAGACGATCAATCTCGTCCTTTTGACCAATATTAATTCTACTTGATGGCCTTAAGTCTTAAATCTCATTTTAAAGAAATACATGGAGTTTACTCGACCATGTGACCATTTTAGCCTGTCCCTTAAGAAAATCAATATAGTCTGAAATGCCATTTTCAATATATGCAATTAGTTTGGAAATCAAGTTGCATAATTTATATGAGAATAGGTTCCAATATTTGAAACATTGATAAGACGTTGTTATCAATCATCCAACAACGTTTTGAACTGATTTCTTCAGGTGTTCATGAAACATTCAATCGATAACAGCTAATAAATGAACGTGGAACCATTTACTTGCTATTAACTATAGCAGGTATACATATTGCTCAACTCACATATTGAATATATACAAAGCTCGAAAATAGTCAAAACATATATTAATGGAGCCATCAGATCTAGATGTTTCGATGGAAGATCTATCATTTATACAGATTTATTTAATAGAGCAGCTCTGATAAATTAAGCGAGTTTAAATATGCTTAACAATATTCCATAATATTAATCAGTTATAACCGATTTCAAAATTAACGAATTGAAGGGAGTCTCGCATTTACAAGGATCGCCAGTTTTGGCAAATAGATCTAAATTCATTTAGCCAATAAGATTAAACTAGGCAAATACCATTTGTATGAGACATGCACAGTTCGAGATATTAACAATAAACGTGGCGATTAGAGCCAAATATTTTGACTTTGTGCCATGTCAAACAAAAGGAGTACCACACCGGAACAGATGGGAGTGCCGTCGTCGTCGCCGTTGCCGTTGCCGTTGCTGTTGTTGGCGTTGCTTTGGAATCGGGAGCGACCGCCGCGACGGTTTCCTTTTTTGTTGCCGCCGCCAACGGTAACGTTTAAGGCAGAACTCGCACTTCACGCCTGATTTGCATTTGCTTGCGACTCGAACAACATGCGAGCCCTCGTCTTGGCCATGAGAACTGAGAGTTGTGATTTATGACAGCCAATCGATCCAAGACGTCAACTCGAACGGATTGCCACAGAGATGGAACTGCGCTAGTGAACTCGAATTTAAATTGAAGTCATAAGTGTGAAAGTGAATTTGATTCCCTGTGATAATACTGTGCGTTCCGTGCCGATCCGAGGCCCGATCAAGCGAACTACCTTACTTTTCCATTAGGGGTGATCCGAAATTCCTTTCAAGATGGCCGCGGCACTCCGAGCCCTCCACCATTTGCGAAATGGTTTTTTGGCTTTGGGGTTGGAGAGAGGCCTGCGGCCTGCACCGGCCGTTCCCGTACTTATGGCGAGAAAATGGAAAATTCGATGTCGCCATAAACATTTATTGCTACTTTGGAAAAACTCGATTACAGACGAAAGCGGACAGTGGACGGACTCAGACTCTAATGCCAATGCGCAGCCGCCATTTTATGGGCCACGCCTGGGCACTTATGGCATCATCAGAGCAGAGGCAGCACATGGCGCGGCTGGCCTGAAGCCTGGGCCCATGCTGGCAGCCAACTGCCCCTCAGGTTCTCTGAGCTGAAACGGATTTTGTGCTTAGTCAGGATGCGAGAACGGGAGTATGGGAGGATGGGAGGATGGTAGGATTGGAGTATGCGAAAATGATACACATACGCACACTCGAGCCCGACTGTGGTTTTATTGACGCTGGCACTTGGGAAAATGTATACAATTTTCATTTTTATAACTTTTACGCTCCAACGCACGTCTGCCGCCTATCGTCCGACGGTCCTCGCGGTTGGCCGTAAAACGGATAAATGTTCGCACTCATAAAACTTTATGGGCCCAAGCTCCCAAATTGGGTCTGCCCTGTAGCAAAGTTTTAAGCGAATGTTTCGGCATCGAAAAGGAGCATTTGATTCGAGCATTCGCTGAGCTCGATAGAGAAAGAGAGAAACTTGTCAAAAACTTTCTCTATTCCAAACACAACACTCACTCACTGTCGATATGAACAAATATATTAGTCTTATAACATTCTCCGTGTTTTGGCTCTTGTTCGCCATCATTGGATGCATTGTCGCCAGTTGCTTCAAGGAGCGATCAATCATCCGCTGCTGCATCCTGCTCACGGCTGTCTCCTGCTGGCTCGTTTGGATTGTCACCTTCTTGATGCAATTGAATCCTCTGGTCGGCCCACGTTTAGGTCAATCCGGTCTAATGGCAATGATGACCTATTGGAAAAATTCTTATATACACGACAAGCCAGACCCCTAGCTCCCCAGACGCAAAACAGAGTAGAAGAAGTATAATTAGTATTATAAAGAAATCTATTCAGACTATTTACACGTATTTTTGAGTATTTTATTGGACAGAGTCTTCTCCGATCGGGTGCGCTGCTATTGACAATACAGCTCTCAAACTATATTTTCTAACATCAATCAATTCTGGTTGCTCATACTGAACGGAAATTTAGATGCATTTCATACCAACATAACTTGCTGCCGAGAAGACGTTGATAAAAAAAAAAAAAACAACAAAACTGTAAAATAGGTTATATTTGTATACCTCAATTCCTGCATCGTTTGTAACTCCGAAATTGACGCGGATGTTCCTCTAACTGATACGGATGTGCCATGCCCCATTTTGCGAGCCATATAATCCTTTCTGCGGGAGGTCAACAAAGATTCACATACGATTCTAGATCTACAACTGGGAAGACTCTCGGTAAGGTCCCGATTGTCACTCTGCTGTCCAAGTTGACATTTATCCCCACTTTACAATCCATTTACAGCACTGTCAAGTGTTTGGTATATATCTTTTATAGCTAGTCTATAGAATATCCTATTAGCTTATAGTAGACAGAGTCAATTGATCAAACTGTGGAATTTTCTTCTTCATTTCAATTTTCACTTGATTTCCTAGAAATGGAAGTAGTTAACGAAAGGAATTTTATTTTATTCGTGATTTATCCAGAAGACCAGATGACATTTCCGTTCAACTATATCGACTAAACTTGATCACGATTACTTATGCTTCAAATGAATTTAATCCCCTCGGTCTTTTCTTCCAACTTGGCCAACCAATGTTTCCTAAATTTCCCATTTCCAATGCTAACTATGTATTAAACAATTTCAAAGGTCTTTTATCATCATCAATTCTCATCTTCAGATAAATATATATATGTAACTTATATGATCTGCTACGTGCAGGACGTGCTTTGAGACCAATATTCAAAAATATAAGAGGATCTGCATTGAATATTCACTCAACGCAAATCGAGTTGAAAAACTTACCATACTTCAACGAGTTTTTTGATTATGAATGAATGAATTGAACAAATATTCAAAAATGCCAATAACATATTCTTAAAGTTTAATTAGAAAAATCCAGCTTGATTTAACTAATATACATATATTCAACCCAACCGCAATCCTCACTACAGAGCGCGTTCTTATTCGCGTTCTTATTCGATGGGTTCAGGGGATGTCGTAGTCGAGAAGACTCAACTAAGACTTTCCCACTTGTTAATTCAAAAATAAAATAAAATTTAACAAGTAAGAAAGCTGTAGTCGAGACTGCTCGACTACGAAATCCCCTGAGCCCTTCTTCGAACGATTCATATTCCAAGAACTATTCGATTCGTTTCTGCACGCATAGAAAATGTGCATGCAAAAACACGAACACACACACACGCTGATCTATCCTTGTAGGCATGTATGTGTGTATGCAATGCAAGCGTCTTGCTGTCTCGCTGCCTTTGTTGCTACGGCACATGGGTTTTGATGAGAAAACTTTGATGATTAATAATTCTGTTTCTAGATGGACAATCGTATTGATTTCTTCAGATTATGATTATGATATTCATATCTATAAGCTAAACCAAACTGCATGTCTCTAGTATTTGAAATGCATTTGTTTTCACATTTGGGTGTGGTGGGGCAAATTGGGGACCGGAATCCAAAATCTGACAAAAACCGAAATTGTATTAAATTAGTATCTATGTATATATATGCGGATACTCTAACTCTAAAGATGAATTAGCTAGAATTTTAGAACTGGCTCCCGATAATTTCGTTTATCGATAACTTAGCAAATATACGAGTTATCGAATTTCTGAAACAAACTCGTACTGCGCGTGCAATATACGGACCTAACACAAAAAGAATGAACTCTCTAGCTTTTGTATCTTCGGAAATCGACGCGTTCAACATTCGGACAGACGGACGGACGGACGGACAGACGGACATGGCTATATCAACTTTTCTCGTCACCCTGGTCAAGAATATATATACTTTATGGGGTCTGCCACGCCTCCTTCTGCCTGTTATATACTTTTAACAAAACCATTATACCCTGATTTCCCATTTTTAATGGGCTCAGGATATAATGAATACCGACCTAATCCATTTTTGTCGTTCTCATGTTTGTCATCTACGATATGTTGTGTGAACGCTTACCCTGGACATAAACCGTTGCAACCTGCCAAAAGCTAAATAATATAAAACAGTGGTTATTGTGGTAAAAAGAAAACTCAACAAATTCATAAAATTGGTAGAAACAAAACTCAACAAATTCATAGATTTAATCAAAGGTTAGCGAAGGAATAATATATAATATTATATTATATATGAAAATAGTTATATTTTTATATATTTTCCCTATCATGTGCTGTGATACTTTTATCCTGTACATTAACCTACCGCAACCGTTGCACCGTCAGCCAAAAGCTGAATCATATGAAGTCATTATGGTGGTGAAAACAAAACTCAACAAATTCGTCAAATTGGTGAAAACAAAACTCAACAAATTCGAGAAGTGTTTATTCAAATTTTATCCCTTGAAATTTCTATACTATATTTTATATTGAATTATATATATATCAATTAAGAATGCACAACTCAAACAAATAATAACTTTTATTAACTCATAAATAGACTAAGTTACTTAACAATAACACCAGGTCATCATAAATCATGAAT
This sequence comes from Drosophila borborema, assembly GCA_030914335.1. Taxonomy (NCBI): domain Eukaryota; kingdom Metazoa; phylum Arthropoda; class Insecta; order Diptera; family Drosophilidae; genus Drosophila; species Drosophila borborema. The sequence goes on from JAUESP010000309.1 coordinate 1,330,213, forward strand.
CCAGTTCATCCAGCAAACACAATACAAATTTGAAATATGAATTAAAAATATATATGTATATATTCACATTTTTCAACCAACTATACGAACAAACCGTGAACACTTGTTCAGTATCTATAGCAAAAGAGATAAATTAATCACTCCGTTTTCCATATTTCGATATATTCTCACCTGTAATAGTTCGCTTTGAAGGGCCCAGCTTTGCTTAGTCCTAAGAATTTTGCCTGTACGTCGTTTAGTTCCGTCAAGTGAGCATCAAAAGTCGATAAATGCAGACTAGCCACATATTCATCTGTAAATTAATAAGACGAAAGATTAAATGAAATCATACACATATATATCAAACGACTTGCCCATTTTCTTTGGCAGCAGATATACATCCGACTTGTAGCGGCCTGGCGCTGAATAAAGCTCGATTAGAGCTAATGCCTGTGTCGAGGAGGCCACCGAGACTACAAAGGACGAGATGGTGGAGCACGACAGATTTACCAAACGTCCTTCGGCTAGGAGAATTATCATCTTGCCGTCTGGCCAAATGATGTGATCCACCTGCGAGCGCACCCGCTGCCAAGTCAGCTCCGGCGTGTGCAGGCTGCTCACGTCTATTTCGGAGCAGGAGTGACCCATGTTGCAGACGATGCATCCGTTCTTCATGCGATTCATGTGATCCCGTGTTACAACGTGCTTATTGCCGGTTGCGGTTATTACCACATCCACCGCCCGTATCACCTCTCCCAGTCGCACCACTCGATAGCCGTTCATGGCCGCTTGCAGTGCGCATATCGGATCCACCTCCGTTATATATACCACGCAGCCCTGACCTCGTAGCGCCTCGGCGCATCCCTTGCCCACATCCCCATAGCCGCAGACCACAACCTGCTTTCCGCCAAACATGATGTCCGTCGTACGCTTTAAACTAGATGGAAATGAGAAGTATTAGATGAACTCACAGAGGAATAGCTATGTACCTGTCCAGTATGGAGTCGCGACATGTGTAGTATGTATCGAACTTGTTTTTAGTTACCGAATCATTGACATTGATCGCCGGCACAGTTAGCTTGCCCGCCTTCGACATCTGAAATGCGATGGACATAGGATTCAATAGCTAGTATTGGTCTGATGTGAATGATCACTCACCTGGTACAGCCTGTGTACACCTGTCAGACTCTCCTCTACAATGCCCTTGATGGACTTGAAATAGTCCGGGTACTTCTTAAGCATCAAATGCGTAGCATCACCGCCATCATCGAGGATCATGTTGGGCTGCCAGCCCTCTTTGCAGATGCACTTGTCCAGGCACCACCAGAAGTCCTCCTCAGTCTCGCCGCGCCACGCAAAGATCGGCACTCCGACCTCCGCTAAAGCCGCTGCAACTGCATTTTGGGTCGAGAAGATGTTGCAGGCTGCCCAGCGCACGGATGCGCCCAGTTGAATCAGAGTCTCAATGAGAACCGCCGTTTGCGCATTGACGTGGGTGCAGCCCACAATCTTTGCATTCTTCAGCGGCTTGTCCTCAGCGGCACGCTTGCGCAGTGTCATAATGCCCGGCATCTCCTGCTCAGCGATCTCGATCTCCCTCCTCCCGAAGGATGCCTTGCCGATGTTCTTAACGCAGAAGTCAGAGCTGCCGCCTGAGTTGCTCTGCTTGACATCTTTCGGCGAGATCTCGTCCTCATCGGAGCTGCCAGTGAAGCAAGCTACAATAAGGGAATACAGTTAGACAGTTATCATCAACCGTTATCTATTATTATCAATTACTTACCCGAACTAAAGGAACACGTGGATACGTCAGAAAATCGACGAGCTTCAATTTTCGACTTATTCACTGCTGTCTATTGTAGGAAGAGAATCTTTAGCTTGGGGTATGCAGTCTTTGGGTTGCGAAATGTAAAGAGTATTTACTTAATTCATTGTAATCTAGACCTATCAACAAACTGAGCGCAGCTCGCAGTTGGTGGTAATTGGCATCGTTTAGAGTATCGATGATAATTCGCAGTGCCAATTGACGACGTGTAATCGCGTCCTCAAGGCATCACATGCCAATATTTAAGTAAACGAACAAATTAATCAATTCCACAAACGTGTGCTTTGCATTTGTATCCCAACCCATTTGCTAACTAACTTGTGTATATTTCCATAGCCGTCTTCAATAAACATTCGACACATTCACACACACACACATTGGCAGCTATACATGCATACCGACACACACCTGCACACATGTTTGTGTGCATATGGATGTGTGCGTGTGTTTGTAAACACATCATCAACCCCCATATGGATGGATGTAGAGCTTGTTCTTTATATCAACTCGCCGCACTTTTAAATACTTTTAATGCCCTGTTCGCAATGGGAACTTGGGATATTGACTTCATGTAATCATCGCCCGCACAAGCTAAAGGAAATTAATTCACTTTTGTGCACGGCTAATGGAATCGAGAATTTGTATATTATGTACATGTACATATGTGCATATGTATGTATATCTATACATTTAACAACTATCGACTATCTTTACCACTGAGTATCACGCAGTCGTCTTCACGCGTTCTCACTTGTTTCTTTCTTGCTCTTGCTGTTTTCTTGACACACACAAACACACGCACACACACACGCATACAAATACGTCATTCGATAGTGTTTCAGTTGCCAAATATTTTATGAAGACTTGCAGATTCACGATTGTTTTGCATACTTTAATGAGCTGAGACGAGAACATTTATTTACCTTATCGGCCAAGCTCAGGTCGGCAAATGTCGTCTCTGGCATTTTACTCATCTTGCAGGCACGTTTAGCTGAAAATTATAGAATAATATTGCATATTAACATCGCTTAGGCTATCGACCTTCGATCCACTCCCATATAGACAATGAAAAAACTGGTTTTATGCACAAAATATTTTTCAAGTTTGTCAACAATCGCCGTTGTTTTTGTTTTTACTTGTTGCTTACTTTTAATCAGCTGTTTAAAGCGTAAAGCGAAAAGCGCAAAGCGTAAAACGCAAATCGTATTCAACGAAGCACGTGACCGACTGATCGGGTCAGGGAATACCAACGTCAACAGCAATGGCTGCGAGTGAAACACCGACTAGATATGCCCTATCAAAACTAAAGCTGTACGCTTTCCAGCTCACTTTGATTAAGATCTCAGTACAATTGAATCTAATGCACTTCGCTGTATTTGTTCTGCCTTCTTAGTCGCACTCTTCACACTCGTCTTCGCTGACGATGTCTACGTCAGTTACTCGGTCTCCGTGCTCGTCTATTTCTCCTTCTCCTTCTGCGTCTGGCTCTCGGCAGTCTCCTTCAGCTTTGCCTGCGTCACAGCTACTGGATGTACATACCTCTCCTTGTCAGTCTCCCTCTTCACACTTGCCTTCGTCGTTGTCTACGTCACCGTTACTGGGTCAAGTGCAAACGTGGAATGCCGAATCTCGCGATGCCTTCGTGCGCTCTTGTCTGCCGCGAACAACAAACTGATTCACATCAACTGGTACTGCTAATGTTTATGGGGAGCAGAGCGATCGTACAGAAATAAAGCAATAATACAAATAAAGAACGCAAAGCGAATGCAACAACTAACCGGACAGAGAAATTGCTCATACACATACACACACACACACACACACACACACACACACACACACACACACACACACATACGCAAAGCGGTCCAACAGAAATAAACATCTTATCTTACTTAAAGCTATTATCGCTCTTCAATGTTGCTTCTCACTCGCTCTCCGTCTCTCACTTTCGCTCTCTCTAATTCTCTGATCGGTTAGATTGCAGTGGAATCTTCACAGTACGAATTGCTTAAAGCGTGCGCTTATCAAAACTTAACTTGACTCATATTGTGGCTATGACAATTATCACAATCTATTGAGCTTTTGACGTACGTAGATATTAAACCAAAATCAACTTGATGAACGAGATATATCAATAGACTTGAATTTTACAATAATATCATTTTCTTTTATTGTACCTTTACCTGGAAATTCCAAAGCGTTTTTAAGTCCTTCGAATAACTTACCCTTAAAGCTCAACAAAATCAATCGAACATGTTTTTTTACGTTTTTTTAAATAGTTATATTATGCTTTAGTTTTTCATTTTCATAAATGAAGTGATATTAAATAATTAATTTAATATCTAAGGAAACTAATAAAAAAGAATAAATTGAATATCTTGTTTATATCGAGCGCTATTAATGGCCAAACTTAAAAAACAAATATTTTCTTGGGTGTACGCAGAGTTATGTGTATGTAGTCAATTTAAAACTCAACAAAATCAATCGAAATATTTTAATACTTTCGTGGCTATAAATAGCTCAATGACATGAATACTCGAGTTCATCCCGCTCAAACAATTACAGTGTCTTTTTTTACCGAACCCATGACCCATGAATTTAACAAGCTCTTTATCAGTAAGTCATACATTCCAGACCAAATGAAAATTCAGATATATCACGTTGTAAGGGCCTCCACCGCGAACCCAGTGTGTTAAGGTATGTATACTCGTTTACAAAAAGTAGGTTTGTGCCCTTTTAGCACATTCTCTTCTAGCTTTACTCCAGTTTGGATATATTTGTTGTTAACAATATCTTTGATATTCAAGATGTTTTTGGAGATAATAAAAAAATTCTCATTCGTTCATGTATAAAATGTTTATCAAGTTATCTTAAGGGTCGGACCAACCTTATAGTTAATGGCTTAAATTGATTCGGAATTAAATATATATAATTTTATATGATATGTAATACATATAATCAGGAAAACAGCATTTTCTTCATATATATACAGCTAAATCTATTATGTAATCAGAACTAATATGTACCCTAATGTATCCTAATATATCCCTAATATGTACATATGTAGATAAGCAGATATGATACCATTACATTTTTATATACAAATGATGAATACTGATATCCTAATTTTAAATGTATTCGTAAATAAACAAAAAAAAAACATTACTTGTTAGGTGACTATGTACAATCTGGACTATTTAGGGTTGCTCATTAATTTTCTTAACTACGTGCCGTTCCGCCATTTTAGCTGTTAATGCCCAATGGCATGACTGCACAAAAATTTAATTAGACGCCCATATACCTTTTAGCATGTTCATAAAATGGTGGGAGTTTAATAAAGCGTCCGAAATGATTCATCCACCATTAAATAACACAGCGGATGCTGCGCACTAACTAAGAATAACATCACGCTGTGGGGGTGAGTGCAGTGCATAATGGCTTTGTCAGCCCGAAGGGTCGGAAAGGGATGAAACAGAGATCAAAGAGTCCCAAATCATCTAAAACGATTTATTGTCCATATCCTGGTAAGAGGTAAGACTAAATCCACGTTTAGGTGCTACCGTTCATAGTGTTTGGTAAACATTTATTATGAGGTTAAATTTTAATTTGGTTTGTTGTTATGCTTACCAAGAAATAAATTCTACAAAAGTGAAGCCTTCGCTTTTCCGTCATGGGATAATATCAATATTTTAAGGATACGCCGACTGATGGAGTAACGGATCGACAAAAAATCTACATGATTCAAAAAATTATATCTCGTTCATCTTTAAAGTTAAACTCTCCAACTGTTCTGTATATACATACAAATGTGTAAAAAGTGTATTTCAGATCTAGTATAGTAGACATACAGTTTGGTTTGGTATATAGATATGAATATCATGATCATCTGATCTGAATTGTCCGTCTAGAAACAGAATTATTAATGTATATATAATAATTTAATACAATTTAGATTATTGTTAGATTTTGGATATCGGTCCCAACTTCGCCCCCATACCCCCAATTTTGGGAAAAAAAAGTAATTCAAGTACTAGAGATTTGCAATTTGGCACATAGACACATTTCAATACTATTATTATATTCTAAAAGTTTCATGAAGATCGTCCGTCTATAAATGGAGCTATAAGCGTCCAAAATATAGCCCAAACCACCACCAAGCCTCGACAGACTCTGCGTAAAGAAGAAGCGTATTAGTTTTTCTGCAGGGTTCAGTGTATCTCGGTTAGTCGAGCAGCCTCGACAGAGCCTTCTTAATTGTTCAGATAGAAAAACTGTTATATTAATTTCGAAAATTAACTAAATATTTAAACTTCCTCATAACTAGATTGGCACACAATAATCTTAAAACTATAAAAAGCATTTTATAATAAAATATCTTATTTCAAAATATTAATAGAGACAGTTTAGATGCTATGGTACGTATTTTTAAAATAAAATACATATTTTACGCTGCAGATCAGTTGAAGAAATAAAATGACAAAATAAGTTCTACAACGTAAAAGCTGATACAGGTCGTGGTTATATCTTTTATATTAACAACTGTTTGTCTCTTAAATTCTGAGGAAGTAATAACTCAGAGAGAACTCCATAAGCGTGTATTGTCGGAAAAAAAAAATCTTTATCTCGCTTTTCCGATTTTCCACAGCCATTAAGTCATTTTTGTAGCCATAATACTGGTATAATTATTGACGAAGCTAAACAGTATAAAATATTATTTAGCTCTGTTCTGCATGTAAAATACATATTTACAGACCATGACACCAAATATAGGTTTGGAACTGAGTATAATGAATAATATATAAACAGGTAAGGCTGCTCCAGTTGAAAATGAATGAATATATTTTAAGCCTACCGCCGAGCAATAGATTCAACCATTGTAGCTGTCTATCAATACATTCGTATATAATATTTCATTTGAAAAGCTTTGGTTATAAGTACCTATTAAATTATTGAAAACATTCCAGTATAAATCTAATGCTATACTTACATTTTCAATCAACTATAGATTTTGCAAAGTTTTTAATAATGTATAAACAAAGTAAATTAAATGAAGTCTGAGAGCATAGGAAACACTGGAAGGACAGTATTAAAATGCACGAAGACAATAAAAATATTATAGCCAAAAATAACAACCCAAATATAATTTTTGTGCGACGATGGATGATGGATATTCAAAATTCCAAAATATTCAGGAAATACTATTTGAGATAATGTGTTATCTTGAATAGGTTAAAAAGACCGCGAATGTAGATATATGAAATTGCTCGATATTTCATTAGTCTGCAAACAATATAGATTTCCTTAAGTTTTGGAGATTATAGACTCCTGACTCGACTTCTCGACTTCTGGCTTGCGGTTAAAATATCATCAACAATAAATTAATGTATGGTCCGAGAACTATTGGTGAGGCAACTGTCTGAATAACAATCAGTAAGAAAGCTCTTGTCTCTAGGGAGCCCTGGGGTTATAATATCCTGAACCGTGATGTCGTGGCTTTAAGATTTATTAATCTATACCTGCTTATAGTAGGTTCAGATCAAGATTTCAATTGTGAAATTACTGAGTCTGAGTATAGATTGAGAAAATAAAGATCATGAAACTATTTCTGAATACATGAAATTTTCTTTATAAACTGACATAAGTGAACTTTTTTGATTCTTTCATGTTATTAATATTATAGGATGCACATATATTGCATGGTTATTATTACTTGAGTTAGAAACTTTAACTTTTGGCTAATTGTAAATTGCGTAGCTTAAATCATGGCTTTTACATTTTTTATCTACTGATCCCTCTTTGTAAAAGCAATCTAGAAATTGCGGAGCTTTAGTCGTGGCTTTAAGATAAAAATAAGTAGAAGGTTATAGTCGGGACGGCTCGACTACGAGATGCCCTGAACCCTGCAAAAAAACTAATACTCTTCTTCTTTACGCACTCATAGGCGATCACTCTGCCAACTCCGCAGTTACTGCCGTGGTCTGAACTTTGGACGCTTAAAACTCCATTTCTAGATGGATCATCTTCATAGGCATTTAAATATGTCTATTTGCCAAATTACAAGTCTATAGTATTTGAATTACGTTTCTTCCAAATTTTGGGGCGAACATTACATAATCTGCGTATCCATAAATCTATCTAATATTTATAGTCTCTAGCTCAAACGGTGTAATAGTTACGCTCAAAAAACGTAAAAAAAAAGTAAACCAATTTTTGGTTTTTGATCGATAATTAGGAAATGGCATTAGTTATCAAAAAACAAAATAAACTGCGTAGTTAACATACGAGTATTTATGTAAGCTCTCTAGATTTAGTTGTTTCCGAAATCTCGACTTTCATTCGGACGGACGGACGGACGGACGGACGGACAGAGCTAGATCAACTTATTTACTTGTGCTGGTCACGTGAGACGTCTTCTTAATATAAATAATAATTTTAAATAATTTTAATGTAATAGATACATGCATGTACTTAGATACTAGCAGATGTATTTACTAAAATGACAACAAATTATTTCAATAAATCAATTAAGACAGATTGTTGAATTTTATCAAATGTTTTGTTATATGTATCAGAAGTTTATTCTTATCGTATATAAATATTATCACAGCAGCACCGCAATTCGGCCACAGCTCCAATGGGAACAATTAAGTTGATGTGCTTAGTTTACTATTCAACATTCTTCTCTGTACGCATATAATTAAAATAGAAGAGTTTTCTTTCATTTAAAACAGTCTGTTTAATTATTTGCCACTAAAGCCTTAGATTTGAGTCTATTAACATGTACGCGTTTTATTTACATTCGTATTTACAAAGTGTAACATTACTTAAATCTACGCCTTTCTATATACATAAAGCTACTTAATACCGTCGATGTATACACCGTACATACATATGAATATGGATATGCTACATATGCTAATGATCTGCTCTCAAATCGTGCCGACCTTCTCCATGAGGTACCAAGGCAGGAATACGGAGGCAGCTACAACGGCAATACATGTGGCACAGAGGGCAATTGTTGTGGATAGGTTTGTGGCCGAGAAGTTATCGTCTTTGTGATCCAACTCTTCGTTTGGGTGTTTTTCAAATTCTAAAACCTCCACATCGAATCGAAATCGAACCTTTGATGACGGCGACTCCTTACGCCACACCAAATGGCCCGAAGATTCGCGTCGCTCCAAGCTCCATTTCGGATCGTGGACTGCAAAAATAATTAAAGTGTTTAGTATTTAAAAAATCAAATATAATATATATCATATATCATATATAATATATATCAAATATAAATTAATAGATGATACAAAATATATAAGAAAATATCATTCCGTGACACAAGCATTCGGAAAATTATATTTTAAACGTAAAACATAAATGTATGTATATATTCGTCGTAATATGGCTATACTCACCTGATCCAGTCATTTCTCACTTTCAAAATATTGTTCTTGTCCACTAAAAAATAATCTGAAAGAAACAAAATAATTAAAATCGATTATATATAAAGTATAATTATAAACAAGTTGTTATTGTTATTCAGTGAATGTACAGTGCAATAACCTTCAATAAATTTTGCTTTCATGAAAAAACTAACTGAAAACTGCATGAAGTACGACTGATCGATCGAATTAGTATTCTGGACTTGTATTGAATCTAATTGAAAAACATGACAACATTCAATGGTCACATTATCACCTAGAAAACTTTATATGTAAAGTCTAGTTCTATTTTTAGACCAATTATATACATATACGGTCACCCTACGTTTGATACCCCAAATTTACATTCACGTGACGCCAGCTCATCATTGATTTTATTTTGAAGCCAGCAAGGTGGATGGATGTGGCAAGGTCACAGCAAACGTAGAATATTGTCAGGTGCGACAATAAACCCAATGGGAATAATTTATGACTCACAAAGGAACTCTACTACGAAGTCAATACTTTGCTAGTAATACATATGTATGTATATTTATTGAGTTAAAAACTGTATCTCACTAAATTAATCAGCATTCTATAGTTAGTCGACTTTTTTCGACAAAGCGAGTAATTGAACCTTTAAGACTTTTAACACTCAACATGAGACTTTTACTTATCGCTGGTCCATAAAAATATATATTTATAGCTCCAATATTTCGTTATGGAGTTACACATCCTATACATACTAAAGCTAATTCCCTATGTGTCACACATACTACTTAATAAGCGTGTATCGCCAGTTCATAATAGATGTCAATAGTTAACCCCCATACAAGCTATATACATACATACATACATACATGTATTTAGTAAAAAGTTTTTAGCGAATTGCCTCAATTTTCATATGACAGTTCGACATATTACTGCTAGGTTTTATTTGCATATACAACTAGACCATATAGAAACTGAAAACCTGTCAATAAATCCAGTTTAATTTGCCTATGTATGTATCATTGAAACAAGTTTATATATTTAGTTATACAGTATATCTCCACTAACTGGTAAACTATTGCCAAACTTATTGCTTAAATTGAAAAATTTTAGTTGATTTAATTTCTGTTGTAATCTCTTATGTACATATTTTAAATATGCCCGTCAGAATGGTAAATCGGCAAACGAACATCTTGAAAGAAAATATAGTCTCAAAGAATTTAAGAAGAAGCTGAACATTGAAAATGTACCGAAATTTGATTTAGATTTGATTTATTTTTACGTCCAGTTGAAACAGATGCTCATTGATAGGTAAAATCTCAATGATGTACATGACGCAAGCCGATCTGAATTGTGGAAGCGAAAACCTCTTTGTGTCAGTATTTTTCGCTTCGAATACATTCTATAAGTAAGTCACAGTGTCACACAAACATTTGTTTAGGTTTTAAACTTAATGCCTACAAATATCGTATGACGTACTATCATCAATGAAAAAATAAGTTTTCTATTAATCAATCAATGTACATATAAATAAAATAAATATATTAGAATTTTCTTAAGACATTTAGCTTTTATTGAAATACCAATGAAAAACAATCTTCCAATAACGTCAAATAAATTAAAATGTACATACATATGTACATAATATATATTGTATGTATAGTATATATTGTTTACATACATCATACACACATATATGTATTTTTGAAGCTGAGTACAGTGAGTAAGAAAAGTATTGATGCGCACTGCGATTTCCTAGTTGCCAAGTGTATAACTTTACTCCTTCAGGACGGCAAATAAATATATATACATACATATGTATATGAAAATATATGTATTTCTTCACGTATTATATTACTACTTAGTGCACACACACGTATGTATGTATATACACACATCTGTATGCGTCTCCACGCATTGACTTTTGGCATTTGATTTGTTTTTTTTTTCCTTTGTTTAGCACTGAACAATGCCGGTTTTATTGTTGTAGTTGTTCTACAAGTTTATTTTTGTTTTTGTTGTTGCTATTTTTTAGCACATATCGCTCGAAAAACTTTGGCCGATGACAGAGCAGTACATATTCCATATAACAAACACATATCCACAAATATATGTATGTATGTACATATGTGCATATGTATGCATCTGTCTCAGTTAACGACGAATATACCCACAAGTCAAATAAAGCCTGGACTTTGAAACAACTGCGTGCTCTTGTACACTATGTGTGTATGTATGTATGTGCATACATACGTACATATATACATATGTATGTATATAGATAAATAAGTGTTCTATGCAGTTTTGCAAGTGGGATTGTCTATTAAAAATACATACCATATATATGTACATAGGACAGCAACAATAATAATAAAGAAACACTAATGAATGTATGTACATATTCATGTAACTTTAAAATTGAATAAATATTAATTAAGCATTGTTTTTTTTTTTTGTATTTTAGATTGAGTGTATTAATTGCATTGATTGTATTTGTTTACTTCGTTTGCAGCTAACCAATACACAAGTAACAACACATGCATACATACATACATACATATTCATATATGTTACATACATACATACATATGCGTAGCCATACTTTAAATAGCTTTTGTTGTTGCTAGGAATGTTGATAACATTTACGAAGAAGGAAACGAATAACGGCAGCTGGAAATTGCTTCAATCAATGAACGCGTTCTCTCCCTCCGTTATTTGTAACAGCTGATTTAGGAAAGAAGAGCGAAGAGCGTGAAGCACAGTGAAGCTTCCAATAAGCTAACCAAAATTGTGACATAAGAAAAAAACTGTCACCAAAAAGAGTCTTCAAAATATAAAAGTAAACTTCAACACTTGAATCTATGTACATATGTACATACATATATGAATACATATGCATTAAACTGTCTATTATATGCAAGTATGCATATTCTTAATATATTCACTAGCTTAGTATTTTACTGTAGTTCACTTATTCCATTTTGCTGTTGTTAATAAAAACTGGAACTTAAAATCAAAAATACGTGGAAGCGTAACACGCGCCAGCCTCATCATCTGATAAGCGCACAAATACCTCTATAGGGTAATTAATCAATGTACGTATGTATAGATGTAGTATAAGTATGTATATATGTATGCCCATGTGTCTATATGTATGTGTGTACATAAATACTTTTATAGTATTTTGCATATTTACACGCGAACGTGGTTATTGTCTAAAATTTTTGCTTTACGAATTCCCATGCATGCTTATTCATACATGTTTACATACATACATACACATGTATGTATGTATACCTGTGCGATTTCCGTATATGTACGTACCTAATCTTAGTAGGTAGGTAGGTATTCAATTGTACATTTGATATTTTTGTCCTTAAATGCTGAGTTGATCTGAATAAAATTAACAACTTTAATCTAAGTTATTGTCTTTAATTTGCTATAACATTTACTAACAATATAAATAAATTTAAATATAAATAATTACAAAATATTTTTGTTTTAAAAATGGGCGCTTATTGTTCTCATATATTATACTGCTTCGTATTTTTTTAAGTGTATGTACATTTAGTATTGATGTGTGAAGTGGTGTACAAACATACATATGTACATATGTATGTATATGTATAAAATGGCGCGACCGTCAAATTATGTTAATCGCTGTGTAGCACAACATGACAATCAAAATATTATTATTTTTCATATTGCTATTGGTTCAAATGCATTTCTGATTATTTTCGTTTGTTATTAATGTATTCTAATATATGTATATGCACACACTCACTCAAGCACACACTTACACAATATGACGTGATGTTTTTCTGGTATTACCGTTTTGATTTTACAACTCGAAAATCGACTAAGGTCGAGCAGTACACATTAATTCGTCAACAGCTGTTGCACGCACACATGCCCACTCTCTCGCTCTCACAGTCAGAGAGTGCACAGTTTTATTGTAGGTAATTGAAAGGGGGCCGAAGTCAGTCGTTGCCGATGAAGTCGATCTTGGAATTTTGTTCGTGCGACTATCACGTTAGCATGCACAATTTGCCGCGCCCAATTATCGAGGTCTAAGCATAGACACAGACTGTCGCTGCCTCGCTCCATTGTATCTATAGCAGCCGGGCTAGAGCGGCCGCGGCCCCAACACTAATTGCGAGCGAGAGAGCGAGCGCGAGCGAGTAAAAAAGAGCGAAAAACACCGAAACTAGCTGTTTGCCTGTTTGGAGGCTCGGCTCCATAGTACAATTCTTTTTACGATAGCTAGCCAAAGCAGCTGGCTCTGCTCACACACATAAACGTATGCACACTCACTCAAAAATGTAGACACACACTATTCTACAATTAGTATTAGTCGGTATCAATGTATATATGTATATACATATATATATAATTGGACTCGTTTGATATTATCATAGCATTGAAAACGCAAATTTAAAGTACATTTGTTGATTACTTTCGGAAGAGAAGTTTTTTAAACATTTCCCCTACAAACATACCTACATACATTAAAAAGCAACAGTTATTTTCGAGTTTCAACATATCAGTAATTTTTTTCCACAAAATCAGCTCAATTAACATATATATTAATATTTTAGTTATATAGTATCTTAAAGAACACAGTTGCTGTTGTACGAAGACATTATTAGTACTCTGTATATAATTGATAATAAGCTACAGTCGAGTCAATTTTGCCATGCTTGTATTCTACAGTGGAGCAAAAAGCGTAGGTTTTATTAATCATCAATAATTATAAGAGGGTATTTATATTTTGCTTATTTTCTTGCTCTATACATATATGCATGTATGTATACATATTTATATACATTCGTTCTCAAAGAAGAAGTGTATGTCGTACGATTGATACTCTGTATGTCTAGTAGATATACATACATACCTACATATATTTAATAGAACGTGATGCAGAGTTGATTAAATCAATACAAATCAATATCAAGCTTTATGTTTTAAACAGACCTTACACGTGTCAGGAACTATTGTCACCAAACATGGTGTGTGTATATTCTTCTATATATGTAATTTATTTATGTATATACTCTACAAAGTCCCTATTATACTCTGTTCCCAAAGGGGAACAGGGGGGGAGTACATTGGTTTTGTGCAATATCCATCTTTGATATCCGTCTGTCCGTATGAACGGAATATTTTTCGGCGATATTGGTGCTAAAGGCACCAATAAAGGCTATAAAGGCTAATTTGGACCACACACTAATGTATGCTCCCGAATTATAAAGTGGTCTGTAAATCGGAAACGCAGTTTCTAGTTCTTAAATGAATAATTTATATGCGAATTCATTCGATCAATTACTAAACTGACATGCAATATCAAACATGACATAAATATCAAAAACAAAAGAAAACAAATATAAAAAAATTAAAACTATACATTTTCGATAAGTTTTCTACGGGAATTGACCCACGCACGTAAGTGCAGTTTGCATAGCACTTACTTCCAGCGCCACTGCCCTGGGCTTAGTTCTGTTAGCTAAAACCAAACAAGTAAGAAGGCTCTAGTCGAGACGGCTCGACTACGAGATACCCTGAACCCTGCAAAAAAAGTGATACTCCTCTTCTTTACGCTCTTATAAGCGCGCGCTCTGCTAACTGCGCAGTTGCTGCCGTGGCTTGGGGGTGGGTTGGACTGAACTTTGGACGATCTTCATGAAATTTTAAGAGTAGATTAAGGATATATGAATCTATCTATGTGCCAAATTGCAAGTCTCTAGTATTTGAAATGCGTGTTTTCCAAATTGTGGGCGAAGGGGGCGTGGCATCCAAAATCTGAAAACTACAAAATCTGCGTATACACAATATATATCCAAATATATAAAGTTGAAATCTCTAGCTAAAACGGTGTAGTAGTTACACCCAAAAAACCTAAAAAATTGAAACGAATTTTCGATTTTTTATCGATAATTTGGAAATGGGACAAGTTATCGAAAAAACAAAATAAACTCGTATTGCGTAGGTAACATACGAGTGTTCATGTGAAATTTCAGCTCTCTAGCTTTTGTAGTTTCCGAAATCTCGACGTTCATACGGACGGACGGATAGAAAATCGCTTAATGTGCGCGCACGACAGTGTGTCTACTCGTATAGTGTGTACATACATACATACATATGTAAGTCTGTATCGTGTATTAAATGTTTATTAAATAGGTAAAATGCACCTACGGGAACAGAGTATCACGCACGTTTGGTTGCACCCAACTGCAACGTTTTTACTTGTAAATATTGAAAACCAAACAAGTGAGAAAGCTGTAGTCGAGACTGGTCGACTACGAAATCCCCTGAGCCCTTCTTCGAACGAATAATATTCCAAGAATACTTCGTTTCGTTTCTCCACGCCTAAGAAACTATACATGAAAAAACTTGAACACACAGACACGCTGATCTACGATTGTATGTGTGTGAGCATTGCAAGCGCCTTACTGTCTCTCTGCCTTGCTTGCTGCGCCACATGGGTTTTGCTGCAAAAACTATATTGATTAATAATTCTGTTTCTAGACGGACAATCGTATTCATCTCTTCAGATTATGAGCATGATATTCATATCTACATATGTATGTACATATGCTAAACAAAATTGCATGTCTCTAGTATTTGAATTGCCTTTTTTACACATTTGAGGGTGTGGGGGCGAATCGGGGACCGGAATCCAAAATCTAGCAAAAAGCGAAATTGCAATAAATGATTATCTATATATATGCAGAAGACTTAGAGGCGCTAACTTTAAAAATGAATTAAATATAATTTTATAACTACGAGTCTAACACGAATGAACTCTCTAGCTCTTATATCTTCGGAAATCTACGCGTTCATACATACGGACGGACGGACAGACGGACATAGTTATATCAACTTTACCCGTCACCCTGATCAAGAATATATATACTTTATGAGGTATTCCTTCTGCCTGTTACATACTTTTAACCAAACCATTATACCCTGATTTCCCATTTTCAATCGGGTCAGGGTATAAAAATCAATTCATGTCCTAAATATTTCATTTAGATCATAAAATAAACACCAACATTTTTAATGAAAGCTATGAAACTATTGACAAAGTATTTTGGGATCAGATTCTCTTTTTCATATACTGAATTTTCAACAACTATGAATTCAAACTTGTATGGCTAATCATTACTCACTGACTAATTGGCCTGAAAAAATATTTTAATAAAAGTTATGATATAATTTTAATATATAAATTTACTTGAAGTAATTATTTTTGATTTTGATCATAAAAATAAATTTTATTAATAAAAGTAATTTCTTTTTAATAATTAAAAAAAATATTATTTTTTCTTAATTTAGTTATAAAAATTATAATTTTTACGGTCCCTGATTCAAAATATAACAAAAAGTAGGTCTATCAAGAGAGAAGTACAGCCAGAATCAACTTCCCAGCTCAAAGAGAGCATTCTTTCTACTATTTTAGGTTTATTTGTAGAGAAGACCAACTACAATCAGTCCGTCAAATTATGATAGCTTGGAGACCAACAATAAGCCCAAATTTTGGGATTATAGATAAGATACACCACCAATTTTATGCCTACGCACCACTTATTAAAAGTAGAGACCTATTAAAAGAAGAGTGTAGACGAAAGTCTGTCTTCCTAATCAGAAGCTTCTTCTAATGTTATGTTGTGTAAATATGTTTGTGTGGGTGCTTTTACAATTAGTGGGATTATAAGCGCAGAGGTGTGCATACATAGTAAGTAGGTATGTACACACATACATACATATATACATAATAATGTATGTATATATACATATTACATACCGAACAGCGCTACCAACAATGAATCGAAATCACACTACAGAAATTCTTTGAAATCGTAAAAAATGTCACTTCTTGGTGAAAAAAGCTAAATTCTCAGCACTGATGCATACATTCGTAATTGGTTCGCATACATGTTGATTACGCACACACACACTCACAATCACACACACTCGCACTTGTTTGTATGCATATTTACATTTGTATTCTTGCTCTGAAAGACTCAAAAATCTTTTGTCACTTGCTCCGCTATTGTTGTGTTGGGTGCGAGTGGAGTGTGATTATTTTTACAGTCAGCTGCAAGCACTGGACCTGGAGCCCAACGAACCCACAGCCAAGCGAGGCAGTTGATAAATGAGAAACAGATCAGAGGGAAAACAAGCGCCATTTATAAATATAGATTTGCCTTCTCTAGTAATATAAGTTCCGTTTGGCTCAGTAATGTCAGAAACATCGACGTTTGCCCGCTCGAATTCCGAAGATCTTTCTAGGTAGCTATTATCACTGTCATTCGTTGAACTGTAATCTCAAATCATAGGTCGTCCCACATAATCTGCCCAGTAATAATTACCGCCTGCAAGAGATCTTGAGGACGTGTGCCAACATTCAGTCTCTGGAATCGCTGTCTGCTTACCATCAGGTGGACAACGAGTTGAGCGACACGTACGCCTCGGCAGAAAATATGATAACACCCGATCCGTATTCATTTAGTGGATTTATATCGAACAGCTCCTGCGGCAGCGAAGATGGCTTCACCGACATCGTGCTCGAGGAGGACAATCGAATCTCATTGGCATACGAAAATCTCTGCACCATCCCACGACGACTGGCCGACAAATTTGCTGCACAGATCAAATTCCTCGATCTTAGCTACAATAACTTTCGCAATCTAAAGTTTCTTTTGTTCTTCGAAGAACTGCATACTCTCATACTGGACCGCAATAGTAATTTAGATGTAAACACTTTCCCCTATATGCTCAACCTGAAAATTTTGTGGTCAGTAAAGAAATTTGAATTCTATCACATGTACATACAAATAGATACGAGTAATGCTGATCTTCCAGGATAAACAACTGCGACATTTGCAACATAACAGACTGGATTCACAGAATAGAGCGACATTGCCCCGCGCTCGAGCAGTTGTCCTGCATGGGTAATCCAGGCATTCAGATGGCTTTCAAAAATCATGGACCTGGCTCGCCCACGACCTATGCCCGAGAATACATACTGCAAGTTCTACCCAATCTAAAATTTGTGGATGGTATTTCGCGTTATTCATTTATTAAACGAGATGCCAAAGCAGAGATCGACAGTCGATGTTTGTCAACAACAGCAGAACCCTCATCTTCGTGTGTCTCCATGACAGCACAGGGTCACGAAGAATCGACCAGCGCTTCTGAAAAGCCTAAGAACGCCTCACCCACGATCAGCTTTAAGGAACTCTTTCGACTCAAGTCAAGCAAAACGGCAAAGAGTCCGGGTGGCTCATCAAACTGATATGCATACATTCATTATATACTATATAGACAATATTCCACTGACGAACGAGTGCGAGAACTGCAACCAGAAATATGCTGATATGGGCTAGCCTTGGTATTATTCTGATCAGACATTTTATATTGCTTGCAGACCGACAGATATCTTTCATCTATTGATGTATAAAATAAAATAATAATCTATCTATAATCTATCCATGTTTAAAATTTCTGAGCTGCCAACTAAATTCCCGCTGGAACCTAATCTTGAAAATTGGAATACATTAAAAAGTTGTTATTCCTTAAGATTTTTTAATGTAGTCGGACATACCACGGTCAAATAAGTATCAAGTGATGATATCAATTTGGAATAACCGGAATCGGGAACAATTAGTATATATATATTTCATAATTTGCCAGTTGGATCACGGATAACTTCCTTTAAATATAGACCAACATAAGTTTCAGCTTTATTGTTGATTTTGTAGAGCTATCTAAGAACAATTAACCAATTATTGCTTAAACCTATTGGCACAATTAATTATAATTTATAATTGTTTATATATTGGTTTGCAGAATCAAGGAGAAATCAGATTTCAAAACAATACAAAAAAACATGGTTCACGAAGAGAATGTATTATTTTATGACATGGCTATTTTTTTATTTTTTTTTTTTTTTTGGGTTTCTATGGTTGCTATCAAAGCCAGCTCAAATGTTTAAATTGTTTTGGTTTTCATTTAATAAACAAATTAATTTAAAGTTTATATTTCATACACATTCTCCTAGTTTTATTTACGCTCTTACAAGTTTTATAAGGGATCGAATCAGCTGATGGTAAGCACCATAAGAATATGGATTGGAATTAAAAGACATGAAAGTGTATTATTTATGTTTATATGTTAGTGGATCGTGCTTGAAAAGGTATGCATCACTTTTGAAGCATATTTGGAATAATTTACGTTCTGTCGGATATTGCACCTGTTCTAAATCGATCGGCAGTAACTATTGATTAATTTGACTTGATCTCCAAATTGCCAAAAGCAGAATCTAATGATGCAATCCACTTCTCATTGTTATTGATCGATGAATGCCGTGCGGTATGATCCATGGCCTGCTCCAAAGCCCATTGTGCCAGTTTTTGAGACTCCTTACGCTTCAAACTAACTGCTTTTGAGTTTGCCAAATAGCTGCAGCACAAAAACAAACCATAAAGTGCTCGCAAATTGTGCGGATTGAGCTTGATGGCCTGCGAGTAATACGTGCGAGCTATTTCAATATTGTCCACGCCACCCTAAAAGGTATTTATGTTTTAGATACACAGCGAGAGAGAGAGAGAGAGAGCAGAAAGCAATGCTTCATTACCATGGTGTATCGGATGTCCGCAAGTCGCTGATGAATTAGATGATTGTGGGGATTATGGAGCAGAACCTCCTCCATACAAAAGGCTGCCTTGCCGAACTCACCCTCGGCCAGGTACAAGTTGCAGAGCTCCTGCCACGCCTCCTGATCCGACATGAACCTATCAATATTAGTGTAAATGTTAGTTCATTCAATTAAAACATTTCAGATAACTTTGTATACTTTTTGAGATATGAATTAAGTTCTTTAATTGCATCCATGCGTAGTCCTCGTGCTTTCATTATAGCAATTTTCCTTTTACGCGGTGCCGCATTTGTCTCGTCCTTTTTAATTATAGCATCTAATACTTCGTTAGCAGCACTGTACTGTTCCATTGCTTCCATGCGCATTGCCTTGAACTTCAACACACGCAAGCTACCTGGGAACTCGGCACTCAGCTGCTTCGTGCACTTTGTGACAATGTCAAAGCGTGCTGTGTCCAATGCAGCCACAATTACTTGTTCGAGTATCAAATGTCTTTCGTTTCCTGTTTTATGGACTTTGTCCTCAAGCACAGCGACCCACAGTTGTACCACATCTTCACTGTGGCGTCCAGACTCTTCTCGCCATTTCCTAAACTGGTCCCGGACATCTGAAAGTGCAATTCCACGTATTTTCAATTTTGATTCGTTAATATGTTGCATACAAAGATTAACTCTAGTATGTGGGTCAAACAATTTTAATCAATGAAAAGAAAGTCTATAACATATATATGCGTTCTGGTTCTTTAAACATTTACCTGACCAACTCATTTCTTCGTAGTTTAGCGACATTTTTATTTAAACTGCTATAATTTATTAATTGTCAATTTATTAAATAAAAAAAGACGAGTCAGACGGTAATCGATAGGTGGCGATAAATTCAAACGATGATTGTACCGATGTACTTTACAAATTCACTATCAATAAGAAACTATCATTTTTTATTTTTTAGTAATTATTAGTATATACAAAAATACAATAACATTTATCGCCAAGCAAAATATTATCTGCCATACACGAACGAAGAAAATTATAATTACCATTTTTATTTTTGCTTGTTTTTGTGGGTATATGCCTGTTAAAATAATTCTTGTTATTCTTATTTAATTTTAATTTCATTGATGGAACATTACTAGCATTTGCAGTTGTATATTTAGTATTTTTAGACAAGGTGGCAATCCTACCAGCGAACGAATATTAGCTCACGTTTAACTCTAAGATCTGATACGTTGGATTTGCAGCTTCAAAAACCGTAAATGGTAGTTTATTAGCTAAAGACAAGGTGCTCATAACTGAACGATACGATTGTATATATAAGTGTGGTGCTAATTTTCAGAGAAGTGTATGAAATAAAACACACGCTAAAAATGCCGCAAATGGAACAGGATACACAACAAACCTTTTTGGGGTTTGACTTGAGCACACAAAAGGTAAAGAATAAACAATTGGTAATTAATTGTTATAGTTTAGAAATTGTTTTAAGGCTTGCTTGACTATAAAAACTCCACCTCAGATTTAAGCTGCTTACGCAGGGAATGGAACCAAAGACAACATGTTATTGTGGAAGGTCAAATATTTACATATGTACATCAAATGCTAAAGTTTGCATTTCTTGTTATCAATAAGAAATTAGAACGTTCTTATCGCTCAATTTTAATATTACTAATTATATTGAAATGCGTATTACATATAAAGTCTTTTGCATACTTATGCATGAGGGCTCTTCATTAGATTTTCCTACATAACTGTTTAGAGGTGACGCAAACACTTACAGTTAATTTCCCTTTGGGTTGTCCTCTACGAATGTTTGGTCGTTAATTTTAAGGTGTGTCTGTCGTACTTACAACGTTTCTTGAATGCTTCAGCTTAAGGCCATCCTCTTGAATACTGAACTGAACGTTGTTGCCACAGCTGAAGTCAAATTCGATAGCGATTTACCGGAGTTTCGAACCACAGGTGGTGCTAACCCAGGACCCAATAAATTCGAGTAAGTCGAAAACTAATGAATAATGAGAAACTCTCTGTTTGGCTTACGAAAATATTAATTCCTTAGATACTTTGTTCAGCCGGTGATGTGGGTCAAGGCAATGGACATTGTCTTGGATCGTTTAGTGATGCAAGAGGCTGACTTAAGTACCGTTGTCGCAATTAGTGGATCTGCGCAGCAGCATGGTTCTCTTTATTGGTCAAAGCACGGTATTACGGCTCTCGAAAATTTGGATGCAGATAAATTCTTGCATGTGCAAATTGACGATTCGGCGTTTGTCGTTAACCGAACGCCCATATGGATGGATGCATCCACATTAAAGCAATGTTTTGAAATGGAGACGGCCATTGGTGGACATACCGAAATGGTTCAGAAGACGGGCTCCAAATGCTACGCGCGCTTCACGGGACCACAAATTCGCAAAATTTATCAGCAACGCACACATGCATATGAGGACGCACGGCGTATTTCGTTAGTGAGCAGCTTTCTGGCCTCGCTCTTTTTAGGAAAAGTGGCGGCCATTGATTACGCCGATGGCTCCGGCATGAATCTGCTGGATATTCGTAACAAAACATGGTCAAAAACCTGTCTCAATGCTTGTGCGCCAGATCTGGAGGATCGCTTGGGCGAACCAGTCAGTGGGTTCTCTATTCTGGGCAATGTGAGCGACTACTTCGTGCAGCGCTTCTGCTTTCCACCCACATGCAAAGTTGTTGCGTGTACGGGCGATAATCCGTCTGCTTTAGCCGGAATGCTTGTCGACAAGAATTGGCTGAGTATCTCGCTGGGAACAAGCGATACGCTTATGATGACCTTAAATGAACCTCCCAATCTTGAAGAGGGACATGTCCTCTGTCATCCAACTGAATCTCAAGAATATATGGGTCTTTTGTGGTAAATTAACAATAACTAATGAATCTCTTTTTCACGGAAAGGCCTATATCGGCTGCACGCTCATTACGATTTACACAGATCGCTCAAAAGTGTTTCATAGTTTCAGAAATGGATCACTCGTTCGCGAAGCGGTAAACAAATCTGAGGCTGATAATGACTGGGACAGATTTAATGAACTGCTTGACTCGACGCCACGAGGCAATTTCGGCAATATGGCACTTCACTTCAATGAAATGGAGATTATTCCAAAGGCCAAAGGAACGCTACGCTGGAACAAGGATATGCACATCAGCTCGCATGATGCTGCAAAAGGTGTTCTCAAGTCAGTGCAAAAGGAAACCATTGGTGTGCCAGTATTTAATCTCTCGATGCTCTTATAATAGATTTAGCTCGCCACAAATTGAGATTCGGGCATTAGTCGAGGGACAAATGCTGCATCATCGTGCTATTGCAGAGGACATGGGCTTCCACTTTGGCAGCCAGACTAATATCCTTGTTACTGGCGGTGCATCGGTCAACAATTCCATCCTGCAAGTAATTGCCGATGTCTTCAATGCACCCGTCTACAAACAAGTAAATTATAATTCATCTTTCCATAAATCAGTTTTTTATTACATCTGCTGCGTTATTTTTCAGAATGAAAGTGAGGCAGCTCTTCTAGGTGCCGCCTATCGGGCAGCATACGCGTTCCATCTGCATCAGCATAGCAAAACAGAATCTATTAAAGGCTATCGGGACTACATCCTAAGCCAGACTCCGAACCATTTAAAACTTGTTTGCGAGCCAAATAAGGACAGCGGGACTATCTACACGCCCATGCTGCAGCGATACAGGGACATGGCACATATCCTAGAGAGTCAATCTACTCATTAAGCCAATGTATAAAAGAAGAGAGCCATGTACTCAGTCAGTGGTCGTCCTCTCTTCTGCCTTTGCGTCCACGATTTGGACCTGGATCTGTCAAGTTTTTCAACTCCACATTCCAGTCTTCACTTTTTTTTTACAACGGCATATAAGACTAAAGTGCAATTAACAAAATTTTTCTGTGATTAACCATTTTTATATTGATCGATTAAACACTCACAAAAAAGCTTTTATATATGTAAATGTATTCTATTATCAAGCAAGCATCTTACTTTTTCCGGCCACCGCGCTCCTTGACCTGAAGATGCACCGTAGTGCCGCTTAGCAAGTTGTAGAACGCCATGGTATTGCTATCCTTAAAGAACATGCCCTGTAAGACAGAAATGCAACTGAGATTGCAGGATTGCATAGTCATAGTTAAGCAAATCAGGCTTACCTCGTAGAATATCTTTTGCTTTGCAGGTGGCATGCCTGTTTCGTCCTGCAACTTGGATTTAAGATTCGCAATCGGATCAGTAAGTGCAAGTGTAATGGCAATCATCTGCCCATTTAGCTTCCATTCCGATTTGTCCGTGTTCGGTACCTGTACCTGTATGGTTACAGGACTCTGAAAATCGAAGAATAAGAATATATAAGAATCGATCCATAGAAACGCATTTAGCAAATAAATAACTCATTTACTCAACATATACGATTCCTAGTGAAATATACGCTGAACTAACCTTGTGCTGAGCTATGAATTCAGCTTCGGGTATCAAATTGTCTTCAGAACGCATCTTCTTAGTGGGAGGCTCCTCTTCAATAGGCATCAAATCAACCGGAGGTGCTGGTGAAATCTGCGGCGGATTGTTAGCAGGCGGCATGCCCATGTAAGCGCTAGACCCGCCGCCATAAGGTGTCGCTAAAACATTTCAGGTTAAACTATATAGATCGTTTGATTTGAATGAGTTTCTTACGTATCATAGGAGGTCTCTGCATCATCATCACTGGATTAGAGGACTGAGGCATGCCATGCTGCGATTGTTGCTGCTGATGGTGTTGATGGAGCGACGGCGGCTGTGGTTGCGATTGGTGATGATGGTGCTGAGTGTGGTGATGAGGCATGCCACCACCTTGATGGTGCTGGACCTGGCTGTGCTGATGGCTGTTGCTGTGCTGGTTCTTGGAAGATGGCTGGGGTGGCGCTGAAAGCGTCGCCTTGTTGCCCACAGGCTTCGGACCAATTTTTTCTTTTTCTTCATCGTGCAGCAGTCCTTTGACTTTGTGAATTTGATGTATTTGATCTTCGAGCGTTATGTTAGCGCGAGCTGCTCGCGTTGCCGCTTCTACACTTGACGTGTGGCCGTCCCAGGTAACGCGATCATCCTTTTTGGTTTCCTCTTCTCCAAGCTTCTTTCCAATGACAGTCTCTTCGTCCCCCACGCCGAAAATGTCTGTACGTCGCTCCGCCAATTGTTTCAAACTGGCCTCGATCGCCGTTCCCGCTGCAAAAACATTGTCTTGGTTTATCTTCTCCACGGTGTGCTTGTCCCGTTGCTCGACCCAGCGTGGATCCAGTAGACCAATGCGCATATGTTCTGACACCTTGGATGCAGGAATCTTTTCGCCCGTAATTGGAGATATGAGATACTCATCCGTAGGCGCTTGCACTGGCTTCGTCTGTGCCGCCTTGGGATCGTATTTCTTGACCACGACCTTGTCGTGTGTGGGGGGCAGCATCGGCGCAACTGCCGGCTGCATTTTTGTAGTGGGCGTGTCCTCATCACTAGAGGCCTCGTCCATGTCTTGAACCTGGGTGTTGTCCCGATTCGTACTCACGGGTTGTCCATAAGCTGTAGCATTCTTCATTTGAATGCCCACCCGATTTTCCATTTGCGATAGCTTAACGCCACTGTCCATGTGGCTTACCAATGGTGAGTCTTCCTCCTCGTCCGACTCAATCTGCATTTCTATGTCACCTTCTTCTTCCATTAACCGTTCTTCCATAAGCACACGAGCACCAACTTCGTCTGGATTTGTTGGCGGTGGAAAGTTGCCGCTCTCAAAGGGCTGATAGTCCACTGTCTCTACTACGACGAAATCATGCCAGTCAATCTGAGCATAGGCGACACGTTCACGTTCTATTTTCTCCTCTTCACGGCGTCGCTGTGCCTCCTGATGCCGTTGCCAATTGGCACGATATTTAACCTGTTCCAGCACTTGAACCATACTAGCCCGTCCGGGAGCGCTCTCTGCACGCAGCTTGCCCAGCAAATCTTTTGGTGGAATGAGTACTTTGGTGTACTGCTCCAATAGCTTGGTGAAATATTGAAAAAGGGAATGCTGAGGCCTAAGGAAATCAAATTGAAAGTTTCGCTGTTCCCTGCTCATTAGGTTCGTAAGAAACTGACGTCCATTTCGGGCCACAAACTGAGCGGTTAACTTGACGATGTCTCTGCAAGATTGACAATTAACTATATATATTACAATATGTATTTTTTAATTACATACAAGTCCAAAGCGGAAATTGAGGGAGGATCAGCTATGAATTCGAACTCGGGTGGCGGTTCCTTTGGCACGAACTGCTGTTCCACCACCTGCTTCAAGAGCTCCTGCTGCCGCTGCTGCGCTGCGCTCGTCACAGATAACTGCTTAATGCCGCTTACCGCTGAACTGCTGTTATCTATTTGTAGGGAGAGGAATTTACTATACAACTATACTTTCGATAAACCACAATAATTACCGTTGCCTTCCCGAAATTCATTAACCTTATGCCGGTAATAGGCATGGTATGGATCTCCCCCGTTCAAGAAGTTAAATTTCGGGTTGCCGAGCTCGTTTTGCCGGATGCGTGCCTCAAACTCCGGTCCATTGCGTGCCACAAAGCTAGCGGTCTTGTCAACAATATCTAGTTAGTTAATTATTATTTATTGAGCATAAAGAAAACCTTTTCATATTTGTAAATAATAATATATGTATGTATATGTTTGTTTTGTAAAAGGATGCTTCTAACTTCCGGCGGCGGATATATAATGCCAATGATGGGCCCGGACATTGGCTTCGATTGTTCATTGTAGAACTGCTCATTGGCGTTATCCGATTCTAGTAAAGGCATTGTTAATTACTTTTGCTTCCGACTTATTTATATTTTTCAATTGATAATAAACACCAAATTTTATGCAAAGCTGTGCGAATTTAAGTGTGGCAGTAGATACAAGTAAAAAATACCAAAAATGCTATCAATATATTAAAACGTGGGTAGAAAATACATTCGGTATTTTCATGTCATTTGCTCATGGAAACCAAATTTAATTATTTAGGTATAAATATACTTAATATTTTATTTTAATACATTTATTCGCAAATGTAATGGAAATTTTTAAAAATAGTTTTTGTTTACTCTAATAGTTTTTATTATTCTTTTATTTTTAAGAAATAATTAAATAAATAATAATTAACAATTTCAATGATATTAGGTTGAGAATATATAACTTCATACATGCGTTTCTTATAGTAATAATTATAATAATATCAGGAATTTTAGAAGGATTAAATGTTATATAATATTATAACAACGAAAGTCGATATCTTTGTTGAAAAATTTATTGAAATGACATAATGTCCACACATTGGCAATTTTCGAAGCATTGTTTTATTTATTTCTAAGATGTAATTAACTGATCAAATTAAGTATTTATTATATTTAAATACATATGTATGTAATATTATTATACTAAATCTAAGTAATGCATATAACAAAATACTCATCATTTTAAAATCGGTGTCGATTCGGGAAATGTGAGCCAAACAAATATTTATTTAAAAAAAAAAATATTGTTTAATAATAACTGCAAAAAATGTATAAAAATTATACTTGTATTTTTTATTTGGAAACTCTTAAAGTTCAAGTACAATAATTATATATTCATTAATACATATCCACTCAGAATAGACACAAAATATAATATACATTCATACATACATACATGTATGTATGTATATTACATCCAATTGTATCTGTACATACATGTGTACATCAGCTCCATAAAGAAACATGTATTAGCTTAACCAAACCAAAATTGTATCCCGAAATAAAACTTTATTTGAAACTAATATTTAATATTTCAATTTTGTATATTATTTAAAATATGTTGAATATGATAAAATAAATATATATATATATATCTAAGACTATACAAATTATAGTTTTGCCCCATTTAGCACGTGCTCAGTGGATGTTGATATACATATACATACATAAATATATATACAAACAAGTAAGAAGGCTCTAGTCGAGACGGCTCGACTACGAGATACCCTGAACCCTGCAAAAAAGTGATACTCTTCTTCTTTACGCACATATAAGCGCGCGCTCTGCTAACTGCGCAGTTGCTGCGGTGGCTGGGGGGTGGGTTGGGCTGAACTTTGGACGCTTATAATTCCATTTCTAGATGGACGATCTTCATGCAATTTTCAGAGTAGATTAAGAGTATCTAAATCTATCTCTAGTATTTGAAATGCGCTTTTTTCAAATTGTTGGCGAAGGGCGTGGCATCCAAAATCTGAAAACTACAAAATCTGCGTATCCATAATATCTATCTAAATATATAAAGTTAAAGTCTCTAGCTAAAATTTTTAGCTAATAATTTGGAAATGGGACGAGTTATCGAAAAAACAAAATAAACTCGTACTGCGTAGCTAACATACGAGTGTTCATGTGAAATTTCAGCTCTCTAGCTTTTGTAGTTACCGAAATCTCGACGTTCATACGGACGGACGGACGGACGGACAGACGGACAGACGGACGGACGGACGGACGGACAGGGCTCAATAAACTTTTTTTTATGCTGATCAAGAATATATATACTTTATGGGGTCTGCGACGTCTCCTTCTGCCTGTTACATACATTTTCAGAAAACCATTATAACCTGAATTCCCATTTTCAATGGGTTCAGGGTATAACAAACATACATACATATGTATCTACATTGTATGTACATACATATGTACATATCTTACTTATTTAAAATAATTTTATGTGAGTCATAACTTTGAAATTTGTGTTTATTACATTGGTATCGAAAAGCTGTCAAATATTATCGCATTGCACGCAATGCAATTAATCAAAAATACAATTGAACAATCTACAAACATACATACATATGTACATATATGTATGTTGGTATATCTACATATATTTACATGTATGTATGTAAATGTGCATACACACATATATACATTAGTAAAACGAAATCTGTGTTGATCTTTGTTACGCATCTTTTGCATTGCTCACTATATGTATGTATGTACACATGTATGTGTGTTTGTATGTATGTATGTAGCTATTTCTATATGTACATATGCCATATATTTTACAAACAATGAAATGTTCGTATTCCCTGCATCTACGTATGTATGTACATATATCTATACATCTACATATATGTATGTATGTATATACATATGCCTACATATGTAAGTGACAATATGTATGCACGTCTGTGTGCATATCGAGATTTTGTCACACCATGTAAATCGTGAATGTATACACATATGTATGTACATATGTACATATATGTCTTTTAGTCAGAAATTAAACATTTGAAAGTCCACAACAAAGAAGAAGGGACAATCAGAAATATATACATACATACGTATAATGCGTAACTGTATGTAAGGGTATGCGTATATGGCGAAGAATCAAAACAAAATCGAAATTGTTTTTTTTTCCGCTTAGACTAATAAATACCCTATTTAAGAGAGTGGAATAATGAATCTCTTTGTTCTAGCAATTCGAATTAAAAAATACAAATATTTGATGGATCATATTGTTGACACCTAGAATAACTAGTATGTAAATGATTTGGGCGACGCATATGCAATATATAAAAAAGTAGAAAATTGAATTATTAGAGAATTAATTACTCAGAAGCTTGTAGAGATGAATGGAATTAAACATGGAGCAGAGCAGAGGGTATTTCAGAGTTAGCATTAAGGTAAAGCGTTTCTCTGCTTCTCTCCGAGAGACAACAGAGCTGACGATTTCAACTGCGCTCATTCTGATAATGACAAAGCGGAGCTCAGCTCAGCTCAGCTTCGAAGTGTGTTGCGATTTGCATATCAATTCAGTAATGTCCGAATCGCCATAGAGCTAGTACTGTTCGACTTTGTGTGAGTTTATTAATTTCTTATCAATAGACAGTGTAATGAGTGCAATTGCCTATTATGTTTTTGTTTGAAATAAATAGATCGAATCTTGTTTTCGTAGAACGTTGTCTGTCACATTGTGAAAAACCCATCACATCACAAAGGAATTTATAATGAAGCCAATTGCTTACCTTTGGCTGTTTAATCTCGTAATATTAGCGGCTTCATCACCCCCGTCCGGCTCTACTGCTAACGTGCTTGCGTTTCAGCAATGTAAGTGTAATTGATCAAAGTCAGTCAAGTATTAAATAATCTAAATATAGATCATGTATTTTTGGATCAAAGCAACTAAAATTCAACCTGAAATTTGTTTACTCTTAGTCCAGCCATTGTTTTGTTGAAATGTCTCTACAGTCGTGGCTTACCATGTAAACATTTTGTTCATACACGCATACATACTTACACATATATGTACATACATACACACATATGTACGTATATTCTTACCCTAAAATTTCCATTCCGAGCCGCCGACAATAAGCAATAACAAAATTTCTATTCAGTTAGAGAAGAAGAAGAAGAAGCACAGACACAGCATATAACACGTACATATAGCGTATATCGTGTGATTTTGTGTGTGAATGTATTAATATGTAGATAGGAAGTAGAACGCTTGGAAAGGTGCTCGTCACTGGATTTATTGTGGGCCCTCTAATTGCCTATTTCACTGTGACCAATAAAAGAGAGCAAATGAAATATAAGACAAATATCATATCGGAACAACATAAATTGTAATTTGTATCATAGGAATTCACCAATCTGCTTAATTAGCTTTTAATAATAAAAACATCAGTAATATTTATCGCTTACACAGTTCCATTACAGTTAACATTCATCTTCTATTTTTAACTAGTGTAGGAAATATTTACAGATATCTTTAACACTTTTGTATACCTTACAGCTCGCATCAGGTTGCGGAAGGATGTAAGAGATTACCTTAATGGTATAACACCTGCTGAATGGACGGGATTCTTAACATCAGGAGTTGATTCGATAAACAGACAAAAAAGGTTGGGCATTGCTTACAATTGAAAAACAATTTTGGAAAGTTTAAGAAAGAAACATTATATTATAAGCAATTAAAAAAACAGAGATGAGATTATTGCTTTTGTGCAATCGGAGAAAATATATATAACGTAGAGAATAAATGTCATTTGGCTCCTTAAAGTAGATTGATATACCCATGTTTATCAGCATGTTTCTATAGAATGAAACTTTTTGAAAATTTAGATATAATTCGAAACTTGGGTTATAAAGCCGTAGCACAAAGTACAAAAGGTATTCATCATAATTCAAAGTAAACTAGATTATTAAACTATTTCTTATCGATATGAATACATACATAAATATCTACAGTTTCAATAATTCTCCGTTTCTGTATAGAAATCAAAGCAAGAAACCCTACACATATACATACATACTTATATAAAGACAATAGATAATACACTTTCTATATCCTGACGACTCATGGGTATTTACAACAAATTTTAATTGAAATATCACAAAAGCTGTGACTTTAAACAATTGACCAATACGATTAAGGAAATATAAATTGGATTGCTTTGGAGCTCATATGCGATAACGGAGTACAAACCGAAACTGTAAATGCACAACAGAGCTGTTATTTGTAAGTTCCTTCTAAATTTGTGATCTTTAACTTGAATGATCATTAGCTAACAAAATTGAATGAATGCAAATGACTGAGGAATTAGAGGTATTGCAGATGATAGCAGATTAATATACAGACATCCAATATTTAACTGACAACTTATAAACTTTTCATATGCATTGTATTTAGGCTGGAGGACAACCTTTTAAGCTCGCAGATCACAGTCCAAAATGGCAGTCTCTCACATGCCCAGTTGCTGGATACTCTACCGAATGAAAAGTCAAAGCTTGACAGTGAAATCGCTCTCAAAATCCTAAAGGGGAGTTTGTTCATGTACAACAGCAAGTGTCTCCCCAGAGGCATCAGCGGAGACGAGTGCCGCGCATACCTTGCGACGAAGCCACTGCCCGAAGGCAGCGCCCTGAGCGTGGAATGCAATCGGTTGCTGCACAGTCCTCGTACAGGTCATCACGCCTTCAGGCGCCTGCTGCCACGCCACTACAAGAATGGCTTTCACGAGGCGAGTGCAGTGAAGAGATTTTAAGCTTACGCCATAGCCGCTAATTAAGATGTTATTTGCCTCTTCAGATGTTTGGAGAGAATGAGTTGCCTGGGGCCTGGTCTATCAGCATGGCTTTGTACGATCGTGATAGTGATTCTCGGTACACAAGTGGACCAAGATCAAGAGCCAACGCCGATAGCAGCGAGCATTCGAATCTAGTTCTGGTTCAGTTTGCACAGTTTGTAGAGCACGACATGAGCAAGCCCGTTTCCCAATCTATGAGTATGATAACCTATTCAGTCCGCACGAGAGAGTTGAAATGGAATTATTTATCTCTTTTATCTCTCCAGGCAATGGATATCCGATTGAGTGCTGCAATCGCAATCAGAATAACTTGCAGCCCCGTTTCCACCACCCTCTGTGTGCACCAATTCTGTACAATGATAAGAACAATTGGCCCAATTGCCTGAACTATGTGAGGAGCGCGCTTGCTGTGGGCGACAGATGTACCTTTGGGGCTGCGGAGCAGGTAGGTGTAGTTGTACCTAAAATATCTCGCTGCCAGGACTAACCCGTATTATCCTGACAAATACAGCTGAACCAAGCTACTGGAAATCTAGATCTGTCCCAGCTCTATGGATTCACCGATGTCGCTGAACGCAAAATGCGAACGCTAACTAACGGCGCCTTGAAGTCCACCTCGACCGGGAACCTGTTGCCGATGACGCCGGACGATGAGGATCATAGATTCTGCGCGTGGGACAACAGTGCCAATGCGACTACTTGCTTCATTGCAGGAGACTCCCGTGTTAACAGCAGTCCTCTCTCCATTCTAGTCTACACGATCTTTATGAGAAATCACAATCGCATTGCAGCCGAGCTGCTGTCACGGCACAAAAACTGGAGCGATGAGCAACTATTCCAGGCGGCCAAGGCAGTAAATATCGATATATATCGGCGCATTATCATGAGGGAGTGGCTAACCGAAGTACTGGGAGAGGCAACGGCCACTGAAGTGCTTGCCACGCCCCCAGCAACAGCTGACGAACAGCTTTCGGAGGTGTCCAATGAATTTGCAGTGGCTGCAATTCGCTTCTATTTCTCAATGCTTCCGAATGTACTCCACAACCTGGCCTCAGAAAACGAAGTTGTCTCATCTAACAAGTAAGATGACTATCCCCTTTTATATAATGTTCTTTATCGTTTTATTGTCGGTTTGTTTAGTGAAATCTGTATATACCGTAAGCCCGACCAAAATGGTAAATTAGGTCTGTTATTTGTAGTAAATTGGCAAATATACAATAGAATATGTAGACCAAATGCTGAAATTTCAATTGAAATTTGTGCCCCAATTGGCAAAAGTACAGAGCAACCAGCTTCTTACAAACGCGGGGTATCCCTAAAATACTTTTTTATAGAAATTGCAATTAAAGTTATGAGTTGATTTCATACCAGTTTTCTCATAAGCAAAACAGAAACTATACCTTCATTGGATTTAGAAGTTGTACCTTAACATTTGAAACTGTTGATTCATATATATACTGTTGATTCCTTTATATATTAATTGTTTTTTTTTGTTTTGTAAACTTGTATTATTGTATTGTATTATTTAGTATCCAAATGAAATTTTCTTTTATTTTTTTAAATATATATATTTGTAGCAAGGTTCTTCCGCTTACAAATCTTTTTGAGCTGAAAAATGAAATATACCGACCCCAAGTTCAATATACTTCCAAGAAACTGAACGAAATATTGCTGAGTCTACTGCATGAGCGTGCCATGAAAATGGATCCATTCTACGTGGGCGCTGTAAGTATTTCCTGAAATAAAAATTAAAGCAAAGAAGACAGTTCCAGTTATGAGTACGACACAGTTTGATTAAAATGTCAGCTCATCAAAGCATCTTCCAGTCGCTCACGCCCGGGTAGAGCAGTTTTACTTATTTTATTTATATTTGAAGCGAGGCTAAAAATAATTCTCCATTGCAGATTGTGTGGCATGAACCGACAAAACCAGCGCATGCCGATGTTTTAGCATTTGACATTCAAAGAGGACGAGATCATGGACTTCAGCCTTATTACAAGTACTTGGAAGCATGTGATAACAAAAACATTAATGATTGGGCAGACTTTGAAGCTGTTATTCCTAAAAAGGTCAGTAAATAGTTTAGATATTGTTCATTTCATCATTTTTTTTTTCGTATTTGAATCATGCAAGAATTAGTTTACGTGGCGATTTCAATTGTAAATTTGTAGTTCTCTCTTATAAATTTATTTAACTACTATTGCAGATTGTTGATAAACTAAAGAGTGTATACCAAAGCTGGCGAGATGTGGATCTTCTAATCGGAGGAATTTCAGAGAAACCCATTGACGGAACTGTTGGACCAACCTTTAAGTGTATATTGGGTAAGACAAAGACTTGATAACGGTAGAATGTACTTGAAATGTACTTTGAAACGAACGTCCGAATCTGAAATCTTTCTAGCTGAGCAATTCTCGAAAATACACCAGCGTCATCAGCAACGGAAATCGCCGACTGACGATACTTTACTGAGAGCATACAGTTCCATAAACGGAACGAAACTATTGTGCCTGAACTCCGATATGGTGTCTGTGCCACAGAACATATTCCAATTGGAGTCCAACAGGTGAGTGCTACTACATATATGTACATACAACTCTTGCGCAATACCAACGCAAATCACAGCCCACAAGAGTCGCTATCAAAAATGACAAGACGGCCGGCGCTGAGTCAGAGCGCAGTGAAAAAGTTGATTTGCTTTTAATATAATGTTAAGGACTCGACAGATAAGCAGCTTAATTGTAAATGCATACGCTCAATAATATATTACGTTCATTTGCAGCAATCGGCTGGTTAAATGTAAAGATATTGGATAACAACGTCGGAAGTCTGGAGAGCTTTGAGTCCATAAATCCGAGTTGCACCAAGACTAACTTTGATGATGTTCCTAAATTCAGGTTATAAGTCTTAATTAATAACCAATTGTTAAATATCGGCCATATATTCAATAAACAATATACATCTTTAGTAGCCTATTGCATATTATAGTATATTTGTTTGTGTTATCAAACTTATTAAAAACTTTTATCTATCTATATACTTCGATTAAATTTCAGCTGCTCTACATATATGTACTGTATATCTCTCTTATTTGATTAGAATATATATACGGAAAACATCGGATTTTTCACGAGGTGAAAGTGTTAGTGTTGTAACAAGTCTATCTTGACGTCCGTAGGTTCATACGTACGTAAACGCTTCTGGGTACCCTGGTCGTATTGGGTAAAACTGTACTCTTCTCCTTCGCCGGTTCTTAAAGTAAATTATTGGAATAAAATATTCATTTTAAAGTAAATGCACATTTTCTTATTATACATTGTTTTCTTTTATTACATTTTTTTTTTTTTTTTATTATTTTAATGAAATGTTTTTATTTGGGCATATCTGACAAATATACATATCTTTACACAATATACCATCCAATTTTATAGAGAATAGAGAAAATAATTAATTGAATATATATACATTCAGACCGAATAACCATTAGATGGCTAGTGCATAAAACCAGTATACTTTTTTTCACTGTGTGATCGAGTATATTTAGACTAGCAAAGAGTTAAAGTCTTTATTAAGCGGCGTTATTATATGATCAAATAAAATACTCCATTGATTATGAAAGTATTAAGTCGCTTATTCCGCAGTGCACTTGAAAGTTATCAAAAGTTTCGGATGACAAATAGCCTTGGATATGAGATTGTGACAGCTTAAAATAATGATTTATTTACATATACATGTATACAATATGCGGATTTCTTCAACTAAACATTTCAGCGAATCTATATGGATAACCTTTTCTCCAGCATATCCTGTAAAATTGCAAAATTATCTTTTGCCCTGTAAAATCGAATTGTTAGGGTTAGGTTGTTCGTAATTTTTTGAAATAATTATTAAATATTAAATTTAATTGATTTATTCAAATTGATCTACTATTAGATGACTAGAAAATGTGCTTTATTCAAGTCGTGGGAATGTAATGAACTGATAAAATTAACAAATAGAATTTTATTGTTACTTTTTGAGCTGTTCAATGAATTGAAGCAGCCCTATTATATAAAAATATGAATATGAATATAAATGTATGTATGGGCATAAAAATATATATACACGCATATCTTTATGTGTGAATACTTTTGGTGATAGCATTTCAGCATTTCAGCATTTCAGCATATAGCTTTGGGAATACGTAGCAGCGAAAACAGAAATAATAATACATATATGCAATGAAAACAAAAACAAACAGGTAGATAAAAAGTTTTTTTCATACAGTGAGATAAGAGTTACTGAAACAATTTCGAGCAATCAATTAATAGTCGGTGTGTGTGGAGAGCCAACTGATATCGCTCCATTGGCCCATTGGCCCATTGCCATTGGCAGTTAGTTCAAGTTTGATTCGCGGCGTGTCGAGAGTGGAAGTTTCTACAAGAGTAGTGCAGTATCTGAATATCTCGCCTAAGGTAAACCATTGCTCATCTCGCGCATATGTCGTTGTTGTAGGAGGGATTCGCTGCCCGATTGATAACAAAATTTGGCAGATATACTAAATAAATCAAGATCTGAATGATAAAGAAAGTGTGCATGTCAGCGATTGTGGTTATGATGTCACGAGAATAATCAGCTTTTGAGAAGCACTAAAAATCAACTGAATCGTAATCAGAAACTAAAATTATATTGATTTGCGTATAATAACTGGGCTTATGTAACGGGCATTGAATAAAGATTGCTTCATACAATAAGAATTTCCAAACGCAATGCCATAAACGGAAAATTGTGGCATTGACAAAAGGGTGCAAAAGCAAAGCAAAACCAAAAGCAAGCGCTCAATTCGGTGTTTATCTAATCAGCACAGCAGTCACCACATTCACGAGTCCACAGGTGTATTCAGCGAACTATATTGAATATATATGTATGTGTATTTATATATATTGTGTTCACACTAAAAGAGATTTTATATATAATTATATTTATATATATATGAGTACTGCCAGTATTGACATTTATAAACTAAAATGATTTTAATTGAAATCTCAGTCGCGCGGTATTCAATTCACGCATTGCAAAACAATAAATAAGAATTCAATCGCACTGCAATGGTCAAACCAACTAACAGGACCTTAAGATATTTTCGACCCATAGTGGTGACGCGTAGGTGAATATTTCGAACACCTAAAAACTTAAATATGAATAGAATCGGGTTAATGAATTGCGGAATACTCCTTCCATATTGTAAATTACTGCTTAGAAACATGTTGGACTCTATTCGTGGCCTTAAGACCATATTTTGAAAGGATCTCTTTTTATACCCTGAACCCATTCATAATGGGAAATTAAGGGAACCCATTCATAATGGGAATTCAGGGTATAATGGTTTTGTGAAAATATATGTAACAGGCAGAAGGATACGTCGCAGACCCATAAAGGATAAACAAATAAGTTGATCTAGCCCTGTCCGTCTGTCCATCCGTATGAACATTAGGATTTCGGACTCTACAAACCTAGAGCTGAAATTTTACATGAATACTCGTATATTAGTTACGCAGTACGATACGCAATCGCAAATTCGCTTCCATTTTTTACGTTTTTATACCCTGAACCCATTGAAAATGGGAATTCAGGGTATAATGGTTTTGTGAAAATGTATGTAACAGGCAGAAGGAAGCGTGGCAGACCCCATAAAGTATATATATTCTTGATCAGCATCGAAAAATAAGTTGATCTAGCCCTGTCCGTCTGTCCGTCCGTCTGTCCGTCTGTCCGTCTGTCCGTCCGTCCGTCCGTATGAACGTCGAGATTTCGGAAACTACAAAAGCTAGAGAGCTGAAATTTTACATGAACACTCGTATGTTAGCTACGCAGTACGAGTTTATTTTGTTTTTTTCGATAACTCATACCATTTCCAAAATATCGATAAAAAATCGAAAATTCGTTTACATTTTTGAAGTTTTTTGAGCATTACTTCTACACCGTTTTAGCTAAAGACTTCAAATTTGTTTATTTAGATAGATATTATGAATACGCAGATTATGTAGTTTTCAGATTTTGGATGCCACGCCCCCTTCGCCCCCAATTTTGAAAAAACGCATTTCAAAAACTAGAGACTTGCAATTTGGCACATAGATAGATTTAGATACTCCTAATCTACTCTGAAAATTTCATGAAGATCGTCCATCTGGAAATGGAGTTATAAGCGTCCAAAGTTCAGCCCAACCCACCCCCAAGCCACGGCAGCAACTGCGCAATTAGCAGAGCGCGCGCTATAAGTGCGTAAAGAAGAAGAGTATCACTTTTTTTTGCAGGGTTCAGGGTATCTCGTAGTCGAGCCGTCTCGACTAGAGCCTTCTTACTTGTTTAGACATAACTTCTACACCGTTTGAGCTAGAGACTTCAAATTTATTTATTTAGATAGATATTATGGATACGTGTTTTTTTTTAGATTTTGGATGCCACGCCCATCCTCGCCTCCAATATGCCAAAAAGGTTTTCAAATACTAGAGACTTGAAATTTGTCCAATACACACATTTGGATGCTATTAATATGTTCTGAAAGTTTCATGACGATCATCCATCTAGGAATGGAGTTATAAGCTTCTAAAGTATACTGCGCAGTTAGCAGAGCGCGCTTACACATGCTTAAAGAAGAAGAAATTAGTTTTTTTTGCAGGGTTCAGGGTATCTCGTAGTCGAGCCGTCTCGACTAACGCCTTCTTCCTTGTTTAATTTATTGTATCTGGTTTTATCAAATATAAATATTTTATTTAATTTACTACGTACATAATATATTGAAAAAGTTAAAAAAGAATCTTCTCAAATACCATGTAAAGAGCACAACAATATTTGAAGAAAGTTTTGGCGATAAAAACATATATATTGATACATATACATTTATATATATATTTATATATATATTTTTATACCCTGAACCCATTGAAAATGGGAATTCAGGGTATAATGGTTTTGTGAAAATGTATGTAACAGGCAGAAGGAGACGTCGCAGACCCCATAAAGTATATATATTCTTGATCAGCATCGAAAAATAAGTTGATCTAGCCCTGTCCGTCTGTCCGTCCGTCTGTCCGTCTGTCCGTCCGTCCGTCCGTCTGTCCGTCTGTATGAACGTCGAGATTTCTGAAACTACAAAAGCTAGAGAGCTGAAATTTCAATACGAGTTTATTTTGTTTTTTCGATAACTCATCCCATTTCCAAATTATCGATAAAAAATCGAAAATTCGTTTACATTTTTTAGGTTTTTAGGGTATAACTTCTACACCGTTTCAGCTAGAGACTTCAACTTTATATATTTAGATAGATATTATGAATACGCTGATTATGTAATTTTCAGATTTTTGATGCCACGCCCCCTTCGCCCACAATTTGGAAAAAACGCATTTCAAATACTAGAGACTTGCAATTTGGCACATAGATAGATTTATATATCCTTAATCTACTTTAAAAATTTCATGAAGATCGTCCATCTAGAAATGGAGTTATAAGCGTCCAAAGTTCAGCCCAACCCACCCCCAAGCCGCGGCAGCAACTGCGCAGTTAGCAGAGCACGCGCTTATAAGAGCGTAAAGAAGAAGAGTATCATTTTCTTTACAGGGTTCAGGGTATCTCGTAGTCGTATTATATATATATACATATATAATTGCTTAATTTGAAAAGTGTGAAAAATAATAGAGTGTATATTGGGAGGACGAAAAACATTAGAGTCTCGTGTGCAGTCCCCATAAGGGAGGAAGCTGTTCCAGCTATTCCATAGTTGTACGTAATTATTTAATGCATATCATAATCGGATGTCTGTTTACTGTTCTGATTAGTGTACCATTGGGAAGTTTTTCTAAAAATAATTCATTTAGTGATTTTCTATGCAAAAACATACTTTCAACTGATAAAGACAAAAATAATCAAGATTATTTATGTCACGTTTAGATTGATTTATCGGTAAATACCCTGAGAATGAGAATTAGAAAATTGGTTTCATATAGATTGCCTACTATGAACAGTAGTATCCGATTTGTAAATACCCATGAGCTCACAGTGTACTGAGCTGCTGTATTTAACAATTTCATCTGTTATATAATAAAACCTGTAATTCTTTTTGATTTATTGTAATAGATACTATTCCAAATTAAAAATTTGTATATGTTTTCATTTGGTTTGCATATACTGTGAGCCACTTGAATGAATATATGTGAGTATTTTTTGTGAGAACTGTGTGGACTGGTAGAAGGTATGGCATTGTAAATATTATTTATCAAGATGAAGTTCTAAGTCGATATAGAAGTGTCCACAAGAACGCAGATATCTCGTATATACTATAAGGCTAGAGACTTGAAAGATAGTATAGGTATATTTTATTTATTTATTTTTTTTTTTATAACTTCTTATACATTATCAATACCAATCGAAATATTCATATGCTTTTTAAAGCGCAACTTGAATATCCAAAGACTGTTGGATTCAAGTGTACTAAGCTGATTCCTGCAACGAATACATATATTCTGATATTCCCACATTAAGTAATAATTAAATATTTAAATAATATAAATATTGCAAAATATTATTGCTTGAGTTTGATACTGAAATCGGTATAAAATACTTGCTTCTTAGCTCTGAGTATCATTGACCTGGATTGTAAAAAGAATTAAGAAATTATGTCTAAAGTTATATGAGCTAATATGGTTCTTATACATCATTTATACATTATTTCTTAACGAATAGTAGCCTACCATGAGATTATTTTAACATTTCTGATAGTATTTATGATTGCTTCCTTTTCATTTCTTAGTAGTATGGTGCGAAACGGTTATGATAATGGAGCTCACTCCAGTGATAAGTTCGCTGAAGGTTACGAGAACGACGATAGTAAGCCGACATATGCCTTGGATCATTTGGTCACCTTTAAATTGAAAAATGAGGCAGAGGTTAAACAGCCGAAAGAGAAAATGAAATTGTTAATAGAACTGGATAAGACAGGGGGGATTTGGCCTCATAAGATGTATATGTGCTTCAATGGTCAATGGCTGCTAATGCTTAACAAGGACATGAAAGAGATCGAAAACTTTCCGGGCAGTCTAATAACAGAGCCAACAGCCTTTATAAGTGACGATCCACTAGAGACATATAACAATATCCTGATATTCTCTGTTCCGGGAATCTCGCTGGGCAATACTGAAATGCACATATTTCAAGTAAGTTATTGATTAAGTGAAATGTAGCTTTCCTTTATTAGCATCAACTTATAGGTTAGTGATGTGAATGCTGTGCATTTGGTTGAAGATCTGCGCAAGCTAAGCAGCGGCTCGCCCGTCACTGTGGACCGCAACAAGACACCCATACGCTTGCCCAAGCCCGAACGTCCTGGCAACCAACAGGCAAAGGATCAATATGGAATTGCAGCAGCCGTCGCGGGAATTGCCGCTGAGAAGAATGCTCAAGATCGCGAGCAAACCGATCGCGATGTCCAAGTGCTCAATCACTGCTTGTAAGTACACGAGTATCGAATATAGAGTGTCGAGTATCGAGTTGTCTCTAATTTAAACTTGCTTAAATTAAATTGGAATGCATTCATTCATTACGTGTGTATTGTCCGAGCTGATAATAGTTATAGAATTGACAATATTTCTGTATCTTTGTGAAAATTACTCATTTATTATTATTTATTACTTATTTCTTTAACACAGTGAGGATGTGGAGCGATTCATTGCAAGATTGCACTATGCTGCTGAGGCACTGCGTGAGCTGGAGAGTCGTAAAAATCAGCATAACCCTCATGGAGAAGGCTTACTGGTTTTGCGGTCACGTCCTCCCATCGAGACAGAGTTCTATGACATTCTAGCCAAAATAAAATTGGCGCTCAATTTTTCAGTCAAATTGCAGAACCATTTCAGCAAGAGTGCTGACCCAATTCACAATGTTTTTATATCTCTGCAAACCATTGTGAACGTCTGCAATGACGTCTACGCCGGGACTCATTTGCCGGAGAGCGTAGTGAACCCTCTGTTACGCCGAGAAACGATTGGTTATTTGAATGCCACGCTGGACTCCAATGAGAAAAATCTCTGGCTTAGTCTGGGCCCGAATTGGACAGTCCCAAAAGATCAATTCAAGGATCACGTAGCGAAATATCACCCTATTTTCTATGATGACTGGTCACCAGATTGGGTGGTGGATGAGCCGGTGGCGTACTTAGCACCTGTGCTTAAGAAGACCCCAACGTCCTCACCAGTGGGCGTTCCTCTAAGCCCTACAAGCAACCGCACTTGGCTCACTCGACTTCAGAGCCGCAATGTGAATATCGCAGAGGTTGCCTATAATAAGACAGCCACAAATGATAAGGAACTAAATGTTGCAAAGGGTGAATATTTGGAGGTAGGTTGTTATCTTCTATGATTAAATTGGTAAGAATTCTAAATCTTTACATTACGCCGTAAACATTACGCAGGTAATAGACGACTCTAAGAACTGGTGGAAAGCACGAAACTCTTCCGGAAACGTTGGCTACGTACCGCACACCGTCTTAATCCCTTACAATTTTGATCCCGTACTTAATAGGAATATGCGCGACAATGAGTCACTGGCCTCAGAATCTATAGAGAATGGAGATGGGGAGGTAAACAACCCAGTTTACCGCAACACGATGGCGATGTACGTGCCAAATGGGGACCGTGAGTCACAGCAACCAGTAGGAAATTCGAAAATCATGCCTCGTTCCTACTCAATGCCCAATGTACCGGTTCCTCCACCAATGCCACCGGCAAGCGACAGTCAGACTCCTACTCCGAGTGGAACCCTCAAACGCAACATGGCCGCTGCTGGAACCCTTGCAGGTGTGTTCCAAAAATACTTCCCAATGATTAGCTACAACGTCACTTGATAATGTCATGGTGTTTCAACAGCAATGCGTGCTCGCAACGACTGCGATGCTGATGATGAGGCCTACCTCATGCAGAGCGATGTTAACGATGAACTGAAGGTCTTGCTCCAACAGAGACAGCAACGCAGGGATCTGGAAATTCTAAAGACACCCGAGATATTTATTACACAGAACTCCAAGCCCAAGGAAGTGGAGGAGTGGCTGCGCGGAAAAGGATTT
This sequence comes from Drosophila borborema, assembly GCA_030914335.1. Lineage (NCBI taxonomy): Eukaryota > Metazoa > Arthropoda > Insecta > Diptera > Drosophilidae > Drosophila > Drosophila borborema. The sequence goes on from JAUESP010000309.1 coordinate 1,373,304, forward strand.
TCCGATAATATTATCAAGCGACTGCATACGCTAAGCGGTGAGGAAATATTCGCGCTTTCTCCTCACACCATCGAGAGCTACTTTGGACAGCGGGAAAGTCGTCGCTTGATATCACAGATTGTGCTACAGAAGAATTTCTGCGAGGTACACTTGTTTCCTCTATTTTTATAAACTTTATTTACAATATTCATTTTCATTTTTCAGTACAAAACAATTCGATCCTCCGAGTTGTCTGCGAAGCTAGCGCGTGCCAGGCAAAAGGCTGACCAATCAAACAGCGATCCTAATGAAGTCTTCTAGGCATCCTGCTTTACTCTATGTTGAGTTTTGCATTGGCGGTTGATTTGAGTATTTCGAATCAAATGAACTTTACGATTATGTGGTACCAAAAGAGAAACCTTTAAATTCTTTCATTTATTTATAATGTTTTGTTCATTTATATTAATATATACATATCTGTACATACTATACAATATGAAAATAAAAATTGTAAAATAAATCCTTAAATATCTCGCGGATTAAATGCTATACTCAGCATACATAGCGAGTGGAAAGTTTATTTCCTATAATACGTGCTTACTTATTATTCACCTGTTGACTTTTTTGGTACTCAAGACCTGTGTTAGGTACTCTTGTACTTTAACATGTTCAACTACATTTATTAGTGGAATCTGGCAAAACACATACATATATGTAATTGCACCATTGGCACACTAAGACACATTAAATGAGTTTTAGCTCTGTTAATGGTCAAAGAGTTTTCAAAATTTTGTATTCAAGGCCTAATGACAAGTTAAAATGAAAAATCATACAACATAAATGAGTTGTTCTAACTATGTACAAATACAGTGGCGGAGCTACAAATTATTAGATGGGGTCCTATAAATTGCAGTGCCATTTTATGGTACATTGAAATCATTTACGTTTATGAATCTATTTAAACGCTTTTGTACTTATTTTTCGTAAAAAAAATTAAACCCATTTTAAGTAAAATGCGAAATACTTAATATGCATGAAGTAATTTAATTCATCGCTACAAATCTTAGTTTTAGTCATTTGTATGTGTGGCACGATGTAGAGTACTGTCTTTATCAATTTGAATTTAATTTAATTGCAGCACACGATTTTTAAGATATATTGACTGAAATCCCATCACAAGCTTAAGATTGGTATACCTTGGGCTGAAATATAGATGATAGATAAATAGATGACAGATAGATAGATAAATAAATAGGTAGAGAGATAAATATATAGGTGTTATACAGATTCAATATTTATACACTGTAGAGCAAATTAACATGAAAAGAATTTATTTATTTATAAGGAATGTTTATTTAAACTTAACTTTAACCTACTAGAGGGGGTGCAGGTATTGAAATATAAAGTTGGTAATAGAATATTACAAAATTTTACTTTTTGATGTCTTCCCATAAGGTGCGTGAAATTGTAATAATCAACAACAAAGATGTTGAATGTTACAAAACAATATTATATGTATTGCAAAGAGAGTGGAGAGATCGGATGCTATAACACATATTAACGGCGTGATGGAGTATATTGATTGTCAGGAATGTTGTATTGAAGCAAGAGACTCGGTTGTCATGATAGATATAACTTTAAATATTAGAAGTATGATATACCAACAAATGTTTATCTTCTAAAGTTTTAGAGATCCCTGAGCAGTTGTTCATCTCTTCAACTGATGATAAAACAAATATGTTCATGTATTTTTGAGTGTCGGCTGTATTTATAATAATTTGTATTTTGGATCCTTATCCCAAAAAATTTACAGTTACGTTATCACTAATTCGTAACTATATCTCAAACAGTTAGACACTTAATCCCTAAAGAATAAAGAAGTTAAGCTCCAGCAGACTCCTTCCTGACTTCTGCGATAAAAATTATGCACATAATTTTAGACCGAGAATGAGTATTATGCAGTCGGTAGTGACCGACTGCAATATGCTTACTAGTTTTTTATACTTATCTCCATAATATGTTTAGCAATATTTCCTGTGTTTTTTGACTGACACGAGGCCCCTAGAGCCCCCGTTCGTATACCTCTGATGCTGTACATAGGTGTAGAGCATATGCTAGCTTTCGGCTTACGGTTTAATAAGTTGCGTTCTACTAATAGAAATCAAAGGCGAGTGCGTATACATTTGCTATCTCGTTAATTATGTTTCTGTACCAGTATGTAAATAATAAGACATTGTAAAAAGTTGCAATATTATGTTATGTTCAAAATGGATAATTAATGAAAACAATTGTCCATATCAACGTCACGCAAACGCAACGCCAGTTTGCGTAACATATTCAAAAGAAAAGCTTTCTAGGTCACAGATTTTGATTCCGATGCCGATGCCGATGTCGATTCCATACGACATTTGTCGCATTACAACAGCCGCACTCCAAAAAGGTCGATGGGGTTACGTATGTTTTAATGTATATATATATATATATAAATGTGTGCGTGTGTGTGCGTGCGTGTGCATTTGTGTATGTCCAACTTAGTATTTCATATGCGAGCTTACCTTAAAGCTATACAAATGGCTTTTGGCCCAGATTGTGAAGCATTACTCTGCGGGTCCTAGCCAAAAGTGACAAACGGCCAATAGACAGAAATTGCATAGATTGCAAGTATGAAGCATAAAAACCTACCGCTGAACGTATTAAGTAGAGCCAACAGTGTGCGTTGCTGTTCCTCTCGTCCCTGAGCCGCCATCGTCGCAACGAATGACTATAAATTAGAGCAGAGCGAAAAAATGTAAGCAAGCTTCTTCGCAGTCAACGCAACATCGGAGCCTAAGCCTTAGCCTGCGTCTGTGCCCGCACCTGCCACTGCGTCTGCGCCTGCAGCGCTACCAAGTGTAAACTGGCTTTAAGCAAACGCTGGCTGAAGCTCAGCCTCAAGCACAGGCAGCTTTGCCGGCCTAGGCGCTGGCGTTTTCGTTGGCGCTGTGCAGTTCAGTTGCTCAGTTGTTGAGCTGCTCAGTTGCTGCGGCAGTCCATGTCGATTCGTTATAAAAGCCCAAAAACCAACGGCTGGCCAGTTAGTTTGCCGCCGACAGCAACTTGGGTACTTGGTTTTGGTCGAAAGAGATTTACCCAGCGGATCGTAATCTAATCCAGCTGTAGACTAAAAGCTTGGCGCTCCCATATGAGCAGGTGTTGAGTTGTGAATGTGCGGCCAATTAAGCTGTAAATTTGTCGAATCATATTAAATCAAATCGATTTTAATCCATAAATTGCTTGCCCAGAAGTATCGATACCTAACATATGCCCAACCGAGCGTGCGATTCACGATTCCGATTTGGTAATTGTCGAATAGCAAATATTGGGTGCGCGTAGACCTATATTTGAGGTGTTGCATATCGCGGGTAATTAAAAGTGAACGATATATAACGGTTTCATAGTGCAAATTGTTAAAGAGTAGGCTAAATTCAACATGGTAAGTAGCAGAGCTCAAATATATATATAACATTAATTTTAATGAGTCAATTGTCTACTTATTTCAAATATGTATGCAAATTATTTTAAAAATAGGTTGTCTATAAATAAATTAAAAGTTTGCATGTTGCATGATATCTGTAAAATTGTATTTGTAAATAGTAAATAGTAATTTTGCAACCAAGAACAAGAAATATATTATATTAAAAAAAAAAATTATGTAAGCAAAGTAAGCAGTGAGCAATATATTTAAATATAGACAATATTTTATATATTCAACGACAAGTCAAATTGAATAATTATATATTTGTTCATATACAACACCCATTTTTTAAATCCTGAATATTCGATTATGTGACAATCTTGCTTCTGGGTGTTTTTGGTCGATATAATAGATCGCCTTGATGGTGACCATATTACACTTTCGCAAGTATCTTGAACTACTTTAAGTATTAGTTAATTTGGTGTTTATGCATATATAATTTGAGATTATTTGTTAATCTTACTCCAACTATTCATACACGTTTATGTTGACCGCCTCTAATAGCATATTTAAAAACAAATTACAGACTATTGTTTATACGATACTAGCTGCAAGTCTAGTCGTACACTAAAAACACACACACAGCTTTGGAAGTGGCATAACAATTGTAATTGTGTTGAAAATTGCACTTGTTTTTTTTTTGTTTTTTTCCTAATATTAAAGGTAAAGTAATTAATTTAAGGTAGCAAGCGAATGACCTTCATAGTTGAATTCGTTTTAATGTTTGTGGTATCTTTGTTGTGCCTGTCGTGAGTTGAGGGACACGAAGTAATATAGCCATTCCATGAAGCGATCACAAAATAGATCTTCACATTCTCCTTTATGCCTAGCCTGGCTCTTGCCCCTCACCCCTTGCTCCATCTTTATTGATAGGTTAAGCGATTTGGTGCATGGCCGCAAATTGACGCCATCAATTCGATACGCCCCATTGTTCGGTATCGGCTCTCGGCAAGCCAGTATTGTAAGTATTTACGATACTAATCAATGCAGACAGTCAACAACTCTTAGCAGCAACCATAAATTATTCGCTATTATATACAGACATATTTGAATTTTTCAATTGGGGCAGCTGCAGCAACTGGCCAGACCTAAACGTCGGTTACTTTGCCATTGTTTGATTTTGTATTTGAACTCTTTGCATAGCAGGGGCCTTTGTATTCAATAGAACTCTGAACTGACTTCGAGGCATGTGACTTAGCCAGGCGTTAAGCTCGCCGGCTGGAGGGCCTGGCAGCGCAGACATACATACTTTCTCTTACTCGCCAGTTCGCTCTCACTCTCGACTGGAATCTTAAGCCAGTTACGCAATTAACTCAATTATGTCGATTTGATGTATATACAAACTTCATTATGGCCGACTTAGTGTGAGTGTTGTTGTGTATTTATGCGCGAGTATAACCACAATTTGACGACTTGCCATTCACTTGCCGATTACATTCATTTCAGTTCACTGGCTATACGTATCTAAAACCAAAACCCAGAAGTCAAATATGCAAATACATTTTTACATATACATATAAAGACATAGACGTATTATGTCTTACATGTGTACTTGCTCCAAAATTCATTTAGACTAAGTGATTAATAAACAGATGCTCCTATTAAGTACCCACACTCATATGCACTATAAGTATTACATATTTTGAGGCATATTTTTAAATCACGTCACGTCATCTAGGGGCGTAGGAAACAATGGCGTTACTTTGCTATTGAGTAAAAAATCTCACAAAGAGCGAACCGGAGATTAGAGATTGTTTTCGAAAACTGAGAGTTACATTATTTCTGATGCATTGTTTTTCTGGTTTTCAATCATTTCGGTATGCTGTCGGCAATGATTGTTGAAGTACATATCTTCACATATACACTTTAATGCGCGCCGACATAAGCCATACTCGTACTCGTACTCGTAGTCGTACCTTTCCCATTCGGTTCCACATGTCCACTTATCTTGACATAAACCTTAAATGGATTTACTTGAAAACAAATACACATTGTCCACATAAATGTAATGGCACAGTCACAAGACAAATTTGGAAAATCAAAAGTTAATAATAAACAAATGCCTATGACCGACTAAGTAATATCCATAACTCTGCGCTCTTCACTTGTTCGTTGCTAAGTCCAAGAAGCTAATACTTTATTTGTATACCCTGAACCCATTGAAAATGGGAAAGCAACAAATATAACATGCTCGATCAGAGGGACCAGTTGAATCGATATAGCCATTTCCGTCTATCCGTCAGTTGGTATGAACGCAGACACACACTAAGTAGAGATTAAGAATTTTGCAAATATTCTTTATGCCCGTAAGAGTTTACTAAATTTTATGGATAACTCATCCCATTTCTTTCTTATTGATAAAAATCGAAAAGTTGACTTCGTTTTTTAAGCGTGACTAGAGCGATCTTACTTGTTGTTTTTTAAAATACTTGGCAAAGTAGCGTTATCTTTGATAGTCTGGTTGAAGTTGTGATACATTTTGGAGAAAACTGTATTTCCTCTACATTTACAATTGGAATATTTAAATCACAAAATTAATTAAATTAAACAGCTAAGGTTCACTTGACCTTCTTAATAAGTTTTCACAACAATTATACACACATATACACGCCTCTTAAGAGCGTGGTAACTCGTAAATAATTATATTTTCCATATACATATAATATATATTAACTTACTGCAAACTTCTTGTCACAAGTATAAAATCGTCACAAGTATAAGATATTACAAAATCGACGTTTTCCAATTGTATTGGAATATGAGTTGAGGATTTTACAATTTTACAAAAGCGACGGAATGATTCAAGTTAGACGTTCAGATTGCACAAAGCAAATATAATCTATTCACTTCGTGAGCGAGTATAAATGCAGTTTTATCAAATTACGCTTGAGAATTCGCGAGCTAACCCAATTAATTCATTAAGTTAAAAAATATATAAAGATAATTTCAACATTAATTAGCTGAGCGTAACGTAGAATGCGGCTTTGACGATTGAAGCGATTCAAAAAATGCTCATATAAGGCATTAGAGCTTAAATTAATTAAGTTAATTAATGTGAGGCTTGAAATTCAAAAACAAAAGTTTCATACTAAAATCTTGAAGAGAATGAATTCAAGTTTGGTGAGTAGAAAACGATTCGAGTACAGGATATAAGGACATTAAATGAAGTAAGAGAATCGATAAATCAGAAAATACTTAAAGAGAATTTATTCTGTGCAGATTAAAATTGAAAAGATTAAAATGAAAATTTGTATAAACTAGCTAAGTAAAATACAAAATTTGATAGGTTTATGTTTGGGGCTGCGATGAAATCATTTATATTGATAAGTTCAAAGTAGGAAGAGATATCGGCAATAAATAATTATTTAATTAACTACTTAACAAGAAAAATGTCTCTCTTTCTGTCACAAAGACAAATTTGGAGAAAATCACACGCAATTCGTAATAATTACGGATGGAGACAATGACGTGATTCAAATCAAAAAGCGTCTAGCGACCTCAAAATCTTGAACACCCAAAGAAAGCGAATGACACGTTAATTTTAACCTGTTTGAGCCTGGCTTAACTCTCGGTTTCATTTACGTTGGCAGTCGTTAGTTGATGCAACTACTCAAGCAACTTGTACACTTTCAAAGTCAAGGTCTATAGCAACAGCAACAGCAACAGCAACAGCAACAGCAACAGCAACAGCAACAACAACAATAACGACAACAGGCGCCGGGGCCAGACATTATGGCTAACAGCTAACGGCTAACGGTTAAAAGCGAACCGCATCTGGCCATAATTTAAGCCAATTACAACTTCATCTTTCCACAGACGGAGGCTAGTTGTTCGCTTCGCCCGAACGACGGATCGGAGAGGGCGATGGGGGTGGCGACGACTGTGGCGAATCGCGTGCGACATTTGAATGGAGTCGTAGAAATTCACATAATGTTTCGCACACTCTGCACACAGAGTATTGTCAGCGTAATTATGACTATTTCAAGCATATTGCACACACTCCGTGTGTGCGATGCTCATTACTTAGCTGTTAACTGCATGCAGCTTGCCAACGGGGACACTGATAATCTCCGCGGTCACATGCCACACAATATACTGATACTAATCATATCAGTTTTTGAAATCATTAATGCTAACAGGACAGTTGGGATTGGCCAATTGAGAGATAACCTGTAATGCGTCGCCTACAGAGAAATGAAGAACTTTGAACTTGAATTTTGAATTAGTTGAGAATTAATAATGAATAATAATTAATAGCTGACTGAATAGTAATTAACATTCATCTGCTAATAAAGATCAATTTATTGATAATACACAGAGGATATGAAGATTAATTTAGCTGCTAAATATTGTCACTTTAGCACTGAAGTTGAAAACTATATAATTTAATCTCGTTTTTAATGTGCACCTCTACAGATAATATATTGAACAAACGGGCGTTTTCATTTTATTTCGATTCCCTCCTAAGCCGGGATCCATTTACAAGTCTATTGCATATATGTAGACATATATTTATTTAATTTTGATTTTAGTTAGATTTTTAGTTTTAAATATAAGAGGCAGATTTGTATATGCCAAATGTGAATTTCATGATCATAATCAAAAAGTTAGATTACGAAATTCCAAATACACGAAGATTTATTCATCAAATAAGTTCCCATAACTTAAGCATCATTACAAGCGAGGCATATGCATAGAGGAAGCGAAGAATTCCACGAAGCTCAGTTTTTCGAAGTGTTAAGGGGATCTCGAAGTCGAGGAGTCTCGACAAAGTTATGTAATTAAACTCAGCTATATTGATAACACAATTAATGAACTTTAAAAGTTCATACGTCATGTAAATTATTTTCTTACTACACATATAATCATGTCTAGATATATACCCCTTAGCACATTGGCCGTATGTTTTTATATATCCGCTGACTATTAATCATCAAACCGTGATTATTTCTTTTTCGCGTGTCTCTCATTATGTATTGTCGCCTGACAATTTTTTGTTCGCTGTCTTCCGTTATAAAGACAACGCTACTGGATCTGCTCTGGTTGGCATTGTCAGTGCCGTCGCATTTGTAGGGGCCGGAACCAGGCCGGATACGGCAATTGCGTTAAGAGCATCATAATTACCTCGTTTTTAATTGCCGCTGAAACATGCTACGGCTAAAACTCAGCCAAGCAGTAGATCATGGGAATGACGATTATTATAGCCAAGCAAGGGATTGAACTAGTGCCAATAATACTATACAGCAACGACTGTACCACTAAAGTAAAGTAATGTGATTGTGAAAGGAAAGGAAAAAGGTTAAGATGGCATTCTTGTCAATTTATGCGATCTAGTGATAAATTAAAATTAAGTTCGAATGAATAATCCCCTATTCATTACACATCCATTTGCATGTATGCCGTAAGAAGTGATTAATACAAATTATATACACGTATATAGAGAGAGAGATAATACGTAGTATTAACGATCCGGTCCAACTCGAATCTTCGAAATTCGTGTATATAGAACAGTATTGAAACAGGCTTTTAGCAAATGCTAAATGTTGCACACTTAAATGTACTAATTACTTGCATGCTTTTAAATAAAATTAGAGTGTCTTTAAAGGAAATAAAAAATGTGCATTTTTTCATAATACAAATTTACTGCTAAAACAGGCAATAATCAATCCCGCACAGTAAATGGAAATTTAATATTGGCCCAAAGGATCTGCTTAAATGTTTACTTCCACGAATTATAAAAGTTATTCGCTTCGATTGTTCAATTGGATTCGTATTGTCGGTAATTAAAAGTGAAGCAGGCGAATTGTCACACTGTGGGTCAGCATTAAAGTCGAAATCGTGATATGTCACTCGGAATGGCGAAAGGCATTGCACTCACTACCTTGGGTCTCCAGCTAGAACGATTGCGCCTCCATGCAAGCTGTCGATGACTTTTAAACCTACTACGTATAGTGGCTTATGCTCTTTCTGGCCAGCCTGAGTAAGGAAAAATATATAAGCGTAAAGATTGCATTCCAGTTTTGTATATCACTTCTTAAAAGCTCTTTCGAGTTGGCTATCATAATTAGGAAAACTTATGATTGACGTTAACTAAATATCGTGAATCTAAGCAAACAGGTTGAAACATAAATGCTCTTTCATAGATTGTAATTTACATCCATCTATACTTTTGAGGCTAATGATTGCAATTGGCCATATTTCAACTTCCTCTACAACCAGTTAGCCCAAACTGACTAAAAGCCGTCCAGAATCAATTTGTTTGTAGCATCTAAATTTACAACAGCTAAGGCAGCTGATAATTACATTCGCAATTAATTAATGCATTTTTAGCCAAAATGCGACCAGTCGTGCCCAACAAGTTCATAAATTACTAATCCCCCCACCGAGTTAGTGTATTGTATACACTACACTATACGTACTATGCGATACACTGAGTGTTTCAGTCACATGAGCAGACTTTTAGCCAACTGGTGCCACAACTCAGCTCTGGCTAGGTCTGGTTGGTCACAAGACTTTTTCGATACAAAACATGCTCATGCGTGTGTATGCGAATATTTTGTATGCACCTATCCACTCACAACACAGATAGTTATTATGTTTGTGTGGGCACTCGATGTGCCAGTCTACTTATTGGCATCAATTATACGAAAAGCTGTCATGTTGTTGCATAAAATATGTGTGTGCCTTCGATTTCGTTTGCAGAAAAGCGCAAATATTTTGTAATTATTTTTCACAGATCTCAGAAGAATCCAAATACTTACATAACTTATAAGCTAACGTTGCGAATACCAGATCAGAGCAGAGCAGAGCAGAGTAGAGCAGCGTCCCAATCTGCACTTTAAGGTGCTGCTGAATAGTCTTGGAGCTCTCTTGTCTTTGGGACACTTTCACTAAAAATGGCAATTTCAATTAGTGCTTGTTACTTACTTAGGTATATCGGCATGCTTGTCGATTTGTGAGCAGAGCACGTTTACATGCCTTTGTCCGACCTCGCCTCCCAGCAGACCGCCAGAAGATATTGACAGATATGTACGTCTATATATCCATTATGGAGCACTGGGCAACAGGCGCAACACTGTCGACCGCTCTATAAGGCTGCGACCAGTCTGCACAATCAATAAATCAATCATTTTGTATCGAATTTCTTTATCGTCTTGCGCAGAGCTATTTTACACTTTAATGATCACCAAATTTCTTTGGCGATGCGAACAACTTCGAACTCGATTTTAATTAGAAGTCGTTAAAGTTGTAAAAATTTGCTCGCATTTACCCAACATGGGCATTATTCGTCAGGTATAGGTGCCCCACTTTAAATGCATATATTCCCAATAAAATATGCGAGAATCTGACGGGCCATACACTTGGGAATGCAAGCCTTTGTAGCCAATTCGTTAATAAATTCGTTATTAACCAATTTGAAATATATATAGTAGAGTTCAGTATATCATATATATTTCATGTATTCATTTGTTTCAATTCTTAATTTTGAAATGTATTTCATATTTAATGTAACGAATTTAATATTTATACCCCTTACCCCAAGTAAATACTCTTGGGGTTTATACAATATTATTTGTATATACTGGTTTGTTTTATTTAGGAATACAATATAATATGCATATGTATGTATATGCACCAAAATACAAATAAAGTGGGCAAGATATATATTAAATTTGCAATTTACATAAGGAAATATATTAAATATCCATAATATCTAAATATGTCGGATAACTGGAATTAATTAATTTCGGTACACAACTGGAAGAGTGAGCTGTCGTAATTATTTTCGAAAATATCAATGATTAACCTTGAACAAGCGTTGTTGCTTGCACAGCGGCCGACGACTGCCTTGCTAATCCAGTTTGAATTAGAATTCAAAATCGTGTATTTACCCGTTTTTTTGTTCTTTTTTTTTTTATTTTTTTTTAATTTTACATGCCTGATGTTGGAGATTGTTGGTCTACATGGACGTCAGAGCACTGCTTTGTTGCTTTTAATTGAGGCACGAGGTTTGACCCAACTAGGAAGCCGGCGACCCGGCCAGAGCCTGTTGCCATATCCAAGACTCATTGCAGCTTTGCATGTCCGATCACATTGTCTTTGCCATTGTTCTGCTCGGCATGCAATTAAAATATGCTATACTATAGTACTATCTGTTTGTGTTAGTTTTTGTCACGGATCCCGCGGCGGCGCAATGCCCGCTAATATCTGCGCATTTGCATGCAGCTGGCATTTTACACAAATGTCTGGCTTTAGGTTCGGAGTCGTGGTTTGCCCAACTGCCAGATAAATGAGTTTATGTCTGCGGCCGAGGTTAGAGAGCTGCAAAAAAAGTTCATTGTGTTCAAGATCTAATAGAGACCAGCGATTCAGCTTGCTTACATAAGTAGCTTGCAAATTGGCCAGACGAGCATTATTTTAATAAAACAATTATGCGACTTTTCACGCTAGCACAGATCACAGTACACAGCTCACTGTATGTACTGCAATGTACTATGAATAATTGAACGTAGTCTGCTTTGAATTCGGCAAATATCTCCTGCAAATGGTTGGTCTGTGCCTTGTACATGCTTCGCTTGAAATGTCGCAATGCAAATAAATATTGCACAGGCAGAATATATTCCGAAAAGGTGATGAAACCAGTTCTGACCATAACAGCAGGAGTCTGCTAGATCGAAAAGTCAACTTTTCCTTGCTTGGCTAACATGCAAAGTAGTCTACATTGCCGAATGTGTCTCGGCTGCCAGTGAATCGAAAGGTATTTGGCAATATCGATAGACGTGGGGCTTCTGCGGATATCCAGATATACTAACAGTTAAAGTAAATGACATTTAAATGTGTTTATTTATTATTTAATGTATTAATACGCAACACAAAAATGAAATTATATTTATATTTAATTGAATTAGTTCAATGGTTCAATAGAAGGAATGGTTCACTCATTTCAGGGTCGCTTCCAGCGAAATATGCTTCTACTGGGCCTCTTGGGTCTTGTCTATGAGGCAGTTGGGCTAAAGGTGTCCACTGGCTATCATATCGTACATAACGAGCAGCTGCAGCCCCAAGCAGGGAACTTCCATGGGTTTAGATATCTTCAAGGCGCTCCAAATCAGTATGTGATAGGGTAAGATCATGGACTTTCTTACACCCAGCTGTACCGCTAAACTGTTTGCATATCTCTAGAAATGCCCTACCCACAGGACTGGCGGATTCTTCGCCCGCACCACAAAATCCCTTCCTCTCAATTGTGAATACACCACGAGCGCCTCCGATGCCGGGACGAGTCACATGTCCGAGTCCTCCAGCTGCGTGTGAAAAGTCTGCCTACCGTACGATGGACGGCTCGTGCAATCACTTGGAACGTCCAGGACTTGGAGTTCCCAATACTAAGTAGGACTTACATTTACGTCCCCCTTGATCTACACTTTTATTGCATACATGTAATTTCTGATTTGCAAGATACGGGCGTCTTCTATCGCCCAAATACGCAGATGGGATCTCAGCACCTACTCGCTCTGTTACTGGCGATGAGCTGCCCAGTGCACGTCTGGTGTCTCTGGTGGCATTCGGCGAGCAGGATGTGCCCGATCCTCAGTTTACGCTGCATAATATGCAATGGGGCCAGATCATAACGCACGACATGAGCATGCAAGCTGGTGGAACGCAATCAAGTATGATTCTAGCAATACCAAAGAATGCTAAAGCTCTCAATATTCAACACTCACTTCTATAGAGAAACATCCGACGCGCTGCTGCACCGATGATGGACGTTTGGTTGGCTTAGACGTTGCTCACAAGACTTGTTTCGCTATAATTGTGCCTCCGCATGATCCGGCTTACTCTCAAGTGGGTACGGAATGCCTGAACTTCGTTCGCACGCTGACAGATCGTGATTCCAACTGTCAATATACTGGTGGGCCAGCCGAGCAGCTTACAGTAGTCACTGCTTACATGGATCTGTCGCTAGTCTACGGCAACTCCATTCAACAGAACAGCGACATCCGTGAATTCCAAGGCGGCCGAATGATTGTTGAGGAACGCAATGGTGCCAAGTGGCTCCCTCTGTCTCGTAACGTCACAGGTGACTGCGACGCTGTTGATCCCAATGAGGTCTGCTACAGAGCGGGCGACGTACGTGTCAACCAGAACCCGGGACTGGCCATCCTACAAACTGTGCTACTTCGTGAGCATAACCGCATTGCCGATGCTCTCTCAGCGCTGAATCCGCACTTCGATGATCGCACGCTGTTCCAGGAGGCCCGCAAAATAAACATTGCCCAATACCAACACATTAGCTACTACGAATGGCTCCCGATTTTCTTGGGTGCCGAAAACATGTTGAAGAATCGCATCATCTACAAAGCACCCGGAGGTAGCTACGTTAATGACTATGATTCCAATATCGATCCCAGTGTATTAAACGAACACGCAACCGCTGCCTTCAGATATTTCCACTCCCAGATCGAGGGCCGATTGGAGTAAGTACAAATACAGACATTTCCATTTCAATCACTGTGGGCACTACTTTGGATTATAATTATTTTCTTTGTAGTCTGCTGTCCGAGCTACGATCAGTGCTTGGCTCATTGACTCTCAGTGATTGGTTTAATCGTCCTGGCATTCTTGAAGTCGGCGACAACTTTGACTCCCTTACCCGAGGTCATGCGACGCAGCCAGAAGAGCTGACGGATATAAACTTCGACAAACAGGTATGCATATAGTTAGATTCTAATATCATAAGTGCTTACGTGTATTTCCCTGATTTTTAGATTAAGCATTTCCTATTCAGGCGTAATATGCCTTTTGGATCGGATCTGCGCTCATTGGATATTCAGCGCAATCGTGATCACGGACTTGCCTCCTATAATGATATGAGAGAATTTTGTGGGCTGAAGCGCGCTGGCTCATGGGAAGACTTTGGTGATTTGATCAGCCCGCAAATAATTTCTACGCTTAGGTCGCTCTACGATAGTCATGAGGATGTGGACTTGACAGTTGGAGCTTCTTTAGAAGCACATGTTGCCGGTGCACTAGCCGGTCCCACATTCCTTTGCATCCTAACAGAGCAGTTCTATCGAACTCGCGTTGGCGATCGATTCTTCTATGAAAATGGTGACAAACTTACCGGTTTTACTCCAGGTACTAAAATATTTCGAATTGCAAATATATTTATTAACCGTACATTATAATTATAATCAGATCAACTGGCGGAGCTGCGCAAGGCGAGCATGGCGCGTTTGCTATGCGACAATGGCAACAATATTGCTTCGATGCAACCCGCAGCATTTAAAACGGTTTCTGGATCGTAAGTATACCAAAATAAAGGGTAACACTGTGATTTAAAATGATCATCTTAACAGGAACCCTGTTGTGCCATGCTCAAACATCCCGAAAGTTGACCTCACGAAATGGATCGATCAGAATATTCAGCCCCCATCAGATCATTCCATTCTGTTCGGAAAGAAATGATCGATTTCACTTTCTACGCACGAACCTATCATTAACTAGTTCAAAATATAATAACATAGTTTAATCAGGTTAAAAGTTATGAATCAACAAAATCCATGTATTATATTTCCCCTTTTTATGTAAATATATAAATAAATCATGCCAATGAACAAAACTGCTTTAATTATTATACATAATTCAAACAGTTTATATATTCTAAAACACATATCTTATTCCTGAACGAGTAACATATAAACGTCGTTCAGCCCCATTACCTTTTGTCAGTTCTTTATTCTTCATTTTACCACACTAATTAAAAAATTATAAAAATATCAGATTTATTTGCCGACTTATTTTACTAAAACAATTTTATTATATGAAATGGAAAAGACTCCCAAATTTACATTTGTTTTGTTCAAGTTTTAGGAGTTCTTTTCACTTTGTTTGCGTCTTTGTGTGCTCTTTTAAGTATATAACTTTTTGTGCTTTTTTAATGAAATTATTAATCAAATTCAAAAAAAAAAAGTTGACAGTGGTCGCATATTAAAAGCGAAATGAAATCATCGAACAATGATTGTAGACTACATCGAATTACTTTCACTCAACTTTTACGCTGATGTCACTTTTGGAACCATTGGCTTGGATATAGAACAGAACCTGGGAATCTCCAATGTGATTGCCATTAACTTATGCATTTTAAACCAAAATATAAATTTTCATTGATAATAAGAAAAACATGGTATCGCAAAAATACTACAAGTTTTTACGACATGTGAGTCTTTGAATGTCTATGCAACACTGACTTAAACATAACTCGTCCTTCTGACAAAGAATAATTCACTTTCTTAATTGAATTGGGGTTTAAAAACGAAATACTTAGACAGGTATGGTCGACTGTTGCGTACCCTAATTCTTGACCACATTGCCTTTTTAAAATATGTCTACTCTATAGTTTGTATCCATTCATAATACATATACATAGATAGCATTAGGCATCAGAACCCATAAACCTTCGATAAGCCGAATTCAGAATATATAATCTTTGAATAGAAAACAACGCACAAAGTTTTAATGAATGAATATAGAGAAAATAATTAACTTCTGTGCTACTTAACGGACTTCGATGAAATATATGCTCAGCACATGATCTATGAACGTACATATAATATATATAATAAATATTCAAATTTATTCACATGTTGGCTATATTTGTAACTAAACTTGAATTTAAAGAATTTCATAACATTTAAAACCGGTATCCAAAATTAATAATAATAAAATCTGTTTAAATATGCCAGTGCGAAAGCTCGATATGGTTTCAAATTGATTCTATCTAAAACAAACTCTCTTGTTCATTTGAACAGACGTACAGATAGATGGGCTTGTTGCCCATCTAAATTTCCAACCTTCAATGGCTTTATTAATAAAGTTAAAGCTAGACAGCAGCCCCGGAAATGCCCATTGTAAACCCGAACCAAGACTGCACGCGCAGAGCGCGTGTGTGCATCTGATGTATGTATTTATAAAAGAAGAGTATAATAGAGAAGAATTTTCCTATTTCTGTTTTATTTCTTTTTATTTGCTTTTATCGTATGAATATATTTTCAGTGGATTTCGAGGAGTGGAGATAGCCAAAATAAGTGATCCTTTCTTAGTGCGTTCTTCAACTTTGTTATTATCTAGGGGCTGGTTGTCTATTGCTGATTGTTGATCTTCTTCATTTATGTTCTGATTGGGGGCTTCAGAACTATCTTCTGTGCTGGCAATGTGAATATTGCTTGATTCACCTTCATCAAACATACTTTGTGTTAGATAGATTGGCTCATTGATATCGTTTTCATCCACAGTATTGTCATCGCTTAGATTTTCAAATGTATTCAAATCATTTTCCGCAGGGTCGGTAAAAACATCAGATTCCATGGAAGGGTCCGTTGGCTGCGTTCGCGGGGGTCCCCAATGGTGTCCTGGGTGATGATGTCCTGGGTTATGATGTCCAGGATGATGATGTCCAGGATGATGGTTTTCAGGATGATGATGTCCTGGGTGTTCTGGGTGATGATGTTCTGGGTGATGATGTTCTGGGTGATGATGTCCTGGGTGATGATGTCCTGGGTGATGATGTCCTGGGTGATGATGTCCTGGGTGATGATGTTCTGGGTGATGATGTTCTGGGTGATGATGTCCTGGGGGATGATGTCCTGGGTGATGATGTCCTGGGTGATGATGTCCTGGATGTCCTATATGCCCTGGATGATGATGCCCTGGATGTCCTATATGCCCTGGATGACCAGGGTGATGATGTTCAGAATGTCCTGGATGACCTGGATGACCTGGATGACCTGGATGACCTGGAAGGCCAGGATGTCCTGGGTTTGAATGTGCTGGGAACCCTGGATAACCTGGATAGCCCGGTTGTCCCGGATAGCCTGGAGGCCCGGGAAATCCTGGTACTGATTTGTGACTACCTTTATGATGATGATCCTTATGTGGCGATGGAATGGGAATAGGTATTATTATTGGCGGTGGATGTGGATACATAGGTGGAGGTGCTGGCCAGTGCTTGCCACCTGGATAGCCTGGTGGTCCCTGGGGTCCCGGTGGACCAAAGTGTCCTTTATCACCCTTTAGTCCTTTGTCCCCCTTCTGACCGGGGTAGCCTGGCCTTCCCGATGACCCTGCATACAAATATAATAGAAAAGCTTAAATTGACATTGGCGTTCATAAAATATTTTAAGCACATGGCTTACCTGGAGCACCTGGTGGTCCTGGTAAGCCCGGGGGTCCCGGAGGTCCCGGCGGACACAAGCACTGCTGTGGCGGATGTGGATGCGGGTAATATGGTGACGGTATTTTGTACACCACATGCGATGGAGGGGCCGGCGCTGGAGCAGGAGACTGAACTGTTGCGACAAACCGTCCCGTTTCTTGGTCAGACGACTTCGTAGACTCCGCAGCGACAATGAATATCCCTAAACAAGAGCTGACTACATTACTCTGCCTCAATCATTCAAATCGATTCTTGTTGCTTACCACAGCCGAAGTAGATTAATGTGATCAGCTCCATGATGAAAATACAAATGCTGCCTTTAGCTGATGAATCGATCACTTTTATATTAATCCAAAGAATGTGTGCACGCACATACAATATAGGAATGCTAAAAACTATCTTTCTATCATCCAGATTCTATGGAACCGTTATTCATCGCATCCACTAAGAAAACGATCCATTATTTGGGTTTCTTTATTATATTTTGATAAAATTAATAATAATTTGAATATAAATATCAGTAGCTTTCTATACTATAAACTTGGCACATATCGCTTTAGATTTTCTTCTTTCGTCACTCCATTACGACGCGTCGATAAAGAATTTCGCAAAGGCGACGCGCGTCGGAATATCATTAGCCCACATACGAACTCATCAATGGAACTCAAATATTCAAGCAGCCGCAAGGTCAGAGTGAAAGTTAAAGATGTTTCGGTCTTGGTTGCTCATATTACGCAATAATCAGATGAATGTCAACTTTGGGTCATCGGCGGATATTGTTGTACCTCTGTACCCCGTTGTACCAGTTGTAAATTGCCTATACTTTCGTACACTTGCATATTATATCTAAACCAAATTGAACTAGTTCATTTGTTTGGTACGATATGAAAGTCTTATTAATGTCTACTTTCTTTATTTTAACTTCTCCATTTAAAGCATCATAAATTAGCTATTTGCATGCATTAGCATCCATGCCAGATCACATTATGGAAGGTAGTTTAAGCTAAATTGCTCACTAAATCTATAGGTAACATATATGCTTATTGATCATTAATTGATCATATATGTACAATGTTAAAGAAAGTCAGCCCTTCAATAGTCTCGTCGCTTTTACTGCAATGTAATTATTTATACATTTTTGCTATAGGCTTCTAGAGCTTCTGGGCGTGGAAATCAAAGCAGTATTTATAACGGCAGTGTCACGCTTATTTCAGATTTAATTCAGTACACAATACAGATAATGCTGTAGAACACATTTATAGTTTTTTTTTTTTTTTTATATAAATAATTAAAATATATGTATGTGACATACAAATGGCATACACAGACAATCCAGTCTCCCTTGTCCATCAATCGAGCGTACAGACAGACGTACGTTTTTTTCGGAAGGAAAATAATTAGATGCACGAGGGATTTAAGGTATATGGCACATCCCGTACATCACTATTGCTCGCTTTCTTTTAATATGCATTACGAAAGTAATAATACTTAAAGTACTCTATATTTTTCAATTTTATTTATAATAAAAATAACACATTTATTATAAAGTTGAAACCAATTGAGCTAGTTATTTAACAAAGTAATATTCAAAGACATGCCACTAAATTGGCCTGATGGTTATTAGTTAACCAGTTGGGGAGTCAGGTCTTGCCACTTAGTAAGGTCAAGTTGAGGAATATCATTGCAGCTTAGCAAAACATTGCTGGAAATGCATGAGAAAACAAATTTAAACTTCATATTTGAGTGCTTGAGCAAATGACGACTTACCGAGTATTAGGGAAAATGAAAACATTTGGCTGGATATAATGTAAACTTTGAACATTATTGCAGAACAACGAAGCCAAACTTATTTTTCGTATCTCCGCCAGTTGACCTATTCGAGCATTTAAGGAAGAGCAGTAGGGAAGAGTTCAAATATTGTAATTAATCTTTACACTCACTGCGTGAAAAACCACTTAGATGATTTTCCCGTTCAAAGAAGAAGCGATCGCCTCGGCGAGTATTCTGGAACTGTTTTCCCACAACACAGAGCAATGTGGGTCCAAACAGTGAGCCAGGTACATGGAACTCAAGAGTGCCTGCTACACTCAATTCGACATCCGCTGGGGAGGAGTACAGCTTACGCAATAAGTTAATTTTCTGTAAAGGGGATCGCTTAGCATTAAATTATATTGTATGCAATGTGTCCCACCTCGCTTGGTATTTCGCTAGCAAATTCCGACCACTCATAGGCACGCCGCAGACCACAAAACTCACGAACATCATTATAAGAAGGGAGTCCGAAGTCGCGTGCACGTTGGATATCCAAGGACTTGAGGTCGGATCCGAACTCCTCGAACTCTTTTCGATTGAAATAGTGTTTGATCTCACGATCGATATTGGAGTCTGCTCGTTTTTGCAGTTGCGTTGCCATTCCACGAACTAAATCCGCCAAATTGTAGTTAGTGGACAACAAACGAATGGTCTCAGCTCGCTCAAAGAAGTCGCTGAGACGGAGAGTCTGATTGGCATAGCGGTCAGGCGAAACCATTCTGTAAAGGAGTAGAAAATAAATTTTTGTCACGTAAACACACAAAATATCAGAGCTTACGAGAACCATCCCGCAATCTGAGTGTGCGAATATCGGAAAGCAGCAGCAGAAAACTCAGCGTACGGATTGGGATTCACGCTCTCGTCATAGTCGTTCACATAGTCAGTTGAATACTCTGAGTAGGGATAAGTAAGGCCATTCATATGGGTGTAAGCACTGCCCAAAACGACTACAAGATAATCGTAGTATGTGATCTTCTGATACTGCGCAATATTAATCTTGCGGGCCTCCTGGTACAGGCGCTCATCGTTGTAGTGGGGATTCAATATGGCCAACTGCTCGGCCAATCGATTGTGCTCACGGAGCAAAATCGTGTGAAGTGCGGCAATTGTCGGCGTGAACCGGTTTCGCAGGTCTGGCATGCTGTAGCACTCGTTGTTGATTCCGCACTCGCCCTCGTGATTCTGCGTCACAGGCAGCCACTGCTGCCCGTTGGCGTACGCTGTCCGGAGCTGACCGCCCTTGAAGAGACGCACTCGTTGACTCTGCGCCGGCGAATTGCCATAGACTGATGATAAATCCAAGTAGGCCGTGACCACAGACAACTTTTCACTGTAGGGCAGCCCGCTCTTGGGACAGATGCCGTCCGCGTCGGAGAGAGCGCGTGCAAAGCTAATGCAAGACTTTCCCGTATGGTAGGCGATGGGTCCACCTGCCGCTAGTGTTATGGGCTGACATTGCGGATGGCGCGACTCGGCGCAACAGTCTCTGGGTGCTCCCCTTGTGGTCAGCTGGCTGATGTCGTGGGCGACGAACTGTCCAAATTGCATGGAAGCTATTGTCCGGAACTTGTCCATCACTGTCTTTTCCCCGAACATCGACAGTGAGAGGAGACGTGCGTTGGGCACAGTCTGTCCCCTCTGCACGTATGCAGGGGGCAAGAGGCGCTTATATCTGGAGGTTGCGATGCCGAACTCGGGATACAGCAGGTTATTGCAGGAGCCGTCAATACTGCGGTAGTGCAAGTTCCTCGTATCATTCAGACAGTTCAAGGGAGGTACGCCGCACTTGACGGGCTGCTGGGCTCGCTTTTCATTTTCGCCTGAGCTTATCCAACTGCTGAGTCCTGGACTAATACTGTTCTTGGGTAAAATACTCTTTAGTAGATCGTCCAGACCTTCATACGCATCGCTGCTTCGCTTTTGTCTGCCAGCCTTTTCTAAATTTTCATTCGAAGAGCCCAGATCTAACGACTCCATTTGGCGGAATGGGCACCCAAAGTGTTGATTCTTCGCCATTGATGCGCTGAGCGCCAGCAACAGAAACCCAGCCACTGCGGTAATTACTCTCATTGTTATCGAACTGAGTTAACTCTGATGCACTTTCAGCATCGACACCGCATATATACGCCCGCTCAGCGATCAAGATTTTCAGTTTTCGCACGATCATCGAGCAGTGGCAGTCGTGATTTGATAGAATATTATCTTCCGCATAGCGCAGCACAACACGCACGTGCCAAATACTTAGTTTGATGCCAAAGATTAAGAAACTGCTTACTTATCAGATTTAAAGATAGTAAATACTTGGAAGCAGCAGCCACCGTTTTGTAAGGTCAGCAAAGATATATAAATATTATATTTATTCATATATATATATATATAGAAGAGTTTTCAGCATTAATTCAGAGATTCGCACATTATTAATTAATGGCCCAGCACATTGTAAATTTCGTAATCACCTGAGCTTACGGCTAAATAATTCAGACTGCTCGTAGTCAGGGTGATAACGGGTCTCTTTTTATACCCTGAACCCATTGAAAATGGGAATTCAGGGTATAATGGTTTTGTGAAAATGTATGTAACAGGCAGAAGGAGACGTCGCAGACCCTATAAAGTATATATATTCTTGATCAGCATAAAAAAATAAGTTGATTGAGCCCTGTCCGTCTGTCCGTCCGTCCGTCCGTCCGTCCGTCCGTATGAACGTCGAGATTTCGGAAACTCCAAATCTAGAGAGCTGAAATTTCACATGAACACTCGTATGTTAGCTACGCAATACGAGTTTATTTTGTTTTTTCGATAACTCGTCCCATTTCCAAACTATCGATAAAAAATCGAAAATTCGTTTCAATTTTGTAGGTTTTTTGGGTATAACTTCTACACCGTTTTAGCTAAAAACTTCAACTTTAGATAGATATTATGGATACGCAGATTGTGGTTTTCAGATTTTGGATGCCACGCCCCATTCGCCCCCAATTTGAAAATAACGTATTTCAAATACTAGAGACTTGCAATTTTACAAATAGATACATTTTGATACTCTCAATCTACTCTGAAAATTTCATCAAGATCGTCGATCTAGAAATTGAGTTATAAGCATCCAAAGTTCAGCCCAACCCACCCCCAAGCTACGGCGGCAACTGCGCAGTTAGCAGAGCGCGCGCTTATAAGTGCGTAAAGAAGAAGAGTATCACTTTTTTTTTGGCAGGGTTCAGGGTTCTCGTAGTCGAGCCGTCTCGACTAGAGCCTTCTTACTTGTTTTGGGTAATATTTTATCAAGTCGAAAAAGATGCAACAAAAAATAAATAAAAAGTAATAATAATTACAAGAATATTACTTGTGTATTCTGTTAAAATTTTTTGTTTTCTTGGAAGAAAGTTGTAAATGTTAAGTGTTTCTGGGCCTAAGTATCACGTTTAGTGTATTCATTACAGGGACTCCAACAATAAATAGGCTGGTTATTCAGAAATGGCCGGATGCTCTGACTGTTTTGGCTTTTTTGTAGCAAATATTTACAATAGTTGCAGCAATTCAAAAATTTTAATCCAAACTAGTTATTAATGCATCAGTGAGCTTGCGAATTGCCGATTGACTGTTATGGAATATATTAATAAAAGGTCCATTAATTACTGTGGCAAATTGGAAGATTTTGTATGACCAGGTGCCTCGGCCGTAAATCTATAATTACATGTTTAAAGTATTCTTTTCAAGCTTATTTTGTTGTGGCTGTCAATAGTTCATGATATAATCTACAAATCATTAATACTTAAATAAACCGCCAAGTAGCGAATGGTGTGACCAAATTAAATAACCTAAATAAATACCTAATACTCTATGTACTACAATTAATATATGCGATTTTAGTATCTTAAGCTACTATGTATTTTTACATAGAATAATTTTGCGAACATATGTTAATTGATATTTTAAGTTTACTTGCATATTATTTGTTAAATTTTTTATTGGAGAATTTCAGTACAATAAACAATATTTTTGGAATACCACATATATTTTCTGTGGGCTGTGTTGCAGCACTGTATTAGGTCATTACCAACACTGGCACAATTAATAAAAAAAAATATTGTGGAAGATATTAAATTGCATTAAACAATAACAATATGAAAAAGAAAACCAGTGAAATATGGTGCTTCTTTCGGGCAGTTGATGACACCTTCGCCTTATGTAACATTTGTAAAGCCAAGCTGTCATACAAAACGACAACAACGAACTTAAGCAAACACATGAACAGAATGCATCCCAATGCAAATGTCTCTGGATCTCCACAGAATCGAAAGTATAAAATTTTGCCTCAGTCAAATGATCGCCACAGAAGTAAACCTCGGAATCCAACACAGGAGCTAATAATACTGAAATTCATTAAGAAGCATCCCATTTTGCTACAAAATCCCTCATGGGAGACTCGTAACTCGTACGAATCGCTGTGGGAGCAACTCACGTCCGAGCTCAATGCCAGCGGACCGCCACAAAAAGACGTTGCTACATGGAAAAAGGTGAGATGTCCATTTGATCGATATCGCAATTGTTCTTCTATTGTATAATTCCATGTTTATTCTAGGCATTGAAGGACTGGAAGAGATTCATAATCAAAAAAGTGGAAAAAAACGAAATGCACAATATTCCCTTGGCAACTGGTCTGAGCTCTGCTGAGGAAACTATAGCTAGCTTATGTCGCTTGAACGACGATGTCAGTCAAATTATAATGAATGCGTCTGAGGACGACTTACAGGACAATTCGAATGCGACATTCGAAATGGAAGATGTGGAAGATGTTGTACCCGAGGAAGAGGACCACAGTGCGCTGCAAGATGTATCGGGATTCGCCTATGAGCAAGAGGATACAAAGGCTGAAATTGATATCGATATTGATCCGCTTTTCTTGCAGAGCGGCAAAAGCGCCAAATATGGAACGCAGGCCATTAAAAAAGAACTGGATGCTATAAGTAAGAGAATCAGTGTAATTAATGATGTTGCTTGCAGTACGCAAATTGCGCTTAATGAATTTTGCAATCTATATAAACAAAAGTTAATTGAAAATAAGAGGCACCATTCGGTCATTGAGCAATTGATGGCGGAAAAAATAGAATTGAAAAAGAAACTCATTGAAATCGAACAACGCAAACTGTCCCTAAAACAATAATATTAGACAAATACCTTAATATATTTTTTTTAGCATATGATTAGATAAGAGTTAATATGAAATAAATAGATTCTAATTTAAGAATTTGTAATTATTTATAAGTCAATTAATTTAATAATTATCAATTTATTTGTATATTTAACGCAATTATTATTTGTCTTCATAATTTGTTCATGGAACAAATTAAATTTCGGTCAAGTGATTGTATGATATGTCATTGTAAGGATGATTGTATTTTCCGATTTATTAAATACTTTTGAAGAACGTTTATTTAACAGCCCAAGTTGTTCCTTCTAAAGGCGCGCTAGAACAACAAAATTATAACCAATTGGAAACTTCTGCTTATCATCATTGACACGGGGAAGTAACATACCTATCGATGTGTGAATTTAATCGATAGTTTCAACGTCGGTATTTAATGTAGATGTGGCCTGTGGATTATGTGGACTCTATTGAACTTCTTCTTACCAACTTAACCATTCATGGTGACTGACAAGTCATGATAATTTTTTATAAAACAAATAGTTATTCGCAATGGACGATTCGTTTTTCGGATTTGATACAACTACAAGTATACCGGTAAGAACTGAAAAACATCCAGGGTTAACAAAGTACACAGAAAATAGACTACGCGTTTTTTTTTTACAAATTCAATCGTCTGGAAAAAAAAATTCACTCAATTCGCCACCATGCTTCTTTTTCGCCTAAAAACTCAGAATATGCTAAAAACAATAAATATACTTATTGTATTTCATAGGATGATGATGGCAGCGACGGGCAAATCGCCGAGCCGCCGGAAGAAGAGTATGACGCCCTCAACGACGAGACGTTCGGCTCTGCCATAAACGGCGACTGGGAAGAAGCCCACGAAACGCTTGTCCTACTTGGCGGCAACAGCGAAAAAGCTCGCAAAGACTTCACAGATCATGAACATAGCGGTAACGGTGCTTTTGTTAATCGGCAGTCGCAGTTGCCATTGCGTGGGTTTCAGAGCAGCAGCATCGACGACTTAGATTTGGAATTAAATTTATCATCAATAAAATTAGACGATGTAGATTTAAGTACGTTCGGTGAAAGCGATGGAAGCAATCGCATTAATATGGACGTTTGGACCACCCATCCCCCCTTTCCCATGCCCAGCAATCAAAATCTGTTTCGAGACAACTTTCGAAGCGCATTTAAGCCCCAGCCGCAGGCAACCGAAACAGTAATGTCAATGACGCAAATGAAGCCGCCGCAGGAGGCCAATGCCAATTTTGGGATTCCGCCGATGCCAACAGCCGCGAAAGCTAAAATCTCAACACTTGAAGACATTGAACGCAATCTGATCATACAACAAGCAGTACCCAAACAGTCACAACAACAACAGTCGCAGCTACATCAGCACCATCCACAGCCTATGCTTCAACAGGATTTGAATTTGACTAATCGGCAGCATTTGGTGGTAACGCCAACATTAGCCCAACATCAACAGCTACAAAAGCAACCGCAGCAGCACAAGGGTAAATCACATTTTATAAATAAATCATGCAAATATATATATTTTATAACTAGAAATATCGAAGCTTCTACAATACTTTATTTTATTATATACATATCATTTAAATAGAGGAAAGTGTTGGCGAATTTTAAATATATATAATATTAGTTGTGGAATTCCATTTATCTTTATTTTAAAAAATCGGAGATCTGAAGATATAGTTATAGTATAAGAAAAATGTTTTTAAATTATTAATTTTAAAAATAAATTTAATCAAAACTATTTTCTTTTTCAGCGCCTCCTGGATTTTTAGCCACGCCCCAAACACCGCCACCAAGGGCAAATATCGGTTTTCATGGTCCGCATCAGATGGGCACATCCAGTGCAGGGCCAGGTCTAATGCCCACGCCACAGCCCCAGCATCAACAGCTAAATGGTATTAGTGGCAATCGTGCGCCGCCTGGATTTATGTATCCAACTGGCCTGGCTACGAGTCTGCCGCAGCATCCGCTATTGCAACAACACGTTTTACCGCCCAATTTTCCACGTCCACTGCCAAATCCACATCTGCCCACGGCGCTCAACAACTTTGCCATGCATCCCAGCTTTAATGCGATGCGCGCCGTCGGCATGCATCCGGCGGCCTATATGCAACCTGTTCTACCGCCCCGCCTGCCGCCACACAATCTGCTGAATCAGCAGCCAAACTCAATGTATAACATGTTCAACATGCGACTGGTTCAGGAAATTCAGCAGAACCATCCGCTGCTTCAGAATGCAGCCGTCGCTCGTCAACAGCAGCAGAGTCGACCCGGAGATCGGCAAAAGCAACAGCAGCAACAATTGCTTCCTCAGCAGATGCAGCAACTGCAACAACAGCAGCAGCAACAGCAGCAAATCAATCGTTACGGCGGCAACCTGCCTCAAGAAGAGTTCGACGATTACGCCAATTTGATGAGCACGCGCGACAAGCATTGGCTTATTGGCATTCAACTATCCCAGCTGAACACGGACACACCGTACATCGACGACTACTATTACACGGTGCATAGGGAGCGCAAGAACGGGCAGGTTCGCCATAGTCAGGCCCACAAGGACAACCAACTGAATCATCCACTGACGCAACCGCGGGGTCATGCGCAACTCATTCTGGTTCAGTTGGGCAACAAAAATGGTTCTCGCAACGGACAGCAGCATCGTGAAAGACGCAACTCAGACAATACGAGCAGCAGCAACACCAGCGGCATCACAAACAGTGGCAACAACAGCAACGTCCTATCTGGATATGTGTTTTCTCCCTTGAAGTTTGAAAATTCCCTGGGCAAGCTGCAGTACGGAAGTGTGACGGCGCCCCGCAAGATTATCGATGCTGAGATCATGGGCAGCGACAACACAACCGCAGAGAATGCTGGATCAACATCGTCAGCTGCTAGACAAAGCACTGATAAGAACAATGAAGGCCAATCCGAGGTGGTACTTGTGCCAAGCAGCATGCGGAAATCGCGACATATATTGCTGCACATAGAAACCCTATATAGGTATCTGCTCAAGTTGGAGGACCTGGAAAGTCCCGAGGTTATGGCAACCATTATATTGAAGAAGAAGAAGGAGAGTGAACGCATCGCCGCTGTGGAGCAACTTGAGATGGCGAATAAAACGCCTGAAGAGCGAGCGGCCGAGCTG
Source organism: Drosophila borborema (assembly GCA_030914335.1). Classification (NCBI taxonomy): domain Eukaryota; kingdom Metazoa; phylum Arthropoda; class Insecta; order Diptera; family Drosophilidae; genus Drosophila; species Drosophila borborema. The sequence goes on from JAUESP010000309.1 coordinate 1,401,142, forward strand.
AATAATCCACAGAGCATGAATCCAGCACTAAAGAATAAGTTCAACTACGAAATTGAACCGCGAGATGTTTTAGTAAGCAAACTGAAAGCCGGCCTTACTTTTAATAAGGTTGTATCCATGATGAACGTGCGCAAGGGCAAGGTATTTGTAATGCATATTTGTATTATATGGCACACATTCTTATATCTTAAATTTCTGTATTCTTCAGATACTATTACGTCGCATTATGCCGTTTATTGCTGATCAGCCGATACGTTGGATTGTTTGGAGTGGAGTGTTCTGTTCACTGCAAAATGTCGTTAAGAAAGATCGAGATGATGTGGACGGCTGTCTCTTTGCACTCTATCCGGAATTCAAAAATCAAATACATGATGCGAATTTAGAAACAATTATCAACATTTCAACTGCGTTTACGATGAATGATAAAAAGATGTCGGGCATTTTCTGTAGTCGCGTAAGTTTATATAATGTGGATGCACGCCATTTTTCTTATGATTGATTGCTACATATTTAAACCCTCTTTTAGTTTGGAATTCTATCGCTTGTCGGATTAATACTGCGCGTAGAGGAGATCTACATTGCAAGCATCGACCCCACGCTTAACGAGGAGAGCCGACAAAAATGGCGTGAGTTTCTTGCGCAGGTTGCATCCTGTCTTAATCGCACCATTCAGAATCAAACCATCTCAGCGGCAATTGAGTCTGATGCAATTCAACCCCTGATGAATCACTTTGCGCGTTTCAAAGACTTGAAACTAGATGCGCTTCTAGCTTTAATTACACAAGCTAAGCATCAAATTAATTAAACGCAGGCATATTCCTTTTTTTAAATTAATTTTGGGAAGAGAAAATGAAAAAAAAAAACTATTGTATGAGGTGTGACATTTATGTCTTATTCAGCAGTTAATATATATGTTTAAAATATGCATTGTGTTGTATTGTTTAATTTTACATATACATTATGAGAATGCGCACAATTTGTAAAAGAAATTCATTCACCCCCACACACATACATGTACATAGATCAGCAGCAGAGCTCATGCATATAAAGAAACGCGAAACATGTAAACAACTACAAAACAAACAAAAATTCATGTTTTTTCATCAATAATATTTGTGCACTTCCAAAAATGCTTTGTTATGGCATTAAATATTTTGCTCATTGTATATATGCCATTCTGTATTTAATAGTGAATAATTGTCGACAACTATATTTGATTGAGGTCTGTTAAATTGTTTACTTGGCTGGCAAAAGCTATATTAATGAGTAATTAAAAATAGCGTATGATTAAAATACTTCAAGTATATATATATATATGTATATATATATATATATATATATATATATATATATATATATATATATATATATATATATATATATATATATATATATATATATATATATTATACTGACAATTTAAAAAATTTAATTTTATTTTAATTTGTTCCACATTTTCATTATTTGTGTAAACATTTTTATCAGTAACTTTTTATACAATTTTGGTACTTTGTAAATATCAGGCTTGAAATGCATTGGAAGATATATTTATTTTTTGTTTCTTTTTTTTTATATAATGAATTAAATTAAGGTAAACCCCTTATAATACAATGTGAAGTTGTCAACCAAACATACATTTTTATATATATTAAATATATACATAAAAGTTTCTATTACAAAAAATATTCAAAATTGTGATACATTTTGTGTATTTAAAAAAGCCTAAAGTGTAAGCAGATTTGTTACAGTATATAATTGCTCATTTCTGTTTTTAGAAATATATACATACATAAAGAAAGAGAAGTAAAAAAAAACACGGAATAAATTTGTTTTCAACCTCCGTCGTTTTCTTAATTGAGAGATTTTTTAAGATCATTAATATTTGTATCTATTTAAATAATTTTTCACGATTATCAATTTTTTTATATGATTTCAGTAGAAAAAAAAAAACACTAATAGGTCGGCTTTTCACAATTAAATTACAGATTAAGTGGATTATATATTGCATATAATACAATAAGTAAGATACACGTTTGAGTATATTAAAATATATAGCACATGATGTTTAAAAACAAAAAAAAAAACTTTTTTTAATGTTTATAAAAACAAAATCAGGCAGATCAAAGTAAATAATGTACTTGGCGTGAAATATTATTAAGAAAATGGTAAACTTTTCATTTGTCACATTAAATAAATAAATAATTGTATTGAATAATTTCATTTTTATTTTCATTTTGAGAATTTACACAACGAATACGTTTGTTATATTATATTTATAATATTTATGTGAATTCCCAATTGAATTTATGCAAAATTAAATGAAGTTTCCTTAGAAACAAAAACACAAATTATTTGAATATATCAAACGTATTTTTCGGTTACCAATTACTAACATAAACCTACTACGTAAATGATCCCCCCATTCTATCCAGAGAATCTTGGATTTTTGCAATGCCCGCCGGATCAACAATTCGTATGATTATTATTATATACTTACGGCTACTTTCGTCAAAAGTTAAAGAAAGACTTGCCTATAGCCCCTTTAGATAAGTTCTATATAACTAAAGGTTTTGTTGTAATCTACTTTTTAAAAGTTTGTTTTGATAGTTAGATAATCTATTATGTACCTAATTGAAGGGTAACAAATCATCTGCATCCATCCATAGTCAACTTTCTTGAATATTTGGAAGCAGCATAAATTGAACACAACTCGTCATCATCGACGCCACAACTATTTTCGCTCCTAATTGGAGATAACAGCGGCATTTGTCGCGACAATGGTGGCAATAATGGCGCCCAATTCGCGCTCGCCCTGCCGCCAGTTTTTGTTTGAAAATCAAAGTTGTGCATATGAGTATCCGTGTCTGTTTTGTCCTGCTCGTCCTTATGAGCACAGACGCACGGACACACACGCGTATACTGGAATGTACTGTGTGCGTCGCCGAATACTTGGCCAAGCTCTAGGTCGCACTAGTCACTCGCCCGCTCGCTGCTGTCGCGCCACTCGCACAGTGGGTCGGGGTGAATCGTCGCCACAAGTGCTAGCCGTATCAAGCTTTGGCTGCTGTATGCTCAGTATGAGTGTGCGTGTGTGTCTCTGTGTGTGTGTGCGACTCACTTCATTGAGAAGCAAGAATATGCCGACAAGTTGTCGTCGCACTGGTCGTCGCTGGCGCTAGCGCTGACGCTAACGCTTTCGCTGCTGTCCGCAGTCAACGTCGACGCAACGTTGATTCCGAGCTTTGAAGCGACTTCCGAAGCTGTCGACACTTGTTACGCACTTGGCGTCTTATAAAACATAAACCGTTATCAGCATTGAGCAGGGGACTCCAAATTCGAATCGCAAAGGAATCCACTTGCAAATTGTAAAATGAATTTGAAAATTTGGGAACATATTTTTATTACGAAGATATTTAATATTTATCCCATACAATATTCAGAATTACATCTTTACTTCCTTTCTTTCAATTTATGAATGGATTTAAAAACCACTTTCGTTTTCAAAATGACAATTTGTATGAGTCTACAGAAACCTAGAGCCGCTTATATTATATGATATTATATATTATATATAGCTAATAAATATACTATATTCATATATACACATGTAAGCACGTTACATTTTACCTGGGGTAAAGAATTTCACGAGCACAATATTATGGATTTCCATTATATAAATTCAATTTAGAATTGATATTATGTTAATATAAACATCACAACATTTTCGATTTGCAAAGTGTAATTTTGTGATCGGTTTTGTTATTGTTTTTTTCCAAAAGTAAGGCGTCTATTTGTGGCATGATTAAGTCTCAAACGCGGCGACATTCTTCTTTGTCGCGTCTCACCGAATTGTCGAGCACAGTGGTTCAAGGATGCAAAGGATGCTGACATTGCATTAGATTTACAGACGACCAATGTTGAAGCATGTGCATGCTTATAATTACAGTTAACTATTGTTGTATATCCATTTAAGAAGTGCACTAATTAATCGAAAATATATTTGAAGCTCAGGTCAAGCATCTTAGCGCGCTCTGCTCCACAGTTAGCAGTCGACGCATTGAGCTGCTGGAAGGGCTTTTTGCCAATGCGACGCCAAGGATGGACGCGGGTATTTCTCTCTTTAGGGGGTTTGTCGTTATGACTGTGTTATTGTTGCTGTTATTATGCCCTGAACCCATTAAAAGTGCGAGTCCAGGGTATATTGTTTCTGTTAAAATGCATGTAACGTGCAGAAGGGGGCATCGGTGATCCCACAAAGCACTTAAGTAAATATTCTTGATCAGGATCAACAACCTACTTGGCAATTAGTTGCCTTCCAATTACTGTTAAGCTTCTTCATTTGATGATATAATTATGCCAATTAAGAACTATGTCTATATTTCATTATCTTAAATTTATTAATGCTTTTAGGAGTAAGTCCCATCAAAAATACATTCGCCTCAGGCTTACTTTATATTTTATACATTTTATACATTTCATTCCATTCGCTCTTAGATAGGTATTTTAGCTCATACCCAAAAATATTTTAATATCTTGAACATTAATAATACAACTATATATTTTACAAATATTTATAAGATCATTATAAAATAACTTGTACTGAAATATCCTGAATCACAGCAGTCCAGCGCGCCACTAAGGGTATCTCTGAGTCGGGTCATCGCGACCCCTGCGCCCTTGTTGTTGCTGTTGTTATGGCTGGCGTTGTTTAGTTGACTTCGGCCGCCAGTCGCCGTCTGTGTTACCGTCGCCAACGCGGTTGCCGCCAATGTTGCTGGAGCCGGCAGACCGGCAGCCAACATTCGACAACTAAACTGGGCGCAGATACAAATACAGAATAGGTTTAAGACTCAACACCATGGGGACCAGAAGCGAAGTGTCGCCAGCTAGTACAAATTTATTTTCTATTACTCAGTTCAGTTTTTAAGGAGAATCTCTTTCTAATACGCTTCCATGCTTTGATTTCCTTGCCTAAATTAAATGCCATTGCCGCTCAGTACAAAACTAATTAAATGCGCATATACAGACGGACTAGAGACATAATAATAAATATAAATAATACAATTTTTTTAATCAATAATAATAAATAATACAATTTTTTTAATCAATCATAGTTAATAATAATAAATTACCTGATCGAATTGCGACTTCAAAGCTGCTTCGTGTTCGGTTTTTTGTTTTGAATCAAATGCATTGATGTCCTTTTCCTTCACCTCATCTTTACCGAAATATTGAATACACTAAAACTCTCGAGCTTATTCTGTTTAAACCATTCTGTTAAAATTACCAAATTTGTTTAAAGTAATTGACGAAAATATATTTTTGGTTTTATGTCGAATTGTATTATTTACTTTATGAAAACAATTCCCAAAGCTGTGCATTTCATTTTTATTTATCTATTTTTTTTTTTTTTTTTTTTTTTTTGTTATTATTTTTTCTTTTGTATTTTTCGAATATTCCAAAAAGGAAAATACATACATCTATGGAAATAATTCAATTTTTTTAAATAAATTTTAATATTTGTAAATAATATTTTTGGAATATATTTCCAGATACATATATTCTGTTACACAGAATGTTTGGAATTTAATATTTTTAAAAATATATGAATGTAACTATGTTATTCGTTTTGACAAAATATTTACTGAAGAACCGCATATGTATATTCTCTTTCTGTATCTGAAATTCGAACTCTATAATATATAATAAATATACAGATGTAAATATGTGACAATGAGTCAGAAATCAGGACGCTTTGGCTGCGGCGACGGCGCCTTGTTGAACGCTTCTTTGACGCCGTCTGCGTCAGTCTGTAGAATGCTCTGCGCAGTGGTCACAAGTGCGCACTGGCCGAGGCATATAAAAGGATAAACGCGTACTTGGCTGGCATTTAGTTCGCAAGGAATCATGCTGCAGGACACAACAGTCCCTTGTGCGCCGACTAAAGGATATATAACTTTGCTAGCAATCGTCCATTATACAAACATAGTACAGTGAAAGATCTCAATGAACGCACTAATGCACATATTTAAAAACTAATCAAATATTGAAAACTCGAAAACTCTAAAGTGTGTTTGGTCAATTCGGTAAGTAAAGCAAAACAAAATGATTAAATACATGTGAGAACTGATTTATATGCCAGTTAAATACATAAATAAAGTTCAAGTATATATAACTATTTCACGTATCCAAGGCATTCAATGTTCGACCACATATCGACAACAAATTCCAGTTATTCCAAATTCTCAATCATACAAGTTCATAATCATAATTTTACTTTCACTCCTACGATCGACACTCGACACCTCGACATTTCATGTACGCCGTGATCAATATCGCTACAAATATATAATCATTAAAGCAAATAAATGACATTCTTATGTATATTTCCAAATGCCAAAGGAAAATTATCACGTCACATCCTATTCGCGCCAGGCTTTACTTATATTTTGCAACTTTTTCGTAATGTTAAAATCATTTTAAAATCTGCTTTTAGTTTTAAATACTGTTCACAAATGGAAATTATATCCCCAGCATTTTTTTATTTATTTTTTTTTTTTTTAATATCTTTATATATGATTAAGTGAGAATAATGTAAAAGTCGTTCATATTCCAAAAATATTTAAACATATTCAAATATACCCCTTTTGAGCGCATATTATATATTTCATTGAGTTTTAGTGAATTAACTATCAAATTGTGGAGCTCTATATCAAAACAAGTAAGAAGGCTCTAGTCGAGCCGTCTCGACTACGAGATACCCTGAACCCTTCAAAAAAAGTGATACTCTTCTTCTTTACGCTCTTATAAGCGCACGCTCTGCTAACTGCGCAGTTGCTGCCGTGGCTTGGGGGTGGGTTGGGCTGAACTTTGGACGCTTATAACTCCATTTCTAGATGCATGATCTTTATGAAATTTTAAGAGTAGATTAAGAGTATCAATATCTATCTATTTGCCAAATTGCAAGTCTCTAGTATTTGAAATGTGTTTTTTGCAAATTGTGGGCGAGGGGGGCGTGGCATCAAAAATCTGAAAACTACAAAATCTGCGTATTTATAATATCTATCTAAATATATAAAGTTGAAGTCTCTGGCTAAAACAATGTAGAAGTTATACCATAAAAACCTAAAAAATGTAAACGAATTTACGATTTTTTATCGATAATTTGGAAATGGGATGAGTTATCGAAAAAACAAAATAAACTTGTATTGCGTAGCTAACATACGAGTGTTCATGTGAAATTTCAGCTCTCTAGCTTTTGTAGTTTCCGAAATCTCGACGTTCATACAGACGGACAGACGGACAGACGGACGGACGGACGGACGGACAGACGGACGGACGGACGGACAGACGGACAGGGCTAGATCAACTTATTTTTTTATGCTGATCAAGAATATATATACTTTATAGGGTCTGCGACGTCTCCTTCTGCCTGTTACATACATTTTCACAAAACCATTATACCCTGAATTCCCATTTTCAATGGGTTCAGGGTATAAAAACCCTTGGGAAAAAGTGTTTACAAATCATTTTTGATACTTTTATAGAGGATGATACATTTTTAAAGTTTCTTACTCTGTAACTTCGTCTTAGGTCGGCACGAGAATGTCGAAAAATACTCGAATATATATAATACTCTCGGAAACATCTTAACACTTGATTCTATTAACTAAGTATATTCCCAATAAAGTAAACAAATATAAATTAAAACAAGTAAGAAGGCACTAGTCGAGACGGCTCGACTACGAGATACCCTGAACCCTGCAAAAAAAGTGATACTCTTCTTCTTTACGCTCTTATAAGCGCGCGCTCTGCTAACTGCGCAGTTGCTGCCGTGGCTTGGGGTGGGTTGGGCTGAACTTTGGACGCTTATAACTCCATTTCTAGATGGACGATCTTCATGAAATTTTCAGAGTATATTAAAAATATCTCAATCTATCTATGTGCAAGTATCAATCTATCTATTGCAAGTCTCTAGTATTTGAAATGCGTTTTTTCCAAATTGTGGGCGAAGGGGGCGTGGCATCCAAAATCTAAAAACTACAAAATCTGCGTATCCACAATATCTATCCAAATATATAAAGTTGAAATCTCTAGCTAAAACGGTGTAGTAGTTACACCAAAAAAACCTAAAAAATGTAAACGAATTTTCGATTTTTTATCGATAATTTGGAAATGGGACAAGTTATATATTATAGTGATACTCTTCTTCTTTACGCACTTATAAGCGCGCGCTCTGCTAACTGCGCAGTTGCTGCCGCGGCTTGGGGGTGGGTTGGGCTGAACTTTGGACGCTTATAACTCCATTTCTAGATGCATGATCTTAATGAAATTTTTAGAGTAGATTAAGAGTAACTATATCTATCTATTTGCCAAATTGCAAGTCTTTAGTATTTGAAATGCGTTTTTTGCAAATTGTGGGCAAGGGGGGCGTGGCATCAAAAATCTGAAAACTATGAAAACTGCATATTCATAATATCTATCTAAATATATAAAGTTGAAGTTTCTAGCTGAAACGGTGTGAAAGTTATACCCTAAAAACCTAAAAAATGTAAACGAATTTTCTATTTTTATACTTTGTTCCCGAAGGGGAAAAAGTATATTGGGTTTGTGCAATGTCCGTCTTGCTGTCCGTCCGTCTGTCCGTCTGTCCGTCTGTCCGTATGAACGCAATATTTTTCGGCGCTATTAGAGCTAGAGACTTGAAATTTTAAACATATACTCATATATGTCCCCGAATTATAAAGTGTAAAAATTTTCCCGATCCGCCCACTAGGGGCGTGGCAAATCGGAAAACTCTTCCGCCCATAGTCAAGTTATCATACTAGATGATGAGCTAGAGAGTTGCAATTTGAAATGTATACTCGGGGTGACAACCCAAGTTCAAAAAGCTATAGCGGATATATCTACGCCCATTGGGGGCGTGGCAAATCGGGAAATACGTATCTTCCACACCGTTAAAGCTAGAACGCTGAAATTTTGCATGTGAGTTAATGTTATGATTCTAAGAAGATCGATCAAAAAGTTTTATGTCTACGCCCATTGGGGGCGTGGCAAATCGGACCTGAATATATAGAGATTTTTCAAATTGTGCTATATTTTGAACACTATTGATACTAGAGACTTGAAATTTTGCATGTATACTCGGGTTGACAACCCAAGACTAATAAGCTATGGTGGATATATCTACGCCCACAGGGGGCGTGGCAAACCGCAAAAGTTTATATCTCCTACAGTTTTAGAGCTAGACGCTTGAAGACGCTTGATTGGATGGTTGAGTTACTAATGTTCTCCTCTATTGATGCCCCAAAAATAATTTTTCAGCCTTTTTGGGGGCGTGGCATATCGAAAAATACCCTGTAATTTTCGCATTTTTGGAATGTAAGCAACCAAATTTTGCAGGCATGTTAGCCTCGGCTCTTTCTAAGAACTGGCAAAAATTTATGCGTCTACGCCCACTGGGGGCGTGGCAAATCGGCAAAGAAGTTTGTTGTGGCCAACTGCATAATTCATGCATATAATAGCTTAGTAGCAATTGCTATGATGACAGAAAGCATTTTAACATAAATATAATAATATTAATGACTTTAAAAAATAAAATTTATAAGTTCTCGATTAATAAATAAAAAGTTTCCAGCGGGATTCGAACCTAGGTCTTTTGAAAACAACATGTAATCGTTAGCTAAACCTAAATAAATTCACAGCTGATCAGCTGACCAGCTGATCAGCAGTTTGTGACGTAACAAACACAATCGCACTTCTTGCAATATGTATACACACTTGGATGTGTATACACAAATACAAACATCTGTGTATATACATACATACATATATGCATGCATAGAAAAACTGCTTGCCAAGCAAGCAGCGTGGCAAATCGGAAAAGTTGTTTTAGTTTTAGCTTAAATGCACAATTCATATGCGTATGTTTATAAATTATTATCAATTGGAAGCAAGCATTTTATAATAAATATACAAATATAAAAAAAATTAAAAAATAATAATTTTTGAAAAAAGAAAAAGTTCTTTGCGGGATTCGAACCCACGCACCCAAGTATAGCTTGCATAGCGCTTACCATCAGCGCCACTAACCTAATATGGGCTGCGTTAACTAAAACCAAATAAGATTGCTAGAGCGTCTCTGACAAAACTAAAGTAACGATCGAAAAATTCCCAATTCAGTCACAATTCTTAGAATATTCTGGCATGCAAACTTTTGTATGCATACATAGAAAATTGCGTGTATACTCGTATAGTGTGTACATGTGTAAATTTGTAGGTATGTGTAGGAAAAACGTTGTTGCTTGCCATGTACGTTTTCTAATTGCCGAAATATTTCGTTAATTGTTTATTAAATAAATAAGATGCACCTATGGGAACAAAGTATATCGCTGTTAGTTGCGCCTAACTGCAACGTTCTTACTTGTTTATCGATAATTTAGAAATGGGACGAGTTATCGAAAAAACAAAATAAACTCGTATTGCGTAGCTAACATACGAGTGTTCATGTGAAATTTCAGCTCTCTAGCTTTTGTGGTTTCCGAAATCTCGACGTTCATACAGACGGACAGACGGACAGGCGGACGGACGGACAGACGGACGGACGGACAGACGGACGGACAGACGGACAGGGCTAGATCAACTTATTTTTTTATGCTGATCAAGAATATATATACTTAATGGGGTCTGCGACGTCTCCTTCTGCCTGTTACATACATTTTCACAAAACCATTATACCCTGAATTCCCATTTTCAATGGGTTCAGGGTATAACAAGAAGGCTCTAGTCGAGGCGGCTTGACTACGAGATACCCTGATCCCCGCAAAAAAAAAAACAAGTAAGAAGGCTCTAGTCGAGACGGCTCGACTACGAGATACCCTGAACCCTGCTAAAAAACTGATACTCTTCTTCTTTACGCATTTGGAGCCGCGCGCTCTGCTAACTGCGCAGTTGCTGCCTTGGCTGGGGGGTGGGTTGGGCTGAACTTTGGACGCTTATAGCTCCATTTCTAGATGAACGATCTTGATGAAATTTTCAGGGTAGGTTAAGAGTATCTAAATCTATCTATGTGCCAAATTGCAAGTCTCTAATATTTGAAATGCGTTTTTTTCAAATTGGAGGCGGAGGGGGCGTGGCATCCAAAATCTGAAAACTACAAAATCTGTGTATCCATAATATCTATCTAAATATATAAAGTTAAAGTCTCTAGGTGAAACGGTGTAGTAGTTATACACAAAAAACCTAAAAAATGGAAACGAATTTTCGATTTTTTATCGATAATTTGGAAATGGGACGAGTTATCGAAAAAACAAAATAAACTCGTATTGCGTAGGTAACATACGAGTGTTCATGTGTATGTATGCATGTGTATGTAATGTATGTAACAGGCAGAAGGAGACGTCGCAGACCCCATAAAGTATATATATTCTCGATCAGCATCGAAAAATAAGTTGATCTAGCCCTGTCCGTCTGTCCGTCTGTCCGTCCGTCTGTCCGTCCGTCCGTCCGCCCGTCCGTCCGTATGAACGTCGAGATTTCGGAAACTACAAAAGCTAGGCAGCTGAAATTGAAAACATGAACACTCGTATGTTAGTTACGCAGTACGAGTTTATTTTGTTTTTTCGATAACTCATCCCATTTCCAAATTATCGATAAAATTCGTTTACATTTTTAAGGTTTTATAGGCAAAACTTCTACACCGTTTTAGCTAGAGACTTCAAATTTGTTTATTGTGATAGATATTATAGATACGCAGATTACGTAATTTTTAGATGTTAAATGCCACGCCCCCTTCGCCCACAATTTGCAAAAAACGCATTTCAAATACTAGAGACTTGCAATTTGGCATATAGATACATTTAGATACTCTTAATATGTTCTTAAAATTTCATGAAGATCGTCCATCTGGAAATGGAGTTATAAGCGTCCAAAGTTCAGCCCAACCCACCCCAAGCCACGGCAGCAACTGCGCAGTTAGCAGAGCGCGCGGCTCCAAATGCGTAAAGAAGAAGAGTATCAGTTTTTTAGCAGGGTTCAGGGTATCTCGTAGTCGAGCCGTCTCGACTAGAGCCTTCTTACTTGTTTTAATTTTCGAAATCTATGCGTTCATACAAACGGCGTTCATATATTCAATGGGTTCAGGACATAAAAATGGTTTTGATCCATAAGAAACGAGGTCAAGCTCAGATGTATATAGTGCAAGGCTCATGAGCCTTTCAGATGTTTAAGAAACCATTGCACTCTTTCAGTTCATGAGGGAATATAATTACATACTATAGTATCCTTTTTAATAACGACGAGTCTATTCGGGCTAGGCATTTCGCTCGCCCATCTCTACCTTCAAAATGAACGAGTAAAACGCATTCACAATCATAAAGTCCGAGATTTCTGCGTACCCTGCACTGAATATGTTAACGATGATAAATATAATTATGATGATGGTGACGTTGTGACCGCTGAAACAGGTTCGGACTCTGACTCTGACTCTGACTTTGACGGCGACCGCAATGGATACTGCGACTGCGAATGCAACCGCGAGTGCTGCCCTGTTGCTTTCCCTTCTCTTTAATAGGGTTTTAACAAGTTTGCTTTGACTGAAGTGCGCTGATGATATCTTATTAGCTTTAGCCTCCTAATTGCGCTCATCTTAAGAAAGATGCCCAATTGTGCATCCTGCGCTTCGACCACCCAAGTAAATAAAAACGCCTGTGGATTGTCAATATACATATATGTATATATAATTATTGAGTGGGCGAATCCTTCACTTTGAATATTAGTATACGAAAATTACCTTTAAATATTACGTTATAGTATTTACATTTTGTTTTTAATTACCATATAGTTTATAATTTATATTCCCCATTGTATATTTTTTATATTCAATATATGTTGTACTTTAGTATTCTAATTCATAAAACCCTGAGGAACTTCTTAAGACTCTCAGTCGTTAAATTCTGTCGTCAGGTGAGTCAGTCTCCGTCTTCCGCTGCCATTCCACAGACATCGAGACCCTGCGGTTCCGACCTGTTATTATCGTAATGACAGCAGCCTATTTGCTTTTATGTTTTCAAGTCGTCCAAGCCCAAAACAATTATCTCTGCTGGAGCTGGCCAACGACACTCCAATACTTCTTTGATCTCTTTTGAAACTCAATCATATTTCTCTCTCTCTCTCTCTCTCTCTATTTTTCTATTTCGCTCTCTCTCTCTTTCGCTCCATCAATCTTTATATACATACAAATGTATGTGTGGATATCTACATATGTATGTACATATTTTAAAAGGCGCCTGATCTGTCCAGGCTCGAACGATGTACGAACAACTGAGAATTATTCTTGATCGAAACTATTTATCACATTTCGTGATCAGGTGGAAAGGCATGCCCTATAGCACACTTTTTTCTGAACGAGCGCTGAATATAATATATATATATTGATGAATATAAAAAATATAATAATATTTATAAAAATAGGTTTTCTTACATATTGTAGTAATATATAATTATACTATGTATTATGCCACACATATACATTAATATAATTAAATGAACAAATCCAATAATATCATGTTTAAGTATATAATGCGCTCGCAATATTAAGCGACTTAAAATTGCGCGCAGCCAACTTCATGCGAGTCAGAAATTGCGTACGGCCAACTTCAAGTGAGTGGAAAGTGCGCTTCGACTGAGTAAATGTGCGTTAGTGTTAGTGTGCTACTGTACGCGAGAGAGAGCGCCGACAAATTCACCACACATCCGTCAGATACGAAAACACACATGCATGTGGTCTCAAAACGTAAGAAACTTTCGTTGTGAACGGACGCAGTTTTTTACGGTTGCTATCCCAAAATTTTTTTGTTACGCGGGCGTAACCAACAAATTAATGCAAAATACATAGTCCAGCGACAGCGTTCACGTTCTATGCTGATTTAGACATTATTTTGTTTTGAACACATTTCTCAGTTCTCTCTCATATTCGAGCATTGTGCAAACGAAAAGTGAAATGATTGGTCGAGTGTGTTAAGTGACGAGCAAACACAAATTCATCGCTCACATGTGTTAGCCGAATCAAAATATATATTGAAGTGGAATAACGGCACACAAAAAGTGCGATGTAAGAAAAATTGATCAATAAACAAAAGAGGTGTGCGTACGTAACTCGCATTTACCATTAAAATATGCGTGACTGCTATCGAAACGTAACGCAACTTACATATATAAATACATACGGGCAGACATACATAATACATTCATGGCAAATCCATTCGGACTTCCATAGATTGATCAATGCTTCAATGAAACGATAATACGTGCATAGGTTAAATGACCAAACATACATATAGACAAATTCAAAACAAGCGAGCATACCTACGTACATACATACATACACACACACACATATATATATATATATATATATATATATGTATGTGTATATGCATGTTGAATAATATTGTGCATATCTTTTATTTATATACATTTTTGTGTTCTATGAACTTTGAAACAATTTACTTAAGTTCTTTAGATTGATATATAGATAGATTATACTGAGTGTAAGAATATGACTCAAAAAGGAGTTATTTTGTTTTTCCTCTCCAGCCGTGCATTTTGAAATAGAAATTATGTCATTATCATTTTTCGATTGTCGGAATTTCAATTTTATGTACTTACATTTGTTTGGGTGTAAACAATCTTATATAATAAGATGTTGGTCGGTTACATTATGTGTAGATATGATAGATATAGGTTGGTTTCCTAAAATAGTTGTTAATATAATAGATACGCTTAAATTTCTTTAGAATGAAAACTAAATGTATTTGCTAGAGATCGAATATATAGGTACATACATATATAGTCTTGTAGAAAATGTAAATATTTGAATTGTGCTATAAAGGCATATTTCTTAAATATGTTTCTTGAATATTGATAATCATAAATAAATCAAAAATCTTCATCTTATGTTTACCTGAAATCCAATCTTAAACGAACTTCTGATTTTATTATTATTATCATTTCCAATTCGTTCGGAAACCAAAACAATCCTCTTTATGAGATATGAGGGTATATACATAAGTGTATATGTATACATATATATATATGTATGAATGTATGTATGTATTTATGTAAACAGTAGGCCAAAGAATTATGCTGACAACTCGATTAGTGCTTACGAAAAATAATAAATCAACCTCGACACCGCGTATTTTGAATCGAAACAGTTTTCAGTGGCGACGAAAAAAGAATAAAGCAAATCATTTTTGATTACTATTGAATATAAATTATTCGCAATGTGAATCGTTAAATAAGTGTGAATCAACCACATACATACATATCAACAAATTGCAATACACCAACATAATCAACGTGAAATTTGTGTGTCTTATACAATAAGCCTAATAAGGATATAATGGAATGCTAACCATATCAATAAAGTAAGTAAATTATGTATACATATGAATATTTCTTTGTTTTACTCTATAGAATTACATTGCTTTTTACTGTAATTCATATTGAATTAACCTTTATATTTATGTATATATAAGGGAACTTTAAATTCTGACTTATTAGCTGATTTACGTATTAGATATACATACATATTTTAAATGATGTCGTTAGGATATTTTTTAATCACATTTATTTAAAATTAAAATCTCGTTCTATCAGAGACGGAGACGGAACCTCTTCCATGCCCTTGTAACATTCGTTTGATTCTCATTACCGCTTCGACTCACTGTAACATTTTGCCGGCGCCATTACCGTTTACTTAAAAACCACTACATATACTATTTTTACCTACATGAATGGCATCCATTAACATAGATGATAGCGCTGTCAGCAGGTGTACACGCATACATACATACATATGTACATATGTACATACATAAATATATTTCGCAGATGTATGTACATTAATATGTGCAAGCGCTTTTCCATAAAGTAATGCGAACATATACATATGTACATATGAATGTGTTTACGTGCATATGAATAATATGCATTTTTTCAGAGATTTTATGCCCACAGTTTTTTACAATACGCATCCTTTCTTCTCCGCTGCTCCACTTTGCGTATTGCTATTACCAATACAAGATTTTTATACTTGTTGAATTTTCTAAAGAATTCGGAAATGTGTTATTTCTTTGCCATAGACGCACACACACACACACACACACACGTGCATGCACACATCCATACACACATGCACATACATACACTGTATTCATGTACATACACACACACTAGTCCAATGCTCTCTTGTGCACTTGCTTTCGTTCTCTCACTCGTTCGAATTCACCTCAAATTGTTGATTCTTCCAACTTGTCAAACCGGCTGACAAAACGACCGAACGAGCGACCGACCGACCGACGCGTCAGTCTATAGTATCGTTGTTGTGTTGTTTCTGTTGTTGTTGTTGTCGTTTCTGGCGCTGTCGTTGTTTCGTGTCTGTCTGATATAAGTTTATATTGGTGGCGCCATTGCGACGACGCCGCCGCCGACATCGTTACTATTATTTCTTTTATTACGTTTACGTCAGTGGCGCCCACTGTGGCGCCTGTGCCTCATTGAGTCTCGTCTCGTCTCGTCGCGTTGTTACCCTGCCTTTGCCTTTGCCTTTGCCTTTGCTTTTGCTTTTGCCTCTGGCTGGCACGCAAGCAAGTAAATTTAATACGTTTGTGTGTGTATGTATGCATATGAACGTTTGTACGTTCAAGCATGCATACGTACATATGTACGTGTGCGTTTGTTTCGGTTTGTGTGCTTGTGTGTGTTCGTTCGGCTGAGTGTGTAGTCGTGCCGTCAAGTCGGCGGCGCCACTGTTGTCGTCGCGATAAGGAGCACAAGAAATGCCAGCGAGTCAGTCAGCCAGCAACAAAATGGTCGTAGGGGCCACAGTTTTGTATTTGGGTTGTTAACTTGCAGAAGCGGTCTCTGTCAACGCCAGCGCCAGCGCCAGCGCCAGTCAGTGATGCTGCGCAGTCCGACAGCGCCGCTGGGATCGGCATATTACTCATGCGCCTTGATTCGCCACTCGTGCGGTGCGTTTGTGTTTTTTAAGCTCTGATAAGAGCTAATCACACACAGATGCATACATATGGTACTTGAATGTATGAGTAGGCATATGTATGTACACATGTATCTTCAAATGCATATGTGTATGACATAATTTACATACATTATGAATTTGTTTATGGATGACAAATATACGTACATGTTTAAGCGTTATTATATGTATGTATGTACATACATACATACATTACACTATGTATTGTATGTACATATGCATGTATGTACATATGTATGAATGTGCTCAATGCTTTCATTTTAAGGTGTATTCAGTGTTCCTGCCAACAAACCGGAAGCTCTTGGATAGGTACATATGCATGTTTGTGTAAATATACATACATATGTACGTATGTATGTATGTACATATGTGTACACAGGCAGAGCGCTTAACCCCAGATAAGTTTTTCGTCTATTCATTTTAGTTTTTACACTCGTTCAGAAAATAAAAAAAAAAAGATTAGATTTCTTGCAATGTCTGTTTTGTAACGCATTTTGCCTCTATGAAAGATAGAAAGATAGATTTGGACTTTGGAAAATGTTTACATATGAAAATTAAATTTTAAAAATAAGAAATTGTAATTTTTAAAAGATTAAGAAGATTTTATTTGTAGGCTTTTTTATAATAGTATTAGGGCATAGCAAATCAAACCTACAATATATTTCAAACTAGACAAATTTAAATATTCAATAACATAGCAAAATAGCAGATTTGGGATGGGAACGAGAATTATGCAATCGATTATGCCAAATTTCAGCAGTGTTTTTTTATACCCTGAACCCATTTTAAATGGGAAATCAGGGTATACTAGTTTTGTCAAAAGTATGTAACAGGCAGAAGAAGAAGTCGCAGACGCCATTAAATATATATTATCTTGATCAGGGTGACGAGCTGAGTCGATATAGCCATGTCCGTATGTTTGAACGCGTCGATTTCCGAAGATATAAGAGCTAGGACATCATTCTTTTTATACCCTGAACAGATTAAAAATGGGAATTTAGGGTATAATGGTTTTGTGAAAATGTTTGTAAAAGGCAGAAGGAGACGTCGCACACCTCTAAAATTATATATATTTTTGATCAGCACAAAAAAATAGGTTGATATATCCCTCTCCGTCTGTCGGTCCGTCCGTCCGTATGAACGTCGAGATTTCGGAAACTGCAAAAGCTAGAGAGTTGAAATTTCACATTAATACTCGTATGTTAGTTACGCAGCGCTTTTCGATAACTCATCCCATTTCCAAATTATCGATAAGAAATCGAAAATCCGTGAACTTTTTTTACGCACAACTTCTACACCGTTTTAGCTAGAAACAAGTAAGAAGGCTCTAGTCGAGACGGCTCGACCCTGAACCCAGCAAAAAAAGTGATATTCTTGTGATCTCTAGATGGGCTATCTTTATGAAACTTTAAGACTATATTAAAAGCATCTAAATGTATCTATTTGCCAAATTTTAAGTCTCTAATATTTGAAATGGGTTTCTTTCAAATTGGGGGTAAAGAGGCGTGGCATCCAAAATCTGATTTTACAAAATCTGCGTATCCATAATATCTATCTATATATATAAAGTCTCTAGCTAAAACGGCGTAGAAGTCGATATTTTATCGATAATTTGGAAATGGGATGAGTTATCGAAAAAACAAAACAAACTCGTACTGCGTAACTAAAATACGAGTGTTCATGTGAATTTTCAGCTCTCTAGCTTTTGTAGTTACCGTAATCTCGACGTTCATACGGACGGACGGACGGATCAAGAATATATATACTTTATGGGGTTTGCGACGTCTCCTTCTGCCTGTACATACATTTTCACAAAACCATTATACCCTGAATTCCCATTTTGAATGGGTTCAAGGTATAAAAAATTGGTATATGTAGATAGATATTATGGATACGCAGATTTTGTAATTTTCAGATTTTATATGCCACGCCCCCTTCGCCCTCAAAATTGTAATAAACGCATTTGAAATAGTAGAGACTTGCAATTTGCAAATATACACATTTGGATGCTATTAATTAATTCTGAAAGTTTCATGAAGATCGTCTATCTAGAAATGGAGTTATAAGCGCCCAAAGTATAGCCCAACCCACCCCAAGTCACGGCAGCAACTGCGCGGTTGGAAGAGCGCGCGCTCATACGTTCGTAACGAGGAAGAGTATTAGCTTCTTTGCAGGGTTCAGGGTATCTCGTAGTCGGGCCGTCTCGTCTTGTTAGAATTATGTCAACACTTTAACCAACTTACAGTATATTACAAACATAAGTAAAAGTCCTTAGAGTATGTGATATTTAATTGTTTCAATAATATTCGAGCTCCGGAAAGTACTTTTATCTAACTATAAAAAGTGAAACAATATTTATGAAATATTTTCTCAATTTTTGTCTTGCAGAGTGCATATCAAAGCAATCGAAACACCACCAAAATCATATCACAGCAAAAAGTCTTTTGAGTGATACAAAGGAATTCGACTTTACCGTCAAGCCAAGCCTAGTCAACGTATAATAATAATTATATGTATTTATGTACACATGCAATCATAACAGAAGAGTTACCATAATTAAAAGGAAGTCAGGCTCGAACTGAATCCTAGCCCACCGCGCATATCACAACGCAATCGAATCGTCGACAAGCCGAGCCTTATGAGTGCGTCTGATTAAGTTGATTAACTCATATAATGCACATTCGATAATATCGATGTTACCAAAAGAATTGATGTCCCTCCATGATATTCCAACGCGAAAAGAAAAAAGAACTATGGCGTTATGCGTCAAGAAACAATCCGGCTATGTGCGATGCGGATGGGATACCGACACCCATACAGCAACAACAGCCGCTGCACCCTCAACATCAACGCCACCCTCAGAGCTGCGCCAGCTTCTGTTGCTGCTGCACGGATCAGTCCTCGCTGATGTTGATACGGCAGACGACAAGCTCCCCCCCACCACCGTACTGTTCAATACCCTCCATAGACTGTTCAGGCTCCTATCGCCTCATCCACTGTTCACAACAACTGCGACAACAACAACAACACCAACAACAGCAACTGTATCACCCAAATGCGGAGGAAGACATTTCCGTATCCGCCTCGGCGACCGACGAATCGGACTATTCCTATATAAAAGATGGCTCCAGCTACGCAAGCTCTGGCGAAGCCATGCTGAGCGACGAAAACGGGCACTGTTCGGAGGGGTCTCGACCGACATCGGTGTCAATTCCGGTGCCGGTACCGGCTTGTTCCAATGCACATTCGACCTTTGCAATGACAGCGGCGAACATGTTTCGCAACTGCTGCGGCGGCGGCGGGAGCAGCACTGGGACGACGACAGACTCCGGCAACAGATACTTCTCGAAAACGAACCCGGCCGAGAGAAGACGCCACAATCAAAACCGCCAGCGCACAGCCCAATCCATACCCACCTGCCCAATGCATGCCCAGTCGCCAACGTTGTCTCCAGCTGGAGCTGTGTCAATGTCAGCGACAGCCTTGCGCCAACGCACGGTGCAGCAGACCTTCAATGCGCTACTGAAAAAGCTCAAGAACAAACAAGTATCCGATCTACACTTGGCCGTAAAAAGTCGTATCGACCCGCCTCACAAGCGCGACACGCTGACAGCCAACGGGACCATCATAGCAGCAACACAGTGCATCCTTATCAAATGCACTTCGCCCATCGACAAGGAGCAGCATGTGACAACGTGCCGGCTTTTTTTTTGGTCCGACCTCAGGGATGCAGGCGAGCTAAGGCGTCTGCCCACATGCCCCAGTGGTCGGGATTCCGTCTACATCTGCTGCAATCCACTACACTGGTATCGGATAAACTATCCAATAGATTCAGGTAGGACAATAGATATATGTATGTACATATATGCAGATGTATGTATTCTGTTGAGTTGAAAATCCTTGAAATAAAATGTTATATCATGAAACACAATGTTATTTAAACGCTAATATCTAACTCAAATATACAGAAATATATTTGATTTATTAAAATTGTTCCAATATTTAAACAGAGTGAAAACAACATGTTTGGGAGATTGTACATCATTAACTATATCAACAATAATAT
This sequence comes from Drosophila borborema, assembly GCA_030914335.1. Taxonomy (NCBI): domain Eukaryota; kingdom Metazoa; phylum Arthropoda; class Insecta; order Diptera; family Drosophilidae; genus Drosophila; species Drosophila borborema. Next base: position 1,422,267 of record JAUESP010000309.1, read on the forward strand.
ATTTAATATTTCTTATAATTTCAATCAATAAACATGGCGTAATATGTCGTGAGTAGTGATAGCACGATTAATCATTTTAATCATAATCGATCATTTTGCTTTAATTGCCGATATAATTCTATCGCAAAATGCGCTCCGAATTATTGGACGCAAATAGATTATTCCAAATAATAATCGCGTCGAGGTTACGAAGTTCTCGAAAGAAAAGATAATTCTAGGACGCGCATTCGAGATCGATCGACTCGACACCTCGAAATTGTTTTCAGCAAATTGTGGAAACAACACTATGTCAACGCCTTTTCATTGGATTCATTGGATCCTTGTAATAAATAATAGTATAATATCTTATATCTGATATATGTATTAATCTGTATATTTAATATGTACATATATGTATGTAATCGATATGGATCTTATATGACTTCAATATTAGAGACTTAAAGTCATTATCGAAAAATGTTGTTGGATTAAAGACAGATCGGATTATTTAAAAATACAAAACCGGTAACACTTTAATATAGTTTTTGTTTAACTAGATTCAGAGGTATCTGCTCGTTGAAGATGATTTATTTGATTATTTTGTGTGAGTTGAATCAACGATTTGTTTTCCGAAATACCCTATTATTATGCGTTCATTCCGTTTTGCCAATACTGTGGGTGCATATGGATGTGTGTGTAAATGCATGTGCATGCATGGGGATACATAGACGCACTAGCATGTATGTACATCGTCTTTGTTACATAAAACCAATTACTGTTAATAGCAAATACCTTTCGTTTCGAGCAACAACTGTGGTGCTTCTTCTTCCAATTGCCTTTAATGTGCATGTTAAAAAAAAGCGTGGACCTCCCTGATGCACGACGGCAAAGGTAAACAGGCTCTTATAGGTATGGCAGAATGGATCGTGCTGTGTTTACCTGTTCGTTCGATTCCGAGAGAGCAGCAGCAGCAGCAGAAACAGCAACAGCATCAGCAGCAGCATGAGCGCATTTCGTTTGTGTTTCGTCTGTCGTCGGTGAATCAACTTCCCGATACCGAACGGGGACAGGTTTTTTTTAATGATGGCGCCGAGCACATTGAACAAGACGATAATGTTATTCCCTCCACATCAGAAAAAAAAGAGAACATGATTCCAGGAATTGTAGCGAAAGCGAGTCGCCAAGAATCGGGATCGGGATGTATTAAAGAATTTGTATGTATACCGATAGCTGTTCCTTGGTCTTCACGAAGGAATTCTCATAAATGAAAACTTATTTTGCAGCAATTCAAACATGGTATATGTCCATGTTACGTCCCTAATTATTTAAAGCAAAAACAAATTATCTGTACGGAAGTAAACGCCTTGCACAGACCCTCACACTTGTACAGAGCCGATTAAATTTGTCAGGGTTTGTATTTGTAAGTCAAAATAAGTTACAAAAGGGTTCGACGTAAATTATTTCTATAATGGAGATTATGGAACTTCAGCCATGCCTAAAGAACTAAAAATTCACTAAAGCCTTTCAATCGTTGCCGGAGAAATAAGTGTAATAGTGCATAAGTGGAAATCATTAGATTAAAATGTTGTATACAAAACACGAATGAAAAATATTTCTTAAAATTATCAATTAAAATTAGTTTGGATTTTCTGAGATATAAAGTCTTTTTTATGTATAACCTCAAATTCACGATGTATAAAGGGATTAGTCGACGCTTTCAGGCGTATACCTGAATTGCGTATACCTGAATTCAGATTGCACGCAAGGAAATGTCGTATTCCCAATGAACCGCGTTAACTTTCATGTCAAACATATTTATGTAGATAAATATCTATTCAGTTCAGTCCTAATGGTGTCTCCTAGCTGATAAATCTCAAGCACTCGTGCTTGTTCCTCTTAAAGTTTGACGAATCGATCCCATCAAGCAAAAACAAGTAAGAAAGCTATAATCGAGACAACTCGACTATTTCGGTACTGCACGCGTAACAAAATATATATTTGCAAAAATACGCACACACACGCTGATCTACGCTTGTACACCTGTATGAGTGTAAGTATTGCAGGCGTCTTGCTGCCTCACTATCGCGCTTGCTCTGCCACGTGGGTTTTGTTGCGAGAACGTAATTGATTAATAATTGTGTCAGTAGACGGACCATCGGAATCAAACTTTCAGATTATGATCATGATATTCATATCTCTATGCCAAATCAAACTGTATGTATCTAGTATTTGAAATAAATTTTGTACACATTCGGGGGTGTGGGAGTAAATTGGGGACCGGAAACCAATAGCTGAATCTCTATACATTTTTATCGATAAATTTTGAAATATAAAAGTTATCGAATGTCAGAACTCGTACTGCGCGTCCAATTTACGAAACTAGCACAAAAACACGTTCAAACATACGGACAGACGGACATGGCTATATTGACTCAGCTCGTCACCCTGATCAAGAATATAAGCCTTATGGGTATATTACGCCTCCTTCTGCCTGTTTTATACTTTTAACAAAACATTAAACCCTAATTTCCCATTTTCAATGGGTTCAGGGTATAACAAATATGTCGATATACATATATTTGTATTGCAGTAAAGTTACTTGCTTTTTGATGGAGCTCGGTGGGATACGCTACGCAGTGTCATTGGGGCGATAAAGGCAACGTTGGAATTTTATTACTCCCTTTGGTTTGGCGCTGGCTTTGGCTTTCGCGTTTTCATAAGATTTTTAAGAATCTATCGACTTACTCGACAGCGGCGTCAGCGTGGCAGCACCACAGCAGTGCCCCAGCAGCGAACAAACGTAATCAGGTTAAACTGGTACTGGGGCTAAGTCGACGGCGCCGTCGCTGTCCATGCTGTTGTTGGTGCTGGTGCTGATGCTGCTGCTCTTGCCGCTGCTGACGTTTGCAGCGCCAGCTTCCTCCGCTCCCAGCGGTAAGCGCCGCACATCAAACGATTTGTGCGCCAATAAAATGTCCCCCAGTGCTGCTGGCTGATATGCAAACATTATTTATTTTATTTATTTATTTTTATTTCGCCGCGCTGATGTTTGGCCTGGCTGCGCTCAAGTTTGTTGCTGTTTTATACCCTCTACACCGAAAATGCAAATGGTGTGTATGGATGTAGCGTTTTAGATAAATGTTAGAATGGAATGGAGTATATGTATATCAAATAGAGAGAGATCTATCAAAATACTTGTTTATATTTGTATAATTTATATTTTATAATTTAGGGAGATTTGTCATATTTAATATATGTATATTGCAATTCGGATAATCTCTATATATAATTTATACTGCTAGCAATCCCGTTTACAGGGTAGCTTTTCGTAGAGCCCTCCTGAGCGCTTCCACTTGTTTTCTTTTCTGATCTTGCTTCTTTTTTTGTTTCGGTCTCGCTTTACTTTGGTTTGTTGGATGTGTTGAATATGTATGTATGAGTGTATCAACGTGCATTTGTATGTGTATGTATTCTCGAATACTAATATTGTACTATTTTTGTGAAGCATGATCTCATCGCACAGCTTGTCTTAAACACGCGCATTTCAACCCGTCGTAGTCTTGGGTAATTCTCCAAACTGCTTACATTTATTAATACATATACAAAAATCTTTGTATTTATTGGTAAAAAATTGTTTAATGAAGAAGCTAGATGATTTGTATTTGCGATACAAAGGATCTGGTCGCAATTGATTGCTTGCATCGCTTAGACGAGCCTTAATATAGAAATCAACCGAAGACCTAGAGCGATTAGAAATGTTGATGTTGATGTTGATGATTGCATTGTATTCTTTGTAAGTTGAATTTGTGGAACAGAATAGAATAGAGTTGCATGGAAATATTTAAATAAAATTCAGGGATTCAGTGCTTATTTACAATATAGCTACCATATTAACAATTCGAACTTTTCTCGAAACTTGACATAAACTTGAATAACCTATCTGATTGTGAAAAAAGTACACAGTTGTTGCTAATTAATATCAGCCGTGAAGGCAGTCTAGTAAAATCATATTAGAGCTTTCCAATTAAATGGTTGCTCATAACCCCCGTATTAAGTAAATTATGTAGACAGTCTAATTGAAAAATCTTGTACATAAAACAATTTACTAACAAGTGAGAAGGCTCTAGTTGAGACCGCTCGACTATCATATACCCTGAATGCTGCAAAAAAGTGATACTCTTCTTCTTTACTCACTCATACCGTTACTTGGGGGTGGGATGCGCATATTTTGGACGCCTATAATGCCATTTATAGATGAACGATCTTTATGAATCTTTCAGAACGTAATAATAGCATTCAAATGTGACTATTTGCCAAATTGACAGTCTCTAGTATTTTAATTACATTTTTCTCAAATTTAGGGGTTTGGGGGCGAATTTGGGGCTGATATCCGAAATCTAACAAAAATCTAAATTGTATTAAATTAATATCTATATATGCGCAATAGACTTGGAGACTCTATCTCTAAAAATGAACGAGATATAATTTTATAACTGATTATCGATAAATGTTTTAATTGTTAACTCTGAAATGGAAAAAGTTATCGATTTTCTGAAACTAACTCATACACCCCTTGCGATACTCGGACCTAACAAAAAAAAAAAAGAAAGAATTAAGTCTCTAGCTCTTATAGTTACATACGGACGGACAGGGCTATATCAACTTTTCTCGTCACCCTGATTAAAAATATATATGCTTTATGGGGTCTGCCACGCCTTTTTGCCAGTTACATACTTTTAATGATGACAATATACCCTGATTTCCCATTTTCAATGGGCTCAGAGTATAATTACATAGTTTTGAAGTACAGATTTATAATTTAATTCTCTTGCGAATAATATACACATGCATGAAGATTAAGTATTATCTTTAGTTAAATTTCATTTTGGTACTCAACATAAATCTACATAAATCAATTTACTTATTACTTAGTTATGAAGTATAGATTCATAATTAAATTATTCCTCGAATAATTTACAAATGCATGATGATTAAGTAATAATAATCTAATAACAAGAAATTTGGAAGGGTCACGGTCAAATTTAGATCTAAAAAAAAAATATTACCAACTTTAGTATGTAACATTGTTACGGATTTTTATATATATACACGATTATGATTTAATGATTTCCTTGTTTTTTTTTTTCAATTTTAGAGTCCGCACCCCCGCCGTATCAGCGATCAAAAATGCTGAGACTGAGAGATCAAGGTATGTTAATGGTTTTTTGTGACTATGACTCTGGACTAAACTGTTCAGAAATCAGCAATTCTAGATACCGAGGAAAACACTCAAAACAACAACGATGGCTCGTCGATGTCCGCTTGGGCCATGCAGAGCAACAGCAACAGCATCATCAAGCAATCGGAGTCCCAGTTGTATATGCCGAGTCTTGAGTCTTTTACCACTGATGGAAAAGGTGAGTTCGCTTGTGGTCATACCGCACTCGGAACATGGGCTGCTCCTTTTCTCTTTCTCTTATGTTCAGCGCTGCTTTATTAAGAATTCGGCTAAACAGCAAACAACACTCGGCATTTGCATTTGTGTTTGTATATTTGTAAGACATAACATACGCACACATGCATACCTGCCTCTATAGATATAAATATATATGTACATATGTATGTATGTATATACATGCGCGCACATAAATGTGTTTATGCACACACTATAGGTTGTGTGTGTGTGTGTGCATGTGTGGTGAGAATGTGTAAGAGAGCACGGCAGCAGTCGCGTGCGTGTGTTTGAGCACGCCGGCATGGGCCGAGCCAGGCAGTCAAGTTGTTCGTGGCGCCAGTTTGCCGCGTCAGGTCGTCACTTTCTATATTGATATTAACTTTTAAACGAAATCAGCAAAAACAACACGAAAATAAATAATGAGCGAAAAACAAATACAAACAGTGCGAGGCGAATGCGAAAAAGCGAGTCGGCAGCAAAGCTGTCGACGCAAACGTCGACTGCGACGGTGGCAGCAAAAATCTTTGGCGCTTGCTTACGAAAGCTTTATAGAGTTGCGCGGGCGGGGCTGTACAGTGGAAACACACTGTGAAACTGTGCATGTGGATATGGCTGTAGCTGTAGCTGTAGTTGTGGCTATGGCTGGCGGATGGTGGCTGGTTATCGCCTCTGCTAGCTACTCTGCGGGTAGCGGGTGATCGGCGGCTGTGGCGTTATGACTATGATATCATTCATGGCGCTGCCGCCAACGCCGTCGTTGAACTGGACAATATTTATTTCTTTCTTTTTCTTTATGGTATTTTCGAATAAAAGCTTTTGCATTCGAATTAGCCGTTAGCTTGGTATTGCTAAAAATAGCCAAACTCTGCATTCAGCAAATTGAATCAAGCGGCTCTTCTTGCATGTCAATGATTAATTCTAAAACTACACGGCTCTTTGAAGGCCTAATGGCCTTCCATGTTCATCATTACATCTATAAACATTTACAGACATACATGTCTATCCATATCTATGAACATATTTATGTGTATATATGCTGTATGTATGTATGTATTTATCTATGTATGTATGTACATACATACATTATGTAGATATTGTTCACATGATCGTTAATAATCCGTCCGTCTGTCTGCAATCCAACACAAATCATTGTAAAGAATTACACCAAATCGTAATACAGTTGCACTCACAAATTAAATACTGTCATTTATGGATACATACATACATACATATATGCTGTGTACCTGCTGTACAGTGGTCAGGTATAAAGGTAGAACTGTAAATCGGAAAAACTATCCTAGACAGGGTTTTATCGTATCCTCTTTTTAAATGAATGAGAAATTATTCAAATGTGCTGATTGATCTATGTATATACACATGTATGTATGTATATGGATGTATGTGTATCTGATACAAATTTTGAGATAGGATAAACAAATTTTATCGCTCCATCAGAGTTGGCTTTTTCTGAAAAACACCAAATTATAAATACATATTAAGAGCTTCACTACTTATTAATTTCAATCCTTTCTACTTAAAATAATAATTAATTAGTTCATAGGCATATAATATCATCTGATAATTAATAAATAAAATACTTTCCTTTCTGCATATGTATTTGTATGTAATGCAATATAGAACTTAATTACGTTATCCTTTTCATGCGGATAACATCGAGAATGTATATATATGTACACATATATATACATATGCATGTGTGCACTTACAACACCGACATGTGTGGCCACTAACAAACTTACATTGCGCGCATACGCACGTATAGATATGTATGTATGTGTAAGTGTGTCTGTGTGTGTGTATATGCACATAGATAGCATTTAAAACAATCTAAATTTAAAGATGATGTAGTGCCAGTCGGTTCACACTTCTGTTTGTAATTATGTAGTTATGTATGTACATATAATTGTGTGCATACAAATATACATACATATGTATTTCCAAATGTATGTATGTACATAGCACATTGACTGAAAATACAAAACAACAACACCAAGGCGGCGCTAGAAATCCCAAAGAGTCAAAGACAGAAAAAAATTCCCCACATCGATGGCGTGTGCCAGAGCAGGCGCCAAAGAAGTGGCAAAATAGCAAAACTGCAAAGGCTATAAATTGAATACCCTGTACTAAATGAATATGCAGTGGATCCCAGCTCATGTGATCTGGCTTAGTTTAAAGGAAAAAAAATAAATCAATTAAATTAAATAAATGAAGTTATTTAAATAAAATTAAATAAATTATTTTGTATCTTATTTGTTTGCAAATAAAATAAAGAAAAATTGATTTTTTTAGAATTTCTTTTATCGAATTGTTTTGTTTTGGTATTTTGTACAATTTAACTTTAATTTGTTGAACGTTAAGAGAAAGCAGTTTAATTTATTTTTTTTTACTCTGAAATGGAAATTTGTATATTAGTTATCAGGACGACGAGCTGAGTTGATCGACTAACACCCGTCTGTCCGTCATCGTGTTCTTTTGTTTTTTGTTATTTCCATTTTCAATATTTAAGTTTCCATATCCGGAAAGGAGCACGAACTGCGTAAATTACCATGGCTTGTGCTTATGTATCATTCAAATATGAGCATGCACAGGGCTTAGGGTATATGCTAGTCGGGCACTTTCGCCTAGCGAGTCCTTATTTGCGTGCTTTGGCAGTTTGCCTTAGACGGAAAATACTATTTAGTGTCAATGACGAGTCAGGTCAGCATTGTCAACATAGCTGCGAGCAAAGTCGATCCGGTTGTGTAAAAGTTGCAATATGCAATCCACAAACCTCCGGTTATGACCGGGACCAACTATCCATTTGTGTTTATACATATGAAAGCAAAATTTGGCTAATCTTGGATTGTGGGCGGGTATTATGTAGTTATTGATGCTTGACTTAATTAACTTGACGTTAATGGATTTATCTATTTGAAAATTGAAATTAAATAAAATCAAACAATTTTTATACTCTGTTCCCTTAAAAAGGGAAAAAGAGTATGTTGGGTTTGTGCAATGTCCGTCTTGCTGTCCGTCCGTCTGTCCGTCCGTCCGTCTGTCCGTATGAACGCAATATTTTTCGGCGCTATTAGAGCTAGAGACTTGAAATTTTAAACATATACTCATATATGTTCCCGAATTATAAAGTGTTAAAAGGGGCGTGGCAAATCGGAAAACTCTTCCGCCCATAGTTAAGTTATCATACTAGATGATGAGCTAGAAAGTTGCAATTTGGAATATATACTCGGGGTGACCCAAGTTCAAAAAGCTATGGCGGATATATGTACGCCCATTGGGGGCGGGGCAAATCGGGAAAAACGTATCTTCTACACCGTTAAAGCTAGAACGATGAAATTTTGCATGTGAGTTAATGTTATGATTCTAAGAATATCTATAAAAAAAGTTTTATATCTACGCCCATTGGGGGCGTGGCAAATCGGACCTGAATATATAGTGATTTTTCAAATTGTGCTATATTTTGAACACTAGAGACTTGAATTTTTGCATGTATACTCGGCTTGACAACCCAAGATCAATAAGCTATGGTAGATATATCTACGCCCACAGGGGGCGTGGCAACCCGCAAAAGTTTATATCTCCTACAGTTTTAGAGCTAGAAGCTTGAAATTTGGATGGTTCAGTTACTAATGTCCTCCTCTATCGATGACCCAAAAATAATTTTTCAGCCTCTTTGGGGGCGTGGAATATCGAAAAATACCCTGTAATTTTCGCATTTTTTGAATGTAAGCAACAAAATTTTGCAGGCATGTTAGCCTCGGCTCTTTCTAAGAACTGGCAAAAAATTATGCGTCTACGCCCACTGGGGCGTGGCAAATCGGCAAAGAAGTTTGTTGTGGCCAACTGCATAATTCATGCATATAATAGCTTAGTAGCAATTGCTAAGATGGCAAAAAGCATTTTTAAATAAATATAATAATATTAATGAATTTAAAAAATAATATTTATAAGTTTTCGATTAATGAATCCAGCGGGATTCGAACCCAGGTCTTTTGAAAACAACATGTAATCGTTAGCTAAACCTAAATAAATTCACAGCTGATCAACTGGTCAGCTGTGACAAAACAAAACAATACAATCGCAATTCTTGCAATATGTATACACACTTGGATGTGTATACACGTACACATACATACATACATATATGCATGCATAGAAAAACTGCTTGCCACACAGCGTGGCAAATCGGAAAGCATAAAGCAGTTTTAGTTTTTGCTTAAATGCACAATTCATATGCGTATGTTTATAAATTATTATTAATTGGCCGCAAGCATTTTTTAATAAATATACAAATATAAACAAGTAAGAACGTTGCAGTTAGGCGCAACTAACAGCGATATACTTTGTTCCCATAGGTGCATCTTATTTATTTAATAAACATTTAATTAACGAAATATTTCGGCAATTAGAAAACGTACATGGCAAGCAACAACGTTTTTCCTACACATACCTACAAATTTACACATGTACACACTATACGAGTATACACGCAATTTTCTATGTATGCATACAAAAGTTTGCATGCCAGAATATTCTAAGAATTGTGACTGAATTGGGAATTTTTCGATCGTTACTTTAGTTTTGTCAGAGACGCTCTAGCAATCTTATTTGGTTTTAGTTAACGCAGCCCATATTAGGTCGGTGACGCTGATGGTAAGCGCTATGCAAGCTATAGTTGGGTGCGTGGGTTCGAATCCCGCAAAGAACTTTCTCTTTTTTCAAAAATTATTATTTTTAATTTTTTTTATATATTTATTATAAAATGCTTGCTGCCAATTGATAATAATTTATAAACATACGCATATGAATTGTGCATTTAAGCAAAAACTAAAAAAAACTTTTCCGATTTGCCACGTTGCTTGCTTGGCAAGCAGTTTTTCTATGCATGCATATATGTATGTATGTATGTACACAGATGTTTGTATTTGTGTATACACATCCAAGTGTGTATACATATTGCAAGAAGTGCGATTGTGTTGTTTTGTTACGTCACAAGCTGCTGATCAGCTGGTCAGCTGATCAGCTGTGAATTTATTTAGGCTTAGCTAACGATTACATGTTGTTTTCAAAAGACCTAGGTTCGAATCCCGCTGGAAACTTTTTATTTATTAATCGAGAACTTATAAATTTTATTTTTTAAAGTCATTAATATTATTATATTTATGTTAAAATGCTTTCTGTCATCATAGCAATTGCTACTAAGCTATTATATGCATGAATTATGCAGTTGGCCACAACAAACTTCTTTGCCGATTTGCCACGCCCCCAGTGGGCGTAGACGCATAAATTTTTGCCAGTTCTTAGAAAGAGCCGAGGCTAACATGCCTGCAAAATTTTGTTGCTTACATTCCAAAAATGCGAAAATTACAGGGTATTTTTCGATATGCCACGCCCCCAAAGAGGCTGAAAAATTATTTTTGGGGCATCGATAGAGGAGAACATTAGTAACTCAACCATCCAATTTTCAAGCGTCTAGCTCTTAAACTGTAGGAGATATAAGCTTTTGCGGTTTGCCACGCCCCCTGTGGGCGTAGATATATCCACCATAGCTTATTAGTCTTGGGTTGTCAACCCGAGTATACATGCAAAATTTCAAGTCTCTAGTGTCAATAGTGTTCAAAATATTTCGTTAATTAAATATTTATTAAATAAATAAAATGCACCTATGGGAACAGAGTATTTCGCAGTTAGTTTCGCCTAACTGCAACGTTCTTACTTGTTTTTTTTTTTTTCGATTATTGTTGGGTATCAACAACAATAAAGTTTCAATAATTTAAAGTCGATATAGATATCATTTATCATAATCGATATAAATTTCTTCAATAGTATCTCTGGTAAGTCCTGATTTACCAGACAAATATTTAAGATCTTGATTCGCTCGTGAAATTTGATCAAAACTCTTATATCACCGCTCGACTGTAACACCGTTATCCTTTACATGTTTATTATTACTTACTTGATGATACGTATGTAAAGTGAAATACAATAGGATTTATTTCAATTCTAGATCACAGCACGAATAATAATGTTTGGTGTCAGATTGCCTATTGGGAACACTCGCAGCGTGTTGGAGAGCTGTTTCATGCCAGGAGGCTGGCAGTTAATGTCCACCTAGATGGACCAGTGGATTGTGCAGGAGGGAGTATGTGCTTGCGTGAATTGTGTGGGAAGCGACCATCGCTGGATGCTGTCCAAAACACCCGACAGAAGATCGGTCTGGGTAAGCTCGAGCTGTGGAAGCTTGGCTGAACGAACGCAATTGACATTCTTATTATTATAGGTGTTACCCTGAGTTTGGAGTGTGGGGACGTGTGGGTCTACAATCGAAGTAACGTGCCGATATTTGTGGACTCGCCTACGCTTGCCGAACGCTTGGATAGAGTGTGCAAAGTAATGCCTGGCTATTGCCTCAAGGCCTTTGAAACACATAGGTACAGTTGACTGGATTTAAATATAATTATATTTTACGTTCTTACTCATATCCTTTTCTGCAGGGCTCAATGGCTGGCTGAAAAGCAGATGCAGCATAACCACTTAGGACCAATCGATCGGTTCAGTATGAAGATCAGTTTCGCCAAGGGCTGGGGTAACATGTATAGTCGGCAGGATATTATGTGCTGTCCCTGCTGGTTCGAAGTGCACTTCAGCAATCTGCGGTGACATTGTCAGTTGCCGGCTAGTGCTCATAGCTTTGCGGCAGCTGCAGCAGCAGTACTACGTTTACCGGATAGAGTCGGCGTCAGCAGGAGCCCGATGGGCGGCAAGTCCTTTCTGTACTGCCGGTAGCAAGACCAGCTTCAGTTAGTTTAGACGAAGCGCACCAGACTGGGTTATGTAAGCATCTAAGAATTGGTACAAGGCGCTTGAAATTGCAGCAGGCGGGCTAGCAAGAAACTAATCATAAGGGGCAACAATGGACTGCAAATTATATACTTTAAAAGTTAAACTTAATTATGAAAAGTGTTTCAATTAATTGCTAAATGCCACATCGAAATTAACTTATGTATAAAGCATGCGCAGCGACGGAGCTAGGAGTGTTAAATTCAAATAGTTATTGATTGTTGAACATAGCAAAATTAAAATCCTGTGATTCACTCTATATGTACATTTACATATGTATTAAGTATGTATGAATGCAATGAGCGAAAATGTCAAATGTATGTACAAACACTAAATACATGTACATATCTTATTTTAAATTGTATATACATATGTACTTAACACTGGTAGGCAAAGAAGGCGGATGTAATCGGCTTAGCACTGACAGCAGCAAAGACGACTTCAGTGATTTCTTACTTAAATGTTTCAAAAGTCCGAATTATGCTTTAAATTTTCATTCACACCCCAAAAGTTACACAAGTACAAATAATGTTAACCGATTTTTTGTTTTGTTTGTATTCGTTTGATCTTTGGTAGTTAGCGAACATAGTTAGAAAATGCCATGCTAAAAAGCTCTGATATTTTTATTTAACTCGATTAGCAATCATTTAACTTTTGGCGAATTTTCTAAATGATATAATTCGCGTTTTAGTTTTTACCCAGCCCGAACCCTACACTCAGTTGCCTTTCAATCTGATGGAAATGCAAATTTGAGTAAGTCGAAAGGTTTTCCACAGTATAATAGCCAAAAGAACTGATTGAAGTTGTTGTAATGCAGAGAGAAAAGCTTAAATTCGATTACACTTGATAACCTCTGTAAATAATGTTGCGGAACCAATTAATTACGCATACATACATACATATGTAAAGATGTACATTTTAATTCCAAAAATTTATTATTATAATAACTATACGACCTTTTATGAAACCCATAAGTACGTACATATGTACGTATGAGTACATAGTAAAAACTAATATTAGAATCAGCTTGGACTTGGATCACTTTGCATGTGTTACGTACGTATCTGCTGATGTACATTCATACCTGCTAATAGATGTATGTATGTATGTATGTATGTATGTTCGTATGTTCATACTGACAGCTTCTTTAAAGTGATCAAATATTAATTGAGCGTTGATAATTGTAGTTGTACTGTTAAGTTTTAAGAAATATTTTGTAATAAAATGTAAACTTATATACAGATTTTGATTTTTCACTGTCATCTTTGTATTTTGCTATCCACTCAATGTTACTCAATGCCATAATTAATATTATAAGAGTTTGTAATTCGTTTTATTTAAATGTATTATTTATATTATTTACTATTTCAATATTTAAGTGCTTGAAAGTATCCTTTTTAGCACAGTCACAAATATTAAAATTATGAAAAAAGATATTGCCTCTTCACTCTTGCGACCCATTAACTCTATTCACTTTAAATATTTAATATACATACAGACATGAAGACATGAATTTTTCTCTACGCTTGTCAGACTCCTGTTGCTGGAAGATGGTAGTGGTTTCGATTCATACGTGGTCAAATAGTTGTCTTCATATAAATACATGTAGATTTTCTAGAATTAAAATCGTTTGCCCAATTAAAATTTGTACTACCTTCTACGGGAATGCAAATGGAAAACGTCATCTTTATTTCAAAATTAACAACACGAACTGACTGGAGGAAGACGGTTAAATAGATTCGAAGGCTGAGACTGTTATTGAATATAAATGTATGTATATATATGAAATTATCTTCATCCATGGGCTCTGTCATCCGATCTGAAGTTTGGTGAGCCGATGCCCAACAAGTGCTCCAAATAAAGTCGAAAAATTAATCGAAAACAGAGAGGGTTTTCCTTTATTTTTAGTTCTAAATTAAAAACAAAGAGGTGCAAGACCCGTAAGATTGAAGTAATATGCCCAAAAGAAATCCTTTGATTGAATCAAAGACGGCGTATGATTGTTTATTTGAAGCCTAAAGAGAAGGATACTCTACTGGAATCAGCTCGGGAAGCTTAAAAGAAGCTAACAGTGCTTAAATTATCTTTGCAAATTAAAGTCTTGGAGGATAGATACTTATATTTATATTTAGGTAGATAAAAGTTAAAGCATTTGAAGGATCGAGTGAACAATCAAAAAAGTTAATTTATATTGTTCGACTCATTAATCTATTTATAACTGATCATTAGCCGCACTTACATTTTAATTTAAAAGTAGAAGTATCTTCATTATCAAGCAAAGATCAACGCGTACCCTAGAAACCACTGGACCACGCAGACTAGTATAGACCAATAAGCCTACACCCACTTTCAGGGAAGACTTGCAAAATAAATTCATGACTTAGACTGACAATTGACGATAATTCTGCTGTGAACAATTATACAAGGCTTCAATACTCCAAGCTCACGGTAAACAATAGTTTGGCCCATATGTCTTTATTGACATTCCCATTACTATCATTCACAAATCATTAATTCATCATAATTCATTCTAGACGTATTTTACATTTATGTATATTTCACAATTCAGCAGGAATGGACGCTTGCCCATTCGTCGCAAAATTCAACGCGTCACAACTGGTGCCTACGAATTCGCTGCAAAAACTTTACATTTGTATGGGTGCTTAGCATACATGTAACATGTAACGGAATGATGAAAATAAAACCGTTTGACGGAGAGAATATTAGCATAAACAAAGAACAAGACATTATAGTAGTATATAGTAGTAGATTGAGTTTTTGGCTTTAGCTAACAGTGAAGAAATTTAAAAATGCTAAACAAAGCTTTGTTTCATGGAGTGCTATGAAACAAATATCCATATTTAACACCAGAGAACTAGCTACATAGACATACATTATTGTACTAGGGATCGACCCGAGGAGAACATTATTTTTAATAAAAACTACTTCTACATTTGCAGTTGGCATACATATTGAAAGAACTGTTGCACCAGATGCATCACTGAACTCTTCATATAAATGGATGAGGATTTTAATAATTATACAAAATACTTGTATACTTTTTTAAATTTATTTTTCAAAAAATATACAGATATATTTTTGCCTGCTTAATAAACATGTTATTAATTGCAACAATAAAATTATATTTGATTTTATTATGTATTATTAATTCAATTGTACGATCATTCAATCTTGTAATCCTGGTCAAAATCGTATTTATCTGAACTTGACGATGACGCACCCAAACTAAAATTGTCCAAAACGTCTGTTATTTTGGAAATCTTTTTCTCGTTCCGTATATTTTGTTTCTTCTTTTTCTTTTGTAGCTCTTTGATGTTTTTGTTAAGGGATTGATTTGCTGAAAAAGTGGAAAGTTTCCATAAATGAAAGACAATAAAGAGCTGTTAAGCAATAAATACCCTCAAGCAGAAGCACAGGATCTGGTTTTTCCTTTTTATCGTCTTCCAGTTTTCTTTTGCGACCCTTTAGGGTTGGTTCGCTTTCAGTTATAACTGCAGGAGCCGCATCTGTGTCTTCACGAGGCAGCCTCAACTCAAGTGGACCTGTAGAGGTAATTTCCATAATATCATCTGACTTCTCAGGACACTGATTCAATACGTCGGTCTCCATAGACTCAAAGTTATCCACGTCGAATTCACGCACGTCAGCGTGAACAATCGAGGCACTTATGTGCACATTCGCGTTCTCGATAATTTCTGGTGGCTGAGTACAGTATTTGATTTTTCCAGTGTTCCAATCGTTGAGAACACTTCGAGCAGCGGCCACAACATCTGGTACCCCCTTTTTTAAGAATTTTCCTGTGGGTGGAATATAGGCCGTTAAATAAAAAGGAATTGTCAAAGTGTCCCACAATCACTTACCCATTCTGGCTGCCTTCTTTGCGAAGAATTCCTCAAACGTGTCGTAGTTGGTAATGTCGTACATCTTGCAGAAGTACTCTTTGCTGGCTCTCTTCAAAACGCTCTCGGCTATGCTGAAAGGATCTTTGACGTCACCCACACGCTGTGCGTTCTTCAACACAGCATGCGCGCTTTGATTACCCTCGCTGGCAATGCTTGTAAAGACAATGCCAGGACAATCAATCAGCTTAATTTTAGAATCCAGCTCAACTTCTTGCATGGCTCTGTTAAAAAGACAAAATTTGTTAAAAATATTTTTAGTTTTAAATTAATCTGATATCAAAATAATGTTCTATTATAGGAATCTTTGATTTCTTTGTTACCCCTACGGTTGTAGGGAATACCTACTTGGTGACACCAGGAATACTTCCAACCATGCAAGAACGTCCTCGAGTTAGCGAGTTGATGATGGAGCTCTTGCCTACATTGGGTATTCCAACAACCCCCACACGAATCGAGGTTTTGATGCCCTTATTGCGGCAGTAGTTGGCAAGCATGGACATAAGCAATTCTGCTCCAACGCAGACGGCGCCCTGCATGGCTTTCTCGGTCTTCATGTCACGCAGTTTTCGTCGTCCCAATTTAGAGGCCTGATCTTGTGTAGAAGCCTTAAATGCAGTGACCGGCAAACTACGCCTAAAGTATTTAATCCAATTATTAAGATTCTCCCTTGGGACAAGGTCAGCTTTGTTCAAAATGAGCACCAGTCGCTTGTTTCCAGGAGCCGCGCGCACTGCTCTTTCAACTTCATTGCAACGTGTGCCAAGGGGATCGCGTGCATCCACCACCTCTAGGACAACGTCGGCGTTCTCAATTACCTTGCGAAATTCCTTAAAGTACTGCTTCAACGACTGCTCTTTCGTGACGGCGTTTTTGTATACTTTCTCATTCGCATTACCATCAGCCTCGTGCATTATGCCATGCACAGTGCTCCGCATGTCGGCATCTTCCACCATCGACTCCAACGACTTGTGCTTGTTTTTTTCTCGCTCAGCTTTTATCATATCTCGCCGGGCCTGGCGCTCAGCTTCCTGTCGTTGTTTTGCCTCCTCCACTTCTTTGAGGATATCATCTTTGAAAGGGCATATGTTAGGTATCTGAATTAGCTTCTGCTTCTTGCTGCCCTTCTTGGTATTCTTCTTTGCCTCCCGACGCTCCTTGCGGTTGTGTTCACGAACCTTTTTATCAATTTTGTGCTTGAGTTTTCCAGTCAATCGCTTCGACTTTTTTGCTACAAATATGAATCATATTAATATATGTATTGATTTAACAAATTATTTCTGCACTAACTTTTTAGTCGCTTAAGAGCCATTTCAAAGTATTCCGCTGTGTCTCACTGGTGCATCCAAACACGTGAAAATAAATGTGCTTCTTCCAAGTCATATGGAGTAGCCATTCACAAAGTAAACTTGTTGATGATTCTTCGTTTTCCAACACTACAAAAGTATCGCAGAGCTGCCAGATAGTTTGGCGTGTAGTGATGTAATTATTATTATATTATATTTGTGTATTCAAAATGCTTATGAGATCCTCAATTTTGGCTGGAATTCATTGTATTAAACAATGCACAGTGTCATCGAAAGGTGCT
Organism: Drosophila borborema; assembly: GCA_030914335.1. Classification (NCBI taxonomy): domain Eukaryota; kingdom Metazoa; phylum Arthropoda; class Insecta; order Diptera; family Drosophilidae; genus Drosophila; species Drosophila borborema. Next base: position 1,440,067 of record JAUESP010000309.1, read on the forward strand.
CTTATACACACCGGTGCAGTTTTAAGAAAAGCGGAAGATCGTAAGGAAATGCTGGCATCTCTGCCGGCCAAAGACGAGGGCACCGTTGGAGAGAAGTCTGTCGATATTGACACGCTTTTCAACCGGTAAGCGAAGTCACGTTCATAACTTAAGCGAATCACACATGTAAACATAATAATAATGTATTCACGAAATTAGGAGGGCGAAATCCTTTCCCGATGCCACAACTGCCACGAAACTCTTCAATGGCATTCCCTTCAACGAATTGCCGATTTGTAATATTCGCGTGTCTCCCAACAACACAATTATATCAGTGACGGACTATAAAGGTGAGTTTCGAAATACTTTGATGCAATAAAATATGCATACTTTCATCATTATAGGTGTGCCACGCCTTATAAGATCCTGCGGAATTGAAGGATTTAAAAACACTAGAAAAGGAACGAACATAGCCGCACAGGCCACTGCTGTTACCATAAGCACGGTTGGATTAATGACTTTCGATTAAATTTAATAATATTCCTAACATAATTATTTATATCTTCAGAAAGCTGTTGAGCTTGGATGGAAAACAGTTCGAGTGAAAGTGCGTGGACTGGGACCCGGAAGAATGGTAAGCAATTATAATTATATTTGCAACTTTGAACAATTGCCAATTTCTCTGTACACTTATATTACAGTCGGCTATCAAGGGCTTGCAAATGGGAGGGTTAAACATTGTTTCCGTTACTGATAACACACCTGTATCCTGGAATCCACCACGACCTCGCAAACAAAGAAGTCTGTAATTGAATAAAAATCCCGTTCAAAGTAAAGAATACAAATAGATTTAAATAAAATAATTCTATAAATCAGGTAAAACGTTTCATTTACTTGTTCATGAACTAGTTTGACGATTTTGTTTCGGAAGATTTGTAGATTGTATTATATATGTGAATATGCACAGATAATCACATTGTCCACATTGACTAATAACTTATAGAGGCAATTTTTAAAAGCGGGAATTCTGGTTAATGAATGTCTTAAAACTAGAAGCAGTACAAGAAATTTCTGATTTAAAATTTAACATAGACTCCCAAAGCTGATTTGAGATTGTTTAGACTATTCATTCTTGCGTGCATGCGCCCTCGTAATAAATTCTAATCTCTACACAGTAAACATTCTTACACTCGTTCACAAAGTGAAAAATATATATTAGTTTTGTGAAATGAGTGCAAAGACTTTCTTAACATTAGGAATATAGTGATCACATTATTATATGGTAAATTATTCATCGTTGTAACTAATGCTGATTTCCTAAAAAATGTATTTATGTTCATGAAGCATCCGCCGATTGGAGCGTTCAAAATTCGATTATATTGATATTTGAGCACATTTATATAGAAAGAGCTAGATCATATTGGATAAATGTTCTATTTGTCATATTCTCGTATAATATAGAATATGTATATATAACACGGTTATATAAAGCCGATAGGAGTTATACATACATTGAATTGATTCGTCTTTCGGTGCAGTTTATCGATCACTTTGTTGGTCAAGTGGAATCTAATACTTCTACTCATTTCGAAATGGGTATTGTACATATTTATTGCAAAATCATTGAGATATGCATACTTTTAGAATCCTTTACATTTTAATCAATAAGTACAAAACTATTTAAAGCTTACATTTTTTTCTATGGTATATTGTGGATATATTCTAAGTTTGTACAAGCTATTATAGCACAATATCCATAATAAGATATTATGCTAGTTCCGTTATTAGTTAATCTACTTAGCTATGCGTTAACTTATGAAAGGCATCTTATTATATTGCATATCCTTGTATGAACTCATACAATCACCTATTAAATATATTGTGAATACAATGAGTTAAGTCATTAATTGTTAAATTAGAATATTGCACACCTACTCTACGTTTGTATGTTTAAATGTTTGGTTGGAATGATTAACGAAATGGAATATAAACTGTATGAATACGAATGATTCACTTAAAATTGTACTTATTTGGCTTCACCAAAACCCTTTCGGCTATCCAAATAATTGTCATGGCGTTGATGTGAATTTTTTATGGTGCCATTCGAAACTCTTATGTATTATATTTTGCATGGCTATACCTAGCGGACTTAATATACAGCGTCTCCGTGTATTGATTTCATTTGAGGGCAGTTTCTTGAAATGACAATTATCAGGATCTTTATTTCCCAAGTTCTTGTCAAACAGTTGGATGTTTGACAAATAATTCGACTGTGTCGTAATTTTCTCTGCGGCATAATTCATACGCAACGCAGTGAAAGCATTGTCATTTGGCTTTATGTTTGACTCGCAATTGTGGCAGCCGCCGGCCCCATAGGATGCATGAAACTGCATATTGGATGGAATGCCCGCAAAGCTTGGACTTCTGCCTTCAAAGGGGTATTGCGATGAGTCGTTCTGCCTTTCATCATTGCTATCATCGCGCTTGGGTATTACAGTTTCTTCGTAATCCATAAATGTGGAGGCACACGAAGGCTGGTATATAACCGCGGAAGCGTGGCCGGATCGCCCAGAGTTTAATGGAGTTCCCTGTTCCCAAGTGTTTGTACGCGGATCGAAGACTTCTACAATTGACAAAAAGTTGTTGCCATCAAATCCACCAATTGCGTACAGCTTGCCATCTAGTGTGGTGAGAGAAAGAGCACTCCTTGCGATTTGTATTGGCGCTACCATATCCCAAGTTTCGTTCTCCGTGTCATATCGCTCCACCGTCGCTAGCTGCCGCGTGCCATCAAATCCACCCACAACGTAGATATACTGATTAATGGCAGCTACACCTGTATTTATGGAATTCGTTTATATTATTTATTTATTATTCAAGAGATGACAATAACAATAAACATTATTGCGTGTCCTTACCTGCTCCACTGCGGCCAGTATTCAAGGAAGGTAAGTAGCTCCATTCATTATTTTCCGGATGATAGCACTCGACGCTGGCCAGACGTTCGTTGCCATCAAAGCCCCCAATAGCGTAAAGCAGGCGATTAACAACCACAACGCCAACGCCTAGGCGCTTGGAATGCATAGGCTGCACGAGAGTCCATCGATCTTGATCAGGATCATAGCTAAAATATAAATCAAAAGAATTAGTCTATAGTTTTGTGTATGACAAATGCCACCTACTATTCAACAGAATTGTGGTATTCCATTCCTGCAGATCCACCGACAGCATACATTAGCTCGTCCATGACTGCCACCCCGACGCGATGGCGTGGCACAGACATCGGTGAACAGGGCCGCCACGTTTCACTAATAGCGCTGTAACGATCTACCCAGTCGGAGTCGTATGAAGATCCAATGTTGTTATTTCGTCCGCCCACTGCATAGAACTTGCCTTTCAGAAACGCAGCACCCAGACCAGAACGTGGGATGCGTAGATTCGGCAAGGTAGTCCACGTCTTGTCATCTACGTTGTATGCTTCCAATATGTCCAAGGAATGGCGGAAGAATCCGCCAGCAACAAATATCATACGAGTCGTGTTTGGCGTACGTTCCTTCACGCCTGGGCACTTGTGCAATGTTAAGTCTTTAAAGATCTTGGCTAGATATTCGCGGCAGGCGGGAACCTTACGGAGTACGTCACAGTTTTTCATCTGCTCCTTAAGGAAGTTCGGTGTTAAAAACTGGCACCGCACAGCGCCAAGAATGTGTTCCATTTTGGAATGGCGATTGTCCTCGTCGTACTTCACCCATTTTAGGACAGCATTATACACATCGCGCTCCTCCTGCACGTTTAATTCATCGCGCCTTATAAGCGCTATCAATTGGTAGGCAGACAGTTGCAAAAACTCCTCCTCCAGACACACCTAGGATTCGTTCAAAATAAATTGAGGCTCAAGCAACTTTTACCACTCTTAACGTACTTGCATGAAGTGTCGTTCTATGAAATAGTTTGCTTTCTTCTGCAGCTCGCTGCAACTGTGTTGCTCGGCAAAGTTGGCAATGCCGATAGCATTGGTTGGGTCGAGCTGACGCTCCAGAAAAGCACAGCACGCATCGATGACGTTCTGCACCTGAAACATTGTTGCAGCAGGCAAAAGCTGACAGACTGTTACTTCTGTGACGCGTATTTGTCCAGTATACATAAAATAGAGGATGCGGGCCATCGCCGTCGGGCAGACCTAGGAAAAAAGATTGTGCTGTTCATCTGTTATAGTAATTAAACTTTAGCTGTGTAGCTAGTCTCTACTTACCCCCTGGAGTTGCACGCGCGACATCTCCGACTCCTTCAGTCCGCCTGTAAACATAGCCTTAAAGTACGGAGATGCCGCAGAGAGCACTACCTTGTGAGCGGGAAAGAGTTCCTTTTTCACCTCTAGCACCACGTCTGTTAGCATCCCATGGGATCGCATCATGAACATCATCTTAAGTGCTTCCTTGGCGTAGTTCGACATGCAGAATGTCATGTCATCGTCTGTCGCATCGTGGTCGTCTATGGCCCGCGCAGAGTCGAATCGACCGCATGGTGTTGAGAGGGAACAACTGTCAGAGTGTTCGTTCATCTCTATGTTTGTAAGTAGTTCGAAACATCAGACTGAAGTATCTCCATGAAAACTCTCGACTAATCTATTCTATATGTACACCCCAAGCCCATGTGTAGTTTATAAGAATTTCTTTCGGTTAACTATACATGAGATGTAGAATGCCTAGACAATCACGTGAAAATTATTCAAATACTGCTATCATGAATGTTTGAATGAGGGAATTCCAAGAACTCCAACAGCAAGATAGATTAATAATAATTAGATAGCTGAGTATGCAACAGACAGAAGCGAGAAGCAAGGCTAATGCAAAGAACTATAAATATTCATTTTGATTTGTCCGACAATTCGTTCGATTTGACGATATCGGAGTGTATAATTTGTGACCTAGAGCTTTCCGTTCTACACATGTTTGTCTTTGCTTTGTAAGCTTTCTATCGGCATTGAATTGATTCAATGAATTCATGTTCAACTTCTCTTTACGTACGATCTACGCAATATTTTTGAAACTGCGTATTTTTATACCCTGAACCCATTGAAAATGGGAATTCAGGGTATAAGGCATTTGTGAAAGTGTATGAAACAAGCAGAAGGAGACGTCGCAGACCCCACAATGTATATATGTATGCATATTCTTGATCACCATAAAAAAAGGTTGTATGCTCTGTTCGTCCGTCCGTATGAACGTCGAGATTTCGGAAACTACAAAAGCTAGACAGCTGAAATCACATGAATACTCGTATGTTAGTTACGCAGTAAGAGTTTATTTATTTATTTTTTTTTTTTTTTTCAAAAACTCATCCCGTTTCCTTATTATCGATAAGAAATCGAAAATTCGTTTACTTTTTTACGTTTTTTGAGCATAACTTCTACACTGTCTTAGCCGTCTCGACTAGAGCCTCCTTACTTGTTGTGAATACGATACGGCAAACTAAACAAGCAGCGGATGATTTTTTTGCCAAGTCAATAAAAAATCTCATGAAGAGCTTTAATGTGACTATGAAATACCCTTTATTAGCAATCGCAGTGAGACTCTAATTATCTGGCCTTTTATTTCGCAGCATAGAATGGGATAGCTGACTTCACCCCACTAGAACTTTCGTACTTTGTATATACATTTTGTAGAAGTTCGACCGCATTGTCGATCTAAACAAAATTTGGTGATAAGACCAATCAACGCCACCCCAGGTGCGCACAAAGTCCAATTACACGAAAAAAAAAAAACAAGTAAGAAAGCTCTAATTGAGACTGCTCGACTACGAGATACCCTGAACCCTGCAAAAAAAAAAAACTAATACTCTTCTTGTTTACGCACGTACAAGCGCGCGCTCTGCTATCCGCCAGCTTCTGCCGTGGCTTGGGGGTGGGTCGGTCTAAACTTTGGACGTTTATAAATCCATTTGTAGATGGACGATCTTCATGAAAGTTTCAGAATATATTCATAGCATCTACATGTGTCCATTTGCCAAATTGCAAATATTCGAAATGGGATTTTTCACGCATCCAAAATCTGATTTACATAATCTATGTATCCGTAATATATATCTAAAAATATATATTTGAAGTCTCTAGCTCAAACAGTGTAAAATTATGCTAAACAATTTCAACTCTCTAGCTTTTGTAGTTTCCGTTATCTCGAAGTTCATACCAACAGACAGACGGACAGGGCTATATCAACTTATTTTTTTGTGATCAAGAATATACATATTTTACGGGGTCTGCGACGTCTCCTTCTGACTGTTACATACATTTTCGCAAAACCATTATACCCTGAATTCCCATTTCCAATGGGTTCAGTGTATAAAATCCAAATAAAACGTTTGCTTCGTAGAATGGATCGTTTTTTGGGCACTATAAGATGCTTCCATTCGAGCTAAAAATCATTTTTATCACTGCCCGATTCTAGATAGCAAGCTTTCTATGCATCACCATGATTTCCTTTATACTTTGTACACATTAACTTGACACATTGTTTTAAATTTATTTATATAACATTTTGCTTTAGCGGGTTCATAACTGCAGTTCATAGCTTCGTTCGCAGTAGCCGAATAAAAACTATCAACACACGATCTGAAAGAGATCAGCTTAATGAGCTAGCACCTTCGTCGACATAGACTGATTGTGCGTACGTCGGAATCTAACTGAACAAATTTCTGCAATGTCATCCTCTCACTACAAATCAACACAACTGGTAACAGGTGACAGGTAACAGAGGTATCGATGGGGAGACGTTTACAAGATACCTTATATCTGTTAGCTTTTACACTTTGAGTTGTATATACACAATTTATTATCTTTTTTTTAAATCCATATTAGTCGGGAAAGATTGGTAAAGGAAAAAGGCCTTTCAAAACAATAATCTGACAGACCTTACAATTTCACTAATTCTGAATAAGTATAGGGTATTTAATGTGCAGGCTTTTATTGAAACTTAAGTGCTATGTCATGATTCAATGCGAAAAATCAGCGTTAAACTTAAATAGTAAAAAAGTAATCATTAATTGTGAGTCTACTAAATTTTAACCAATGTTGACTTTATTGATTATTTGCAAGCTTGAGAATTCCAATATCTAAAGGATCCAGTATATAAAAGATACAACATTAATAATGGGAAATCCTGATGATTTTGTTTAATATTAAATTATTCTTTAGTTGCTCTTATGAAAACGAATTTCATCTTTTCAACATAAATTAGAAATATTCATTACTAAGGTTTTTGCCAAACCAAAAACTCCAAATTCTAGATTATATTACAATTGTGTTTAAATTTTGGAAAGAATGAACCCTAATAAAATCCTACAAAAAACAACTCAAAATTCTAGACTATATTACAATGTGTTTTAAAAATAAATAAATACTAAAAAAAAACAATAAAACAAATCTTAAATAATAATTGAAGCTCTTATTGCTTAAAATTGAGTTTGTCTTAACATCATCAGCATTATTTTCATATTTACGTAAATTCAATGCAAAACTTTAGCTACGCGCCGGAAATTCGTGAATATTTATTTCAAGCACAAACACACACACATACACATACACAAATACTAAAGTGACGTGCTGTTAGAATGAGTTTGCATAAAATACGCCTATCTTGAGCGCGAGGAGTTCCCTTCGTCTTATCTCAAACGAGAGTGCGATAAACACATAAACATAGTGAGAATGAAAGAGAGAGAGAAATAGTGTCAAATCATGATGAACAGGCACAAATGCACACATGTTCATTTGCATTCATACATGCGCATACACATACACATCCATATGCATAAACAAATGCCTGAGATAAAAATACTGAGTACAGCTGAGAGCGAAACAATATTGACTGTAAAGACATTTTAAAATGGTAATGCCCATATGAATGTGAATTACATACATATGTAATTGCTACAGGCATGCTTAACCGCCAACAACTTGTTGATTTTCTCAATCCGTATACAGTTTATATAGTGGAGTCCAAAAATGATTGTTTTCTATATTATACCACAATATTCGCAGATAAGCATTCCTTTTTACTCATTCTGCAAATGTACATTTAAAGTAAGTATTGCTATCACGTGTACAAAATTTGTTTAATTTTGTTATGTGTATCAAACAGCTGATGAATTAGTCAACACGTTGGTAACTTTTTCCCCATTATTTTCAATGATTTAATGCACGTAAAAGCCTTTTAGATTTAATGCAAAACGTTCGAGCAATATGTGTCAGAAATGTATATACTCATATGTAGTTAATTACTTTTTATTTATAAATGTTAATACCGTTTGTTATTATTCGTTTGCAACACTCACGACCAGAACTTGACGCAACTCTCAACTGAAGCCTTTCAGAGTTACCATATGACAAAAAAAAAAAGCATTACGGGTACTCCACGAATATTTTATTTAAATTTACATCATATTGTGTGGGATTTTTTATTAATTATTTTTGTAATCTACTGGCAACCTAAACCGAGCAGTGTCCCAAATACCTAAGCATACATTTCCCAATTTTTAGTACACATTATACCATGAATATTAAAATTTGTTTAGATTAAACCGATGTTGATTGCTCTTGATTTTTCAGTATTTATTTTATACCGATTATAAATCGTATTTTATCGGAATTTTCATAATTCACTCTCAACTGTGAGCTTATCAATGTGCATAATATTTTTTATCGCTCAAAAAATATATATATTTTCATTTAATTGTTAGTTATGGCAGCGCCGGTTATACGAAAACATAGCGCATCTGTGATATTTTTCCACGGCTCAGGTGATACCGGGCCAAATTTAATAGAATGGGTCCGTTTCCTACTGGGGCGAGATTTTGACCTTTCGCACGTAAAAGTGATATATCCTACAGCTCCAATGCAAAAATATACACCATTAAATGGACAGCTGTCTACAGTGTGGTTCGACCGACGTTCAGTTAATATCGCAGCACAAGAGAGCAGAAAGAGCATGTCCCAGTGCTATGACATTGTACATAAGCTAATCCAAAATGAAGTGGATCTTGGCATTCCGCTGAACCGCATAATTGTCGGTGGGTTTTCAATGGGCGGGGCCTTAGCTTTGCATACCTGTTACCATCTAAATACTGGTCTGGCAGGTGTATTTGCACATTCATCTTTCCTAAATCGCAAATCTGTGGTCTACGAATCTCTGGAAAACCAAAAACTAGCAAAAACTGCTCTTCCGGAACTTCGTATGTTCCACGGCGAGCGCGATACGTTGGTTCCTCTGGAATGGGGACTAGAGACATTTGAGTCCCTACAAAAATTGGGAGTAACGGGCACATTTATACCTTTGAAGAACACACTGCACGAATTGAAAAGAAACTCTCTTCTCGATCTACAGGAATGGATAGCTAAAAAGTTGCCGCCATTGAATACTGAAATTGCCAATAAGCTTTGATGATATGCTCATTTTATCCGTAATAAACGATATAAAAAGGGACTACAAATTGATTTTGATTTTAATTTTTCTAAATTGGTGTATTCGGAATGATTCCGTAACAATGGGTGGATGCACACAGACAAGGTTTTCCTTGAAGCATTCCATTGTAATAGTCTCCCCCAGCATAGTGAAAACATAATTCTTCATTGGCACATACATCACGTTTAGCAAAGATTCCTACAACAGATTTAAGCAATTATTTAAAAATGTATTCAATAAGCTAACTATACGACTAGTCGCTCACCAATTTTTGGTATAGGGCAGTTGGTGCGCACGGGTAAAATCTCACAATTAGGTTGACAGCTATGGTTTAGATAACGACCGATATTTCCACGTTTTGAAGGATCTACAATCGTAAGTAATGGTGTGTTTTGCTCGAAGTGTGCATTGGAATGTTCATAGAGACATAAAATGTAGTTCATTTGACAATTTTCATCTATAAGTTTGCTACGCCTGCGAGCCTCTGAGAGAGTTAAAAGCTCGCCTGCATATTCACAGATGAAAGCGCCACTGGGAATATACGCAGCTGTACGTAAACCCTTCGATTTGTATAATGGCGATTCAAAAACTTCTAGATTTTGTCGTGGTCCGTACTGAACACGACGATTTAGGCATTGGCTAATCTGGCATTCACAGAGTTCATTGCACTCAATGATAGATCGGAATTCTTGATCTTCCCATGGCATAACAACCAGTTCATCCTTCATTCGCATGTATTTAATTCCGCCCTTGTGACAAAATTCAATATTATTGCAGCAATTTTTATTATTTGAACATTTACATGATAATGTCAGATGAGAATTATAGTCATCCTGTAAGAGTTTGAACTCGGGACTTCCGTCATCAGACATGAGTACATTTTCTAAAATATATTCCACATTTTCTAGATGCTCGTAGTCATCCTCAATTTCAATTATTGTTGTCATCGAATGTCGCATCTGTTTTTCGGCTTGATTTTCTTTTTCTTTTCTTTTTAATACATCATATACAAAGTTGCATTCATCAATGTATCGATTATCGATATGTCATTGTAAATTCCAACAAAAACATTTTCTTATTTAGCTTTTTCTTATCAATTATAATTTATTTAAATACTAAACTTTTTTCTTTTTCTTTTTTTTTGTTAAGATCGTATGTATGAAATAAAATTTGAAAATCATTTCAACTATTAAAATCTATAATTTTCTTGATATTTATTTAAAACAATATTAGGACTTATGTACGCTAAAATATAAGCAGAATACATAGGATTCTTTCTTTATTTGTTGAATGAAGAAATAGTTCTCAAGAGCGACCGACGGAGATATGCTTTGTAAACAAAAAACGGACAAACAGAGCTACATACATATAAATATATACACGTATATACATATGTATTCATATTACTACGAAAACTTTTTTGAAAAATTGAATAGTTAAAGGGGACATTTAATGTGCTTGTGAAATTATATCGCCAATAAAATCGATAATAAAAAACCTGTTTATGGCCATCGACTTGTTCAACATCTACCAGGCGAACATAAGGCAGTAACTGCATACAGATACATACAACAAGGCTCAAAACATAAACTTCCGATTGCCGTTCCATCATTCAATGATTCCACCATTTTCATAACATTCGCAGGCGCAGAATTGTGTTTCTGCCATACACACACAAACAAATACACTTTGTTGTTGTTTTGTTTCACTCGTCCATTCAAATTACCCTATGCAACAGAATAGCGGTTGAAGTTGACTTTAAATTTTCTGGTGTCCTTATATTGATTAGCACATTTATGTCAATTTATATATTACATATTCCGATATAAAATCTTTATAAAATCTATGGGAAAAATTATTTAAAAACTTGAAGTAATAATTTACATAAGAAAATTTATAATTGAATGTTAATACTTAGTGATTTTAAATAGAAATTATAGTACACATATGGAACAATGGGAATTCGATTTCTGCCATTTGTAGAAAGGGTGATAGTGGGTGTGGTGATATCAAAATAATTTTGCTTTATTTTGCTTATCCTACATTTCTAGTTGGATTTCTTTGTTTCATTTGAAACAGTCTGGCAGCACTCTAAATGGCAAAAGACGAAAACCACTGCAGTATTTATTTTTATATAAAACACACAAATACTAACACTTTGTGGATGTTGGTACTTTATGTTTGCAATCGTAACGTTGGTAAATAATTGATCACCAACTTGCATATGAGCGCTATTAAATTATAAGTTACATATACATACATATATTTTCATGCATATACATATAGGAAAAGACACATTTAATAACAAATGGTAAGGACAAGCTTCTTTAGCTTATTAATGCTAAATATACAAATAAATGCATCAATAAAATAAAACTTGTACATAAATATACATGAGCAAAGGTGTATTTATATTTTTATATTTTTAATTTGTACAGTCTAAGTACAAAACAAATTCAGATTCTCTTTATTTGTGAGTACCTCGAAGGTGTGTCGCATTTTACAACCTTTCATTCTTATACCATGCTTCGATCAGTAAACCGTACTCACAAATGCAAATATATGTACATATACATATGTACATGTGAGTATGTATACATGCCGCCATCTGTCTCACAAAACGCCGAGTAGCTACGAGACATTTTTCGACTTCAGTATCTCCACATCCTCAGGCGTGGTGTGTTGTGTGTGGAAGTCGAAATATACGCGTTTTACTTTTGTATGTACGTAGAGTTTTTCCGAATAAACTCAGCTGCTAGTTTAATTATACTTCAGTAGAAATTAAATAAATAACTCAAGATGTGCAAATGCTTAGCCGGAAACGTGGCATGCTGGTAAGTTTAATTTAATAAAAATCTTTGCATATTCGTCTGTATTTACGTGGAAATATGTACGTACATATGTATGTACACAAATATGTATGTATGTATATGCGTGCATAAATAAAAAACTTTTGTGTAATGGATATTTGTATGTAGGAACGCGATATTCAAGAGCACATACACAGACGAATCTCTGCACATGTGCAATATGCATATGTATTATTTAAAGCTGCAAATACATTGTACATATTTATATCATAATTGCATATATACATACATAAATATGTATGTATATTTATTTACAAATGTGATTGTAGAACGAATTTGAAATTTGTGATCGTAGAGTTATATTGCGTGTTATGATATTGTTCATCATTTAAAAAATTTGTTTAATTGGATTAACCATCTCTTTCCTGTAGACACATGTACATACATATGTAGAAGTATACTTACATATATGTATGTATGCATATTTGTTTTTCGGTCTTAAGCATCTTTAGAAGAGGAGATATGTACATATACACATAAGTAAGATAAGTGTGACAGAGATGATTTTATTTCCAAGTGTTCGGCTTTTGTTATGTTAGTTATAATGAACTATATATATGTATAAACAAAGAACTGCCGGTGAAATCGTACACATACAAACATATATACTAAGTATGTGCCTGTATCGTATAAACAATAATAGTTAGAGCCCTGTATTTCTTAAAGGAAAGAAATGTTACCTGCTAAAATATAACAAGTAAGAAAACAGTAGTCTAGACTGCTTGACTACGGAATTCACTGAACCCTCCTTCGAACGAAAAATATTCAAAGAAAAGCACGCACACACACACACGCTGATCTACGCTTGTACGCCTGTATGTGTGTAAGCATTGCAGGCGACTTGCTGTCTCGCCGTCTCATAAATTCTTTGATTAATAATTCTGTTTCTAGATGGACAATCGTAATCAAATGCTCAGATTATGATCATGACATTAATATCTATATGCCAAACCAAACTGTATGTCTCTAGTATTTGAAATACATTTTTTACACATTTGGGGGTGCAGGGGTGAATTGGGGACCGGAATCCGAAATCTGACAAAAACCCAAATTGTATTAAATCAGTATCTATATATATGCAGAAGAATTGGAGGCTCTAACTTTAAAGATGAACGAGATATAATTCTTTAACTGATTATCGATTAATGTTTTATCGATAACTTTAGAAATATAAAAGGTTTCGAATTTCTGAAACAAACTCGTACTGCGCGTGCAATATACGAACATAACACAAAAACAAGTAAGAAGGCTCTAGTCGGGACGGCTCGACTACGAGATACCCTGAACCCTGCAAAAAAGTGATACTTTTCTTCTTTACGCACTTATAAGCGCGCGCTCTGCTAACTGCGCAGTTGCTGCCGTGGCTTGGTGGTGAGTTGGGCTGAAATTTGGACGCTTATAACTCCATTTGTAGATGGACGATCTTCATGCAATTTTCAGATTAGATTAAGAGTATCTAAATCTATCTATTTGCAAAATTGCAAGTCTCTAGTATTTGAAATGCATTTTTTTCAAATTGGGGGCGAAGGGGGCGTGGCATCCAAAATCTGAAAACTACAAAATCTGTGTATCCATAATATCTATCTAAATATATCAAGTTGAAGTCTCTAGCTAAAACGGTGTAGAAGTTGTACCCACAAAACTTTTTTATCGATAATTTGGAAATTGGATGAGTTATCGAAAAAACAAAATAAACTCGTACTGCGTAGCTAACATACGAGTGTTCATGTGAAATTTCAGCTCTCTAGCTTTTGTAGTTTCCGACATCTCGACGTTCATACGGGCGGACGGACGGACAGGGCTAGATCAACTTATTTTTTTATGCTGATCAAGAATATATATACTTTATGGGGTCTGCGACGTCTCCTTCTGCCTTTTACATACATTTTCACAAAACCATTATACCCTGAATTCCCATTTTCGGAAATCGACGCATTCAAGCATATGGACAGACGGGCATGGCTATATTGACTCAGCTCGTCACTCTCAGCAAGCATATATATACTTAATAGGGTCTGCCATAGACGTCACATAGGAATATTGTGGTTCTATAGTATCTACCATAGATGGAAATTATTCGATAAATTTGAGTATATTCTCAAAAACTATAAAACGACAGTATTGGAGTTTGAGAGAGAAAAAATATCTCTTAAAAGATGTCATTGTTTTTAGACTGAGGGCATGTATTTTGCGGCGGTTGCTATTAAAGCGTGATTTCCTATATTTTTTTTTTAGTAAATTCTTATTAATAGTAATAGTTTTCTTTTTTATTCTTTTCACTTTATATAAAATTAGTTCTATACTAGAGCAATTGTGAAACTTCGACAGTTAACTACTTGTAGTTTGCAAATATTTCATCAATTATATGAATTGTGAATAGTTGAATTACTTCGTTTATTGCTTACGAGATTATAATAATAATAATAATAATAATAAAGCTTTTGACGATAAACCAATGTCGCACTGTTTCTCCTGCGATATCGTCAGATGTAAATTTGGAATATCGTGGTTATTTATATAATGTAAATAGAAAATTATTCAACGCGCACAAATTCCTAATCCGGTTTCATGACAATACAACATTATTGTAGGGAGGTAAATATGTATATACTAACTATAAGTAAATGTGTATACATATATCATATATACTAATTGCCTTAGCACTATCCTCTCCTTTGCACAGTTGTATGTACATATATGTATGTATGTATGTATGTCTTTCATGTTTTAGTATCTCTATTACAAATGCGTATTCACTTGGCTCCAGCTCGTCTCGGCTCCACTCAGGCGAGACAGCATAATGATGTTTACTACTATCGCTCTTGGTAGCACACACCCAGGATAATATTCAGTTAGCCGACAGCTGGGCGCCAATTTGACATTTTTATGCATAAGCACGCAGGGAATAACAAGCTCGCGTGCACAAGGGTAGAAATTTCCTTTTTTTTTTTTTATTTTTAGTTTTATGTCACCCATTTTTATTTTATTTTTTTTTCGTCACAATCCCATAAAGTGGTTAGATATGTAAATTGTTTATAAGGATCCAAATTCGTCGAGGCATGTCCGTTCTATTAATATTCTATTAATATTTGGTTGGTCAATTAGACTGTGTAACTGTATGAAAAGTTATTCGACTATTTTACTAAACTGACTTTCTCTACATTAAAAACTAATCTTTTTCTAAAATATATATATATTTAGTATAATGAGCATACATTCAAAAAAATGTTTAATCAATTATTAACGTCACGTAGATTTCCTGATAAGAACGTCAATTTTTGTTTAGATTTATATTAATATTTGTATAATTCTGATAATATTTCCCAGAATTTGTTCTTCATAAGTACTATTATTGTTATTCAAATTGTTTTAACAATTGATTTTTCCCACAAATTGAAAAACAAGAGAACAAATGAAAACTCTTGCTGAACAAATTTAAATTTTAGTGAACTACTGCCTGTACTTGCATATGTATATGTATATTATAAACCCGAGCAAATACGAAGTCGAGTTTGCTCTAATGCATAAATTGTGTATGTTCACAAAATTTGTTCTAGATATTTTTATTGACAATTATTGGTAATTTTATTTCCATTTATTTATTTTATTTTTACTGGTCATGAAAGAAACGGGATGCGATATTGAACAAATATAAAATGTAGAGTTTGATATAGAAATTGAATTTGAAAAATACCCTAGTTTGTACTATTCAGCATGCATTATGGCGATAATTCAGCTTCAAGTGAAATAAAATCTGTAGGCTTTGAGTTAAGCGTTTGATTAGATCAGTATATATATAACTATAATAAAAATGTAAATAGTATATATGTATGTATGTATGTGATATATAAAATGTAGTGATGATTTGAACAGTCATAATTTATCAAATACCTAACATATTCTTCAGATATAATGAAAATTGTGAACTCTGATATTTACCAAGGATTAATCAAGATCTAACATTAACTCTTGTTTATTTTTAGCTGCTTCAGCTGCGCACTTAGCATGCTGCTGTCTATAATCAGTGCATTCTTTGTGGTCATTGTTATTGTTGGACTGCTTGTGTATTTCTTTTACTACCATGAGCAAGATGAACATGATGTCAACAAGATCAAAAATGATATTCAAGACAGTTTCAAGAATGCCTACGATAAAATAAAAAATGACCTAAACAAATAATTGATGAGGTATTTTTGAAGCAATTTTAACTACTTTATTTTAAACCAAGATATTTACGTTTCTGAAAATTCTTTCTCTTCTAGTGCCAATCAACATTAAAAGCAAGCATTTAAACTAGCTTTTACGGAATAGGTTTCCTTTTCAAACAGACCACCATTATGACCTATAAACACAGTTCAAACATAACATAACGAATCGATTGATGCAATTTGTGCTCTGAAGTCGTCGATAACAAACGAACCTAATTTTTAAGCTTTAATAAATATTTATTTATAATACATTATTTATTCCATTTCACGTCTTTATACAATAAAAACATTTACAATATCTCAAGTCTCTTCTTTTTAGTCGTCTATCATTTTTAAGTTATTAACTTGTACTAACAGATTAATATATTATCTAAAAAACCTTTATAAGTGAAGCTCTTAAATTATTGAAGTCTAAGCATTAATGCGTGTAAGAAAATCGCTTTAACTATGCTTATTATCACCTGTACATAATTGATCTTAAATTTTACGGCTGCACATTTTAATGTTTACTATTGTAACTAACTTTTGTATTCCCTCATTAAGGAGAAAAAGCATATTGCTTATGTACAAAGCATGCCGTGCTAACCCTTATTCTTACTGTTGGTTTATTTGTTTCTATGTATCGGAAATAGACTTGAAACTTAGAACATAATGCCCACCTTTGGAAGGAAATTTGTGGCTGGATAATAAAATCGAGTAAAACTGTAGTTCTAAAGCAATCAGCTGAAAATTGACCTCAGGGTCTTGAAGCTTAATCCGCATAAATTAACCGTTGAGATACACTCATAAAGGCTTACGAACAAATACATAAAACTCTCATTCGTGGCGTGGTAAATCGGAGAGCATAACGAATTCTTGAAATCATTTTCAGGTGATTTGTTTATCCCTTATAAAGATCTATCTATCTATCTACCTAATCATTTATTACGGGTTTTAGGTTGTGGCAGAACATAAAAAATTGATTAATTTTTGTTTATATAAATTGAAGTGATTTTGTTTATTTTGTTGGCTGCGAATTGGGTTACAACCGACTGCAACGCTTTTACTGCAAAGGTTTTAGAGTCGGCAAGCTCACAGTTTCTGTGGTTGAATTCGAATGTTATGTAATGTATCAAGAATCAGATAAAATTAGATATGCTCTTTATTTTTATTTAACTGAATCATATTGGGTATTAAATGTAAATATAAATATCAATTTTTTAATTTATAAAGAGTGTTAAGTAAATCGGTGCTTTTAACATATATGATGTTCTTAGAATACGTATGTATGTATGTATGTACAAATTATTCTTACGGGCAGTATATTTGCCTAGAACTTATTCGTAAATATGTACAAGAACTTGATCTGATTGTGGTCATTTGATTATATCTATGATGTCAATATGGCAGTCATTATTATTATTAATTATTTGATATTTGCGACGCTTATTTGAGAACTGAGTTAGTAATTCTGACAATCTCTTGATCGTATTGTTAAAGTAATCACAAAACAGGCATAAATTATTCAATTAAATGCCAATTTGTGAGTGGTCCGGGAACTCTGGTCGCATTGTAGAAATATTTCTTAAATTGATTTTTTATTATTTGTTTGAAATCAAATTTACAATGATTTTAAGTTAGCTTAATAGTGAGTATAGTTTTTACATGATGATCCATGTTTTTCCTTTTATTATATTAAATTCTTAGCAGAATTTGAACTTTGTTGGACTTTAAGAAGAATACAATTTTGACTTATGATATCCTCAGTTTCAATCATTAGCACATTAAATAAAAATATAATATAAACGTTTAAATCGAAAAATATGAAACTATGTTTTAAGAAATGATTTTTTTGTTTTTAACTTAATTTGAATCTTTAGGGGAAAATAAAAGTAAACTCACTAGAACATTTGGTGGATAGCTCTTACACAGTGTCAGATTAGCATTCAACATTTTCAGGAAATTTAGGACAATCGAACTAAATCTATTTAATGATTTTAGAATATATAAAGTAATACGTTATATACTCTTTAAAATTATTTTGAATAAGGGTGATTGGAATATTAGCACTTTAATGATCATGAAAATTAAATTTAATTTGAGAGTGGCAGTTAGAGTTAATTTTGTGTTTGATAATCTTCCGATAATTCTATGATGTAAGAGATACATAAACAAAAAAAGTGTATCCGCGGTCAAATTAGGCAGGATACAAATAGGAACAAAATTTATTAGATGAAATTAAATAAATATAAATGGTGGATAATAAATCTAGTAGGAGTAATCTTCACAATTTTAACTTTATTGAATTTTAAGAAATTGAAAATGTCTTAAATAAATTGATGCTTAGCGACTGTTGCTAATGTAATTGAATTAAAGGTAAAAAGTAAAGAGTCGTAATCGATGTAGTTTGAGTATTTATTGGATGCCTTTCGTAAAGTAAAAACTATTTAATAAACCTGAATATCAACAGGTTAGCACGCCCTTATCCATAAAAAATATATTTATAGGTATATACAATTCAATACAATTTGTGAGTTGAGCACTTGGGCTCGGTGTGTATACAAGTGTCTTGCAGTAAATCGTGTGACGATTTCTCGTTTCAAAGATTAAAAGCCTTAGAGGCTATCACATACATATATATATATATATGTATATATATATATATTAGTAAACTGAAAATGTCTAATGATTTATGAATACTGCGGAGACTCTCCGCCTGATGCTATTTTCTTAACGCGACTCACATCGTCATAGGCAATCGAGAAGACGCTTTTCTTTTCGGCTATAGGATTTCTGCGTCCCATACTATTCATTAGTGAGTTCATGGCGATGCCCGAGTCGTGGTCATCCTCTAGAGTTGATGCATTCAGTTGCTTTTGTGCGTGAGATGGCAGATGCGCAGAATTGGGATCTTCCACATAAAGGTTTATTTTTGATTTCGTCACCTTTACTTCGTTCTCCTTAATGGGAGACGGCTTCGGCTTATGCTTCTGCGAATGCTGATCTTTGTCCGCAGGCGCCGCATGTGGCGGAGTCTCCGGATACATATAGTGTGGTAGCTTGGTGGGTGGGGGTGGCACTTCCGGAGCGTTTTCCCGCTCGAAACGATGTTCAGAATGCTGCAGCAGTGGATGATTGGTGTCAGTCTCTGTTTTGGGCTTGTGCTGCTTATTCAAGGCTCTGTCCTCTTTGAGCAGCCGACTGCCCTTTGGTGGAGATCTTCGTGGCGCCGGTTCCGGTTTGAATCTCGCCGCCTCATCATTTAAGGCCTGATCTTCGGTTTTTGTGCTCATTCTTGTTTTAGTCATGCGTTTATCTGGAGCAGAACTTTTCTTTTTGACTGACAACTGGGATTTCGAGGACTCTGTTGAAGTTCGACCGCTTACAGAGGGTTTTTTTTTAGTGTAATACCATTCCATATATTTTGGTACGTTCCGATTAGTTGATTCATCGTTGCCGGCCAATTCGGTTTCACTTTGGTACAGTCGATCGTTTAGAGATTGCTTTGAACCGCCCATTTCAGATAAATTATGATGGGGGTCTTTGTCATTTTCGCTTTTTTGCATATTGTACTTTGAAACTGAAATGCGGTGGTGCGGTGGCTCAGAAGAGGTTTGCTTTCGTGAGTTATGACTGCGCCTCGAACTGTCTCTACGCGAGAGTCTGGGTCTAGCCTCGGGTTGCGTTTCGTGTGGCTCCGACGGCGGGGAAACGTTTATAGATCTTCTTTGGTGGGATGAAGTTTTTGTTTGTGGCTCATGACGTCCAGCGTCTCGAGACGCCTTGGCTAAGACACTTCGTGGATATGCATAGCTCGATAAGTTTGAGTTTGTTCTAATTACAATTTCATCGTCATCGGAATCAATTGAGTATTCAGTATCATTTTCGTCCTCTTCCCCTTCAAAGTTTTCGTAATACTGTTCAGCTCTGCGGGATCTGGGACTTCCGTTTTCATCTAGTGAATCCGATATTTCCATGAGCACCTCACGGCTCAGAGATTCGGATTTGTGCTTTCCGCCGGACTCTTTGGGCCCATCACTTCTACGGCTTTCATCACTCAACTGCTTGCGCAAAATACTCGTTTTCGTCTCGCGAAGTGGCTTCTTAGGTGGTATTCGCCTCTTCTTCTCGTGCATTTCCTCCTCCTCCTTTATGGGTGTTCGGATTTTGCGCTTCACCTCTTCAACCATGACGATTCTCTTTCGAGGCTGCAAGCTGCCGCGCAGCCGTAGTCGCCTTTTGGGTTGATGGCGCTTTATCCAATATACTCCCTCGGGACTATTAGGGGGACTAAAGCGCACGTATTTGTATTCGTCCTCCGACAGCGAGTCGTCATTTTCACTACGTGCTCGTCGTCGAGTGGAGCCGACCTGTGCCTGCGAGTTGACCATCAGCTTTCTATTGAAGTTCTCGGTTTGTTCGGTCTGGGTGCCAGCATCGCAGTCAGTTTGTGTCCCTATTGCCATCGACTGGCCCGGAAGACTTTGTGTTTCTAAGATTATTTCGTGCTGTGTGTATCTAGTCTCTAGTTTTTCCTTTTCCAACAATATCTGTCGCAAAAGAGCATTTTGCTGCTTAAGCGAGTGCTCCAGTTCCTGTGTAAGCGACTGATTCGCAGCAGCGGGCTGGAGATGGGATATGTCCTCTGCACCTTGAACTGATTGGGTGTGTATGACTTTAACTTCAGGCTCAGTTTGGGAGTAGACAATGCTATTTGGTCCCGATTTTCCCAAGGGAAATGTGTCGCCCTTGAGAGTTGATCCTTGTATTTCGTTTGGCATTGACTGAATATAGGTCGCGCCTGGTACAATGTGGTAGTGCTCCCGTATTATTTGCTTCCCATCTGGCTGCTCCTCAATGAACCTGCGCATCAGTATCTCTTTGCCCGTATTGTCCACCATCAAAAGTTGTGGATGCGAGAGGTTTGCCGATGACTTAATTGGAACATTCACGTAGATGTTGTCATCATCCAATGCAGTACCGTCCCGAGTTTTATCCCTGGTCATAAGTTGCAGGATCTCCACATTTCCGTCCTTTATGAAAAGTTCGCGCTTATTCTTGAGACTATTTTGGGCAGTATTAAAGTCGATGTCGCTTCCTCGGTCTATTTCGTGCCTTCGCATGGAGTCATCGTCAATTTGTCTAGCATCCGAGTCGTAATTTTTCAAGCGACTGTTCTCCAATGGTCTATTTTGTTTGTTGCGCGAAAACTCTTCCTTAATCTGAACTAGATTCTGGTCGTCCATTACGTCCTCAATATATACGTCGCGGTCGTTTATTAAGTTGGTTCTTGAATTATGGAAACTATTATGTGTGTCTTCTTTGGTTGTATGGCTATTTCTAGAAGAAAAATAATCGAATTCGTGATTTCGGTTCAGCAATGATCGGAAGATTTGGACAGTACTTAATGCGGACTCGTCTCTGCTGATATTCCTCAGCATCTGCATGGCGAACGGCATCGCCATCGGTGTTAACGCCTGCGTGGTGCATTTCTACGTTTTCAGATTGTTCACGTCCATCGCGGAATTCCCAGCGGGTAGGTTTTGTACGTGTATTTGATGGCTTATCCGCTGACCAAGCCTCTCGTCTTCCCATCCACTCGGCGACCTGTAAGTTGATTGTGAAAAAAAATATAATATATATATAACTTAAAGCTTTAATTAAAAAAAAAAGAGAAAAGATTACTAAAACTAGTTGAATTTTGAAAATAAAAATCGGATTTAATAGGCGGTTGTTATTAAAAGTATTATATGAAGGGTTACAGATGGAAATAAAAATGATTGGATATTAAATTGAAAACTAAAGAGTGAATTTACTAACTAAATTGCCAGTGGTAGTGTTTGATGTTTGCTAAGTTTCGAAATGCTAAGAATTTGAAATCGATCAAAATCTACCTGAACAGATTTTGTATGGTTTCCATTTGCCATTTCTCTATGTACTAGATGTACATCGTCTTCAGTTCTACTGATATTAACTATTCTTTTGCTACAAGAAAAGAGTAAACGATTAAATATGAAATGAGTGGTGTTTTGATGGTTAATAATGGTATGCACTTTAAAGATATATTTATTGTTATGTGTATTTTCCTCATTGCATTGAACGCTGGACTTAGTCTTCGGTACGATACTAGAGTGAATATTTATTGGAAAATATACACGATAACGATAAATTATTTTAGAAGTATTTCGTTGCTTATTTTTTGAATATATGGAGTATATAAACAAAATTATTTCAGTTTACTGTTACTGTTACTAGTTACTAGAATATACAATTACTAAATACTCCTATAATGAGTGCTTAAAAATATCTTTGATAAAAATGTAAAAATTCAAATTCTTCTTATTCCAATTTTTATGGAGCATCTTATAAAACGTTTCTTTGCGAATATTATTATTGCCATAGTTAATAAGGTAAAACATTTGAATAGACATGTCGGGTGCACTAATAGAATGCGAAACTTTTCTGGTTGTCTGAACAACTTTGGTATTTCGTATAGCCTTGAATAGTATCTGCTTCAGTTTCGAATGAAATGCCTAGACTAAGTTACCGATTCAAGGAGCAAGGGGTGAAAGTATGGCATTGCCTTTAAAATGCTCCTTCAGAGCATTGCAATCGACATTTTACTTACGTTGCTGCGCCATATAGAGGACACCACGAGCATATGCAGCAGAGGAGTAGGATGAGGATTGTCAGGGCAACCAGTGTGGCCAGGAATATGAGAAGCCAAAATAGAACTTTATTTTCAGCCTTATACTGCGTCTGCAAGGGAGTGAGATTCTATTAACGCACATCAGCTATTATTCGCTCAGTGGCGCAATCTGGATTATAGTCAGGATTACTTACGTCGGTCCGTGCTGTGTCCTCCGGCATGATCGCGTAAGAATTATTGTGCTGCGAGAGTCGCTGTTGTATCTGCGAGATATCCACTACGGATGAGCTGTCGTACAGTACGGTAGCCGTAACTACACTCCGCTCCTTGATGTTCGGATTGTCGTTGGGTATATCTTTAGCACCCGGTTCGTCGGGTCGTAGTGGTCGTATTTCATGAATATAAACCTTTCCGCCCGTTATGGCTGATAGGGTTTCCTCTGTTTTCCGCTTATCCAGCTTGCTGCCTGGCACCACAAATGTCACAATGCGCTTTCGACTCTCTGGCGGGTAAATGCGTATGGAGGTGGTCGAGGAACGCACTGGAACCCCAAGATCGTAGGCTCGAGCAGTCAATATAAATAAATCGTCTTCATTGTCGATTACCGGCGTGGAGCCCACATCTCGACGCCTTCGCTGATTGGCATGCTTTTTGGAACGAAGGTTTATCTTTTCTCGGACTGTCAGCTCACCCGTCACCTTATCTAATACAAAATTATTCTGATAGTTTCCGTTAATCAGCTCGTAGCGCACTTCGTTGTTCGGCGCTGTTGCATCCTTGTCAGTGGCGTGAATGAAAGCGCTGGTTGTAAAGCTCATTAAGTCGGTGGCGAGTATAAACTCGTACAAGTCCTTGTCGAAGACGGGCACTTCATCGTTCACATCAATGAGCTTGATGATGAGGGGAACCTGTGCTCGATTCCCAACACCGTCCATATCCCGCGCCTCCACATAAAGGTGATATTCGGGCATTAGTTCGCGATCGAATCCATGGCTGTTGGTTGCGACAGTGATTAAGCCGGTTTCCGCATTGAGATTGAGCGAAGTATTTAGATATCCCAGAATTGCCGTATAGCGCACCTTTCCTCCCAACCCCGTGTCCAGGTCGCTTGCATGAACCTGCACAACCTTTGTGCCCACCGTCATGTTCTCTGGCAGCTCTACCGTATAGCCCGGTTGATCGAAGACTGGCGTATTATCGTTAACGTCATTTATGTATACCGTGACGTTAACCATGGCTGAAAGATTTGTGGCTGGCCCCAATTCCTGGGCGAGTATGTTAAACTGAACAGATTGCCTTTGCTCAAAATCTAGCCACGAATTGTCTCGCACTCGAATAAGGAACGAAGCGCTCCGCTCTGCCACATTTGGAGTGATCTCAAACGTTCCATTATTGTTTAGTAATGTCAACGAAAATACGCCATTCTTCCCAGTATCATCGTCGTACACTCGAGGCACATATGGGTCCGTGAACGTCAGCGCTGTGCCTTGTAAGGCATTTTCGTCTACCCTCGAGACGTAGCTTAAAATGTTAAAAGAAAATAATAATAATAACTTGATAGAATGAAACAGAACATTTGATGTTGCATTAATAGATTAAACCAACTGTAGCCTAATAATGGAATACTTAAGCTTCTCGTTCTTTACTCGTGACTATGGGGTGGTACGTATAAAACATTTGATTCTTTTCTTTAATTTCAAATTGACAACTTTTTATGTTAGAAAGTTTCTCGACAGTCTGTCGCTATCTACACTTTCTGGCTATTGTTAATATATATTTTAAGCACAAATATTCACATTGGACTGATCTTGAATGTATATTAATTCCGTTCTTCAAAAATCATGTTGACTGTTTATTAAATATTTAAATTAAATGAGAACACCTTGATTTCATTACATTTCAGGAAATATTATGCTTTTTATCTACCCAAATAAATTATTTTTCAATTAGGCTTATACATATACATTTGGCATGAACACCAAACACTTAAGGTATTGCGTCTACAGCAAGAGTTGTAAGTGTATATGAATATGTGAATTCTATCCCTCTAAGCTTTGAATACTTACTGATCGTTTTCGAAGTAAGGCGGCGAATTGGTACGGTCCGGTAGGAAGAACGCCAATTGCACTGTGGAAGCCATTGCTGCAGGTTCGTCACGACCGACTTTAACTTCTTCCGCAATTACAGTGAGTAAGACGGGATCGCCTGCATGCGTGATTGCTGCAATATCTTCGAGTGGTCTCATTAAAAAAATTTCACCTGCAAAATGACGTAATTGTGTTTTAAATTAAAATGTTGATTATAAAGATGCAACAATCGTTCTCCACAACTCGATTCTAAAGTGTTCTTTTTTTTCACATTTAAGCTACTCGCTCTAGAGGCGAGTGCTGAAATATGAAATTGTTCGAATCTTATGTCCCAGCTATGGTTTTCAACAAATAACTTTCGTCTTTCATCAAACTATACACAATATTACAAATTGTTAAATTTGTAAAAAACTCTCGATTTCATTATATAATTTAGTATTCCTTCTAGACAAGTAAACCCGTTGAATAGTTTTGCCGATAAGTTGACATCGCAAACCAGATGATTCAAATGCAATGCAATGTAATCTCGAAGACAACACGTAAAATATTTAAACGAAATCAAAGCCCGACCCAGTTACACAAAAACATATACATTAATTCATTCAACTTAAAAATGTCTTGTGAGTGCACAGCCTTAAAGGAGAGGCTGAAAAAGAAGAGAGAATTTCCTACCGTAGTATATATAGATCTTTTGTGGGGCAGACTGACAAACTTGATGACTAGATAGGCTTAATGTGATCAGAGATACAACCTACAAATAGCTAAATGCAGTTGCAAAAAAATCATTATGCCTTTGGCTCACATATCTGTTCTGCGGAAATGGGAATAGTGTTTTTTCTACAGTGTGTTTATTGAAGTGAACCCTTTATAACTCACTTGACAGCCATGGGAACAGTTTTGTCGCAGTGAAGAAAAAAAAATCCGACTGCTGACCGACGTAATACCCGAACGATAACGAACGATTAACAATGTTAATTTGTACCCTCATTCACGTGAGAAAACTATCAGCTTCGTCTGTATGAATGGTTCGAGGATGAGTATTATGAGAGTCAAATAAGGTTACAGACTTGTTTTTACACCAATTTCGAATGCAAATCTACAATAACAGAAATATCAATTATGAAATTTCAGAAATACGCAACAACTAAACGAGAATATTGCATATTTTTGAAAAAAAAAGAGGAGAAGTTCAGCAGACGAAATTTATAAGTGCACACATGCACAGAAATGCAGTTGGGCCAAGGCACGACGTGTTTTGAGGCCTCGTCTTCAGGCAGCACAATAACAGGCCACCGTCTAGAGAGCCGACTGAAGAGGCTCCACTGCCTGGGCCAGAGTCATTGCCGTCAAACTGGCAATGAACCAGAGAAGCACGAAACAAGGAAGCTTAACCGCAATCATTGTGACTTGACTGCGACTGCGACTTCGACTCCGAAAGAGGGAAGGGCGAGGGCAAAGTCGTTGCGGAGCCTAGAGCTAAATTGCAGCTCCAGAACTTGGTCACAGCGCACATTGAAGATGAGTTTTGCCATCTAACGAGTCAAACGATGGACCGGATTGAAGTTGGGCCGTTCGATTGCTGGTGGTTATGTTAATATCTTTTTGATGTCATTGTTTCGTTTTTTTATACTTTACTCTGTGCATAAAAAGTGTGTATAAAGGGGAACATTTTTCTGTTTTCAATTCCATCTTACAGCCAGTAAAAAATCTGCGTCTCTTAATGTATTTATCTGCAGCGTTGTCTGTGTTCAAACTCATAACTCGAAGTTTTTTACAGTGCATTTAGTATATTCATCTATATTTTTATTTACATCAACTAAATTCATCATGTTCAAATATACCTGGTGCATAAGATAGATTTTAGTCTTTGTTAAATAAATATGAAATGGATCATGTTAAAAATAGATCATCAGATCCTGGCAATAATTTAATTGCTGATATTTAAAGAGTATTTATGCTTCGCACTGCTACTAATCAATTTTATATATTATAATAAAGTAATATATAGTAATAAATATATCGCTTACCACTTGTATCGTTAATATCAAAAAAAGATGTAAATGGATTATTTTCAGAAACTAGGCCATATCGCACTTCTCGCGGGTTCCCTTTGTCGCCATCTTCGGCATGAACTTGCAATATCTAGGATGCGAGGATTATAGAATGTATGTCTTATATTTGACATGTAAATATTAAATATTACCTTATCGCCAGGAAGAATTCCGGATTGTAGTTTTGTAACTGGAGGTGCTATAGTAAATACAGGCGGCTGATCTTGTACATCTTGAACGATAACAACGATTTCGATGCCAGCAATATTGCGTCCATCTTGTCCAGGCTCCGCATATGCATCCTGAATGGAAAAGGAACTTTAGGCTGTGCCTCGTTATAATCAAATAACCCAGGTAAACGTACATTAGCAAGAATTGTCAAGTGGTACATGGCTTGCTTCTCAAAATCCAAAGGACCCAAGAGGAAAACTGTTCCTTCCGTTGTCTCAGCCGATATAATTTTTTGTCTTATAGCAAATAAGGGCGAGCCCTGAAGTTTGAACATTTGAATATTTATTTTCATGTGCTCCAAATACAACTCACCCATAACTCGAGGTAAACTGGCTTTTGAAAAAGCGGATTTTTTCGGGCAATTATGTAATCAAGCTCTGTACCTCTCTTGGCATCCTATCAAAAGATTTACAGAGTATTATTACGATAATTAAATGTAATATGTAAATGTATTTAAAATAATACAATCATAAATCATAAATATAATAAAAATAATACCAAGAAAATTGTATTAAGACCTCGTGCAGAATTGAATGCATTGGAATTCTTAGGTAAGCTTTTTATTATTATAAAATAATTTAAAGACTTCGATCTTTTGATCTGCACTCACCTCAGGTATCATGATGATGCCCGGCTTATGCGGAAATATTAGGTCATGTGGTGTACTGAAGTTGGTTGCTGTAATTGAACACAATTGCGTAGCCATGCCACCATTTGTGTCCTTAACAGAGACTTGAAAGTCGTAGAAGCGGCCCGACTCTAGGCGTCGTTGCAGCACAACATTAGCTTGACAGACAGAATTGTACTTGGTACATGGAAGCGATTCCACCTTGAAGGTGGACGAGGATACATCACCCATAAACTCAAAGGTCAATGGATAGTCGAACTCCTCGTCGGTTGCACGCAATCTGTAGATTACAGACCCGACCTGTGCGTCAGCCGGCACCAGAACTAGTCTCATCCGCGTGGAGGGGTCGAATTTGGGATCCGCTCCATGAACGTGATGTAGACACAGAATTCCAATTAGGAGGCTGATTGTCAGCAATCGATAGGCGGTCATTGCGCTCAGCCATGGGCCAAATTGTAAAGTTGGCCGACACTGACGTTGTTGTTGAAGCTGAAGGTGAAGCTGGGAGGTAGGTGGTTGATGATAGTAACATTCTTCTTGCCTTCGCTCGCTAGCATCTGAAATCGTGTTGCTTGCAGCGGTTCTCAGACCACAATATGGCTCATGTGTTAGGCTGTGACTTTTTCTGTGGAAAATGTTGCTACTGCTGGAAGCCATTGCTGCAATGAAAGACGAAGATATATTTGTTAACATACATGCAATTTTTTACATTCATTAACTGCGCCGATGGAATATTTTAGAACAAACTAAAAATGGTTAATTCGCGCCGCATATTGAAAGAATATTTCTTTAAGTACATTTTTTATACCCAGAATCCATTGAAATGGGAAACCATTATACGGTTTTGTAAAAATGTGTGTAACAGGCAGAAGGAGACGTCGCATCGTTGATATTGCTCTGTCCGTCTGTCCGTCCGTTTGTCCGACTAACTCATCTCGTTCCCTTATTATCGATAAAAATCGAAAATTCGTTTACTTTCTAAGTTTTTTGAGCATAACTTCTAAACCGTTTGAGCTAGAGACTTGTAGTTCTAGATAAATATTATGGATATGAAGATTCTGGAATTCTTTTTTATTTTGATAATTAAATTGAACCTTTTCTAATACATCAACATTGTCTTTCTGTAAATGTATATAAAAAGGTGAACAATGTATATATGTACACTATAAAATGTATATACTCGATCTCGAAGCGCAAATTAAAAATGGATTATAAATATATAATTTTAAGATCATAAAATTTGCAGCTTTCAATTATGAAATTAACGCTTTGTTAATTAAATTATTATTTGCTACGAATTTTATGACATATAAGTTATGTTATAAATAATGTAATTTAGGTGGCGGGCAAGCGAGCCATTTTCTTTATTGCAGACATAAAAGGCGGTAGTAAGAGAATTTCAAAACGTTCGTCAAACCTAAAGGTATTAGCCCTTTACAATTACATTGCGCTCAGCATGTTGACAACGTCTTACGACCTAGTTTGAGCAACGGAGTTTAAGCTACTTTCAAATAAGTAGGTTATGCCATATGCTGTGCCGCATATGTACTGATATAGATCATCTGGCATGCGGAACAAGAACCCCGAGAATGGTTGCCAGCGAGACTGTTAAATGTTTTATTGCATACATTTAAAGTGAACAATTTATTTTATAGCTAAGTTCATACTTATTCATCTATATAAATAAAATCACTCGAATGTTGTTCACTGTGATTGATGTGATTAATGCTGAAGAAATTACACTCAGCCTAAATACAGATCGAACAAATTCGCATTTGTACATATCTGTTGGATAAACGGGTTCTACAGAATGTTTGACAAATAACTGAATTCCTCTTTAGTTGATGATTATGTATCGATTCGAAACAAAAACGCATTGTGAGACTTTACCTCGAACGGCACAGAGCATTAAGTGGTCACGTCTTCCTCTGCTCAAGCCCGACATGTTTTTTAACGTGAAATAATCTGTAACAATTACGACCGGTACTTAAATGTATTTCAGAGAGAACATTTTTTACGCGTAGCACAAGTTGAACTGCGGTCTAGCTTACTTTAACAAACTTTACTCTTTACACTTTCCACTTCAAGCCATTCAAAATTAAGCTGTTGAAACTAGGGCCTTAACTATACCTGACTATAATAATAGTCAGGAAAAATGTTAATTCTCTGATCATATTCTATTTTAATGAAAGGCCTACACATACATATATATTTTTAACGGTGTTGTTCATACTTTTGTATAATCATTGATTTACAATATAAAATATTTTGATGTTATTCTCAATAGAATATGTACATGCATATATGTATATGCGTTACATGTGTTTAAAATAAATCAAGATTTGAACAGTCAAACACTTTCGACTGCATAATACTCTTTCACTGGCCAATAGCAGGATACAGATAATTTGAATTGTTATGCCTCGAGACTGCTCGACTATGAGATAGCCTACCCTCCAAAAATAATTTGATACTCTTGTTCTCTACGCTCTTTTAACCACGCGTTCTGCTAACTGCGTAGTTCATGCAGTGACTTGGGGTTGGGTATAAATTCATTTCTAGATGGATGATCTTCATAAAACTTTCAGAACTTAATTCAAATGTATCTATTTATCAAATTGCAAGTCTCTAGTACTTAAATTACGCTTTTTCCAAATTTAGGGGGATGGACCTAACAAAAAAGGAATGAAGTTTCTAGCTCTTAAAGTTGCTGAGATCGACGCGTTCATACATACGAACAGACGCATTTACAGACGTATAGGGCTATATCGACATTAAGAAAACTATTATATCCTGATTTCTCATTTTAAATGGGCTTAGGGCTTAAAAACATATAACATTGAAGAATTTGAAATTACATATATAAAATATAAAAAAAAAGGTCTTTGATCGAAATCGCGGTCACTTTTTGCTTCCTATTCGCTTTTAAAAATATTATATATGGGTCAAGTCCTGTGAAGAGCACAAAGTAATACATGTGGGGTAAATAGGAGATGGAACCTTTTCTGTTATGCAGTACGATTCAACTCAGAATTTGGGAAACGGCAAACTGTATATGCAGACGCTGCATCTCCATTTGCGTCTTGTTTAATACTGCTCAAACTGCGAACTCGAACTTATTGGCAATCCGGTTTTGTCCGACGAAACCACCGTCTGGCTTGTATGCTAGTTGCATTTGCGAATTTCCAGTTTGTGCAGCTGCAGTGCGCTGCACTGTCGTGTCCTTAGCTGCAGCTAGCTGCATGCGAATGACCAGTTATGTCAGTCGATTTGGATGGAGTCGAGTTGAAGCGAGGCGAGCCAACCAGGCAGCCAGCCAGCCAGCCAGCCAACTAACCAGCCAGCTTGTGGCCACCCTCGCACCCTCGCATTTGGCGCTGAGTCGTTTGAATTTACGGCCAAGTATGTTGCAATATTATGTTTTGCCCGCATTTGGATTAGACAGGCTCCAGCATAAGATACATAGGAGTGTAAGTGTTCATTTGTAAGTAAAGCGTCAGTCCCAGTCCCAGTCCCAGTCCCAGTCTCGGTCTCAGTCTCAGTCTTGGTCTCAGTCTCGGTCTCAACCTCAATCTTCGTCTCGTTCCCACTTACAATACATATCCCCAGTCTCTGCCTGCAACTCTCTCGAGTTTACTGGTTTTAAGACCTCGACAATGTTGCGCAACAATATTTGTGCCATTTGTTTAATTTCTCCTAACATACA
Organism: Drosophila borborema; assembly: GCA_030914335.1. Classification (NCBI taxonomy): domain Eukaryota; kingdom Metazoa; phylum Arthropoda; class Insecta; order Diptera; family Drosophilidae; genus Drosophila; species Drosophila borborema. The sequence goes on from JAUESP010000309.1 coordinate 1,471,910, forward strand.
TATGAATGGAAATAGCCAACTGATCTGCATGATATCGAAGTGGTTGAGCGAATATCAGTCTGCGGACATCAAGATTTCCGTCAATACTTAAAATGTAAAACTTTTTTCAATGCTTTAGTTGATATCAATTTGTCCTTAGCCGAACTTGAATGAATTCTGCAATAATAATTCAACCAATTCCACTTACATATATAAACATTTGAGTTACATATACATATATTAATGTATTTAATATATTTGTCGCTGCAATAAAAGTACCCATATGCAAGTATATAGTTCATAATTAGATATAACTCATAGATTGATGATAATTAATTCACACCTAATTCAATCAAATATAGTGAAGACCAAATAGCTCCTTAGTCGTCTAATTTATTAGCCTTAAGCAAATACTTAACTATGTAATATTAATTAATTTAATATAATATAATATAATAATATTTTTTATTAATACATTCTGCTTGTAAAGTACGGTTTTTATTTAATTTTAAAACATAAAAAAAATAATAATAATTAAATCGCATAAATCTCACATGTATTTTTAGATTTATTATACTCTGAGCCCACTGAAAATGGGAATTCAGGTTTTGTGAAAATGTATGTAATAGCCAGAAGGCGACATCACAGACCCCACAAAGTATATATATTCTTGATTAGCACAAAAAAATAAGTTGATATAGCCCCGCCTGTCCGTCCGTATGAATGTCGCGATTTTGGAAACTACACAAGCTGGAAAGATAAATTCTCGTATGTTATTTTTTCGATAACTCATCCCATTTCCTAATTATAGATCAAAAATCGAAAATTCGTTTACTTTTTTTTTACGTTTTTTGAGTATAACTTCTAACCCGTTTGAGCTAGAGACCTAAAATTTGTATATTTAGATAGATAATATGGATACGAAGATTATGTAATGTTCGCAAATTATCGAATTGACACATTTGGATGCTATTCATATATTCCGACAGTTTCATGAAGATCGTCCATCTAGAATGAAATTATAACCACTCCCAAGCCACGACAGCAACTGCGCGATAAGCAGAGCTAGTTTTTGTAGTTTACGAAATCTCGACGTTCATACGGACGGACGGACGGGCGGACGGAAGGACAGAGCTTTATCAACGTATTTTTTTGTGCTGATCAAGAATATATATACTGGGGTCTGCGACGTCTTCATCTGCCTGTTACATACATTTTCACAAAACCACAAAAGAGGGCTTTTTCTGTTTTGTATATTAGATTTAGAACTTTCAAATCAATAATTGTACATTAATAATCAAATTAAATACGCATCGCAACTTTCAAATTACAAGTATCTATACAACAATGTAATTGAAAGGTAGTCTAACACACTTAGTCCAAACAAATAGTTTTAAACAGAGTACAATAATTTTTCTTATATATTGTTTTTATTGTGATAAATCATTTATAAACTATAAAAGTGTCCCCTTGTTGCCTCCACAATGTGTACTTGAAATAATATTATTTATTTAATATGCCCAATTCATAAAGATTGTATAATATTGGGAAATGGCTCTTTCCATCTATATATATAAGGGTACAAAAGTCTTCGATATGAACTTCGAGTCTTGTAGTACGCTACGATTAATGTCCTTTCTTGTTTTTCGTAGTTAGTCTGGCCTGCTTCGCGACCGCGCCAAAAATCGTGAGTTCACTCTACAGCAAAACAAGATTTTGGGCGTTGTTCAATTTTTAGGTTGACTTCGCGGTCTGCATGCGGAAAATGCAGCAGCTTCGTGAGTTGAGAGCTGAGAGCTGTGAGCTGAGAGCTGTGAGCTGTATAACTTTTGTCTGTTTTTGGATTGCGAGTATGGCTTTGGCTATGGCTATGGTTGTCGCTGTGGCTATGGCTCTAACCGGCTGTGGTTGCACATTCAACTAGAATGAAAATTTGTGTTGCAAATAAAGTTGAACCCGATGGCAAACTAATCTGCTTCACGACAATGCCAGTCATATAACCAGCAAGCTATGCCTGGTAGGCTGGCTGGCAACCAGCCAGCGACGCAGACTCGTAATCAACTTTTATTTAGCCGCTCTCGTACTCTGCTCCCCGTCCCGTGATATGGCCGTCCTTCACCGTGCCTGCACAGATGCCTGTCCGCGTTTTCCTGCCTTCACTGTGGCTGGGGGATTGTTGGGCGCGTCCGTCTTTGAATTTTGTCTATCCGACTTTCAGTGCGTCTGGGCACTTCGTCAGTGGGCTTATGCCCGTCTACTATTTCGGTGTGTGTATCTGCATATTTATGTACATATTTATGGTATACATGTGTGCTTAAACATTTTATTGCTGCAGCTGCGGGTGTGTTTTGGGTGTGCCCTGGATTGCAACAATAGAGGTTTCGACTATAGGATATGCTATGTATCAGTATCAGTTTATACAGTGTAACCTGGGAAACTTTAGTCTTGGTTACTCAGTCAAAGTAATATGTCAAATTGAGTACATCCTAAGATAGATAAATTCAATATATTCAAAAGTCATATGAGAGTTGTTCACATCAGGCAAATAAACCTTAATATCTTGCCCATTATCTCCTACCTTTAATTAAAAAAAAGGCTTACAGCAGTAATACACATTTAATGAATTCGGGGCATTCAAAGTAGAGTATACACAAAATTCTGGGCTTGCCTTACTCTTACAAAATGTAAGATACATCAAAGAGTATTCATACATGCATAACTGATTGTTTTTGACTGACCAACTAATTTATTAATATTCAATAGATATGGCCGAGCCACTAGAGATCTAAATGCGAGATTTAAACTTTCCTATTTCAAATACCAACATTATTGTTATAGTATATTTTTAATCAAGTTACTTCCACGATTATAAGATGTAAATATATAAGTAAAGGCGTGTCATCTACTTGGAAAAGTTTTTATTCCATAAAATCAAATAGTATTTTAAAACCATATTCTTTACACATTATGTTTCCATAGTGGGCATCAGTCAACGGTCAACTTTTACCTATTTCTAATCACAATCACAGTGGATGAGATAAAATGAATTTTTCATTAAAAAAATTCTATGCGGTATTTATTATTAACAACGTACAAAGCCCAAGACATGGGGCAAGCTGTGCCGTAATTTTCAGTCGATTGTAAATGAAAAGCACAAACACTGCACAAATATGCGCGCTAGGCCTTAAGCCCAGCCATGGGGGCTGGACAAGGGCCAGAAAGTCACTCGATTAGTTGCGGTGCCAACGTCTACCGTCGTCCGTCGACGTGCAAGTCCACGTCCACGTCCACGTCCACGTTCACATTCTCGTCGACTTCATCATCACAGTCATGATAAGCATTAAAAGACTCAACATCTACGTCGTCATCGCCTTCCTCTTTGCTTGTAACAGCCAAAAGTTTTGAATAATCCGCTCATCGTGCTTCTAATACCCTGTACCGGCTAGAAATTCAAGTAGCAAACTGAAGAAAGAAATATTCATTTCTGTGAACAAAAAGAACACATGACTAGATCATGTTTTCCGCTGGATTTACCAATGTCTGAAAATATCCTATAGTATATATTGAAACCAATACAAGTTTAAAATACGGTGCAGGCTTCCTTTTAGTCGGATATTCTCTACTAGATTGCTTCGGCTGCTGCTTTGTTTCTCTTTTCAGACTTGATTCTTAGCATCGGAGGTGGCATACGGAATGGGCACCAGACCAGCGCCAAGCTGCATTGAAATGCAGAAAAAAGGTGAATAAAAGACTTGCAAATGAATGCAATAACAACAAAAACGACAAAGCAAGCATCAACAAGAGTTATAAAAATGTGCGTGGGACAGCCAAAGAGCCAGCTGGATGGCTGGATGGCTGGATAGCAGGATAGCCTTACCTTAACAAGAGTCGCAGGCAGTTTGTTATTGACTGTGCTGCCTGGCGATGCTTAGAGACTCCCAGCTGCCAAAGTCGACGTGCAAAAATACTCAAATTCAATCTAAACTTTATTGTTATGGCTGCTTCATTTTCGTGGTCATTGCGAACATGAAAATAATTGATTTAACTAATGTCATCTTGTGTGTTTCAGGAAACATGCGAAGCCAATGAAGCATTTCTTTGCCAATATACACGACTATAAATAATAATACAATTCTGTTCCTTTGGAATGTAAATAAAAACAAATAAACAATAGCATAGCTTGGAGTCTTTCAAAGGTATATGTATGTATATATATATATATAAATTCGTGTATATGAAAGCGAGGGTTTTGCACAATAAACACGTTTTACAAATTGCCGTCTGCGAGGGAAGGAAGCTAGGCAGACGGGCAAACAACCGGTGTTACTGATGAATACGAGAGCATAGAGGGCAGGCGACCTAGAGCAAGAGATTGGCAACGGTCACAGAGGCGGAATTGTGCTAGAAATCTATTTGCTGCCATGACTTGCCATGGGCTTGCCGAAGCGTTGTCTTGCCCAATTCTCTGATCAATAACGTACAAAATCATTTTCACTTAAGCCTCGCCAAAGCGGTCGAGCTGTTCTACGGCTAGACTTGTGGAGGAGCAAGAGCGGACTGCCTGGCGCCGATGATGACGAAGGTGTTTGTTGCTGTACAGCAGAGTAGCGACAATGACGACCATAACATTGTGGGCGTCTGGCATAAAGATTTTCGTTGTGCTGAGCTCGTGCGTTTATTGTTCTTCTCTTGCTCTAGCTGGTGACTGTGCGCAAAATTCAAATTTTCTGTTTCGTTTGAGTAGCGTCTGCAAGGCCTACGCCTGTATAATACGTATGCATTTTCCATCAACAATTCATTTCATCTCTGAGAGAGAGAACGTTTTCAGAGCACACGCAGCAAAACAAAAGACTTAGGCAACGAACGTGGTCAGGCATTCTGAAAATACTGTTAATTCGACAACCTCGAAGAAGGAGCTAGTCACACTTAATTCCGTATTCATTATTTAATATGAGATCACATCATTAGGACTTGGGGTCTTCCTGACTTCAAATTTGAATGTTTAAGTGCCACATAAATCATTATCGACTGACTGAGTGGAGCCCCGTTCGGCGCTTGCAAGTTTTTAAATAAGCACTCTTAAAAGGAAAAAGTGCCGCAATAGCGACTCAATGTGTTATTGTTGGCTATTGGCAACAGCGCGCCGCGACGGTTGCCTTGTGGCCCGTACCACATAGATTTCGTTTACCTGGTCTTGGACTTGTACTATCGGAGCTGTTAGCGCTGCCAATGGAATGGAATAATATTTGCAAAACTCGAAACACGCATGGGTTTCCACATCGAATGATTGCTATATAAATAAGTTTTTAAGCTTCGTACATAAATTTTAAAATACCGCACAGCTGTCAGCTTTAGTACTGCGGCGCGCAAAGTAGGTCAGACAAGGTCGTTTTCGAGTTGTTTTTGTCTACCCCAACTTGATGCATTTAGATACATGCATCATAGCAAATGCTCGTATCAATTTAAGCTCAATTGAGTTCGTGCTAAAGCCGTTTGCCTTAGTTGTTTACTAACAACTAACTGTGTTATGTTTATGCATATCTGACAAAAGAGCGTGTAATTCGTGTGCCCCAGCTATTTACTTTGTTATACTTTGGTCAGTTCATTCGCACACAACTTTTAGATATTACTCAACTTATTTTCTGGGACTTAACAACTTAAATAACTTGAAAAGAGTGTTTCTTACTTAATGAATTAATTACCCCCGAGTTTCGAGCTCCACAATTGCGATGCAGTTTTTAAGGAGTGGTGTGGGCACGGCCTCCGCAGCTCAGAAGGAAATTCATTAACATAGACCACTAAATTTCGTGACTCAAGCTCCGAGCTGTCTACTATATTGAATTTCGATGTTGCATACGCACTCACAGTTCTATCTCATTATTATTTTTAGATTTGTTAATTTTTTGATATGCTTTAAATAGTAGAGAGCTTTAAGTACCTTTAATATATGCGAAAGATGACATGTGTGGAGGCTTAAATCAGGTCGACTTGGTTATTTCCCAACTTCATGCTGCGATATTATTTTGTAATATGCATAATATTTGTCTGCGACATTTAAGATGTGAATTTCATGTAAATAGTCAAGTGGCTAATATGCCTTGGTATTTAACTTTTCACTACTTATTTATTATAATAATTTGTATTTTTTTTTATTACTTTATTATAATTAACTATATTTACAAAAGAGTGTGTATAGGATTTATAAAGGAATCATGTTGCATTTGTATCGATTTGTTAACGCGCTTGACTAAGGAAGCTGCAACATGTTTCGTTCTCGGTTCAATAAACCCGAATCGACCTTGTTCGTAGATCAAACAAACTGGATAACTTTTGAGTCCATCATATGGGCCTTAGAATATCAAGGAAATATTTTGCATTTTGTTTACTAGTCATTAGCATTTTGTAGGAATATTATGTAGAATATGCCAGCTACACTTTAGTTCACTTTGCCACACTGAGATACAATTATAATAGATTCAAACTACAAAACCAAATTATACCGATGGCTACAAGCAGGTTTGTTTCACACAAAATAGGCTACGATCTGAATGTTGTTTTCCGCATCGTTGTTCAAATGGTACTGAAGGTAACGCGAGCACAAATACCGAGCTGGAGCTGGGGTTGGGGCTGGAGCTCGAGCTGGAGCTGGATCTGAGGTGCAGCTGTTACCGATATAGCCTCAGTTAAGTCGAGTGGCCCCATAGCCACACACAGACATAGAAAGCCGGTTTTGATGCAACAGTATTTGTGAGAGTAGACAGCATTGCGCTCTTCTTCTTGCGGTTACCGGCGCTCTTTTCCGATGGCATAATTGCCAGCCAGTTCAGTTCTATTCTCTTCTCTTCAGTTGAGCAGCCAAAAAAGGTTCAAATACATTTTATAGCAGCAAATAATAAACAAAATTTCATGTACTTCAACATTGGCGACTTCAATAATTATATTACGTCTGTGAGTTTGTAAATGAACATAATCGTAATTTACAAAAAATAAAATTAGATTACTTATTTGAGAGCTATGTACAAAGAAGGTATCCAATGTCCCCTGTAATAAATCAAGCCTCCTTTTATAAACCAGCTACAAAGTATATACATACATGAAGACATTAGCCTCAGAAATTAAGAAGCATCTGGCTTTAATTTTCGTCAACAGCTTCGGTGTATATTTCAACATTCTTCGAAGCATATTTGCTTTATCACTCTTCGGCAGGTTTAAGGATGCACGCTTTAAGCGTCCGTTTGCCCAAATTATACCCTTTTGGTATACATACATATTTTAAATTGGTCTGTGAAGAAAGTGTAATATTTTTTTTTTCAATTTGGGTGAGCGTCTCAAGGCTGATGAAATTGATGGAAAAAGATAGAACCCAGTCATCTATACCTAATTGGTATACGATTTATGAATAATGAAATTAGTAAATAAAAGCTGATAAATGTAGTTTTTAAATGGGTATAGCCCGATGTGTTTCATCATCGAACTTTTGTTGCAGAAAAATGTATTTCAATTAGGCAGGAGATAAGTTATATGTAAGTAACTAAAATTATTTTTTATTATTTATCTATTAATTTATTATCGGGATACATTTCTTTTTACCTTCAACAACTTTTGATAATATCATTATTATCCGACATAAATATATACTTCACTTATACGTTTGGGTTGTGATTGTCTCACGGTTTTAAAGATCACACATTCAAGTCCAATCGGATGAGCAAGCTCTTCTGCTTGGCATGAAAAACCATTTATAGGTCTCTAGGCTTGAAGTTGTAGCAAATCCGTAATTACCGATTACAGTCGTTTGCTCGAAGACTAGAGACAGCTTTAACTTCAATATACCCACTTTACTTTATGAACGAGTATGAAAAGAAATGAGAGCTATTCATTAGGCTCATCATTGAAATGGTATATTAATGTATAAGTATGTTTTATATTTTAACAACTAATATTTCATTGAGTATGGTTAATTTGCTATATATTCCCATAGTCTATAGTAATAATATAGATATAAAGACTTTCAGTTATTAGTAATGCAAATAACTATCATCATCGATAAAAACCGAAAATCGTTCTATAGCCTATTTAATTTATTGTATTTTTAATATGAATCTAATTGTAGACCGACTGACCTGACCTTGGCAGGTCTTCGTGTGGTCATTGCATGGCGACATTTAGAGGCACATTATTGTTAATCGATTTGCTGGGACAATACTTACATATACATTTGCAAGCTATTTCAATGGGTATTAATTGAAACTGTATTTGTAAGGCAACAATAGAACAGTAACATATCTAAGGTGGATTAATTCCTCACATTACCATATGCTGATGCACTCAACTTGCTCTATACTTCGCCTTTATAATAGGCTATTCCACACTTGCATGCAATATATTTTAGCACTTTGTATACTTTAAGTATGTGCACAAATATTAACATGGTTATTGCTGTGGTTTCCCGCAGCAAACTTTTTATACCCGGAAATGGGTATGTATTGGGAACTGAGAACGGGGGGTATTGCGGCTTTGCTTGAAAGTATATATATTATAGAGAGCAGCATAGTTGGACCTTACAGAGCATTTAGAGTACTGTACTAGAGACAACAAAATTGTTTTCCTGTTGTCAATAGAAATACTATGAAGAATCATTCCCATTTGTAACTAAATGTATATACATATTTGTCTCATTGCCATATTGATTATATTGATTAAGGATGTGGGTGTGGACGTATGTATGTTATGTAGTTGACTGATTGAAATCGAAGTTGTGCGTAGGAATTAGGATATTTCCTAGTCGGGCAATCGCAATTGATTTTTGTTAAACATTCTCGCTTTAATATGCTCAGCATGCTAAGCACAGCCTGGTGGTTAAAGCACGCGATGCTCTGCTTTATGGGTCTTTTTATAATAGAGAATTTTGACACCCTTGTGTAATATGGGGATATTCAAATATCTGCATTGACGTAACTTTGGGTAGGAGGAAGCTTGTGCATAGACACCAGAAGTTGACCTCAGAGTTCACTTTATCTAAATAAATTACACGCAAACAAACGGTTTATTTGGATTTAGGTTAATTGCATAGACTTTTTGGAGGTTCCCATACACACACTCAGCCACCAAGGTATGTTCAAATTGAGTACTCGGTGCTCGGCAGTTTATGCATTTCAATTTATTGTTTATCTCTGCGCTGACGGAGATGAAAGGCCCAACACTCTCAGCAAAACTAAATCTTAGGCACAAGAGGCTCGGTAAACTTGCCTGTGATTGGTGTCTAATTTTATGTATCTCACCAATTTAAGTGTAATCGATAAATCTCGAAAGTATATAGAGTAAATGAAACGAAAAGAAAAGGAACTAAGAGTCGTCTAGACGAGTGTATAGAATAAGAGATACTCTGGGCTGAACCTGAGAATATTCCCAATTATTCACTCTTAAAATCATTTTTTCCCAAAAGAAAAGTTTTTAAAATCTGGCAACCAAAGAACCAGTAGAGGTATCATTAAAAATGACTGAATACTCTTCTCTCAATATACAAGTTGAAAGTCAAGCGGGAATTGTGGGTGTAGGTAGATATATAGATATGAGCTTTTGGCCTCTCACAAGACAAGCATAGCTGGACATAACAGTTTGCAGCTTGTGTCCCGATTTTAAATAAGCAAACTTGATTTGCGTGTGTTATGGTTTGCAACATATACGATTGCCAACTCTTCTTACTTCTTACTTACGGACAGACTGACAGGTAGACAGGGCTTGATCGACTCGGCTGGTAATCCAGATTATGAATGTAAACCTTCATTTATTTCCTATTGAATACGTTAGAAGAGCAAGAATGTATTCTGATAACCCATTTCACTGACTGATTTCAAGCTATAACATTTTTATATGATATCCTTGAAGGATTTGGCGTTGTTTCTATTCGCACCGTACTTGAATTAATTTAAATATAATTTGAATTCATTGACAACAAGTGTTCAATTATTATTTTTATTTAGTATTTTTTAAATTTTTAATTTAAACACTGTCGGTGTTAAGTGAATTAAATATTTTGGAAACACACACATAACTTTTATAAAAACTCTCTTCACATACATTTCATTTTCATCTGTGTGGGAGACAAGTCTCTTTCAATTTAAATAAATAATTGTAAGCAAATTAAACCTTTTTATATGCTTACACGGAATTTCGCTCTCAAATTACGGATGGGCCAATACCATTTTATTATAATGCAGCAACTCCTTCAAATAAAAAACTTTTCAAACGCCCGAACGAAGCACAATTTGACATAGTCTCTTGACCACGTCTAAAAGACTCTGGTTTTGATTTGCGATTCGACCTGAGCACGAGAAGCTCGAGCCAGTTCGGTATATTAATTATTTCTACTCTTGGAATAAGCACATATCGTGTCTGAGTCAACTAACACACTGGACACACTGGAACACTTGGAATGGCCGATGGCCGTGGCTTTCGTAGTTGGTTGAAATTCAAATGAATTGCTTATTTTAGAATAATTGGCGTCCTTACGGCAGGAACAGCTCGTTCTTGGAATACGTACCTTTTACTCATATTTATGTGGCATTGAATATCATCATTAAACAAATTCGTAATAAGTTTTTACGAGCGTTAGGGCTAATACCAAAAAATATTTGAGGAACACCCTAACGCGATTTGCATGCCAGCTCTTGTATTGACCTCTCTGGTACTTGCAGTATAGTCTAAAGCCATGGTTACCACTCGTGGTCATAACAAGCGACTGGACTTTCCATTAATTCGTAGATATTCATGAGTTCGGACACTGAGGCCGAGAGTAAAGCAAAGGTCTACGTAGAAACCTTGTGGGGACGACGAAGAGTTGTGGTTGGCACTCCACACGTTTATTGTGTCCAGCTAAAGCAAAAAAAAAAAAAATTTGGTAGCAATGTTGCAGTTGGGCGTGACCAGTTGTACAATACTCGGATGCTCTTTAATTTACTGTAAGCCAACTGAAAACTTAAAGATCCTGGCACGAAATTTGTAGATGTTTTCATGCCTTAAGAAGTTAATATATAATTTTTGGTTATTTAATCGAGGAAATCAACTGTAAGATTTGATAACACAGCGATTTCCACTTTGCAACGTCGACTATGGGTATAGATAGTATAAGTTTGATCTACCACTACCTGCATATACATATATTAAGAAACTATGTGATTTCATTATAAGTAATAATATTCATCTGCCTAGTTTATAAATATTGTATATATTCGAAAACTTTCAGCTTTTTTTGATTAAATATTTTCTACTCACAAATACACTGCAGAAGTCTATTCGAATATGCCCTTTTCGATTTCTGAGCGAGCAAATAAGTGAGAAGTTGTACATTCATACAAATACATATACATATACATATATGTTAGCAGTTCTAGCCGAAAGCTACCTTGGAGAAGTGTTTGGGTTTCCGGGGTTTCGCCGTGCGCTCTATATGTTTAGTAAGGGTTGACTTGTTGAGGTTTCATTTGCATGCCAAAGCTGATTTCTGAGAGAGTATGCGGGAATGCTTAATTATTACTTGTTTGCTTCAACTTTATTTGTTTGACCGCCAGTTGGGACAAAAATTCTAATTTGATGGCATACATAAGTACTTTCGCTTTGATTTGCGTGTGTTAAATTAATTAAAGCAGTTGGCCATATTTTTAAACACAATTGTCGAATATACATATTTGGGTCACAAACATTTTTTGGAAACAAGTGAACTCGACTGAATTTTTATCAACTTATTTGTTGCCCTTTTTCCTTTCGTTTTTCACTATGACTAATGTCCTTCGAAATAACTTTGGTTTTCCAATTTATCTGAGTCATTATTTTCACAATATCAAATCTTTACCTTTATTTTATTAGCTATATTTGAATTTGAGTTTATTAGTAATTATAATATAAAATATTTAAATTAACTGTCAGTTTCAAATATTTATTTTAAATTTCAGATTTCTGGAATGTGCGTATGGTCCTACATGATTACTGTATGCTATGGTACATGATTCCTTCTTCTTTAAGTTCTTTCATTTACTTAAAACTATTTATCACATTTTTATGAAATTTTTATAAGTACTACAATAAGTGTATTGGTCGACAAAGAAGAAGAATGTATTTATCGCAAGCAAATGTATGTTAAATCAGATGAACTATGTTAAACCATTACGTTTATGATTATATAGATAACAGGGAATTACACTTTAAGTGTTCGCTTCAATTTAGAATATAAATAAAATATTTTCCAAGAAATTTCCTGTCTCAAGTTTACTAAATGTAATGGCCATATTGGCTTTATCTTGTCTCATGCATTTCGACGCAATCAAACAAAATAAAATCAATATGAAATGAAATATTCATTTTCTCCGCGAAACCTTTATAAGTTAAGGTCTAAGGTCTAAGACTTTAGTCTGAGTAGTCGGCAAAATAAGTTTTTTTTTTTTAACGCAATTAGAACCAAAAGAACTAAAATCTGTAATTCTCGATGATACACGCCATCATCGATATTGAATATAAAATTAATGGCTTAATGTTCTTACTTGTTTAATTCATATATAGAATATGTATTTAGAATAATTGAGTCTTAGATATGCAGGAAGTGAAGATATTGCTTACAATTTATACGAACTTCTAGTGTGCATTGATGAATTACTTCTATTAACTTTTAGCTAGCTTGTGAAAGTCTCCTTCTGTATTGGCCTGCATATAAGGACGCAATTATCCACTAAAGGACACGTTATTTCGCAAGAATTGTCGCACTTGGGGCCCGGAGAGAAATTGAAATTGAAGTTCGTGAATGGCTTCATTGTGTTCGGGATTTTACAACTTTTCCAATCGGGTTTGTTTACAATGCCTTCAGGTAATTTTCACTTGAGTGGATTTTAGAAATGACTTAAATAAACATCCGCCGCTGACCGACTGAGGCTGAATGCCAAACGCAACAAAATTGAATTATGCATCTGCGACGTTGCCCAGGTAAAGTTTAGGCCCAGCCCGATTCAAAGTTTGCAACGTTTGCTGTGAGTTTCACGTGCTGACTGTCAAAGCAAATAAAAATAACAAAATGGCTTCACCTGGCACCTGTATCCTGGCAACATTCATTTAAACACCTTGGACGGAGCGTTCAGTTCGAGTTGTTTTTGTTGCTGGCAGCGCACGCTGAGCTCTGCCGAATTTGACGGCGCCACTGCTGGTCCGCCTATTGCCAACATACTTGGAGCTTCTTAATATCCATTTGCATTCTGGCATTCTTGCATTCTGCATTAGACAAGTTCGCTCTCACTCGTCGGCAAAGCTTGAGCAAGCATGCACAATATATCGGGTGAAATATTTAATGATCCCGTTTGTTTATTGAATTGCAGTCAAAAGTTTTGGCACGGACGGAAGCCCTGCCCAGCGCCTTCCCGTCCACTCCCCCAGCCCCAATCAGTCTTTTGGCCGCAAAGCTTATACGCATGCGAGAGTGAGTGTGAAGATGGCGCAATGGCTGCAGTCGTTACGCCAACGGCAGCAGCAACTGCAGCAGTAACGGCAACAGCAACGGCAACGGCAAAGTCAACAGCACCTCTAGATGTAAAGGTGGCAAACCAGCTATAACGGGAATATTACTATGCTGCTGCCGACGCCGACGCCGACGCAGACGACGATGTCGACGTTGACTCTGACGCTGACGCTGACGTTGACGCTGCCACCAACGTCGACGCCCGAAAAGTGAAATAGCTTCTGTCAATATTCTGTCAATGGGCATATGTTTGCTATGCCAAGTGGGCCGATGGGTGAGAACTGACTGATTTCTTTGTAGAAAGTATTTTCGTGTAAGGGTTTCTGTTGCTGGGTTTTTATTTCGGCTACTATTTAATCGATCTATGCGCAACTGAAATCGAATCTATTTCAACTCATTAATAATTGCTGCTTTATTATCACAGAATTGCAACTCATTATTCGAATGAGTTTTAAATATAATAAATTAAATGCATTTTTTTGTTATTATAATTTATAACATTATATTACATGTATCTAGTGATATAATACAACTAAATATTACATTACAATTTTTATTTCATTAAAAAAAATAAGTAAGAAGTAGAAACAGATAAATTTATTATAAAATCGGTAATTTCAAATTGGTGAGAAACCAATAGACCCAACATGTAATTCTGGGCCTGTCCGTTGATCCTAGCTATATATGTCCAGTCAATTAATTTGGTTTATATATGTATATAATAATATAAGTTTACAAATTATAAGATCCAACTGTTGGGCCTCGAAAATCGAAAAATATTCATTTTTTATCTTTAACGAGTATTATGCAGTCGAACGTCCCGATTCCCACATACATAGGTGTTCTTATTACTTGCTGCGTTTTGTCACTAGACGCAATACAGAGTTAGTCAAAGTCGATTACTTTCCAATAGAGCAGTCTTACGTGTTCTTGTATGCATGTTTGCCTGAGAATCTTATCCGCACTTCTTGTTGCATTTGAGCCAAGCTGTAAAAAATGCGCACAAAATGCAAATGAAATATGCTCTAGCATTAAGAGCGAAATTACAAATTTAAAGGAGTGCAGCGAGCATCCACTGCTGACCATTTCCTGGCGCTTAAACCGGTTTTCTTTGGCGGCGGTAACAATTAGCGGCTATTTAAATCTCCACACATGAGCCACTATTAATTACAACGAGTAACATTGCTCAACATTTTTGCATTATGTGCTATAAAGTACCCTGTTTTCGGGTATATTTGTACTTACTTATCATGAATATTTTGCGTTGATGATTACTGAAAATGTGATTTATTCGTCATAATGTGAAACCTGAGTAATTCTTTTCCATTGATACCAAGGATGCATTCCAGCTTTGTTAATATCATTTTTGTCTGATATTTTGCTAACGATTTAATTATTATCTCATGAATTTATTGATAGAATAAAATGATATTATATTTTTAAGCAAATTTACCCATTCACAGTTACCTGAAAAATCTGTTCCATATACTCTTTTTATCGATTTGTAGTGGGTATGGTAATGAAGCGTTTGACGTCGAATTGAAGAAAAGTTGTTTATTGCAACTATTTTGAGTAGAAGCTTAGTGCACCGTTAAACGGAAATAAACATATCTGGCATCTTGAGAATAAAACACTCAGATTATTTTACAGACAGATGGATATTATACTAACGAATGGTGAAACACTGGATATACAGTATCAGTATCATAGATCCAATTGGATATAAAATCATTGCTTTCTGCTTATCTTAGGGAACTTCATCCAAATGCCCGGATGTAAACATAGTTTTTGTTTTTGCTATCTATCTTATTTCAGTCTCTTCATCTCACTCTGAATTTTGTCTTGTTTAATATTTCCTTTTATTTGCTAATCTTTAGTCTAACTATTTATTTTAAATTGTTAGTTCATAATTAGTCCTAAGAACTTTTAATATTAAATTTTAAGTCTTCAAATAACACTATTTTGTCATACTTTCATTAGTATCATTGACCACTCATGGCTGTGAATCGGGGCATAGCTGGCCGGTCTGGCAAATAAAACACCCCCATCGGGTTGGTGATACTAATGATTATTTAAATGTTTCTGTACTTGTTTTTTAGGCTTTATTAATTTAAAATTATATTTGTCTTAAGCTTGACTTTAGTTTTGTCAACACATTAATTAAATAAAATGAAATAAAATAAAAATATCACACATATGGAAATGTGTGTTTGTTACTCTTAGTAAAATGGTTTTTTTGGATTTGACAAGGTCCGACTTGCTGTTTGACAGTCTGTCTGAACTAATCGGAAATTTCGTTTATATATTAGACATTAGTTAGATTCATTTTTATGGTCTTACTCCAACTTACTTTAAAAACATTTTTAGGTGACTAGCAGCTGAAGTTATGAAGACTTGTAAGTGACTTGGGCTTATATTGAACCATAATACTTCGAGCGAGCATTGTTCGGACAGTTCCACAGTTAGTTTGAAGTGGCCTTGTCGAATTAAAGACTTGCACAAATTTTTTCCCATGAACGAATTACGCTTGTGGATAATGTATACAACGTATGCATCCTCTAAATGTCGAACGGTTTCAGCGATAAATATATCTTCTTGATTAGCTGTTAGGGCAATAAATACGTCTATTCTATCTGCTACGAAAAATTTCCGACTAAACGTATTCACCTCCATTGCTTTATCGAGACACTTAATTTATTGAGCATTAGCTAACTGAGAACCTGAAATAAAAACGAAAAATTCGGAACTTTGCATAAAAAGTTTCTCTTTTTAAAATCGCTTTCCCATATATGTTAGAACTTCAATTAATGAAGTTATCCATTGCAATGGCTTATCACATTAAAGCGTTACAAAATATGAACAATTATGAAAAGTGGCCGTATATAAGTTGCATACAGTTGAAGCTCACGTATAAACAATGTCAAAACTCTTTAACTGTTCCTCTATTAAAAACTCGTACACTTCGGTTAGAAGTTGGCTTACAAATTAATATAAGAATTACATTTTCGATAATAACAAGTACTTTATTGTTTCATTAATTTCATGCATTCGAGCTAACACATTTTTTCTTAAAGCAAACAATGTATACAAAAAATAAAAATAATTATTGGCTGTGTACCCTGATAAAATGAATAATCATAATTAAAACCACTGTCAATGTTAATCAGCCATCTCGACTTCCTTGATCACAATAATTTGCACAATATTTACGTATTTGATTACTAATAGTTTTCAATATTACGTATCTATCGCTGTTTTAATA
The DNA here is from genome assembly GCA_030914335.1 of Drosophila borborema. Lineage (NCBI taxonomy): Eukaryota > Metazoa > Arthropoda > Insecta > Diptera > Drosophilidae > Drosophila > Drosophila borborema. The sequence continues at coordinate 1,488,649 of JAUESP010000309.1, forward strand.
ATAGACATCAAATTTGGCAGATTGATGTTTGTGACCATTTCAAATAATTAATGGATATACAAAAAATTTACTAGTTACATAAATCAGTTTTTTTTTTTTTTACAGGCACCACGTTCGGTCATATTTACATTTGTTGAAAAACCAGCGTGTTATCCAAGCGTTTTTACTCGACAATTTTCCAGCTTCCGCATCAATATCAAATGTTTGAATGTCAACCTGAAATTAAAATTTGTTAGTATATATATTGAATGTTGGTGTTCAATCGTGGGAATAATTTACTATTGGCTTAGGAAAAATACGCTTCATGTCAACACGATGCAAATGCTCGTCATAAGCTCGCTGTAGCCATTCGTACTCTGTTCCACTTATGCAGGGTAGACATAGGCGGCATTCTTTTCTATTGCATGATTTGTCGCAATCATTATATGCACATTTGTTTAAGCCAGTCGCTAAATTTTTATCGGCCGCTATTATTTCAGATATCCTACAAGTTACAAGTACAAGTACAAGAGTTAAGTAAAATGATACCTTATAGTTCATATGATACATACGTGTTTCGATTGATTGCCAATTCGCTTACTGGACGAATTCCCACTAGGTTGAATACACTGTAAATCACTTGCTCGTACAATAGAGTATTTTGTTTGAAGTGTGCAGAGGAAAGATTTGGTGACATATTGGCTTCCATGAGGTGCACATTAAGGTCCTCGTCGATGAATAGATCAAAACGCAACAAATCGAAAAAATTATGTCTCTTATATCTACGAAGTGAATCAATTAAATCTTCTTCTTTACTTAAAATGGTTGTACGAATAATGTCTTCGACCTGTGGCCATATTTTTGATGGGTCCATTGATTGGTCACGTACATACGCTTCAAAAGAGGCGCGCATGCTACCACCATAGCTATTATAATATTTGCGTAGTGACGGAACTTCCCAGCTGGGTAAATAGTTGTCCGCTACCACGTATTTATCCTGAATCTCGGCATCAAATGGGTAATATTTTTCAGGACAGTAGCGGAATAGAACATCGCCGTTGTAAATGTAAACTCGAAGGGGATTTACAGATGTAATCACCACATACACACCGATATCAAATTTATGACCATCGACTAAAAAGGGTTTCTGAATGAACTCCTGCACAAACGAATCATTCGAGTGCAAGTCGATATCATTTATTGCTCGAACTTTAATGTGACGATGTTCGTTGTGCTTCTGCACAAACAGCGCCTCCGGATTTGCTGATGCGTACTCCAAGAACGCGTCCCTTTGACTTGGGAGTCGGAATGCGCGTGGCAAAAATGGTAGGTTCGTCGTACATAAGTCAACTTTATTTGTTAGGTAGCCACAACCAGGCAAATGGTTAACAAATTGATGTGCCTCTAGATTTTTGAGATTCGGAAATACGCGAAACGGATAGTCATGAGCCCACAGCAGGTCCCATTTCTCGTTTAGTTTAACTCTCTTATAACCGAAGCGGTTTAACACATCCACTACGTGCACTAGGTGCTCCTCCGTGGGACTTGTGCTATAAATTGAATAGAACCGTTCCTGAGTTACAGATTTTTGTATTGTACTATTTAACAGGTTTTCTCCTCTTATTATTTTGGTGTAATGTGGTAAAAGCTCAACAAGAACTGCAGTAACCACTGTTGCCGCCAAGAAAAGCATAACAGTTCCTAATGGTATCGTTTTCAGCGATAATAGTTTAGTGCAGTTCCCTGATAACTGAAAAGGTGAAAGTTTTAAGAAAAAACGCAACTAAATAAATGATTTTCTAGGTCATATGACTTTAATATACTTTAGGTTCATCATTTAATATTTCCGGCGCTTCCGATGTGGAGTTTGATTTCATAGTACTAAAAGCTATTTAAATTGAAAACAAAACAAAATTTAAACAAAACGATTAAATGAAAACTTGTATAAACGAAAGATTAAGAAAAGAAAAGTCGAAAGAAGCTATCGATGAATATTTCAATCAGCTGTTACTCTTATATTTGTTGAATGGGAAAATAGTAATCGATATGTATCGCTAGTTTTAAATTTCAGGGCTACAGAGATTGTGGCGATATTGCCATCTATGGGAGACTCGGTGAACTACATAAGGGAACACGGCGAAGTAGCAGAGCAGAAAATTACCAATTTGATTTAAATTCATTGTGCATGAAATCAAACAAAATGTCCTGAGCTGAGACACAATCGAATAGCATGCTTTTAAAATACCAATAAATTTGAAGCATTTACACATATTTATTTCTTTGTTAACTTATTTGTTTGTAGTTTAATACATTTAAATGGTGATAAAGCGCAACCGAAATGCAGAAGACCTTAAAAGGAAGCTGTTACTTAAATATAAATTCAAAAAGGTCGTTCGTGAAATCATTATGAACAGTCAATGGCTAGACGAACATTACGATGATCAGAAAATTTCCGCAAACGTTAAAAAAAACATAGCTTTGCTGATGCGTACACAGCGAAAGGTTGGAATGCTTACACTAACTGTAAGTATATATTAACATTTACATATATTTATCTATATGTTAGGATGTCATCTTAATGAAACTGTAATTTTGCAGTAACTATAAATGTGCAAAATATTTTTAGAGTTGGCTCCAACAGATTTAAATAATTAAAATTTAGTTGTATTATGATATTGCTCAAATACATTTTATTAATTATGTAATTTATAATTATAAGTAAAAAAAACGCATTCTGCTGCATTAAACAGAAATTTAATTAGCCTTAATTAAAGCATTAAAAATGGAAAGCTTCATTTCTTTATTTATGACGTAATAAAAATATATGATTTTAAAAAATTTTTGGTTTGCACTTCTTTTTTTCGATCAGCAATATCTGCTAAGCCAATAAATGACTAATATAGCAGTAACAGTAGAATTAATAGATACATTCACTGGCCCATAGTAATTACGATTGTATTCAACAAAATTCCGTTTGGTCATTCATTCATCATCATAAATAATTGATTACACATGTCAGCATGGTATAGTAATCAAGAATTAGTTTTTTCATGTCTCCATATTACGACCCTGACAATTTATAGCATGTCAACAGGGATCCGAAAATCGTATTATTTGTTTTTTTTTTTGTTTTGTTTTTTTTTTTTTTTTTTTGTGTTTTCACGACCCTAATAGTAAAGCGATTGAATCTAGCCACGATATATATTACACATTCAAAATCAATGTATCAATATCATTATATGAAAGTATTATCTTTGTCTCAGTTAGAGGTCTTATCTTATTTAAAGCTCACCTGCAAAGCTGTTTGTATTTTCTCTGAATGAGTCTACAAATTAATGAAATATTTTGTATATCAGGAAAAGTCTTTAATACGAACTCCACATCATTTGCGGACTGTATCTGATCGAAAGAAACTATGTAATCTGTTTGCGGGACTGAGATGTTTCCTTTCTATTCCACCAGTATGTATTACTGCTTGTAAAATCTTGAATTATAATTAAGTATTTTTATTTGTTATAGAAATTGCGTGTCCGAACAGTTCCTGTCGCTAAATACATGTCAGTTACTCCCGGTCGCACAATTATAAGAAAAGGTGATGTACCGACTTTAGTTTATTTCATTTTAGCGGGGGAAGTTGGCTTGGTCATAAATTCTGGTAGCAAGGTAAAGTTGAAGTTTCCATTTGAAATTCCAAGTTGAATATCCGACTTAAGACATTTTAGGCAGAAGGCGCATTCATGTTCGGACCTGGAGATTGCATTGGCGATATAGAAATGTTCGAGTACAGCCCACGCTTTCAAACTTGCATTGTTACATGTACGTATGTATGTATGTACATACATATGTATGTACCTAAAAGTTAAGTGTATCGCAATCAGCTGCGTCCCATCGTATTAGTATTACTGTTATTATCTTTATCAAACGGTATTCATGCCCAATTGCTAGAAATCATATTAATGTTGTTCAGTATTATATTTTGTATTTTGCATTCTATAAAACACTACATATGTATGTAATTCAAAGTTAAAAGCAATAGACCTATGACTTAATTTAATAGAAAGGGGATTCACGATTTTCGATTCGACTATTTTTATCAATATATTTCGAAATGTGCCTCCAAATCTTGTATAATTCTTTATCAAAATAAAATAAAATATATGTATGTGTATGTATGTGTATGTATGTGTGGGTAGGTATATATTTACATATATATCATTTATAGCTTAACACGCGATATCATAAGTACGTTTGTACATGACAAAATTGCTGCTGCTTCGTGACCAAAAGCAAAGGCTTGCACCAGCCAATTTAATCAGCAATAAACAAAGTTAAGTCCTAATTCGATTCAATCAAATTGAATAGCGAACATGGCCGTCCCCCCATCTAGCCCATTATTCCTTTTTTTTTTTTGCGCCAAGGTATTTCATGCATTGCCTGCTATGCATTGCGAAAATATAGGTTGGCAGCAACAACAACAGTCGCTGAGAGCCTCAAACCGATTCCCAATTTAGCTTTCACTTCGTAACATGGTGTTTATTATTTTTATTTGCTTGTTTTTCGTTTTTTCTTTTCGGTCTATCGCATTGGAATCTTCAAACGAATTGATGGACTCCAATTTGTATTCCGTTCTCATTTTGCATTTGCGGTTCCTACCTTTTGAACGTGACGGCTACTTAGCGCAATGCGAACTCCTGGTACTAGTCGACAATGATTTCAATTCGATCCTCAAGCCCTACATGCAGAAGATTTGGAATGATAAGAAAACAGCCTTGAAGGCTTTAGAGTACTTCGATTTTCTCAGCGATGATCAGGTAGGTGCACTTATTAAATATATAGATTATTAATTGTTGGCGAATAAATGAATTATGAATTAATTATTTAGATAGTGAAAGCATGCAAGCTGTGTACGCTTAAGCAGTATAAGCCCTTGGATACAATTTACAGCCATGATAGAGGAAAACTCACAAATGTTCACTTCGTTTTAAGCGGAGAATGTTTAATACTCCAGTGTCTTAATATGAAGGTATTTATATAGGAAATTTTTAGACAGACTTGTTTCATAAAACTGTAACTTACGTATTAATAAAGGTCATTGTAAGAAACGGGAAAAAACTATACACCCTCGTGGACGGTTTGGATGATGAATCTTTATATAAAAATCCGTCAATGTTCGCCGCACTTGACGCACTCCATAAAAACGAAAAGAAATCGGTAAGTTATCATAGTGGATAATATGAAAAGAAGGGGATTTAGTACATTGAACTCCGCATTTCCATTAGCTTTTTATACTCATTCTCAAAATGACTTCCTTTCATCTGGCCGTACGAGTCCCAATAAAAGGAACTCACACGTACGTAATAAGTACGTGTATCAATATTGAGCTACTCAACAAATGGGCATTATGTGGTTAGCCCATTTCTTTCTAATCCATATATAGTATGTATGTTGTTGCGAGTACAATATAGGAACAAACGTACTTATAGATTAAAGTTTTTCTTAATTAATAATGCTGATTTCAAAAAATTTCTAAAGTTACAAGGATCGTTAGGTTTGCAGACGAACATCAGGAATAATATAAATGTAATTTATTGGAATACCTTTCATACATACATTACATATTTATTTATTTTTATTCATTCGTTTTCACTTTTTTTTTTTGTAATTTATTTGCACATTAGTATATATCTTAAGTTTATTATAGCTGGGAATTTTTCTCTAATAACGATTCAGGTCTAATGTCAGTAAATTTCTCTGCTTTTTTTTTTAAATATAATATTAATCAAAATATATTATATATTATTATTAAATTATTATTATTATTATTATTATTCCAAGGTGGAATTTGAGCCCTAGAAGAGTAGGCTTTTAGTCGGTAAGCAGTCATGCCGTCTGACATGCCGTGACGATCTAACTGAAGGTGCATAAAGCATTTTTACCTACCTTAGTCCCACAAAAAAATTAATAAAACAAAATACATAAAATATAAAAGAATAGTTACATTTATCCGTTTTGGAAAACAATATTTGTCTGGTATGTCGTCGGGTTGAATTCAGGTTTAAGTTATAAACATTCAAATGCAGTTAATTTTTAATTTTATATATCACTGAGCACTTTTTTTTTTTTTTAATAACTAAATTGGCTTATTGTTTACTATAAGATATAATGAATATTTGATATGTTTATACAGTATGAAATTTTTGATCCTCTGGCAAGTGAATATGACAAGAAATTCTCAAAATCATCTAAAAGCATTACATGTTCCGAATATAATGTGGAAGATATGACATCTATTGACGAAGCCCTCTCAAGTTCTGAGTGCTACAATAGTATCGAATGTGAGACAGATATTTTTGATGTTGCATCGTCATGCACCAGTTTAAGTGTGAGTCCTTAAAAGAAAGAGGCTAAAATTTGCAGTTTGCAGTAGGATAAAATATTTTGTTGGTTTTGTAAATTGGTTGATTTTAATAACTTTCCACTTATAATTAATTACAGACGGATGTCATTGAAAACCATTTTATCGATGTTGGATCTCTTACGTTTGGTGGAATTTTTGGACTGGGAGAAGCAATGCAGCACCGTGTAATTATGGCACGGTCTACGGTGCAATGCTTGTTGCTCCCCAGATTTTTTTTATTTGATAACGAACAAAATCCTGGAAACGTTTGGCAACGAAGACTTTTTTACCTAGAATGCATCATTCCATCCAGAGACGCTCTATTCGATAATTTTCTAAAGACTTTAAAGTGGAACAAATTTAAAATGGATATCATAAAAAATTTAACAACAAACACAACGAATATCGCCAAGGATGACGATATACCAGTTCTATGTCGCATCGAAGGAGGCACCGAAGCCCAATGATATATTTAAGTTTGTTGCGTATGGAACTGATTAATTTTTGCAATTACAGAAATAATTATTATGTATATCGTCGTGATGGTCGCAGCCTATTTTCAGAGCTATCTCTCCGAAATATACATATATTTTGAGTGGAATTAGCACAAAAGATACAAATAAGGTTCTTTGTAGAAGAGTTGAATAAGATAAATTGAATTACATTGAAACAATCACTTCATAATGCATTTAAGTTGCTTTTTAAAGTAATTTACTAAAGATACATTTGTTCACATTAAAATGGGAATTAAGATTAAAAGGCACGTGTATATTACTCCATAAATTATATATTCAATATATGTATAATAAACACGAAGATGAGATGAATCCACCTATTCATATCCGGCTGTCCATTTGTATGTCTATTCCTTAATATGATCAGCACTTAATAAAAATAATAGAAACAAAAGATTTGAAATTTTAAAATTAGTCCCCTATACCACCTGCACTACCTGTTTATATAGGGAAATGTTCACAGGGAGTGCTCCTGTACCGTAAATATTTAAGGAATTAAATTTATGTTTATCAATTTTCTTAAACTTATCAAGTGGCAAATTACAAATACCGGTTTCCCCATGATTTCGGTCCATTAAAGAATAGTACATAACTGTATGTTATCTGTCGAAGAGGACTAACTTGTGGGTCATTGACTATTACCTAGAAATTCTGAAGCGAATTGCCTTATCCACTAATTATACACTTAAGTTACCCGAGAGCCCTATAAAAGTGAGAAGTTTCTTTGAATTAAATGAAGTAACAATATGTGTTATATTTTCAACACAAAAGTGAGTCAGCAGGGCTTTTGACGCAAGTGGTCTTAGCTGTTGTGGCTACCTTTTGGTAAGCATGGCAACGGTCAACGAAGCCCTTTAAGGTGTCGATGTACAAGAGCTAAAATTTCCTCTCAGTATTGATTCAACAACAGAAGTGAACGTTTCGCAAAGTGCACAGATATTATTGATATGGCTGTAACTAATTTACCTAGAGTTCCAGAAGGTCTTCGAGACCTGGTAAAAACCTATACAAAAGAAGTTTTACGAGAAAAACCCAAAGATCTATACAAATTCTCAGTTGATTATTTTGAAAATCTTGCGGGCGCAAGAAAAATTCACCGAAAGGTGATCAAATACGAGTCTCAGCAAAGTTACGAAACCATCATGAAAAATCGCATTCGCCAGCAATTACCATTGTCTCTAGCATTTCACATTATTCCCGAAAATCTGACCGAAGTAATCAAGCAATTTATTAAAGCCGTCCTCAGAGAGAATCCGCAATATTTGATTCTATTTGCAATAGAGTATTTTAAAAATCTTCAAGCCTCGTCATCAAAACTAGCTGATATAAAGTATACAGCTTATGAAAAATTTATTGAAAAAACTGAGAGCAAGTCGCCGGCACGCAAGGTAACTAAGTGTGAGTGTGGTCGTATTCTCAGCTCTACTCCTGGGTTAATACAAATCGAACAAAATAATTCAACTGATGGGCGTCCCCAATCCGAAATGCATAATAAAAACGACCAGTACATAAAAGCCGTGGTCATCATTCAGAAATATTTCAGACAATATCAAATAAAGCAAAAAGCTGAAAAGTCAAGTCAAGTTAAGATTGCTTCGAAGTCTGTATATAGTTACGACAGTCAAGAAGTACTAAATGCCATTCTATTAATTCAAAGACAATTTCGCCGTTTATTATTGAAAAACAGATCCAAAGAAAAGAAACACGTAAATATAGACAGTTACAGTTCTGTAAAATATATGAAGGCCGCACTTGTTATACAACGCTTCATGAGAAACTATTTGCGAAAAAAGAAATCCATGCAACAGAAGCTACCCAAACCTAAGGACTCTACTTCTGATAATATTTCTATGACAACAGCAGCGTTTGTCATTCAGAAAGCATTTCGCAGGATGGTCAGGGCGCGAAGAGCAAAGAGGCATATAAATGCTGATCTCGATCAATGCGATGAGATGAATGACAATGTCTCCGAAGCAGCATCATATACGTCCGCCTCTACGGCCCTTCTTTCAACAGAGTCGGCAGGTGAACATGACTTTGGGAGTACTAATTATGAAGAGGGTGTTCATCAACAAACTATCAGAGAAGATGAAGAAGTGGAAAACGATAATACAAACCGAAAGATGATATTTGGAGCGGAATCTATAAAAACAAATAAAACTTCGATAGATCCTAATGAAGAAGGTAAATAATCACTAATTATTATATTATGTATGTGTTCAATTCGAATATCAGTATCTAAAAATGCTAAGGAATAAATAAATAGTGGGATCCATCAAGATTATTTCTTCTGCGTTCCTACAGACGATAATACAACACTACAACACAACAAGTCTGTTTAGCGACATTCGGTTCAGTGAATGCGAAATTAATGCGTTTGTAGTGTCGGCATGTTTATGTCAGCGCTAGAAATACGAGTATCAAAACTGATATGTTTTTTTTATTATACCCTGAGCCCATTGAAAATGGGAATTCAGGGTATAATGGTTTTGTTAAATGTATGTAACAGGCAGAAGGAGGCGTGGCAGACCCCATAAAGTATATATATTCTTGACCAGGGTGAAGAGAAAAGTTGATATAGCCATGTCCGTCTGTCCGTCCGTCCGTATGTATGAACGCGTCGATTTCCGAAGATACAAAAGCTAGAGAGTTCATTCTTTTTGTATTAGGTCCGTATATTGCACGCGCAGTACGAGTATGTTTCAGAAATTCGATAACTTGTATATTTGCAAAGCTATCGATAAATGACTTTATCGGGGACCAGTTATAAAATTCTAGCTAATTCATCTTTACAGTTAGAGTCTCCAAGACTTCTGCATATATGTATGTATATAGATACTAATTTAATACAATTTCGGTTTTTGTCAGATTTTGGATTCCGGTCCCCACTTCGCCCCACCATCCCCAAATGTGAAAAAAATGCATTTCAAATACTAGAGACATCCAGTTTGGTTTAGCATATAGATATCAATATCATACTCATAATCCGAAGATATCAATACGATTGTCCATCCAGAAACAGAATTATTAATCATCAAAGTTTTCTCATCAAAACCCATGAGACGCATCAGCAAAGCAGCGAGACAACAAGCCGCCTGCAATGCTTACACACATATGTACATACATGCTTACAAGCATAGATCAGCGTGTGTGTGTGCTCGTGTTTTTGCATGTATAGTTTCTTACGCGTGGAGAATCGAAACGAAGCATTCTTGGAATATGATTCGTTCGAAGAAGGGCTCAGGGGATTTCGTAGTCGAGCAGTCTCGACTACAGCTTTCTTACTTGTTTTTAGATATCGTATTATTTCTATTTAATCGATAATTATCGTACAGTTGGCACCGTTTTTTTTAAACGTAGATGGCACACCGTTGGAGCTAGAAACTTCAAGTTGTGTGTAGGTATATCTACCATCCATAATATACATAATGTCTTAGCATATCACGCACCTATGCGTGCGTATTTGTGCGTGCGAGCATGTGTTGCTACTTCTGTATGTTTAAAAGAAAAAGTTATTTGCAGGGTTTAGTGCATCTCCTAGTCGAGAAAGCACTCCTTCTTGTTGAACCTTGATCGAATGTAATGCGACAGCAAATTTAATTACTCAAAAAGCGCATTAAAAATAAGTGTATTTTTCTTTAGGCAAACCCAATAATGAACACATTAATGAAACCCAATTGAGTGAAACTGGAGATGAACCTATAGACAAACACCTCAGGAGAGGGAACAGTGATGAATTGGAAAAACTTATTACAGACGATGATATTTCAAAGGATTTGCAAGCTGAAAAAACTAATAATAATAATAATATAAATGTAGAGAATCAACCAGTGAATAAATCAACTACACAAGACAACGTTAAAACTGAAGATTCTTTGATAACACCCAATTCTAAAGTTGAGTGCTCCTTTGATGCAAAAAGTAATGATGGCAACTCTAATAGCATTCCAATACAAGAAAATGCAAATCTAACCAGCCAATCAAATACATATATTTTAAAACCTGAACATTTAAATAATAAAATTCTTTCGAGTACTGAGAACTTAGTGCTAGAAAGAACAGCTGAACAAGTCAAGCAGGTAATAATACAAAACAAGTATATGTAATATTTTTGAAGAAAATTTTAATTAAAATTTTAACATGTAATAATATATTTCAAGAGTCCAACCACTTCAACTGCCATTGTTGGTAGTAACAATGGGAATGTCCTTACAGGAAGAGAATCAGGTAAAAACAAATGAGTTGAGGTAAACTTTAATTAAATGTAACATAAAAATGTTTACTTTACGTAAATCTCCATACAAAAAGATCTATAAACAAAATTCAATTTTAAACTCTGTACATATATAAATTACTATAAATTCATAGCAAAATTTAAAGTTAACAAATGTAATATATGTTCAATATCTACATAGAATTCATTTTAAACGTAGTTTTTCATTATTTAGACTTTTTAATTACAATAGACTTTCGTTTAAAATGTACTTCAGAGACACAATTATTATATGTTCATATGATTGCAAAAAGATCAGACACTAAATATTAAAGTCATTATAAAGTAAATGCAGCGCCGATTTGCATATAGATCAATTTTAAATCACTGCATAAGGTACATGCGACTATAAAAAATATTAAATTAATTTATACAATTTATAAAAAATATTATAAAAAATACTATATTTATAAAAAATAGTAAATTAATTTTGATACTTTAATTAATTTATTTTTTGTAGACATTATTGATGATAGTAATCGGAATGAAATCCAAGTAGAGCAACCTGCAGAGAAAGATTTAATTAAGACTGTCGAGTTAGAAAAGAGTTCGGCAATGGAAAGTGGAAGCCTTACTGATGACAATGAACGAATTTTGGAGAGCGCTCAAACTATTGAAATAGAAGACGCTGAGGACCACAGTTTAAAAGCATCCAAGAACATTATAGCAAATGAATCAAGTTCGAAAATACATATAAACATGGAATCGTTACCACAGTCTGAAAATGTTCTCAGTTCCAGTAGTGAAGGGGAAGTTTCCACTACGACAACTGATCTTAAAGCTCCACCAGAAAAGGAGAAACTTAGTTCACTGAGCAAATTTGTTATAAGCCCTAAACATAGCTCTTTGAATATAATGAACATGAAGGTCGACAATTATCCGAATGAATCTTCAGAAACAACTAATTCTGCAGACTTGGAATCAGAGCTTGCAGCCAAGCAGGTGACCAATGAAGATTCATTAATTGTATACGTAATTCTGATATATATTTTTTGTAGAACCATACAATTTTGAATGCGCTTAAATCAATCGACTGTGACAACGAAAATATCGTAAAAGCAACGATAACAGGTAATTTAATAAACAATAATTTCTAGTATAGTCCTAAATATCCATTAGAAGCTTAAACATACATATATGAAAATGTAATAAATTACTATTAACAAAATAATATAAAAGGAAATGAAATGGCACCGCCATATTCATCAGCTATGGATTACGCTTTTCTACTTCTCCTTTTTATACCCTGAACCCATTGAAAATGGGAAATCAGGGTATAAAGCTTTTGTTAAATGTATGTAACAAGCAGAATGAGACGTCGCAGACCCCATAAAGTATATAAGTATATTCTTGATCAGCGCAAGTTGATATGAACGTCGAGATTTCGGAAGCTTCAAAAGCTAGAGAGCAGAAATTTTACATGAATATTCGTATGTTAGTACGCAGTATTTATTTTTTGTATTATTTTGATTTTTTTTTTTTTTTTTTGATAACTCATCCCATTTCCAAATTATCGATAAGAATTCGAAAAATTGTTTACTTTTTTTTACGTTATTTGAGCATAACTTATACAGCTATAGAATATAAATTTGTATATTTATATGGAATTTTGGATGTCACGCCTCACACCTCGTACTTTAAAAAAAAAATTCTAGTAAACATTTTACAGAGCAAAGAAGGAATTTAACATATTTAGTATTTGATAGAAAATCAACTTACATGATAAATTGCATTAAGAACAAGTGTACTATTATAGAATTGACTATATATGATATTGACAGTTAATAGATTCCCTCATTAACTAGTTATATAATCAATTCGATCGTGCACCGCTGAGTTCGTAATACTCAATCATGATGAATGAAATGAGTAATCGTAGGTTACCTATTTGAATTTATATTATTATATTTATGTCAGCTTAAGGCTTAATATATATTTACGATTTTATTGATTTGCTTTCAGACCATAGCATTGGTAATACACCTAAGAATAACCAATTGGAAGAAATAGTTATTGAAAATATAAATAAACTTACTTCGGATAATGATGTGTCAGAGAGCTCTCACACTGGAAAAGTTAATGATAACATTCATTCTGATTCTACTATCGAAAATAATGTAAATGAATCTGAACAAAATGAGGAAATTAAAGTTGTATCAAGCAATATTATGACTGAAGAATCCTCGAACAAAGCAAGTTCCCAAGAAACCTTGGAAGAAACCGAGAGTATCAAAACACCAGAGTCTTTAATCGTTGTCAGCCCCACTGATAAACAATTTTCAGAAAAATCAGCAAAAAATTCAGAAGACGAACCCAATTTAATCTCCCTCGTTAAAGATACTTTTGAAGCAGAGAGCGCTAAAAACACTATGATTAATATAAGTAATGCATTACTAGACCAGAATGCATCGGCAGAAACAAGATGTACTCCCAACTTGGAGTGTGCAAATTATGACATAATCAATCAGGTAAAATAATCAGGCCCATATCTGGAAAGAAGAAAATTCAATGTATACATAAATATATTTTTTTTAAATGTACTTTCATAGAACCCAAAAATGTCATCATCTGATTGTGACAACGAGAGTCCCGTGAATGCAACAACATCAGGTCAATTTACAAAAACATTTTTTAAAATATACATATATTGTCGTTTTATTTTCGTTAAAATTGTAATATGCTTATATTATACAACAGAAAAAGATGAGGGGTGCAACACCAAAATTAAAGACGGGGAAGACAGGAATAAACCCATTTCTTCAAATAAAGCAACTCCAGATATCCAATATTCGATTGAAGTAAATAGCCTACAGACAGTTTTAAAAAATCTACACAATCAACCAAAGGATGCTCATGACGATGTTTTATCCGAAAATAACAGTAAGTAATCTGTGGTTCCTTTGATATATAAATAGATACATATAAGTTTTCACATGAGGTAATATCGTGATTAATATCTATTGGGGTGACTTTTTTCATATTGCTGTTCTGTGTTCTCATTCTCTTTGCATTCTCATCGATATTTTCAGTTGATTGAATATTATAAAAGATAGAGCTTAAAGTAAACTATAATGCTTAGAATATCAGAGCAAGACGCAGGGCATATCCCAGTTGAGTACTTAGGGCTAAAGTAATCCTATTTGTTATGTCAAATGAGCACTAATAAAATATTAACATTTTTACAGCGTCATCTTCTGAAAAAGGGGATACATTGTCTAATACGGACATCAATGAAAAACTATTTGACGACCTTGGAACGTCAATTATAATTCACAGTGTTCTTCCTACCGAAGATGATTATGAGTTGACCATCCTGCCACCACAAAATAACATTCCACTTGACACACCTGATGGCACACAACTTGATGAAAGCATAACGGAAAGCTCTGACTTAAATATAAATGAATACCAAAGTATCACTGAGAGCAATACAAGTGCAGAAGACTTAACCGTAATTGAGACACAGAAAAATTCGGAAATCAATGACGATACTAATAAACCTCCTAATCAACCTGTAGATGACGTTTCAGAAGCATCTTCAAAAATGGAAATATTAGAAGAAACAAAAATTTTACAAAATAATGAATTACCAGCACTAAACACAGAAGAAGAAACTACATATGTTCAAATTACTATTCATGATAATAGCGAGACTAAAGAAGTACCTAAGCTAACTGATCTTTCTGTTAAAAGTCATCCACTTCCAAAGAAAGATATCGATCCTCCTACTTCTCAAAAGGATTCCAATGAATGTGAAGAGATTGATGCCAACAGAATACAGGTGGTGCAAAAAGAAAGCAAAGAAGAGATTGATTATGGTATAGAAATCGAAGAGAAACAACCAATAACCTTAGAAGAACCAATAGGAATGGACAATGGACAAACAAAAAACAAAAATGGTTCTACAGATACAAATTCACTAGTTCCTTCAGAGAAAGATTCAATCACTAATATTGCTCCTAATGTCGGAAATACTTCAGAAAACACGATAAGCAACTTGCTAAACGGTGATTGTAAACAAGTTGCAGCTATCGATGCAACTGCACCTTCTGAGGAGGAATTCAAAATAAATGATTTGGAGCCCTTAAAATTAGAGCTTGATCCAATACATCATAATAAGGATGATACAAATAAAAATGAAAACATTAAAACTTCAGGTAATATTCTTGAAAAAAAAAATAAATAAATAAATAAAAACAATTAAATTTATAATTTGCTTTTTACAAAAGCCATACTGGACCACCATATTATTGAAGATAATACAACCGATAGTGAAGCTATGAAAGTAATACGTAAGTATGTGTATGTATAACAAGTAAGAAAGCTCGAGACTTCTCGACTACGAGATCTCCTGAACCCTTCTTCGAACGAATAATATTTCAAGAATGTTTTGTTTCGAGAACTTATTTGATAATTCTGTTTGTAGACGGACAATTGAAATAAAATTTTCAGCTTATGATCATGACATTATATTTACATATATGTATGTCAAACTAAACTGTATGTCTCTAGTATTTGAAATACTTTTTTGCACATTTGAGTGTGTGGGGGTGAATTGAGGACTGGAATCTAAAATCTAACAAAAACCAAAAGTGTATTAAATTAGTATATATGTATATATATGCAGAAGAATGAAGACTCTAGATTTAAAGATTAACGAAATATAATTCTATAACTGGTTCTCGATAAATGTTAAAATCGATAAGTCATAAAGAGAAATAGTTATAGATTTTCTGAAACAAACTCGTAAACCGTTTGCAATACACGCACTCTTACACTCTTACAGAATCCAAGATTGACGCGTTCATACATACGGACAGACGGTCGGATGGACGGACAGCCGGACAGGGCTATATCAACTTATTTTTTTTGTGCTGATCTAGAATATATGTATATGCTTTATGTGGTCTGCGATGTCACCTTGTGCCTGTTACATACATTTTCACAAAACTATTATACCCTAAATTCCAATTTTCAATGGGTTCAGGATATAAAAAGTATGAACATTAAAGCAAATAATAGTGCTCTAGTGCTGCACCACAAAATACCCTGAATTCAGCTGTCCTCTAGCTTTTGTATCTTACTAGATATATGTATGTATGTGTTCATACGAATCGGAAGACGAATGGGAATTATAATAATGACGTTATATTTGTATATGCGTATCTGCGGCGAATCTTAAGTAATTTCTTCTCTAATATTTTGTTTCAAAAATATTGACATATCATTTACAGGGTTATGAAAATATATACATATATGGCGAATATAAAGCCAAATTTGACCGCATTTTAGTAACCAAGCCTATAACAACTAATAAAGCCAAAACATTTCTAGCCTTGATAGCGGGGGATCTGCTAAAATCTAACCTTCGATTAAGTTTTTTAATCCAATTGAATGGAAGATCGGTTTTGATCAGAGTATGTTCGCATAGATATATAATAGATATAGATATATAATATTCAACAGTTAGAAATTTAATTTGCAAATAGATTTACATATATAGATAATTACCGCCTATGAATACAAGCCATTAGAATAATTTTTTATTGTATTATTTCAAAGCAGCAAACGAAGCAAGCGATGGATCGAAAAGCGATGATCCTATTTCTGAAGTAAATAATGGTAAGAGTAAAGAAAATATATAATTCTATAATTTGTCCTTAACATTAGCAGAACAAATCTTCGTTGCCTTTGAGTAATCAATTAATTGGCCCCCAAATCAGTAAGACGACTTCACATAAAATAAAAAAAAATACAAGTGTTAAGGATAAACAATTATCAAATCATCCGTCGAACCGATTGGTGCAGACACCAATTGCTGAATTGCAGCTGAAATCATTTAAGAATCAGAGTGACGAAGGTTCATGGTATGAAGTATATAGTGAACCAAATGAGTTGAATATGAATACAAATGAATCAAAGAATGCAAATGGGTCGGACGAACATAATGCGGCCTTAGAAGAGATGAAGTCATCTCAGATCCTTGAGCGATCTCCAAGCTATATAAATGGAGATCAAATTGAAAACAATGAGCCAGTTAAGCCTAAGCAATCGATTGCCTATTTCATTTCATTCGATGGCAATGATGAGAAAACAAGTTTTAAAATACCAATAAAATTCTTAAGGCGATCAGAGTATAGAACGAGCAAAAGTAAGACAGAATGTCACAGGAGCAATACTTCTCAGGAAGAAGGGAAATTCGTTGATTCTGCAGCTGATGTAAGCTTGTGTTACCAGGACTTTGTTATTCCAAAGCTACAAACCATCCATGAACTGAACGAAAATGAAGTGGCTAGTGAGTTTAGAGTGGATACAGATGAAACAACTCGCAATGAGCAAACTGGGCTCAGGAAAGAAAATATTACAAGTAGGATCGAAAATGAAACACTTTGTGCTAGCCCTGACATCAGTCTACTAAATTTAAGCAAACCAGCTGAGCTAAAAGGACAAAATCTTTCGTCTGCTACTGATAAAATTCACCTAATAAAAAGCGCAAACCTTATAAAAAGGGCTTACAAAGCTTACAAAGTTCGCAAATATCGAGAACAGGACAAAAAAGGTAGTGAAACAACAGACAATGAAATGTTAAATGATTCGAAAAGTAAACTTGAGCAAGTTTATGCAGCTATCAAAATTCAAAAGTCATTTCGAAAGTACTTGTCAAAAAGAGCTGCACAGACGAAATCCCAGACAGCGGGTCAGGAAAGACAAAAATATACAGTATCTGAAATTGTAGCTGCAATCAAAATTCAAAATACTTTCCGCGATTATATTAGACGTAAGAAAGTATCGAAGCCAGAATGGTTTGTAGGTACACAACCTATATCACTCTTGTCAAGTGCTTCAAGCGTTTCAGCTGTCCCTGACTCTCTCGTTGCCTCCACAGGTGACAAAAGAGTTTCACCCACACCTGAGTGGGACCACAACACACTTATCGAATTAAATAATTTGGATGCTCAAAGCAATGGCTCACTTGAACTGGCTACTGATATTGACAACCTTGTTAATGAATTATATGCAACTAAAGTATTTGAAACAGATAATGGAGCTTCTAATAATTTAGCAGGTTTAGCAAATGAAGAAGGGTTCGATTTTGCTAAGGATGTAGGAGTTTTGAAGAATTCCGAAATCGAGGGAGTCTCCCAAGGTAATATACAAGATTTGAATATACTCACATTTAAATTTAAATTTGAATTTTAACTAGAGGATGCCACAATGCGGGAATTAATCTACAAGTTCCTGGAGCAAGAGATCAAATTCTCTTCTCATACTGACATGCAAGAGCATAACATGGGGATTGATGAGGTTCATGAGCCTGAATGTGTTAAAAGAACTCTGTCACTCTTCAGCCTGGACGAGGATAAATCAGACAACGATGAACTAGAAAATAGGAAAGAAAACAAAATCCAGCATCCCAACGAATCGGAGAGTGATTTGGATACTCTAGATAGTGCAGCTCTAAAGTTATTGAAAACTGATCAAATAATTGAGAAAATGTCTCGGAGACGATCTTCAGAAATACGAGAGAAGGAAGAGAAGGACGATTGTAATATTAGGGATCCCGCGTTTGATGAACCTATTATTCAGCCCATGAGCGCTTTGCAAAATCAAAATTCAATAGATATCGAGGATGGTGACATAGTATACAAGCGCCTACAGCGTGACGAAACTCGGGAGAGCTCAGCTCAAAGCGAATCTGTTATATTTGGAAATGCTGATGAAGAGAAGGCTATAGCGAATGATCTAGAAATTGTCAGATCGCAGCTATCTAGGCATTACACAATAGCCGGTGACGATCCAAAAACTATTTTTAAGTCCGTGATAATAAACGATTCAATTAAATATATTGACGATCAAAATGAAAATGGAAATGAAAATGAAAATGAACACGCTATAGATGTCTCCAAAGGCAGCAACAGTTTCTGTTTGGATGACGAAACTTCTGAAAACATTCGTAAAAAGATGATGGCATATTCCATATCGGAAGCGGACTCTGATTATTGTGACCCGAATAAAATCGTTAAAGACGATTTTCATATAGACACTGCGATGACAGATGCCATGGACACTTCTACAGAAACCGAATCGACAATTGTATCGGCTGCTGCTAAGATACAGGCTGGAGCTCGAGGATTTCTAACAAGGCGCCGATTGCGACGGGCCAGCGCAGGCACTAAGTCATCTACCCAGGAAACAAAAGCATCTTTTGGGAATGATGCTATAAGCGAATCATTGGAGCGCTTTATTGAGGAGGAAGCTGCTAAGAAAATCCAATATGCATATCGATTGCATAGTAAGAAGCCCAAAAACCAAGCACAGAGCTTAATACATAGCTCAAGCCTGGAAAGCACATTGGCAGCCAAGAGGCAAACACTGCAGCGTGGGGACGCGCTGCAAAATGACTCAAATTCTACCCCGGAGGATGAAAATACCGATTGCACCACTGATGTCCACCCTAAAAAAGATTCTGGGATAATTTCGTCACCGAATATAGGTAAGTATTATGACATTATTATTAAATACATTTAACAATACCATTATACACTGATTTTCGATTTTCAATCAGTCCAGGGTGTAAAAATTAATTTGGGGCGTCAGGTTCTTAGCTCCTGAACAAAGAAAAGAAGGCGTGAATGCATTGGTTGTAAATAATCCTTGGCAGATGAGTTGAATGAATGCTCTAAATAATGGGTTTGGATAGACACAACATTTTTTGTAGAATTTCGAAAAGTTGCAATATATTGACTTAGTTTTTCGAGCCTAAATTGAGAGATAATTTTCCTATAAACAAATTTATTATCTTTCTATATAATGAATTTGGAATTATTGTTAATATTGTGCTTTTAGATCAAAATTTATTTAATTACATATTGCCCATAGTTGGGAAATTCTAAGGCTGTTATAGTAAACAGTGAAATGAATTTCTTCATGTAGATGAAATCGAATTAAAGCAGCAGATATTAATTCCCCTGCAGTTACTTTAAATTTGAACATTATTCATTTAGTACACTGATATTCAGATTTTAGTTTAAGCACGTCTTACTTGTTTCCAAATTTATATTTACTAATGGTTTTTTTTTTTTTTTTAATTTTTAGGTACGCGATCAACTAGGAGAGCTGATATGCGGATAAATTGGCCTGTCTTGAGGCAAAACTCTATGCCAGTTCAAATCGAGTGCGAAGTCCTAAGAGTTATTCCCAAGCACAAACGCAGACGCATACGAAGCGCCCAGGATAAAAATAAGAAAAATTAAAAATGTCATTTCAATTGGTAACCAACAACAATGTTTTCTTTTAAGTTTTATACATTGAATGTTACATGGACGCTATTTAATAAACTAATATACAAATAAACAGATTGTCCCAAATAAACATCTTTATTTGTATGCAATAAATAATCCTATAATCGGGCACTATGTAATATAATATAATATGTTATGTATTGTAGTAAGTAATAGTATAAGAAACACATGTCTAAAAATTACATTAAATGTTTTAATCAAGGATCATATTAAAGGGTGTCGACAAGCAAAGTACAAATGCAAATTGAAATATGAACATTTATTTATTTATCTAAATAATTTAACTCTCTATAAAATGAGTTCTTTATTCGAGTCCTATAATTGAGTGCCGAATAGTCAATGAGATGATCGTAGTCAAACAAGCAAGTTCATATATATGTACATATATTATTGTCCTGTCAGTTTGATGTTTGTTAAGGAATCAATATATCTCTATATACACATCTACATAGTTCATACGTGTACGTAAAAATCTTCCTTTATGTGGAGTCATGAGAAACACCTGCTGCTGCGATATGGGTTTCTTTAAAAAGACATACCCTAACGCTTGGGCACGTATGCACTAACATGATAATTATATTCGAACACAAATGCAAATAGATAAATATAAATACCGCACATCATTTCTGTATACAAATTTGCAAATGAACACACATGTGTATATCTACTATATGTGGATGTATGTGGATATGTAAAAATATATGTATATGTATGTATGTATGTATACTCAAACGTTTGATTTTTAAAAACTTTAATTGGATCACTTAACCACACTAACAATAACATTTTGTTATTCGAAATGGATATAATATAAGTATGAATGTACTCTATACTATATAAGGCATGAAAAGTTTCGGTAATTAATCTATTTATATTTGACCGACCACAAAACACACTAAATGTATCTAAATGTACCAAGCACGAAAGTACAGTTACTTAACGCAAGTATGTTTATATTTATTTTGTTTAACTCATTACAATAATCTACAGCTACTTTCTATGTACAAAGTGTTTTAGCATGCTGTCACACGCAGAACTCGAATGTATGAATTATATAAAGAAATTAATTTACATTGCACACGTTACGAGCTATGAGTGTATACGGAAGAGTGTGGTCCACAGATTACGACTGCTTCATTTTTTCAGCCTCCTTACGTGCCTTGAATCCACGAAAGCTCGACTGAATTTTGACTGCTGCATCTGTTGCGATTTTCTGCTTCTTTCGCACGAGGAATCCTCGAAATCCTGCTTGAATTTTGATAGCCGAACGCGCCTCGACAGAGTTGACGTCCGACAGGGCGGGGACGTCATCAGCTTTAGGAATTTGTTTCTGATTGTCTTCCATGGCTTCGTATGTGTGAGGGCACTGCTGACGTTGCTGACGTCGAATAGCACTTGATGGCTGATGATGATTTCCGAAGCGTTGGCCGATGTTCCGAGAACTATTCGATTTGGATATGCGATATAACTGTTTCCTCACACGATAGCCTCGAAAACCAGCTTGTATCTTGGTAGCTGCACTTTCCTCGGATTGCAATGACGACTCAGATTCGGGCGAGCTCGGATATATGTACATGATCTTTAGCAGCACAACTGAAACACAACTGTATTTTGATTTTCCAGGCAATCAAGCTGAGGCGGTACTCTCATCTACAATCTGAGTAAATACAATACTTCAATGTGAAGTAACTCCTTCACTCGATAATTTTCTCTATCCCTCGAGCATCTGTTTGAACTGACTCTTACGAGAGCTATAATTGTACTGACGTATATAGAACGGAATTGGCTGCTGTGCACCGAGAATTTTCATTTAATTTTTCCATTCACAAAACAAAAGGCCCCACTCATCGTCTATGCTCTCGTGCCTACCTCACACGCCGCCCCCACCTCTGATGTGTTACGTATTTGTATCTTATATTTGTGTGTATATTGTATACACAAACCCACATACATACCTGCACGTTTGTGTATGTACATGCGCTTGTGTGTAAATATTGAATGTACATAAATGTACTAATATATCCAAACATATGTACATACATACATACGTGTTGAGCATGTTTTCTTCACACATATGAATCTACATATGTATGTACATATGTATATGAGTTTTATTGTATTTGTGAATTTGCGTATTCGAATCTATGTATGGATGTATGTACATATGTCCAATAGTACGTATGCAGCCAGATCTGTTTGTGCCTTGCTCTTTTGAAAATTGAAAATTGAAAAGTCGCGGATGTTTATGACGTTAATGATTGTACTCTGTTCCCACAGGGAATAAATAGTTTATTGAATTTATTGCCATTGCTTATTTATGTTCGTTCAAGCACATTACGGTTTGGCAAAACAGAGTATCTTATGTTCTTCGTTTCTATTCCTTCTTTATTCATATTTTAATTGAAAAATGCAATTGAAAATAAAAATGTTCAATATATCAGTTCGCGTCTTTGATGCTCTTTCGTATCTTTCAATATTTGCACTTGTGTTATAGAAGGTGGAAATATTTTGTTTTGGTAAACACTAGCTACAGAACTAAGCCTAAATGGAACTTTAACTTTATTTGTTTGGATACCAAATTGTAAACACTTAAAATTTATCTATTTATATACCAAATTCGGAAACAGTTTATATTTGAATGTTCGATGTATGCTCAAATAACTGAAGATAGTGATAATAAACGGTTTTAACCGATTCAATGGAATTAGAAAAAGAACGATTATTTGTCACAAAGTGAATTGATAGATAGACTATGTTAGCCATGATTTTGATGATAATTAGTTGATAATAATTTTTTCCATTTCTACAAGACCTATCATTCCTAAAAATACAATTTTTAATGCCTTCAGAATGAATATAGGGTATTTGTGACATTATCATTGTATATTTCTGAATGTTGTACGCAATAGAGATAGGGTATGCCAAATTGCTAGCTTTATATACATATATATGTACATATATTTTTTATTTAATTTATATTTTTTAATATTTTGTAGATCTGAATCCCGCCTGTTATTTACGATTACGTGTAAAATGTACATGCTCGTTTATTTTATGTCAATAAGTTCAGCCTTCTCACCAAAATGCATTACTTTCCTGGCGACCGTTGATACCCATTCAAAAACGAAAATATTGCTTTGTCCCCAGCCGGAATCAAATCTGAAATATACTGATATATACACATGTACACACATAGATTATTATATTTGCATAAACAAAGAAGTAAATCTTATTTTCATCATACCGGAAGTTTATATAATACAGTTTATATAATACACTAACAAACGTATTTAAACAAGACTGTTCATCTCTATGTACCCCAATAGAAAATAGCGTTTTTGTTTTAAGTGTAGAAGCAAGTGAGTAACCCTGATATGACTACTCACTTAAACGAATACAAATATATATGTAGTTAAAAACCCAAATATTTAACTGTTTTGACAGTCATAACATAATTCCCATTAGAGATACGTAGACATATTTTTTTCTGTTCACTTATAAAATTGAGAAAAATAGTTTTATTTTGGGGCTGGTATGTATAAGTACTTATGTACTCTACGCATTCATCCAATATCTTATTCTCACTTTGTAAATGCATATAATAAATTTAATATTCTAAACGTTAGTTTGGCGATCAGTATTGCATATTTCATAGGTCTATAATGAGATGAATATATATCGTTTGGATTGTACTATTAAATACAATTTCAAGATGGGATTTGTTCGTTTTAGTTTCACGAAAAAATAAAAGATTAAATCGGCTTTATAAAAGATAGACTACGAATTTTATTATTTTATCTTATTTAATTTTAATTTTTAAATAATTTATTGTGGAGTATTACGCCGTTGATCCCAACATTCCTGTTTATTAGTCTATCAACTTATTAAAAATGGGTGATTTATTTATATAAATCTATATATCTTGTATATAACATACGTTATGTAGGGATATTAGATATTTAATTTGAAACTACTAATCGTTAAAAATGTAATTTATTAATGCGTATTTATTAAAGATTTTCAAAATTGGATCAAAATTAATAAATCAAGTTTGTACTTGTTCAGCAAATGCGATATAACATCTTTCGTTGCATTCTATGTTGGAGCTCTCCGCGGCGAATCATCGTATGAATGACTTTCATTACAGTTCGTTCCTCATACTTTTGACGCAGAAAGTCCTGCGGATTATGAAAAACATGTTATTTAAAATTAATCAATACGATGTCTTACGGATTATTACCTGCAAAATATTTTGCTCAGAAACCTGAGATCCGATAGCAAATCGTCGTTTGAGCTGCTTTTCTATACGATTCAAAGTGTCTTGATCTTCTTCAGTAGTGAATCCCTCTGCTCCAGCCAGGCTACCAGTCATAGCAGCATCAAGAGTGGATACTTGAAACAGTCGCAGTGCTTCATTTACATGCTCATCCGTAGCAAAGGGCAACAAACGCATTTTCGCCAACGATTCAGAAATTCGAATGATAGCTTCCAACTGTCGCACTGTGATTGGAATGCAATGCCGCTTATCTGCCGACTTTTCCTGTTGTCCAGCGCCACTTCGCATTAGAACATAACGACTTTTTAGCTTTTCACCAGCCGCTTCACTTAGTCGCGGACCGCAATGAGTGCGACAATAATGGATATATTTCTTGAACATAGATAATGAAATTTCGCCTTCTGCAGGTTCGGAGGGAGCCGACTTGTTCGAGCTCAGGTGCACATTTATTATATGCTTCGCCAAAGTGATATCTCGAGCCTCGTCATGTACATCTTTTACGATAAATATCATGTCGAAGCGGGAAAGAATTGTCGGCATGAAATCAATGTTCTCCTCGCCTTTTGTATCATCCCAACGCCCAAATATTGAGTTGGCAGCCGCAAGCACTGAGCAACGCGAATTCAGTGTCGTTGTAATGCCAGCTTTCGCAATTGAAATCGTTTGCTGTTCCATTGCCTCGTGAATAGCAACGCGATCGTCTTCGCGCATTTTGTCGAACTCATCTATACAAACTACACCACCATCAGCGAGGACCATAGCGCCGCCTTCCATAACGAAATTACGCTATGAATAATAGAGGAAATTGGAATTAGCA
The DNA here is from genome assembly GCA_030914335.1 of Drosophila borborema. Classification (NCBI taxonomy): domain Eukaryota; kingdom Metazoa; phylum Arthropoda; class Insecta; order Diptera; family Drosophilidae; genus Drosophila; species Drosophila borborema. The sequence continues at coordinate 1,514,208 of JAUESP010000309.1, forward strand.
GGCCTTTCGAAGTTACGTATTAGTATATTAAATTGTGATTACGATTCTCCTACCGTATGAGGATCCTTCATAACCGAAGCCGTGAGACCAGCTGCACTGGAACCCTTTCCGGACGTATAGACACCAATGGGCGCAACTTTTTCAACGAATTTAAGGAGCTGGGACTTGGCTGTACCCGGATCTCCCAAGAGTAATACATTAATATCGCCACGACGGCAAAGACCGTCTGGGAGACGTTTTCGCGACCCACCGAAAAGCATGCACGTAATGGCCTTCTTTATATCATTTGAACCAAAAATGCTTGGTGCCAGCGATTTCGACAAGCGCTCATATATATCTGATGAAACAGCAAAGCGTCGGAAGTTTTCCTCTTCCTCAGTGGTAATGTTTGTATAACGAGAAACTGCACCAGCTCCCTCAGCATCGACGGTTATGCCGACTACCCGCATGTATGGAGCACGAACTCCGAGAACAGCCTTCTCGCGACCGTCTTGACGCGACGGCTTGCCAACTTTACGTATAGAATATATACCTTGTATGAGCACGCGATTGCCAGGCACGACTCGTTCGCATAGTGACCGATCGCAAAACAATTGCAAATGACGCGGAATCTCGCCCTGTGGCACAAAATCTGGCAGCTCTTGCAGCTTAAGTGTTTGAAAGTCTACGCACTTGCATTTGTCCGGCATTATAAAGAAAGGATCCAATGGACATTTCGGCCTGCCAGCCTGCTCTGTAGTGCATTTACGTGGCAGTGCATAACCCTCAAGTCCTGGATTGACTTTCAAATTTGGAATTACTGTGCTGCACGACCGACACATAATCGACATCCGGGTTGCCTTAGCCTGAATACCGGATGCTGCCACTATTATGCCGGCAATTTTAACTAATCGTGATACGCTGTCCGACTTCAATTCACGGATATTAGTAGGATTGGCACTAGACATTAGCAGGATTTGTATGTCATGCATTTGTTCTTCATGTTCAGGTCGTGGTGCTGTTATTTCGTCTGCCACTTCCCTCGCAGCTTCTTCAAAGATTTGCAAATGCTCGGTGGGTTGTTTGTTCAATTTGTCGCCAAGCGTCTCATCGAAGCCCACCACATCCTCCATTTCGATTTCCAGAAAGTAGCGTCCATTAAGATAGTTTCGCTTTAAATTATCTCTAAATAAGTATTTGATTGCATATTAATAATTCATACGAATCATTGTGTCTGATTAATAATTACCGATATTTATAATAAAAGTTATCTTCGTTGAAGGTACGAATGAATTCTTTGTACTTCTTTTTCACTGCTTGTAAATTAATTTGGGTTCCATCTGGGTTTTGATCGTTTCCAAAATTGTCTGAGAAAAACACACCAGCGTCGTCGAAGCCTTCCATTGCGTCAATAAACGACTTCAATAAGAGCAAACAACCGTCAGCGAAACCGCTTTATTCGCAACGTGAAGCTGATTATTGCCGCCAAAACAATGTGTTTAATCGATACTCAATACCCGAGTTATCAATTTTCTACAGCGTTGCTATTTCGATAATAGTTTTTATGGGTATTAATGGAGTTCCCGTGACTGATTAAAATATAATGTGTTATCATAAATAAACTGAATAATTAATCTTATTAATTGTATTCGAGATTTTAAGCATTCGAATTTAAAAAAATTATAAATTTCAATGGACGTATATTTTCGCAGCTCCCCTAAAATTTTAAAATTGATGTGTGCTTATATAAACGTATTATTGCACAATCGAATGAAACGTGCATTACAATAATTTGTATCATTGAATGTGAAGCAAACTAGAAATAAAAATAATATAATATTGTGAGTTTACTTACATCCCACTATAATACAAATATTTTTTCTGATTAGTTAATTTATATCGATATAACAAATAATACTTTCGTGTGAATCGGTTTGAGCTTGAAAATATCGATAAGCATTCAACATCCCTAGAATTAAGCTGCTTGGTAGCACTTTTTCGCGTGTGTTTGGAGGGAAGCAGTCCGGTGTCTGATACATTGCTTAATTTCGATTTCTCGCACAAGTCAGACCAAATAAAACTTACAAAAAATGGTAAGTAAGCTATACTGAGTAGCAATATGATGACTGAATTCTATTGCTTACAGTCTTCAACAGATATAGCAATGGAGTCAAGCGTTGAGCTTGAGAGCGCGCCCGCTGCATCTATCGGAATTGCCAACACGAACAATGTATTAAAGAAACTTGCCCACAGCACCGCCACCGGTGGTGGTGGTGGTGGTGGTGTAGGTAAAGGATCTCCTGGCGATGGCGATGCAACTGGCAATGCAGATGAGATGACTTCAAGGGACTATTACTTTGATTCGTATGCCCATTTTGGGATCCATGAGGAAATGCTTAAAGATGAAGTTCGGACTGTCACATACCGCAATGCAATGTACCACAACAAACATCTATTCCAAGGAAAGGTAAAGTATTGTAATTGTTGTATGAAAGAGTAGCTACATTTATTGAAAAAAAAAAAATGTTTATGTATAATTTTTAATATTGAAAGTGTCCAATTCAAAGAAGCTTGCCATATTATTTGCAGACTGTTTTGGACGTTGGATGCGGTACTGGGATTCTATCCATGTTTGCTGCAAAAGCCGGTGCTGCAAAAGTTATCGCCGTAGACTGCTCGAACATAATAGAGTTCGCTCGCCAAGTGATAATTGACAACAATTTACAAGATATTATAACTGTAGTCAAGGGAAAAATCGAGGAAATCGAGCTTCCGGATGGAATCGAAAATGTTGACATTATTATTTCGGAATGGATGGGGTATGTTATATGGTAAACTTCTATTCACTGGAATGTATATAACTAAATTATGAACCGTAGATACTGCCTCTTCTACGAATCAATGCTGGATACGGTGTTGTATGCTCGCGACAAATGGCTAAAGCCCAATGGCATGATGTTTCCAGACAGGGGTACGCTTTATATCACAGCTATCGAAGATCGCCAGTATAAAGATGAGAAAATTAACTGGTGGGATGATGTGTATGGCTTTGATATGAGCTGCATACGGAAGGTGGCTGTTACCGAACCACTTGTTGATGTTGTCGATCCAAAGCAAGTAGTTTCTACTGCGTGCATGGTGAAGGAGGTTGACTTGTACACAGTGCAAAAGGCCGATTTGAACTTTTCCTCGAAATTCAATCTTACCATCAAGCGTAATGACTTTGTTCAAGCCCTGGTCACATATTTTAACATTGAGTTTACCAAATGTCACAAACGACTTGGGTTCAGTACCTCTCCTGATTCCACATATACACATTGGAAGCAGACCGTCTTCTATTTGGATGATCACATAACTGCCAAAAAAAATGAGGAGATCAATGGTACGTTTCAAATGAAACCAAACGAACGTAACAATCGTGACTTGGACTTTGTCATCGATATAAACTTCAAGGGCGAGCTATCTGAAATTCAGGAATCAAATACATACCGTATGCGCTAAATTCACGCCGTTCTACCAATGCGGACTTAGAGCTGCTGCCTTCTTAAGCCAGAGGGAATTAAAAATGATGACTAGACGTAAGATATAATCCAGTGCGAAATGTGCAACGAATTTGTGTTGCGTCTTCTAAGTTTAAAGTGTACCTTTTTAGTATACATTATATTTTTTACAACTGTGCGCCTGTTTAAATTATGATTCAAGATTCCTTCTAAGACATTTGTACAGTGGCACATTAAGTCTTACAGGAAAAAACACAAAATAAATAAAGTGTGCAGTACGCATACAATTTTACTGGAATTTTTCTAGCGTTCTTTGTCTACAATTTGTAGCATACATTATATACATATGGGCAATGTATTCGCTGTTAAAACTAAAAATTTACAATTTGTTAAAAAATATATTACGATTATTTCTTGATTTAGAAGATTTACTAAAAGTGCAGTGATTATTTGTACAAACTTTGGATTGCAAAGTTAACATCTCATAAGAATCTCGTCTTATTACTTGGACCCATACCCATGCAATGTCTCCGAACGGCTTTACAGATTCTACAATAAATAGATATCCTGTTGAGTGAGAAAGAGAAAAACAATTCTACACTATTCTCATTCAGTCCGAGAGACTTAAGAGATCGAGCTATCTGCATAATGCATGCTTATTATAGTTAGTGCATATTCATCAATTATATCTTGCATAAAATATATGCCATACTGATGAATTTTTAATAATTCTTACACCATATATACCTATGTATATAGTTCTTACATTATTATACCCTTAGCCTATTAAGAATGGGAAATCAGGGTATAATGGTTTTCTTAAAAGTATGTAACAGGCAGAACGTAACCTGGCAGACCCCATAAAGTATATATATTCTTGATCAGGGTAACGAGAAAAGTTGATATAGCCATGTCCGTTTGTCCGCCTGTCGGTATGTTAGAACGCGTCTACCAAATGTGTAAAAAAATTTTTACAAATACTACAGACATATAGATATTAATGTCATGATCATAATCTGAAGATTTGATTACGATTGTCCGTCTAGAAACAGAATCATTAATCAAATAAGTTATGGCAGTAAACCCCACGCGGCAGAGCAACAGAGGCAGCGAGACAGCAAGACGCGCCTGCAATGCTTACACACATACAGGCGTACAGGCGTACAGGCGCAGATCAGCGTGTGTGTTCGTTCGAATAATATTCCCCTAAGCCCTTCAGGGGATTTCGTAGTCGAGCAGCTTTCTTAGTTGTTTTAAAAAATATTTATTTCATTCAGTTAAATGTTCGTTTTTAATTCTTTTCAGGATAAAAATATATTATGTGTGAGCATAACTTAATTTTCGATAGGTACAGAGTTACGGAATACATGTAATTATGTGAATGCAATAACTGAATAATTTATATATTTTCAATATCGTTCACGTGATTCTGAACGAGATCTCCTGTCTCTAGAGAAACTTCGAGGTGTGCGGGAACGCCTTGGTGAACGTGACCTGAAAAGTTTGCACAATTAGTTAAAAAAAAAAATTAATTAAAACTTAAATGTACTCTGTGACAAGACGAAAAATAAGAAATATTAAATTGATTAACATGCAGTCAAATTCTGATTAATATATCTTGCATCTAAAATCATAAGTAGTCTCGTGGGTATCAGCTATGCACATTAGGTAAATTAATAATAATATATTGGATAGTTTTACTCAAAGCCAAAAATTATTTACATGAAAGTCGATATATGTATTTACAAATGTAAGCCCATAAATTGTAAGCTTTTGAGATTGAAGTCTGATATAATAAGCAGATAGAATAAGAGCAGATTTGTGATATATCTATATATACATCTAAATCGAAATTGAACTAAACTGTGTAAAAAGCTTTTCTTCAAATATATGAATACAGAAGCAGATTTGCTATATATTGGTTTTGAGCTTTTATTAAATTTCCATGTCTATTCCTCATCTAATTAATTTCTTATAGTTCTTAATACCATTGCACAAAATCGTATATATCATGAATAATGCATTTTATTTGGATTTTTTAAATATCTTCACGGATTTAATTTCTTAATTTCGATATTTGATTTAATTAAATGTATACATTTCATAATTTTATATTATATCACAGTTATAGTTATAAATCACATTGCTTTATGCTTAGTTTAAAATTATTTAATCCCTATCCATGATTATATCATTTGTATCAAATTTTCGATTAAATGCTAAGATAAAGTCCCAGGGGGCACATAAATAAAAGTAATTAGAATTAAAAATTTAAGTAACATCAATGTATAATATTGCGAGTTGCTGTTGTTGTGCATAGTTGAAGTGCTGAGATATTGATGCTGATTTTAAAAATGTTGTATTATATAGACATCTTAGGTTGTCGATCGGCAATCTTTTGAAAACTTGTTGGTTGATTTTGTGCGTGTGAAGATTAAGTTAGAGAAGATTTGAAGAATCGCAAAGATGTTTCGGTTGTTCTTGTTGCTGAAGGAGGAGGTAGGTGTAGAGTAGAAGTTGTTCTTCTCAAAGGATTGAGCCTGCAAGAATGTTGACTTTAGCAAACGATTAACAACTATTCGACTTTATAACAATACATAAGCGGATTAATACCTCTGTTCGTGCACAACGAAAAAAAAAATTAAAATAAAAATAAAGTAAATAAAAACTAAGCAGAACAATATTTAAAATACAAAGTAATTACAAATTGAAAAGAGGTATCAATATACAAATGTAGTCAAAATCTAAATACTTTTGTTTTTGCTTAAGCGGTTATCACGGTTCATAATCCCTCGTGATAGATGATATCAATGAGGTCGAATAAGTTCATGGTCATGAACTTATAACCTTTATATGGTTAATCATATCTGTTACAGATATTTGCAGAAAATTGATGATTTTCCCATTTCCAATGGGTCAGTGTATTAGAAATGAGCTGAATACCGTTAAAGTAATTTATATATATATAATATATGATTGCATCTTAATATAAAACATTGGCTGATTGACATTATTGGCTCTAGTTACGGTAGCAATTTTTACGATAAAATACCTGTATCTTCCAGCACTGCGTCCTCCATTACTGGAGCTTCCTTCCGCAGGGCCGCGACGAGATCGATCACGTGAGCGTCCTGATGACATTTCTACACGGATACGGGTGCCACAGCAACGGGTTCCATCAAGTGCCCGGGTAGCATCCTCGGCATCCCTCCGATCTTCAAACTCAACGAATGCAAAGCCGGGAGGATTGCGTGCTATCCATACGTTTTTTAATGGGCCATATTTACTAAAGGCATTCTCAATTTCATATTTTGATGCCGATGATCCCAAGTTTCCAACATACACTTTACAGGCCAAATCCCATTCACGATAGCGCGTCATTTTGTTAAATGTTTTTCTCTTTGGGATATTCCAGCAATCTTTAATAATGAAAAACACTAATGGAAAGCGTTTAGTATTTAAATTAGCAACAGCGCGTATAGGAAACAATATCTATATAATAATATATAAATAATTTGGAACAATTTGAGATGTCAACTCTTGATGCCTTTCGAGCACTAAATAAATCGAATATTCTATATTTCGAGTAAAATAAAAAAAACTTTGACGCAACGCAACAATATCATAATTATTTTAGTTCTCGTGAGGTGCACATTTTAATAAAGAAACCAATATTTTCATAGACATATTATTTTAGTCGACTATTCGTAAAACTAAAAAATTTAATTATGCACAAAAACAATGTACATATGTACATACATATGTATGTCTGCATGCATCTGTGTATGTACATACATATGTATGTATGTATGTATGTATATACATACATGCATGTATATTACAATAGTGCAATGTTTATCTACATAAAGGTGTAATTTAAATTCTATTTCATAGGCATTTATGCTTTTTTATATATATAAACTAGAGTAGTTAACATAAAAAAAAATATATCTGGAATCTTACCAATTAACAATTAAAAACTACGAGAAATAATATACAGTGTTCTGCCAAGATGCCAGACTGTTAATATTAGTGTGACCATAGATAATAGTAGTATATATATATTTTTTTGCAATATTACAAAATGATTGTTCCTTTGTGCCGTGTTCACAATTTAAAAATATTAAATATCAGTAAACTATTTTTTTTTAGTTTTAAGGAAGCAATCCATCAGTGAATTATAGTTGGTATATCGATAGGTCTGGATAGCTCTTGTTGATTTGCAGCCCTTGCTTTAAATGAAATGTTAAATTATATCGATATATAATATATCTATTAAAGCGAGTTAGCACTGCACAACTATCGATATTAATTTTCCTCGATACTTTTCTCCATCGATAGAAAGCACCGATGAATCAATAGTATTGATAGTTTCATCGAAAATTGAAATCTCATAGCTCGAAAATAACAATTATCTGCGTCAATTTTCAGATTCTACTCATGAAAGAAACAGCAAGAAAGCATACACACGCTCTTATTTTGAGCAAGCGATTTTTTTTGGTCCGTTTCTGTATTCATCTAATGAGTAATACGTAATAATAATAGTAATAATAATAAAGTCCTAAAAAAAGACACACTCACGCTATAAAAAAAAAACTCAATCTGGATGCATATTCCCTAGCAGCATTGACAGAAACCGGGAGGGTTTATAATTAAAAAAAAAAAACACACGCATCATAAAGTTCTTGCTTGCTTGCTATTTTTAATAACTTGTACGTACTTCCGTCATACATGCAACCACCAAACAATTAAAGCTCCAAGAGTTCATTTATTAAAATATTGCTATAAAGGCACAACAAAGGAATATTAGTACTTACATGATATCACTAACCACACAACACATAGACTGGACAACTGGTACAAGTTAATGTTCACACTTATTTTTTGATTTTAGAACCCCCTAACTTCGTATTTGCTCGGGTTTTTACTTTTTGGGTCGGGAGAGAAAAATTGCTGATGGCAAAATCATTCCGCTTCGAGCGCTCGACGGTGACGGTCGATTTTCCAAAAAGGACTGTCATGTGCCGCTCATTCCCTTGCTCTCTTTCTCTTTCTGCCCCATGCTTTTTACTCTCTGCTCTCTTCTCACAAAAATATATGTATGCTGCTGGCACCAGTGCTGCCAGTTTGGCAATTTAGTGGCTAGATCTGGCCACTTTTAAAAAAATTTGCAACTTTTATTTTGTAAATGCTATTAGCCACAAATCTAGCAATTTTAAATTATTTTTTTTAGCAATTTCAGCAACTTTATTATAAGACTAGCAATTCTTATATTTTTCTTCAGTGTTTTTGCATTTTGTATGCCTTTTTTACGATTTAGATATCGGAACTTGTATTTAACCCAGCTGTTCGATTATATGAACTAGTTTATGGTGTTTGATAACTCTTTAAATGTGATTGGTGAACAAGAACAAGATGCCGAAAGTTTATAAGCAAAGTTTTCGTGATGCCTGGCTGCAAGATGACGAGTTCAAGCAATGGATTCGTAAGGATTGCGTTGATCAAACACGAGCTTATTGTGCGTTTTGCAAATCAACTATTAACGCTAAGCTTTTTGACATCCGCCACCACGGTGCGTCAAAAAAACATGTGACTGTGATGGGCGCATGTACCCAAAAGAATAAGTTGCCTTTTATTAGAAAATCAACAAAAGCCGAGGAGCAGGAAGCAGCATTATCCTTGCATACGGCGATTGCCACAGTTGATCACCTATCAAAATTGTGTGTAGCCAATTTCCGCTTGCAAAGCTGCTGCAAATATAAAATTAAGCCAAACAAAGTGCACCTACATTATTAAAAATGTGTTGGCAATGCATTTCATAGACGATTTGCGGAACGACATTGCAAGCTCGGCTTTTAGTCTTCTGCTAGATTAATCTACTAACATTACTGTGGAAAAAATTTGTTATTTGTTAAATATCAAAATTTTAATGGTTTAGCAATTTTTTTTTGGCAATTTTCACAACATTTTTAGCTATTTTTAGCCACTTTTTTTTCCAAATCTAGCAATTTTTGCTTAGGAGATTCTGGCAGCACTGGCTGGCACAAACAGCAAGCAGCTCACAAAAATTGAAATTTCTTCTCGACTCGCGAGTCGCGATCCCATTGGTTCCCTTCTGAGCGAAGGGTATACCGAATTCTCAAACTGCTTTGCCATGCTCATGCAAAATGTTTGCGTTTTCATGATTATTTGTGGAAAGGGTATGAAAGTGTTGATCTGCATAACGAATATTATTTCCCGATGACCATACACACACACATTTACACTTCCTCGCTATATGTGTAGGCATTTATGTGCTTGTGTGCAATATTCTTGCTGCCGCCTGTAGAGCACTTTTAGAACCCCCAGCAGCAGTTGATGTTCGTTCGGTTAGGTAGCTGCTGTGAGCTAGCATACGCACACACATACACATACACATTTACACTTCCTTGCTATATGTGTAAGCATTTATGTGCCTGTGTGCGATACACTTGCTGCATGTAGCTATTCTAATTTCCCAGCGATTGCTGTGTGGTAGCTGATGTGAGTCTACACACACACATACATATGTGTAAGTTTATGATGTGATAATCACAATCGCCGAGTATCACTTGTATAGGCATTTGAATGAATGCTGTGCCTAGGGCATTTGCATGTTTCGTACATAGGTCTTGAATATTGGGCGTGTGCCTACCTCAACTTTGAAATTAAGTAAACGATTTTAGTTAATTTTAGTACAAGAAAACTGTTGTTCATTTTACCTGTATATCTAGGCATTTCTTTAAAAGGGTTATATGTGACCTGAAGTTGCGCAAGCATTTGAACAACTTGTCCCTTTTTTGCATATAGGGTCAAATCAGGTACTAAATATTAAAGAAAAAATGATAACTGATCAACAGGTAATAAAAAATAGTTGACCTTTCCTGCAATTCGAACCCAAAATCGTTCACTTAATTCAAAGTTGAGGTAGGCACACGCCCAATATTCGAGACCCATGCACGAAACATGCAAATGCCCCAGGCAGATCATTCATTCAAATGCCTATACAAGTGATACTCGGCGGTTGTGATTATCACATCACAAACTTACACATATGTATGTGTGTGTGTAGACTCACATCAGCTACCACACAGCAATCGCTGGGAAATTAGAATAGCTACATGCAGCAAGTGTATCGCACACAGGCACATAAATGCTTACACATATAGCAAGGAAGTGTAAATGTGTATGTGTATGTGTGTGCGTATGCTAGCTCACAGCAGCTACCTAACCGAACGAACATCAACTGCTGCTGGGGGTTCTAAAAGTGCTCTACAGGCGGCAGCAAGAATATTGCACACAAGCACATAAATGCCTACACATATAGCGAGGAAGTGTAAATGTGTGTGTGTATGGTCATCGGGAAATAATATTCGTTATGCAGATCAACACTTTCATACCCTTTCCACAAATAATCATGAAAACGCAAACATTTTGCATGAGCATGGCAAAGCAGTTTGAGAATTCGGTATACCCTTCGCTCAGAAGGGAACCAATGGGATCGCGACTCGCGAGTCGAGAAGAAATTTCAATTTTTGTGAGCTGCTTGCTGTTTGTGCCAGCAGCATACATATATTTTTGTGAGAAGAGAGCAGAGAGTAAAAAGCATGGGGCAGAAAGAGAAAGAGAGCAAGGGAATGAGCGGCACATGACAGTCCTTTTTGGAAAATCGACCGTCACCGTCGAGCGCTCGAAGCGGAATGATTTTGCCATCAGCAATTTTTCTCTCCCGACCCAAAAAGTAAAAACCCGAGCAAATACGAAGTTAGGGGGTTCTAAAATCAAAAAATAAGTGTGAACATTAACTTGTACCAGTTGTCCAGTCTATGTGTTGTATGGTTAGTGATGATATCTTCGCGCCACAAGCAGTAAACTATCGATGGAAGAAAAAACATCGATATATTGCGAGAGTGTAAATTCATTGATACTATCGATATTCCCCATTGATGGATTTGCAGCTCTAAAGCTGGTAATATTTCATAACCTGACAGCGTGATATCTGTATATTTTTAAGTATAAAAACTTAAAAGAAAAATGCGGCTTACAAATAAGCTATATGCACAGCATATTGGATGGCATTTCAAGAAGCACTGGCAGGTCCAAGGCAGACGTGTGCCCAGGGAAACAGGTGCTGCTGCAGAACTTTTGAAGATGGGAATTCAAGTAAAAACACCTGACGAACTCTTCAATACAAAAAAAGAGTTCAGACTGTAAGTAGAATTGATTTATGAAATTAATACTGAATATTAATCTATGTATGCATAGTGTTGATATTGTCGAAACAGTCCCAAAGCCGATCCCTGAAGACGAAACTCACCCAAATTGGCATACAAGTGCGTGTCATATGTTTAAGGACAACAATGTTTTACTTGGAGGATTGCCACAAGCCCAGGTCCTAACAAATACGATTGAAATTAAGAACTTTCCACAGAAAATAGAGGACGCTATTTCAAATGGCCAGTATTCTAAGGTCGTGGATCGCAAAGTTCAAAATGCAATTTTCTCATCCCACTTGCTGGATGCGCAGCAGGTAAAATTACCTAAAGTAAAACTGATTGAAAGGCCGGCATATAATCTACCACGCCTTTACGGGATTTCTCTCGAAAGACGCAAGTACGTATTAAACATTTCTGAAACAATTGACTACTTGAATGCTGTTAATATGTAAAGAAATTAAATTAGGCTCATTCATCTAAATACTGCATATATAATATATGACAATACACACATAACTGATCCAATTTCCGTCGTCTCGCCATTCAACTCTTTATCTATTCATAAACAAACAAAACTTGCCTTTGCTCTCGCGCATTACTTGTTATTTGCTACTTTCTTCTCCTTTTTTGCAAATGAAAGTGTCAAAATAAAAAGTGGGTAATCAGGAGAACCTATCGGATTAACCTTGCGCCTATGATTTCTCCCTTTCGGTGTTCAATATCCGATCTATATGAAACTATCACATATCATAAGTACTCTAAATACAAAAGAAATAATGTGTTTACCATAGTAGAGATCCTCGGCAAGGGTCAATGTATGTAATGTAATTTCGTTATATATAGTCTTAAAAGTGAATAACGATTATTATATAATTTTTGGAATTCATGTATTAATAATCCTGCCCTTTGCAGTCGGCTCATTATAAACAAACTCTTGTTTGAAGTCGAGAAATTAGCTGGAAGGTCTGTAACTGTTCGAAGGAAGTTAATGGATAATGCCACATTTCAAACATCAGTATCCAAAGACAATCATTTGCTTGGCTTTACACTTAGTGGAGATAAATTAATAAGCTCTTATCGTGCTTTGGACGCTGTCAAGGGAAAGTTTAATGGCGAGTTACCAGATTTGTACCCAATGAAATGTGTAGTTTCAATGCCGAAGCAGCACATTTATACGGAAAACAACTTCTATCGTAAGTGAACTTGTTGCCTTTTAGTAAATGACTATGTAATAATACTGTTCATTCAAATTTAGCCATTCGTTCAGAATTAAGCTGTTCACATCCCCATACAATTATATCTTTCTTTGATAAAACATTTGTTGGAAACATACACGGCTCTGACGTAACGAAACCTCAATTCTACGGACGTTCTATGCTCAAAGCTTTTGTAGCAGCTGCTGCTCGTGCCAAACAAATAAACGGAGTCACTTTCTGTACGGATCTACAAAAACCAATTGTCGTACAATGCGTTCATACCGACGGAAGAGAGTTTCATTTTGGAGTATTTCAACTAAACACGCTTAATCTTGACTCGAATAATACAACCAAAAACTATTGGTTCCATCGAGACAGTTTAGAAATGTTCAATGATTGCTCTTATAAATCTGGGAGACCCCATATAGATGGGTACAACAGCGAACCTTTCCGTATATTAAATGCGTTTTATAATAGCTCTTAATATATAATCTATTATTATCTTTCAATAAAATAAAATTTGTTATATAAATATTGTGTAATTCAATTTTCCGTATCATATGAAACGCGACAGCGATTACCGAATCGTATAAAATTGTATATATTCATTTGTTTACCTAGTATAGAAGTGATGCTGACAATTAATAGGCGAAAATATATAGTCATTGTTTAATTGTGCTATATATGATAATGTTAAACTTTATTTATGTCTGTCTGTACACAAATGAAAGGTGAATAATGGTTTATATTATTTTGTAATTGTATGAAGTCATTTGAAAAACGAAGGATAGTAGTGTATTTTAAGCACCGGTTGGGCTTGGTTGAGTATAGGCCTGGCCGTTTACTCCCGACCAGCACCCTCACTTGCTTGCGTTCTGTAAACAATGTAATGAAAATACCTTTAACTAGCACGCGCACACAGTTTTTAAACTGGATCCATGACAACGGGAAATTGTTTTTCATCGATATTGGTGGCGATAAGGTCAGCACCGAATTCATTTAGGGTTGTAAAAGGCTTTCCAATAAATAGAAAAGGCTGTAATATGAGAAACTTACAGATACCATTGCAAAGTAGCATCAACAACAGCGCAACATTGTCCGAAAATAATGAAACTCAAAGTGTATTGGACCGTCAATCGGGTTTGCCACCAAACAATCGAAGTGCGGCTCTAATCAGGTGAGTTGTGAATATTATTACTATAATAATTATTATTACTTATTACTATAATATAAATATATATATTTAAATATATATAAAATTTTAACATGTTAAATTAACATTTCCTATACTAAACAAAACTAAAACAATTTTATTATATAGCCCAGATAATTACAGAGAAAAATTGTTTTAAATTATAACAAACACGATGGGGTATTTCATTTGCCCGACCGAGCAGCTATACCTGTTAATTGAACAACCAAATTTAGTCTGTTATACTACGATGCAAGTAGAAGAGAAATTAGTAGGAATAGGTAAATAGTAAAATAATATTAAAACACAAATTACACAAACAAAAAATATTAGAAAAGTAACTGAATCAATGTAAGTAAGTAAAGTATGGAATGAAGTGGGAAATTTCAACTGTATTCATACTGTATAAAAATTATTATTATAATAATAGTTGCAGGAAAATTAATTTTGAACTAAATACATCAGTGCAAATCAATTATGTACATCATGATAAATGATTTTATTTTTACTTCAATCACTGCGTAATCTACCGGGAGCAAGATCAGGCATCTGCTGAAGAAAAAGTAATAAAACGTAATATCTCTCTAATACTCTAATGCTTTAATATGTCTCGGATAACTTTGACTACTTCCTTGTATCTTAATATTATAATATTGTCAAATTATTATCTTTTGTATTCAGAGCCAAAAATAGCTGGAAACGAATGAAAGATCTTGCCTCAGAGAAAGAAAAAGAAAATGAAGCCAAACGACCGCCTTGGCGAGCTGTTAGTGTATCAACTCTCCCTAAGCCGGATAAGAATGCATTGCTTCGTGCTAAATTACTCGATGCGTCTAGGTTTGTATAGAAGACGATTTCAGCGACTTTTTAAATACGAATTCGATTTAACACAAACTCAACATACATGTATAGACGTTTAAGAGCTGGCAAATCGAATGTGTCAGTCCAAACCGATTTCATTCCCGTCAAGTTGATGAAGGAAGCTACAACAAGTGCGCAAGATGATTTGATTTTATTAAGAGACATTGGAATATTGACGGATGGACAGTATTCAATTAAAAAGGACGGTTATCAGCAATGTAATCTTGGAATTCTATAATTACGTTTCGCAGACCTAAACTGTTTTCTCTTTAAGATGTACTCACCTACTCTGTGTCGCAGATGACTGATTGTGTTGACAAAGTAGATGTCTCAACACAAACGCTTTTGCCAAAAGTAATCCAGAGAACCGTCAGTAACCCGTGTCTACTGGAATTTAAGAGCCACGAAAAGGACGACTTTAGTGAACACACACAACCACAGCAAATGAACAATATGCAGTTGCACTCAACCTTAGCATCGTGGCATTTTGAAGACGACGCTCTTGAAATGGAGGTCAAGCAACATTTTATTCCTTATACTATTGAGGCTTTGAAGCCATGGCGCAGCTTCATGCCAATTCCTTTTTATTTAAGTGGCAACAGCTTGGTTGGCAGGCAGAGAGTTGATTGGTATTTTCTGCTTCAGTCCATAGATGATTTAATTCGAGAGTCAAACAATTTGCTCGACAGGCTGCAAGAAGTAATACAAAATAATGCAAATATTCAACATCAACGGGCGCATAAAACTTTGGACGAGATAAGAAAATTCCATCCAAGCGAGTTTCTATTCCCTTCTGATTATTGGTTGCCCATTATTGAAAAACAAGAAGTACAGCTGCAATTGTTGCTGGATTCGAAATAAACATTCACATCAAAACACAAATATTATCCGTAATTCAAATAGAAAGTTACAAAGCAATTTAATATATCTTGGTTTTTCATAAGTACAAATTTGAAAAACCTTCAGAATTTGTTTTCCGTGCAATTAAATTTGCTTTATAAATGCACTTGTTAAACGATTGTTTTATGCATGTCTTTGCTTAGTTATTAGTATTTTAAGATAAACTCATTTTAAATATGTTAAAATAAAGTATTCCTTAATTGACTTGTGTTATTTATTTTCTTAGACAATGTAAATGTTAGATGAGAGAATATCATATCTTCGTCTGGCATTTTGAGTTGCTGCGCAAACCCAAAACTATTTTGTGTGACATTCATTTTATGTTGTTATGAATAGTATGAATATACATTTTAGAGGGAAGCATGATGCTCTTCCTAGTTTTAAAAGATGATATCTTTAATCGTAAAAAGCAGATGGAGCATAATTTTCAATGGTCTTATAATGAAATACATAAACTTAACATATAATGAAAATGTCAAAAATTTATAATACTTTATTTTATTAACGTAAGATTATATATAACGATCCTCGAAGTCAATTGATTATTTGTAATATTTTTCAGATAATATATTCTGCTGCATCATTCCTGCATTTTTTTGGTATCATTTATATTTTCGAGTCGGCTTCATTTCCTGCGGACTTTAATTTTGTAGGCTTTTGTTTCTTGGGCAATAGTTTCATTAGAATGCTGGTGGCCGATTTACTATTTAATGGACACGACAGGTAAAGCTCTTCACAAGATCTGTCATTTGTTTCCTTTCCATGTTCCAATGCTTCTTTTATAGCAGTACCGTCCAAAAGGTAGTCCACAAGCGAATTTCTTCAAATAATAAAAGAAATAAGTAAGACAACTATTAAAATTGCTTATTATATTTTGATATAATGACTAATCTGATCTGATATGATCTATAGGATTTTGTTTCCGATACTACGAATATTAGATGATTATTATATCGCTACTTATTTATTATAATTTTAGTAAACAGAAGGTCACTTATTTTAAGTATTTTTTTTTTCAAAATTCCTTCAGTTTGAAAAGTTTGATAACTCGATGAACTTTTGGAAACGCACACATAAAAGATTATATGATATATATAAATTGATATACATTTACATATTCCTTGAAAAAATTATGTTACCTTCTGTAAAGATAAAAATAGCTTCAGCGTCAATTTTTGGGGATCGTAATATAAACAATTTATATTTAGCTATATGTTTCACTCTTTCCGTATGCAAACAAATAAACAAATACCTATATATAACATTCTTTCGCTTACCCGGAGAGCATGTGAATGAATTCATCCATCTGGTCGGACACTCCGGACTTTATATTATTCTCTGTCGACCGAATATAGCCACAGACAGCGCGTTGCATACAGCTAGTTGAGTCGATATTGTTTTGCCCAAGCACATCGTCAATTTTGTTTATCATACTGCTCAAAGACGCTAAGTCATTGTCGTCCTCACCTACATCAGAATAAAGAATTCGAATTTTGCGGTTCAGTGGAATGTATTAAATTAATGTTTCACTTACTACGCCCATAGCCGCCGTAACCACCGTGAAAAGCAGATAGGATTTTAGGTATGAGGATTATTGCACCAATGCCAACTAGAGTTCCTAGCACGACCCCGCCTAGATCCAGTTTTATGGGATTATATGCCGAAAGTCCAGAGCTACTTGGGTAACCCTATAATTTAATGGATTTAAAACTATATATCATATCATATCATAGTATACTATATGTATGAGTTGATTAAGAACCTTTAGAACCTTTAGGGTTAAAGTGTATAAAAATTATATATTTTAAAATAAAAACGTACATTTAAGCTACCGTATCCAGTAGTGTAACCTAGACGTTCTAGCCTATCTTTTGTTGACGCAGTGTCTGGTTCCTTTAGTTGAGTTCTGTTTTCATTCGGATATGCTCGACTCCATTGGGAATTGTCAGAGTAAGGTCTAAAAAAATAATAATTTTATGATTATATATTATATATGTTGTTTTAATTCGAGGATTTTCTATGTAAACTACAAATGGATATTAAAGGAGATATTCACATATTAATATATTTCAACTAGATATGAAGGAGACTCTATAAAAAATGTCAATTAATACTTGTAGAATTTCTAATGTCATCATTGAGACAGACTAAATTTTACTATTCAAAATACAGTTCACGTACTCCCATTACAAGAGTATTATCCGGGCAGGATATAAATTAAATGTTCTTTGTGGATTACATGATTCCTTTACTTATTCCAGATCGAACGACCCGAGCTTTCATAAATGCTTACTGTCCAAGCGTAATTATGAAATGTAACTTGATTTGGAACCAATTCTCATTTTTTTATTAATATTTTTGTATTTATGTGACCGTTTAAACACCGTTTTAGACACTTACTTTGGTTTGTTATCAAGTTTTGGAATCGCTTCTGCAAGACTTAGCAGGAGCAATAAGCAAGCTAACTTCAGGGGCGCCTGGTATCTGGTATCCATTTGAATATTTATAATATGTCCTTCTGTTGCGGTCTTGGCGTTTAAGTTTAAACACAACTCTGCGACTTTGGGTTTCAAACTAATAATTTTTAATACATCCAAGCTTTATTTATATTTATATGTGCCCATGTAATCAAACCCACTATGTTTCATGCGTTACTTAACGATTCCCGCAATTTGTCCAAATTATAAATCTTCAGACAGGTGCTTACTATTATACGGTTTATGCATGTGTTAAGCATACCTATGGATATGCTCGTGTGAGTGTAGCTGGTTGACGCGTTTAAAAGGCACTAAGTAAAAAAGGAAATCAGTGTAGCACGACGACAAGTTATTATATCCAAGTGAGAGTGCTCGAGTCAAGGATGACCGACTAAGAGATACTCTTAAATAGGACGATCATTTGCTTGTTGACATATGTGTTGACATATTTCAACAGAGTTCTTCAGTCCGATGAGGAAATTAAATATATACAGCTAATGTCATGCCGACGACGAATACTTTAAAATATTTAACAAACTTACCAAAAAATCTAATAAAGAGAGAGCATATACATAAGTGTGTATGCTTATATAAAATATGTTTTTAAGCATATACCTCCTGTTAACTTCATAAGCAAGTCATACTCAATTTTGCTTTCAAAATCATTGCAACAATCTAACTGACAAAAGTTACACACACATAATAAAATATATATGTTCGTATGTATGCGACAATATAGTTTTTAGCGACACTGAATTACAAGATAGTTAGGTATGGGCTTGGCTATGTCTTTGGCTGTAGCTGCAATATGTGGATACTTTTGGACTTGTAGCTCGCACAATGCTTGAATGCAGTAGACCAAAAAATTTCTGGTATTGAGTCACTGACTCTTGCGCTACGCGACTTCCTATTAAGTACTTATATGATTGTTTTCATTTTCATCAAAGTGCCTAGTTGGTGCTTCTGTCCTCCAAAATTTGCTGAGCTTTCTTAATGCCATCAGTCAACATGATCACGGTAATGGCATGGCATATTCGTTTTTCGCATCTATTATGCTTATTATTTTATAATACAAAATTAAAAAAAATTCAAATATCATCTCCCTAGTGCCGTTAGTTATTTCTATCATTCAAAACATTCATTCACAAGAACATAAATCTTCCTCAATTCTACAGATAGAATTCAATGAATATGACAGATTAATAAAATACAAAAAATATTTCGCATTTACAATTTCGCATTAAAAGGTTCATTAAAATAACCATTTCAAATTAGAAATTGCTAATGTGTCGTGTGGGTTATTTATTGATGACAAATTGTTCACAAATTTCGCTGTTCTTTTTTTTTTTTTTTTTTAAATTCAATGAAATGTTTAATGGGCAACGAATTTAATGTCAGATTTTAACTAATTTAGCAGATCAAATTTTGAAAATTTCTTTTTCACACCAAATTCCAATTTAAAATGAATATAATAAAATGGGTTTTGACTTAGAGCGCATTTGTTGTCAACCACCATCTAGGTATGTATTAGATGAATTATATAGATGCTATTGACTAATATCGACAAATATACATATGAGCGAAATACTTCGTGGCTGTACAAAGATATCTAATAATAATAACACTAGAAAACATTTGCATTAGAGCTGAGTCCATCTAATGTCACTTCGTCCGGTCGTGTCAACACGTTGAAGCACGCATTGATAAAATCCAATAAATAGGAATTCAGAATAAGATCGGCAACTTTAAAAGCTACAGGTATTTTTTATTATATATTCCTGTCTACCATATGAAGTGAGGCTTATTGCTCTATATGAACATCGAATTCCATGCCCTTAATTGTTTTCTTAAGCATGACTTGCTTTACATAAAGACACAAAAGCTGTCTGTTTTCATTCTATTGTGTCTTTATTAATAGACTTCTTGTAAGTAAATAAGAATGTGGAATAGACATATCTCTCGTCCGGCATTCCCGACTAGAGCACGCTTTCCCAATTAATCATATCTCGAAGATTTGAAGGCCTTGAAAAATATAATTAGATCCATATATTTGATGAGACTAATAGCTTGTACATTATATAAAAAGAGAGAGTGTGCATGCATTCTTAATAGCTTTTAATTATTTGTATAACTATTCATTTTGTATTTCACACAGTTCATCTAGTTCAACCAAAATTTTTTGCGACGATAATTACAACAAATGCAGTCAATGCTGTTGCTATCCGTGCTGTAGGCAATCCCTTTTGAATGATCATACGTATTCATTACTTAAACGGATTTGCCATAAGATAATAAGGAGCTATAACCGACAGCAGTGCCGTGAAAAGTATACCGTATTCAATGGGGGTAACAGCATCAATGGCCGATGGTCAGAAAGTCAAAAATGTATGTCTTGAAATAGATTAACGAGCTTTTAATAAACTTTAACTTATTTGTAGGCGACCCTGATTCTAGGAACCAATATGGCGATGGTGAAGGAAGGCACGGTAGAAATTCACAAAGAGGAAGAGAGAGCATTGACTTGAAGGCACAAAGTAGGAATCCTTCTAATAAAAGAGGCGGCAAAGGTGATGAGAACGGAGATCCAAGAGGAGATGGAAAATCTAACTCAAAGGGGGAGAATGACTTGAAAGATAATAAAAAAACAGGAAAGTCTGACAAAGATGATGCTAGCGGTAAAAAAGATGCTGACGACAGTGACCCTTCAAAAAAATCGAAAAAGGAAGGCAAAGGAGCTGATGGTAAAGGTGGTAAAAAGGATTCCGATGAAAAAGACACTTCAAATAAATCAAAAAGGGCAAGCAAAGGAGCTGATGGTAAAGGTGGTGGAAAAGATGCCGATGACAGCGATCCATCAAAGAAGTCGAAAAAGGATGGAAAAGGTGGTGGAAAAGATGGCGATGACAGTGATCCCTCAAGGAAATCAAAAAAGGATGGAAAAGCAGCCGATGGTAAAGGTGCCGGAAAAGATGGCGATGACAGTGATCCCACAAAGAAGTCGAAGAAAGATGGAAAAGGAGCTGATGGTAAAGGTGGTGGAAAAGATGCCGATGACAGCGATCCCTCGAAGAATTCGAAAAAGGATGGAAAAGGAGCCGATGGTAAAGGTGACGGAAAAGATGCCGATGACAGCGATCCTTCAAAGAAATCTAAGAAGGATGGTAAAGGAACGGATGGTAAAGGAACTGATGGTAAAGGTGGTGGAAAAGATGCTGAAGACAGCGATCCTTCAAAGGCATCCAAAAAAGGTCGAGCCAGTAGCACTGAAAAAGGCGAATCAGATAAAGGCAAAGGGAAAGGAGACAAGAATAAAAGAGATACGAAAAGTTCAATAATAGCTGATGGTGCTACAAGTAAAGACAAGAAAGGTACAGATGGTTCAAGAGACAGTACAAATAAAAAAGGCAAGGGAGCCTCAGCGGATGGACAGGACATTAATTCAAAAGCTGATAAAGGGAAAAAGGGAACGGATGCAACTGAGCGACCATCTCAAGCTGGCAAATCGAAAGGTCGGGGCTCCAATATAAGTGACAAAGGAGATGAACATGAACGTGGTCGTAGGAAAGGTAGCAGATCAAGACTCAAGAAAGGTAGCATAGGTTCGAAATTCACGCAGAAGGGCGGAAGATTTGGCAAGCCTGATTATTCTCATAGACAAAGTCGTTATGATGAAGTTCGAGCCTGTGATATCCTTCGTGTGCACTTGGAGAAGCGTGACCTCTCAAGATGGTAATGTCTCTAAATGTTTTTTTATTGCTATATATATTATTTAAAACCTTGTTTTAGTTTCATATGCAATCGGAATGCCTTCGAATCGTGTTCACCATGCATGCCGTGCTAACCTGTTGTGTATTGAGGAATATTGGATAGGAATTTGTGCCTTAAAGCCGAAAATGTATTCTTCGTACTTTGCTGAACATAACCTCAAATGAATTCCCAATAATTCTGTAAGCTTTAAGTATTTTTGGACTTTTTATTATTTTTTGAGGGTATCCACTAATGTTTTGACTCAGCACAAATATACGACTTTACGAAATAAATATACAAGCATCATCTATTGGGTTGTTGCTGTCCTATCCATCTGTCTGTCTAGGAAACTTCTCAATAGTGAAAGACTCCCTTTTTAACTTTAAACTCTCAGCAACAGATTACATCTATTGGAGAGAAAGAATACCGTCACAATTAAATATCTGTATAATGTGAGGATGGTCTACAAGATTCCACACCTTGTTTGTGCTCAGATGTATATTTTTATGTATATATAGAAATATAAAGTGGAAAATTTGTATACTATCTTCTAATATATTATTCGAGTTAATTGGGTTTCAAGTAATATTTTAAGGAGATAATTACTGATCGTATAAGGGCTTCTATATAGAATTCTAGATTCTAGTTTAACAGATCATATTTGTAGGCAGGTTTACGCGGTAGTCAAATCGTACGTATTTTTAAATAATTTGTAATAAATAAACGTCAGACAACATCTAGAAAAGTGTTTTACTTTTCACATAAGCAACTAGAAACTATTTTGTATACCTTATTAAGCGTTATTAAAGTATACGATGTTTCGAAAGAATTTTAAAAGAACAATGATAAATCTTACTTGGGGTTCCATCTCTAAAATAGCGTTAGATATAGTTTTTTATATTATCTATCGACTTCAATGATTTTGCTGACTCGACATTTTTTGAATGAATATAAAATTACTATGACCGTGAAAAGTCGAGTAATTTCTCGAACGCCTCATAATGAAACCTCAGATAAATAAAAAAAGTTTTAAAAATGTGTAAGGCTAAATTCTTAATTTATTTATGGAATCTGATTAAGGTTAATGTCATTAAAATATTGTTTTTGTCCTTGCTTTTTATTTATACATTTGTTTGTTCTTATATATAAATATAAATATTTAAATGAAATACATGCAAATGGAGTATGAATTATAGAATACAGCTGAGAGCCTTGGATGAATGTATTTTTATGTCAATCACTGTTTGTGAATACATTTACTACTTAAATAAGCAGACTATGCACGACGAGATGTTACCACGTCCTCATCTAATCTGTCTTTAATTTATTTAAATATGAATATAGTAAATATTTTATAAACAGTTCTTTCATTTTTACATAAAAATGTATATATATACATATATATATATATATATATATATATATATATATAGAGAGAGAGACTATATTGACTGTGTTCGTAATGCTACAAATATTTGTAGTTAATAATTAATGGACCAAATACACGTCCGAATAAGTGATTTGTTTTCTTATATCAAATTAATTTTATGAAATTTATGTGTTTATTGGCCTTAAATTTACCTGACTTCCATACTCTCCGAAATACTTATCTGTATTCCAATTTTTCCACATTTCAATTTCACTTGTATGTATAATATTCTTATTCACCGTTATACTTAGTATGTATATATGTATATACATTATTCGCTTATGCATGTATTTATGTACGATCTTATAAATGTGTGTGCGTGTGCAAAACGAAAAATATTAGAGCTTTACATATGCTAAAAAAAAAACGTACGCTCTTCAGTGATATGAGAGATTGAAATTTTTGTTATTCCAAAAATAAATGTTTAACAGCCAATGAAAGAGAGCAAGAAAGAGCGAGAGCTATTTAGATACATATTTGTAATAGAAAAATTATAAGAAACCATTCCATCTAGTTCTCTAACAGAACAACTCGAACGGGCATCAAGTTAAGAACACGAAAAGACGAGAAACTTGAATCGAAATTAAAAAACGAATAAGTGATTCTTACTGATTTAACATTTTATTTGAAAATTAAATCTTAAAAATGGTTTACGAAAGTGGATTTACAACCCGTAGAACTTACAGCTCCAGACCGGTGACAACATCGTATGCTGTAACGGTAAGTTGAAAATATGTTAGAGACGCGAATAAGATATCTCGTAATCTTGGCAAAAGTTTGCGGTGTGATTCTCAATTCATAAAACTGTGAAATTCGTCTGCGCGGACAAACAATTCATGGGATTTATGCAGAAGCCTTAATTTTAAAAAGCGCCCCAGCAGATAAATTTAACATTTTATGAAATGAGTTTCATTACGACAACCTCTTGAACCAAACTCCTCTTCAAAGTGTTGATTTGATTTATTACGGCTTACCTCCCACTTGCTGAGTTCCGCAATTTCATTAAAAAGTGCAACCAGTTAAAGAAATTGAAACACGTTTGAGCACAAAAGTAACTTACAATCTAGCCTTAATAAATGTCTCACATATGAATATCGTATCAGGATTAAATGGTAAAAGAGTGTATAAAAATTAGTGCATGCTTATATAAGTCAATAAATATTCATTTGTATTCGTATTTTATATACGGACATATTATATGTGTTTTTTTTGTATAGATCTGTAAAGTAAAATAAACTACACAAATTAATCAGTTTAAACACCAATCACATTTATGGATCCTTAATAAGTTATCCCCTTATGTGAAACTATCCAAAGACTCGCCAGTTCGTATAACATTGACATAGACAACTAACGGACCTCACATCGAATATGATTCAAATATACGAAATATATAATAAAATATTGGAAAAAAAAAAAAAACAAAAACAAAAACAAAGAATTGAATAGCGCATATGCCCTTATTTTTACATCACCTTGGATTGAATTTATTGAGTATATTTCAAGGTTGTGTCTATTTTCTCTATCGGTATAATATCTAAAAATTTTGTGATTCGTCATAGACTCAGCCAACATCATTGGCGAACGTGCAAATAAAAAAAGCTCTTCTGCTCTCAAATTCCAAATTTAGCTTTTTGTATATATACACCCATGTTTAAATTCATATAATTTTGTGTGTACATCTTGACCGACAATTATTGTATATGGCGATATATTTCAGAGTAGATTACTGACTTAATTCACATCTGCTAAATTTTCAAAAATTTCAAAAAGTTTCTCTTTGCTCGTATGCGTGTATCTCACAATCGTGATGCCTTGCTCGATTTTTTCTATTCATGTTTCGCTTATCCTTCAAGTATGTACATATATATTTTACATATGGAGGCTGGCACATAGACACATCTTTGTGTACATATGGAAGTACACGCATTTGTATTCACACAAACATGTGTGTAATATAAGCTGTTTGCGCATTTCAGTTTCGGTCTGATCTAAAAATACATTTTTTGATTTCCAAAATACATTTAAATCAGCCATGGGAAAATGGGCAATGAGTCTATAGTATAGGCATTAAGACAAACAGATAAACAGAGAAAAATATGTATTTTTGAATTATTCTCTGAATACGATGAAACCCTACAAATACAAACATAAGTGACTTACACAGAGAGCGACTCTGAAGCTTTTACGACTTAGTTCTAGTTAATCAATTATATATGTATGTACATATTTTGTATTTTGTATAAAACATTTTTTATTTTTATTAAAATGAAAATTTTACAATTGTTAACAACAATAAAACACCTTTAACAATAATTTCATGTATATATTTCCATTATCAAACACATTGCTGTTTAAGTATTGTGGGAAAATACTTTTTGTGAAGCCCTTTAAAATGCAAATAAACCTAATGTAAATTGATCATAGAACTGGTACTACAATTAATTAATTAACCATCCATGGACCACCTATGCTTGTACATAAGCTGAGCATTCAAATCTCTATATACCTTCACACACACACACACACATGTACATGTATACACTTGCATGTCGATTTTAATGGATAGATGCTTGCATGGAACATGGATCGCAAGTGTCGCCAGATGATTGTGGTGTCCCAGCTGTTGAACTGCAAGCACGTCGCACAACAATTCTGCACTGCATACGCTAATAACGTACACTTGGCTTTCAAAATTTAAAACCCACCTGTGTGACATTCTGGGCATTGCAGAAAACAAACAGACCACCAATTGACTGGGAGAAAGTTCCTTTCGTGCCACGGCCTTCACTCATCTCTGATCCGGTGACTGCTTTTGGAACGCGTCGATCGGACTATGAGCAGCGCAAGAGATCGATTCTTGATCCAATAAACAGGGCTGCAATAAAACCTAACTATAAGATTGTCTATCAGCCCATTGAGCCGTATGTGCCAACGCGTGATAAGAATCGCTCTCGTATCCTAAGCATGGTGCGCCAGCACATCGACACTGTGGAAGCCGGTGGCAATACAGCAGCTCGCACCTGTCGCGATTCTCTCGATAGTCAACTCCCGCGCCTGCATCGAGCTGTTTCCGAAAGTCTGCCGGTGCGCCGAGAGACCTATCGCAATGAAAAGTCTGGTGCAATGGTTACAAAGTATTCTTACTGATTAACCGTTAGCGAATGAAAACTCTTCAACGAAAACTGATCAAACCGAAAGCGAATTGCACGAATTGACTAAATAGTCTCTACTATTACGATTAGGACACATTACGCACATGACTATATATATATCATACTTTCAAATGTAAATCATACTACAGTTCACATACAACCTTACAAAAGATCTGACACTTTGTTCATTTTGTATCTAATATTGCCAATAATACATCTTTCACACACTCGAGTTTATGTTTTTCCTTTTAGTATTATGTTAAAATCAATAGAATCAAAACACGATATGCATCAAAGTATGATAAGATACGAACCTGTTTCAATTTCCTTTGATAGAGACTATGACAAGATTGATTAATCAATATAAGAAAGAACTTTTATTGGTGTTTAAATGAATCAGATTCTAACTGTCATATTTTCATACAATCATGTTTTTTTTATTGTTTTTCTTAAAGCTGGTCTGCTAAAGAGTTACACTTTAATTACATGCATACATATGTTGAAATTTGATTAAATTTGAGAATAGATTTGCTTTCTCGGAAGTGACTTCTAGTCGATTTTAGCGGACCGGCCTTAATTAAAATTGCCTTTCATTTAAGCGAGTAGTCATTATGGAACAGCAAGTTAGTTCTTTAGTTGCATAACTGTTTTATGCTGATTGCCAATTTTCCTTTACAATTCTCACCTAAATGCATAAATCGGAATTTGTAGACTCCACGCTTAGATCTGTGCACGGACAGGCCTGGCTCACATCGCAGCCGCGCCTCCTCGGACTACTCGTACACCTCAAAGTCGACTGTTGAGAAAAGCAGTTATGATTCAAGCAACCCATACGCCAGGCCGGAGCGTTCCACCTATTCTTCCACTGTCGAGAAAACATCGCGTAGCGGGCCCGGCGGTGCCTACAATTATAGCACCGAGCGGACCAGCACAACTGGCGCTGGACCCGGTGGCTACAGCTACTCGTCTACCACATCTGGAAACTTGCCCGGCGGCACCAAATACCGTCACTTCTCGTACCATGTCTAAAAAAACACGATTTTGCGAAATCAATAGCATAAATGGTTTATGTGGCTATAAATTATTACACTAATCGTTCCGCTAAAATTGTTTTGTTATTTCTAATGCAAGTTGTAATACCTAACAGATACATACGTATGTACATTAAATGTTATGTATGAAGTCTCTTTATATTATTATCTACTGGAATTGTGTAAATTATTCGAGTTGACTAACATAACTAATAATTTCTTGATTGTTAATGAGATAGACACACGAAGTGCCTCTGATGTATTTACCCATCACTTAAATCATTTATAGTTTCAAAGTATTTGTGATACAATAAAATGAAATCGCGTTCACCCAAAACAAAAAAATAAACTTATTTGCATATGTAAAAAATGACTGCATTATGTTATTTCAAATACGATATTCATATGAACAAGAACGGATGGTGCTATCGATTAGAGACTCTTTGGAGCACAAGCTCGTAGTTTTCCAATATTATACGTATGGGGCTCAGATCTCAGGGAGTGGGCTCTCACACAAAACGAACATTATAAACTATACTCAATGTTGTATAATTCTCTTTCAGTATCCGTCTGTTCAAAAAGTGACGCGTGTAAGTACTTTTAGTCTTTGCTTTTATTGCTCATGAGTTGCTTGTCATCCACATCTTTAATGTTTTTCAATTATTTCAATTAAACTTTACTATCACACTGCTCATACTTCAATCACTTCATCGTCACCTGGATTCATAAGTGGTTAGTATATTACACCATAAATACATAAAAAATGCAGCTTCCTACCAATCTACAAGTGTCCCTCATAACAGAATATACCACTTTAAAAAAACATTTTGCATTAGTTACGTAACAATTTACCACGTAGGGCCAAGTATTTAGGTGTAAATGTATTTTTATTTGTAAAGGCTCTTAGCAATCTATATTCGAGTTCAAAGGTCTAATTCATGGTCTGTGGGTTTGTCTTCTTAGGTGTTTGATCTTTAATAATTAATTGTTAATTATGAAAGTAGAGAGAGAGAGAGAAGGGGGATAATATGTTCATGTACGTGAGATTGTTTAAAGAGTTCTTGAGCATCCGTTTACTTGTATATTCCTACTATTCCGTATATTAAGGACAACAGTAAGGACTTATATAGTTAAACATAAAATAGTTAAACATAAAAATTTCCAGGGACTCCAGTGATTATTGCATTAGGAGAAACCCCATGTCCTGCTGCTATTCCCAGCACTTCAGCTTTCCTCCTTTAGAAACTTTTATATTTCTGTTATTGTTAATCCTTTCCATGACTGTGCATTAAATATATATATATATATATATATTTAATGCACAGTCATGTATATATATATATATATATATATATATATATATATATATATATATATTAATAAAAGACAAATGACTGTCTTGTACATTGTAATTGAAACACCTATTGAAGACACTTTACTTGTACTATTATCGCTCACTATACTTCGCTCTCATGTATTTTCATGCACTATAAATGTTATTTGATTGTTTAATATTCTACTAACTGGCAAAATTGATAAATATACTAGGTATACAAATCGAGCTATCCAATCTACTCGAGTTATTCAATCCCAAGGCGTGTCATCAGTGGAACACGCGTTATCTCATCGCCTGTTCGGGTTGTTACCTCTCCCACCCGAGTTTACTCGCGCATTATTCACTCTCCGTCGCCTGTGCGCGTTGTGCGTACTACAACACGTGTAGTGTCATCCCCGGAGAGAACGTCTTCCTACACCTATACTACACCATCGACATACTATAGTCCGACCTCTTTGCCATCGACATACTACTCTTCTGCCTATATCCCGACATCGTATACAACATACACGCCATCGTACCATTACAATCCTACAACTGTTACACGCGTTTATGCCCGATCAGGATCCCCGTTAAGGATCACCACATCTCCGATACGTGCAACACCTTCCTACCTGAAGAGACTTCCTCCTGGATATGGCGCACGGGCGTTAACTAATTATCTCAATACCGAACCCTTCACCGTAAGTTTTGGGAGGTTAATATCAAAGTTTTGGCTTCGTTTATTCAATTGAAATTAGCGCAGATACTTGAGATAATAATTACTTGACAAGTTTGTTGATTTCCCAAATATTTATATAGACCTTTTCGGAGGAAACTGGTAGGATACGTAATCGCGCACAATCATTGATGCGGGACTTGCATACTCCCGTTGTTCGCCGTGCACGAAGCTGTACGCCGTTTCCAGTAACTGGGTAAGCTCACTCAATGATAAAACGCCTAACACTTTTTGCCCATTCAATCAAAACAACAACTAAAAACAAGTAAGAAGGCTCTAGTCGAGACGGCTCGACTACGAGATACCCTGAACCCTGTAAAGAAAATGATACTCTTCTTCTTTACGCACTTATAAGCGCGCGCTCTGCTAACTGCGCAGTTGCTGCTGCGGCTTGGGGGTGGGTTGGGGGTGGGTTGGGCTGAACTTTGGACGCTTTTAACTCCATTTCTAGATGCATGATCTTCATAAAATTTTAAGAGTAGATTTAGAGTATCTATATCTATCTATTTGCCAAATTGCAAGTCTTTAGTATTTGAAATGCGTTTTTTGCAAATTGTGGGCGAGGGGGGCGTGGCATCAAAAATCTGAAAACTACAAAATCTGCGTATTCATAATATCTATCTAAATATATAAAGTTGAAGTCTCTAGCTAAAACGGTGTAGAAGTTATACCCTAAAAACCTAAAATATGTAAACGAATTTTCGATTTTTTATCGATAATTTGGAAATGGGATGAGTTATCGAAAAAAACAAAATAAACTCGTATTACGAGTGTTCATGTGAAATTTCAGCTCTCTAGCTTTTGTAGTTTCCGAAATCTCGACGTTCATACAGACGGACAGACGGACGGACAGACGGACAGACGGACGGACAGACGGACAGACGGACAGGGCTAGATCAACTTATTTTTTTATGCTGATCAAGAATATATATACTTTATGGGGTCTGCGACGTCTCCTTCTGCCTGTTACATACATTTTCACAAAACCATTGTACCCTGAATTCCCATTTTCAATGGGTTCAGGGTATAAAAAACTAGATTGTTTTAAGAATATAGTATAGTATAACACATTACTATATATTTGATATATTGTATAATATTCTTGATATTTGTAGGTATTCTTATGAGCCGACTTCTCAATTGGCCTTAGACGCCTATGTTGCTCGTGTTACGAACCCGGTGCGTCATATTGCTAGAGAAGTCCACAATATATCTCACTACCCCCGACCAGCAGTAAAATATGTTGGTGAGTAACTGAATGGAATTGTTCGTGTAAATACATTTAAATGTTGCCTCTAATACACTTGGATTACTATTGTGGTATTAAACATAGTGTAATAGCAATTTAGTTGCAACCTGCATTGTTTTTAAAGTCGTTATTAAATGCTGTTCTTTAAATATTAAATAATAAGGTCAAAGTCATCTTGCCTCTGTAAGGATATGTGGCGATAAGGCTTATAATATTAGAAGACCTATGTACGATTCGGACAAAGTTCGAAACGATATTAACCTTTTGTCCTGGTACCTTAGACATCCGACTTGGAAGAAAGAGAAACAAAGCAATATTGCTCATCAGGAAGGTAAGTTCCGTTGTAAACGGATTTTATTTAATGCTGGCTTGAAAATGGCATCTGTATAAAGCGACAGAGCTAGAGAGCTAGTGATCCTTCCACTCATGATCGTCTAACTAAATCATTTTTATTTGAAACTTCCAGCGAGAGTAGTGAGCACATTAATGCGTTTTTATATGTCTTTTATCTCGTAATATAAAAAAATTTCAATTCAATTTATTCATTTCAACTTTGCATATCACCCTAAATATATAAATTTATCATTACCTTGTACATAGGAGCGAACGTAATTCGAATAATTTGTAACTAATGCATATGTTCTCGCATCCTGATTAGTTCTGTTATGTGTACTTGACTAACCTAATACGTTTTATGATTGATTGATTCTTTCCAGTTGAAGCTGTTGAAGTTGAGGCCTAAAAGATAACATGCCTGACTTTTTAAAATATGGACATACACTTTATTATACTTTAAATAAATAAATTAAATGAAAAACCAACTTATGTTTGCCTGTTAGTATATAAAGCCGATATCTAAAAGATAAACACATGATATCAGCAGAATCAGACGCTTTGAATCCAGACTAACGTGACAATTAATATCAACTTTACCATTAAAAGATTCATAAAGAAACTCTGATGAATCGATTTCTACGCTAACATTTCAAAAAACCTAACCACAATTGAAAATCTACTGTTACATTAATAATCCGTCAATCGCATATTATATTTATGTAACATAACATATGCAGGCAATGAACTTTGTATTTCTTTTACATTGGTTGATTAAATATTATTAGGCATTTAGAAATATACTCGATATGTATGTAATTTATGTATTATGTGTGTACGTCTATATATTTAAAATTGTGAAATGTATTTTACATTGAATGTCATCTCAATAATACAGTTTTAAAATGTACATTGAATTATTGAAATATTGAAATATAATTTGTTTAACAAACAACGGGCCCAGCACTAAATACTATTTTAAGATGACATCAGATACATAAATACACATCGGTGTATATTATAAGCAATCCCTCCTTAGCTCTTTATATACCTATGTACATATATCATGCCAATGGCCAATGGCCAATAACGAACTAACCAATCTTGTGAGGAAATTGATGACCTTGACCTACATTCTCAATAATTCAATCGATTGAATCTTTGATGATGTAGCAGCCTAAGTTACTGTAAAATAATATATTCCCATTTGCATTTTCACATACAATTGAGCATTCTATCGTATATAGTAGATATAAAAGTAGTTGACGATAATTTCTAAATTCCAAATATTCAAACACATAGACGTATTTAGTATTTATACCAATCTTTGTAAAAAATTAATGATAGATTTAGAGACCTATATGAAATTGATTTAGCCTCGTTTGAATTAATTTGTAAGACTCACATGTCTACATATATCACATAACACAACCTAACATAACATTGCCAGTCACACTCTATGCACGGGCCTTTTCTACATTAAACAGTCGTCATTTGATATTCAATTAACATATGCAATAAGTTCATTGCTCTAATATTTGGCATACACACACATTTTTCTTTTGTACATTTAATTCAAGTAAAAAACACTTACTCTATTACTGGAGTCTTTTTTATCTGAAAATCTCCACTATTGAAATATAGGCCTATATCCCAGCAATTACAAAGAGTAAGTACATATGAATATCGAATATTTGAAATTTCATAAAAATATATATGTTTATATATATAATTACATATACGTATATGAAGGCGTGACTAACACAATTAATTTATCTCATTTTTGTTGGCTTGAAGTAGAACTACGTACTGCTCAAAAGTATGTCAGACATCCGTTATAATAAGATTTGGCTTTCAGATGCCGATTTGGATCCGAATCGCCCATCAAGAAAATTTTCTGCTCCCAGACCCCTGGAAGACGCTATTGATCTTGAATCGAAGGAAAAGCAGCGTTTACGCCAGGAACGTCTGCTGACTGTAACCGAAGAACCATTGGATGATCTTGAAGTAGAGAAAAAACGAGCTCAACGGGCTGCTGATGAAGCAAAGCGTCTTGAAGAGAAGTACTCAAAGTGAAATTTAATAGTTGTCCACGGTAGTTCCAATATTATGATCAATTTTGCAGTGCTCTTAAGGCCAAAAAGGAACGTGAAGCAGCTGAGAAAAAAGCCTTAGAAGAAGAAGCTAAGAAGGTGCGTGCTGCGGAAAAATTAGCCGAAGAACAACGATTAGCTCAGGAAGCCCGACTTGCTGAAGAAGCAGCCCAAAAGGCAGCAGCGGAAGAAGCAAAACAGGCTGAGGAGGCGGCTGCACGTAAAGCTGAAGAAGAGCGTTTGGCTGAAGAGGCCCGCATTGCTGAAGAAGCTCGATTGGCAGAAATAGCTGCTCAAAAAGCAGAAGAAGAAGCCAAGGCTGCAGAAGAAGCCAAAGCTGCAGAAGAAGCCAGAGCTGCAGAAGAAGTTAGAGCTGCAGAAGAAGCTGCAGCTCGGAAGCTTGAAGAGGAGAAACGTCTAGCCGAAGAAGCTGCCCAAAAGGAAGCCGAAGAAGCTGCCCAAAAAGAAGCCGAAGAAGCTGCTCGTAAAGCTGAAGAAGATCGGCTGGCTGAGGAAACTCGTTTAGAGGAAGAAAAGAGAGTGCGTGAGCAAGAGCTGAGCCGTCTAGAAGAAATTGAGAAACAAGCTGAAGAAGATCGCGAGGGCGAGCTAGCACGCCAAGCAGCCGAGCTGGCCGAAATTGCACGGCAAGAAGCTGAACTCGTTGCCCAAGAGCTGCAATCCATCCAAAAGGAAGGTAGAGATGTCGATGAGCCCATTATCGATGAACCAGAGACTCCTGTGGCGGAAATTGAACAGGAACCAATTATTGAATTGAATTCAAAGCTTGGGGAAACTGCTTTCGTGTTGGAGAACACTGCCGGCGAAGCTTACGTGGAAGATGCTGAATACGAAGAAGAAGAATAATCTCTTCAAACAATATCCAATTATTGCCAACATACTCTATTATGAAATCTACTGAAATTTTCACATTTTCGACTACACCGAAACTGAAACTAATTCGAACCCGCTCCTTCTAGTGAAGACTAATGCTATTAGGTAAAACAAATTAAACGTCCTATTAAATAAAATTAAAAATCGCTTAGAAAAACTCATAAAAAATAAAAAATTAGATACTTATTTCATATGCTATAACTGTATAGCTGTATTTATGCAGTTTTCATAGTTATCAATAAAAAGAGCTCACTAAATAAAATGGCTGAATATAAAAATAAAGATCGTTTCGACCTGAAAATCTGAAAAAATAACATTTTCTTTTCGTTTACTGACAAACAAGAGGCAGGTCAAGTCTATGTAGAGTCGATATAAAGGTTTAAATAGACTTGGCATATCGATATAAAGGTTAGAATCATTATGTTGTTTATAAACTAGCGGCACGCTGTCAGT
Organism: Drosophila borborema; assembly: GCA_030914335.1. NCBI lineage: Eukaryota > Metazoa > Arthropoda > Insecta > Diptera > Drosophilidae > Drosophila > Drosophila borborema. Next base: position 1,548,985 of record JAUESP010000309.1, read on the forward strand.
AACAAGTGACAAAGTTGATAATGATATCCAGTCAAGATTTGAGAAAAGTATTTAATTAATATTTATTTACCTTTATTTATATGGGATATTACAAGATTTTTAACATTTAAACAATTATTTATAATACGTACAAAATGAATTAAAAGTGTACAATGATTATAATATAGTTTATTTATATTCGTGTGGGTTATCATAATCAAGAAATTGAGATTATGTCGAATTCCGGATTGGAAGATGATATACGACTACAAAACACACTGTAAGGAAAAATTCGGTTAACATTGAACACATGTTAGTTAAATGGTAAATTAAATTGTTGCTTTTTGTTGATAAGAATCATGACCTCAACTGTTAGCACTAACTTTTACCGAGTAACCTTTACGGAACTCCAACATGTTTGTAGCTGAAATTGCAAAGGCTCTTTTGCGACCCCGAAATTGTATAGTTATTACTGTTATTAGAAACTAAGATATAGCTAAATACTATTAACTTATTATTATGACACTAAGGCTTTCGGATCAGTCAAAACACAATAAGTGCGTCGTTGTTAGTTGTCGTTGTTTAGTTGCCTACATAACGGTTACAAATAGATTGCTCATCTGAGTACACCGTCGTCGCGCTGATATATGATGTTAACATATATACTTTTAAACATTAAAATTTTAATAAATTAAAATCATTTAAAATTTCGATGAAAAAGAATTAAAATAAAAATTAAAATTTCTTTAATATTTGAAGATAACCTAAATGTCATTTTCGTTCGTTCTTAAAAATAGGTTCTTGAAATTATAATAGTATGTATGAAAATTATAATTTCAAATATTACTCACCTAAAAGAACTATAGAAAGCAATGCAAATGTTGTAGTGCAATACTCAAGCAATATAATACCCATCAAATTTGTTCCTGCAATAGTTCCAAGACGTCCCAACGACATGCATAAGCTAACAGCTTTTCCTCTGAAATTGCATTAAATACATTTTAAAATAGTCATATATTTATATACCCTGAACCCATTGAAAATGGGAATTCAGGATATAATGGTTTTGTGAAAATGTATGTAACAAGCAGAAGGAGACGTCACAGACCCCACAATTTCAAAGAAAGAGCATTTTAAATACTAGAGTCTAGCAATGTGGCAAATAGATACATGTTAGTGTTATGAATATATTCTGAAAGTTGCATGATGATTGTAATTCTAGAAATGGAGTTATAAGCGTCCAAAGTATAGCCCAAGCCACGGCAGCCACTGCGCGATTAGCAGAGCACGCGCTCATACGTTCGTAAAGAAGAAGAGTATTAGCTTCTTTGCAGGGTCTAGGGTATCTCGTAGTCGAGAAGTCTCGTTTAAAGCCTTTTTACTTGTTTATAAGATGGAAATATGCTTCTGCATAAAGCATTGGGTCATGTTAAATTACATCATTGTTCAAATTCTTTATGAAAAAAATTAAATTCAATATATATATGTACATGGAATATTCAATATTTATATGTACATGTTGCAGTCCAGCGAGACTGACGAAGGCATTGATGGCATTCATAAGCTGAGTATCTTATATTTGAGGAATGTAAATGTATTTATTTTAATCATGATTAAGTATCTTTATGGAAAACTAAGCAGACCAATAATAATGAATGCAATGAATAATAAATAAACTAAGACTATCTACGGAACTAGCTCGTATATCTTCGGAAATCGACGCGCTCAAACATACGTACAGACGGACATGGCTATATTGACATTTCTCGTCACCCTGATCAAGAATAATAATACTTTATGGGATCGGAGACGCTTTCTTCTGCCTGTACATACATTAAACAAAACCATTATAATCTGATTTCCCATTTTCATTGGGTTCAGGGAATAAAAATAATTACCTTAAATTCGTTGGGACCAGGTCGACAATGGCACCCAACATAATAGAAATTGATAAACCAGGCAGAAGGATGCATAAGCAGAATAAAATTAGCACCACGATGGAATTGGATACGAAATGTAGTAAAAGTCCACTGAATATGGACAATACAAGAGCAGACAACAAAACGTTCTTTCGACCAATGGGGTTTAAAATGAGGCCTTGTATTAAGAAGCCCACCAAAAATGCAACCCCTACTATCATATTGTCTATGTATGTACTGGTAGATATCACATCAGAGCAAATCTGAAAATAAATTAAGAATATTAAATCACGTAATCAGAATATACTTGCTTACTTACATTGGTGCTATTCATTGATTCGCGTTGTTCTTGCTCGGAGCTGCCCAATATTTCACAAACTGTAGAGTTCTGATTTCCTTCATTAGATGATCGGTTAACTATCTCTGGAAACCACAGTTGTATTCCATTAGAGCTGAAAAATAAAGAAATATTAGTTATTGATATAGTAGTTTATAGAGCTGTGTGTTATTTAAAATTTATAGAATTGTCTCATCACCTGAAAAACATGCCAAAGACAGCCACGTTACATAGCACAAAATTAAAGCCATGCGGCTTATGAAACAAAGGCTTCGTAGCACGAGCGATGTTTGTCAGCACATTCCAGCCTTTGTAATTTGCTAGTATGTTTTCCTCAGCCTGCATTTCTGGCTTTAATCTGATCTCATTACAACTCAGAACTTGAGTAATTGGTAGTCCTCGATTGAATTTGCTGATCCAATCGACAGCGATCACTGCCTGATCCTCTTTATCTTGAGACAGCAGATACTTAGGACTTTCGGGATAATATAATAATACCAGGCCTCCGATAACACCGGGTAAAAGAGTTAATAACATTAATAAACGCCATGGTCGAAATACAAAGTCCCCAACAATACTAATGCTCCAGTCATATGATAATACTGCCCAAGCAGTTGCTGTAAGTACATTACAATACAATAATAATAAAATTTATGTGCATCTATATTCATGATATGATGACGTTGGACTACAAATTTAGTGATAAAAACCAGGTTTAAAATAAATAATATTTAAAATTTGCAGCTCCAATGATGGTATGAAAAATGAAATTAATATATGTACATATATGAATTGGATAATATACCTGAGTCGACAGATGTTATCGTTACCTGGGACATATATGGCAGTGACACTGACAAACATTGTTGAATAATTGATCGCCACTGCTCGGTGACGGGGTATGTTGAATTCACTCAAATACGCATATAGTGCAGCTGAGACACCGCCAAGACTGTAAGAAATTAAAATCCTTCAGTATATATTCAAAATGATTTGTTTTTTTTTCACAATTATTAGAGTATATATTCAAAATGATTTGTTTTTTTCACAATTATTAGAGTATATATTCAAAATTATTTGTTTTTTTCACAATTATTAGAGATTTAGTATAAATCGCTCGACACTAGGTATTGAATCTTATCCATTGTATTGTAGTTTATCCATTATAACTGAGTTTGGGTTGCAAGCATTTAAAATAATTTACATAGATGAGACTCACCTGATACCAGAAAGCAAGTTTACAATGTTAAAAAGCCACACACTCGTAACAAACATGAGAATAAATAGAAGGCCGCTGCTTGTAAAAGTTCCGTATAGCAAAACTTTACGACGCCCTATAGCATCGCAGACATATCCCCATATATAGGTTGAGAGAAAAACACCTACAAAAATGTCAATTTAAATAATCGTTGATTCATAATACATATTTAAAATGTGAAAATACATACATATGTATATACATATGTACACATACATGTATATGTGTGGAGTTTTTCATATGTTAATCATCTTATTGAATTTGAATATATTATTTCACTTTTGTTGTATATGTATATACCCCTTAATTAACAAGTACCAAATATTCGCCAACTGAAATGTTTCAAACTGCGCTTGAGTGCACTGCGGCTTATGACTTACCTGCTACATATGCCGCCATCATGACACCCATCTCGGCTTCTGTTGTGTCAAACTCGCAGCGGGATGCGATTACAACGATACTCATTGTTTGTTGAGCAGCCACAGAAGTGATTGTCAAGAGGCCACTTATTAGAAGTAGTATCCATTGGGTCTTGCCATAACCTGTGTCATTGAGGAGCTGAGTAAATGAACTATTTGTGAGGGAGTATCTACTTACCTATCTTCTCCAAGACTTCATCGTATTCCAACATATTCGAAGGAAATGTGTTTCCGCTAAGATATTGCATTTTCGCTTTCAAAGGCTAGCATCCAACTGGTATTGTTTACAAATTAGCCACACCTTATATGTTAAGTATTTCAATCGAATGTATAACATTTAAGACACACTACTCACAGCTGTGAGATTCTTTCTACAAAGCTAGCTAGCTAGGCAACTTTTAATGCTTGAGAGCGCAAAAACGTGTTCTGAGATTAAAATTCTTGTGAATTTTATAATACAATTTTAGTGGCAGAGAGTGATGGAGATTGAGATAGAGAGAGAGAGAGAGAGAGAGAGAGAGAGAGAGAGAGAGAGAGAGAGAGAGAGAGAGAGAGAGAGAGAGAGAGAGAGAGATAGATAGAGAGAGAGAGATAGAGAGAGAGAGAGAGAGAGAGAGGAGAGAGGAGAGAGAGGATATTTAAGTAATGAATGGATTACAAAATAGAAGTCAGCCAAAAAGGTTCGATACATGCTGTATTTGTATATAATACATATAATCTATATACATATGTATAAAAGAAAATCTAGATTTTAATCTTAGTCATGAATTGAATTGAAGACAATAAGTAGAGACTATAATACATTTTTTGTATGCAAAATATATTTTAAATAACAGATTTCTATCAGTTGCGATGAGTCTAATAAAAAATATCCATTATATTAAACTTTCGGTTTAGATAATATTGAGTTGAGAATTGGGATAGTTCCTTATGTAGGTAATCCCCATATCAATCTAAATAGTAGTGGCAAACCAGAAATATTATTAATTATATAGCCGTCAAACGTGATGTCGCAAATCTGAAAATAATTGGGAACTTTTAACTTGAACTTTTTTTTTGGATCGCTAACGAGTATTTCGTCGGTCGCGGCTGACTGCATAATTTTTATAATTTTTTTCTTATATATATATATATGTATATATATATATATATATATATATATATATATATATGTTGAATTATTGCTTGGACACTATATACATAAACAAGTAAGAAAGCTGTAGTCGAGACTGCTCGACTACGAAATCCCCTGAGCCCTTCTTCGAACGAATAATATTCCAAGAATTATTCGATTCGTTTCTGCACGCATAGACGCTGATCTAGGCTTGTAGGCATGTACATATGTGTGTGAGCAATGCAGGCAGGCGGCTTGCTGTCTCGCTGCCTTTGTTGCCGCGGCACATGGGTTTTGATGAGAAAACTTTGATGATTAATAATTCTGTTTCTAGATGGACAATCGTATTGATATCTTCAGATTATGATTATGATATTCATATCTATATGCTAAACCAAACTGCATGTCTCTAGTAATTGAAATGCATTTTTTAGACATTTGGGGGTGGTGGGGCGAGGTGGGGACCGGAAGCCAAAATCTGACAAAAACCGAAATTGTATTAAATTAGTATCTACATATATATATGCTGAAGACTTGGAGACTCTAGCTCTAAAGATGAATTACCAAGAATTTTATAACTGGTTCCCGGTAATTCAGTTATCGATAATCTAATATAACCGCATTATTAAAAATTTGTTGCGTGAATATTTAGTTTCTATTATGATATTGATAAATGTATGTAACTGGCAGAAGGAGGTGTGGCAGACCTCTTAAAATATATATACCCTTGATCAGGGCACGATCTGCCTGTCTGTTCATCAGTCCGTCCTTTCGTCTTTTCTAATGTGTGAAAGCGTCGATTTCAGAAACTTGAATGTTTCCTTGTTAGATCCGCGCATGTATTATTGAAAATTAGTTATAACATTATATCTTAACCATATTTAGAATTTTATACATTTTTCATGAACTTCAGACATATTCGTTATATTTAAGATACCAGCCCCAAAATTCACTCCCAGCTCTCCAATTTTTTAAATATTTAAATCAAAAATTTAAGAAAGCAGGATTAGTTATCGATGTTGTGTGCATTCGGTTTTGTGAGTGCATCTTTTCAGACTAATTTTCCATACCCGAATTTATAACTCTTGTTTATTATCATTTTAAATTTAATTAAATGGCATAAATTAATCATTGGAGTATACATATATCTTAAATTTATTTACTTTTCTCATTCATACTGTTTCATCCTTTCATTGGAAGAAGAAAAGCCAACAATGCGCAAACTGTAATGAAAATAAAGAAACCAATAATTAAGGATGTATATAATATGAATCGATATTCAAGATTAAAATTATACATTGCGTATTTCATTTCACTATATATTGTACAAATATAAATTTTGTATTGCAATTCGTCTTTGACAACTACATAATATCATGTCATATTTGTATATTCTTTCTTTTATAATACTTGAGTTACCAATTAAATTTGGATGACTCTGATAACATAGTTAGCTTAGACTCACCCAAAACAAATCCAGAAAACAGTCCAAAAGTTATGTGGCAGTAAGATTCGAGAAGTATTCCAATGATGTTGCTGCCAAAAACACTTCCTGTGCGTCCCAGCATTAGGCAGATGCAAACCGCCTTGCCTCTTAGGTTTGTGGGGACGAGATCCACGACGACCCCGCTTAACACCGATACGCATAGGCCAGGTAGTACCAGGTACAAGCAAAAGCAGACTATAATGAAAACTTCATTTTTAATCCATACTAACGACAGAGCGCAGCCGGCAGCTATGGCCAGTCCCATTGTAATGGATGCCTTGCGTCCGATTTGATTGATAACAAAGCCCATTACAATGTATCCTGTAATTAAAGCTGATCCGTATGTAATCGTGTCGATATAGCTCTTTGTATTGATTTGATCATTGCAAATCTGTAAAAATTACTAAAGTCTTCAAATTGTTCAACGTAATGTCTATCGTATGTTCATACTAAATCTGTGGTTATGTTAGCTTGCAGCTGATCAACTGAGGCATCGATTACATCACAAACCGTCATTGCGTCCTCCGTAACGGATGATCCCAAGCGATTAAGAATATCCGGATACCACAGACCCATGCCCGACGAGCTGAAAAGTTAAAAGAATCTGTAAAAACTGAAGCTGAATCTAGTTTAGCCCACCTGAAGAAGAGGCCACACATAACAATGCAGCTTATGCAGAAGTTTTTTAAATGCGGCCTTTTCAGCAAAGGCACAGTTTCTGCCCACATTTTTCTGAAGCTCACCGTTCTAGAGGATTAAAAAGCTAGGGTTCACTAATATCAGTATACTTTAAGCTATAAAACTCACGGCGATTCGGAAACACTAAGAATGTTTTCTCTGCCTGCAAATGCATCACATTTGAGTGCCTGCACTTTAAGGTTAAGGAGAGGCTTGCCAATATTTTTTAAGGCCATCCACTCTACAGCGGCATAAGCTTCATCGATTTTACCCATAGATAATAAAATCTTAGGACTTTCAGGCATTTTAAGAAGCATTATAGTTCCGATCAGTCCAGGGAGCAGATAAAATACAGTGAGCAAACGCCAAGGACGAAAAGCAAAGCTTTCAGTCACATCCAGAGTCCAGTCCATTGACATTACAAACCAAGCAATTGCTTTAAAATCAAATTCATGTAAATTGATTCATTCCATTTATATTGATCTAAACTTTACCAGGCACATAAACTGTTGAAATGCCGACAAACAAACTTGCATAGTTAATAACTAGCGGCCGATGTCGAGGCGTAAAAAACTCGCCAAGATATGCATATGTCGTGGAAGAAGCACCTGCTATGCTGTAAATAAAATTGATAATAATTTTATTTTTCAATTAACTTGAGTTCATAATTCATTTTAATGAATGCAAGCACTGAATAAATAAATAGCTATATGTAAATACTATATAAATATACAGTCGAGTCTCGATAATTCGTAATGGCAAGGGAACCGAATTTTTTACGAATTACAGAGGTTTTCGATTTACCGGGGTTTCCATTTAGCGAGGTGTAAAAAATCAAAATACGAATTGAAGGGGTTTTTATATTTCACGTCATTTCAACAATTTTAACTTGTTAAAAATAAATAAAATACACATTCAATTCAATATTATGTATTTAAAAACAAAATTAAACATAAAATAAAAAAAAAAATGAAAAATTAAGATTTAAAAAGCTTGTAATTTTGTATTATTTCATGTTCTTCATAATTATTTTCTTTATTGTGTTTACCAAGCCTATTAAATTATCAATTGCATTATTCGGAACATTATGATATGAAAAAAAAAAAAAAAAAAATAAAACGAATAGTCTTCCCGCTTCAAATAAAATGATCAAACTAATCTAAATCCAATTAAAGAACAACGAAATTTCGCACATGAAGCGATAAAAAGGCGTCATGCTGCGAGTAGTCTGCGAGACCTAACGGTAGTTTAACTTCCAGCTAAATCAAGAATTACGAATTACAAGAGGTTACGAAACGAAATTTACGAATTATAAGAGGTTTCGAAAAGAATTATAAGAGACAAGATCATGACCGAGTAGGCAGAGAAATTGCGAATTAACGAGGGAACCAAAATGTATGGGATTTTTACGAATTAACGAAGTTTTTTCAAGGGACCAGCAGTTTCTTACGAAATATTGAGGTTTTCGATTTAGCGGGGTACGAATTATCAAGACTCGACTGTATTTATATATGTAGAAACTGAATTAAGTATGAAGATAATTTGTATTTATAGGGATGATAACAAAGCCTTGAGATTCTACATCCATACTTACCTATAAACTTCAATAACGTAAAATAGTTAACGTTTGTATAACTATCGAACAGAAATATCGTTTGTTAATCTAAATACATATATACTTACAAAACTCCCACTAAAAATCTTGCCACCACATAAATCCAGAAATTCGGAATAATTATTGATATTAAAGATAAAAGATTTCCGCATAACGTCGTATATATAAGTACTGGCTTACGTCCAATTGCATCACTTAGGTAACCCCAGAAATATGAAGAACTGAAAATTCCTGTATAACAAAATGAGTTTAAATACGAAAAAAAACATATAACTCATGTTTAGAGCTAGCAAATAAGGATATTCCCCTTCTCTTATATACATATGTATGTTCATATAAAAATACACACAAATGTACAAACATATATAATTGCAATGATACTGATAAGAAAATCATGAAGCAACAATTTATTTAGTTTAGTGTAGTACTTATACAATAAATCATCAATAATATAATAAATAATAAATCACAAAGGATTATTTTCCTTTCAGGGTCTAATTTTCAATTTTCAATGGGTTCAAGGTATAAGGCTCTAGTCGAGACTGCTCGACTACGAATTGGGAAATCATGGTGTAAAGGTTTTGTGAAAAGTATGTAACAGGCAGAAGGAGGCGTGGGTCGGCCATAAAGTATTTATATTCTTGATCAGAGCGACAAACTGAGCGATATAGCCAAGTCCGTCCGTCCGTATGTATGAATGCGTCGACCTCAGAAACTATAAGAGCTAAAGACTTTATTATTTTTTTGTTAGGTCCTTGTGTTGCACGCACGGTATACGAGTTTGTTTTAAAAAATCGATAACTATTTCCATTTCAGAGTTATTGATTAAAAAATTAGTCTAGATTTACTTAAAGAATTATATCTCGTTCATCTTGAGAGATAGAGCCCCCCAGTCTTCTGCATATAGATAATAATTTAAAACAATTTCGATTTTTGCTTGATTTTAGATACGGGCCCCTAATTCGCTCCCATACACCCAAATTAGGAAGAAACTTAATTCAAATAGTGGAGACTTGCAGTTTGGAAAATAGACACATTTGAATGTTATTATTACGTTCTGAAAGTTTCAATGAAGATCGTCCATCTAGAAAGAAAGGATTTATAAGCGTTCAAAGTATTGCCCAACTGCGCCCCAAGTCGCTGCATCAACTACGCTCTTAGCAGAGCGCTCGCTTATGAGTACGTAACGAGGAAGAGGATCATATTTTGGCAGGGTTAAGGGGATTTCGGAGTCGAGCAGTTTCTACAGATTTCTTACTTGTTAAACTTCAAAATTGAAGTCAAATTATTTTCACTATCAATGCACTATCCCAATGCAATGGGAAGCTAAGCTTCACTTTAAGATGGCTTAAAAACCATCTGGCTATCACGTTCCTACCTATAAAAAGTTGTTTAATGGTATTAAAATTACAAAAGCAAAATATGGTTCAATTAGCATTGGGTATTACTAAGAATAACTAAGAATATATATATTGGGCATTGACTTGCATATCTTTTTGCAGTTCAGCTACTAATTCTAAGTCTTTATCTTAATCCTTATGGATATACATATGTATGTATATAATTATAATTAGCTCTGTCTCACGTGAAAGATATATACACACATACATATATATACAATATAGACCTAATTAAGGATTAAGATAATGACAGACGTAGTAGCTAAAAAGCGAAAAGATATGCAAGTCAATGTTATTCTTAGTTGTTACTATTGGAATTGTCAAGGGAAAAAATATTTGATAAATTTTGTGATTTTACTAAATCGGTTTTTAGGCACGTTTAAGGATATAGACTTACCGATAAAGCTAGCAGCACTCATGATTGCCTTGTACATTGAATTTGTCTCAAAATCACACTGGGATACAATCGTTATATAGGACATGCCCATTGTCTCATTTATGACCATCATTAGTAGGAGCCCTGATGCAATAAGTATAATCCACTGTACGCGTCCAAATCCTTTAGCAAATAGTTTTTTAATAGCACTCTATGCACATTTTAGTGGTAATTCATTTACCGATCAATTCAAGAACTTCCTCATACTCATGACCAACACTCATGGACTTTTGGGCTGGCTTCGATTCAGCATCTTGCTGGTTCACACACGTCATTGTTAGAGCTGTAGGGAGTTGACAATCATTACCGAAGCTACTTTGAAGTGAGACTGATGAAGCGCGATGTGTTCGAAAACAGAAAGATAGCCAAGATTCGCTTCAAATGGTTTCCCATGTGCGAGGGCTTTTTCTCAACTTAATATCACAATGTCTATCACTGCTGCGATTAAAAAATACATTTACCTGGGGTGGTTTGGCCTGTAAGTATTTCAACTGTGCGAATATATCACATTTTATATAAATATTTGAGCATTACCAAACTATCCACGAGATGGATGTGTCGATTGCTCACACTCGACTATATGCTGAATGCAGCCGTGTGAGCACTTCAAAAAGTGTTTGACGAGAATGTTGGGTGCAATTTGGACGAGTTTTTCGCCATTCTGTGGGCGATTAAAAGCATGGATTCATCGCATTACATTAGCTATCAAGGAAAATAAAAAAAAAAAAAAAAGAAACAGGTTTCATTGGGTGAATGTGAATCAAAGAAGGCCAAGGTGGGTTTGTCAGTGGGCAAGGTTTCGGACCAAGTATTTTGGGATTCTCGCGATGTCATTCACATCAATTAGCTTGAGATTAGAACAAAAACCGGTGAACTTTATTTGCATAGAACTGTTCGGCAAAATCTATATTCGAAGCAAAACGTCGGCTTCAAATGTCAGGTTGGAGTAAGACAATTTGCTCAGAAGCCTATGCCTATCAGTCAGTGATTTACCAAACCGCCCTCGTATAAACATTGAAAATTCAGTTATCAGTGCACAGTAAAGATAAAGAAGTATGGAGATGACATTTGACTAATTTATTAATATATCAAATGAGTTTCACTTCGGCCCAAGGAGGCAGGGAAAACCTCTTTCATGCAAGATTCATTTTAATTATATATTTATTGAATGCGAGTATTGAATTATTGCTTTATTCATTCATGTATTTTAGTCTTGGGACTCTTGTGAAAATATGGTTATAATTTATTGGCAAAGGTGAAAAAGTTTAAGGTTAGTGTCTAACATGATGTGATGCGATAACAGATACGTTTCGTTCCTTGGTGTAAGCGAAATATCAGAAGCTAGCCACTAGCCACACACGCATATGTACATATGTATATACTGCCATAAAGATCTTTATGTCTTTTATGACACCTCACATTTTAAAGTGTGAAGAAAGCAAAAGGAACACATATTTAAGTTGTTACACATTATAAACACTTATAAACAAGGCTGCTTTAGTGGGACATGGTGCTATCTGTTTCCGTTTGTTTGTCCAGTGATGCTGATACTTTACAACCAGCTAGCTGCTACTGTTTTGAAATGAAATTTATTAGGCATTTTCAGAGTGCTACAAAATATTTAATTTGATTAAGATATTCCCCTAATTTTTGTATAAAAACATATGTGCCAATCTTCAGTTTTTGAAAGTATTCTGGCAATCAATGCAACACTTAAGCAAATGATTTCAAAGTTAACATATATTAATTTAAACAAGAAAATAGAGTTTTTAAAATCATATTTTTTGGTTTACTTTTTCTTCAATTTAGCTTCTTATTTGACAATCAGCTCTATTTACTAGAAAATGTATGATAACAGAGGAGAAACTGAGCATATATTTTTGTTTACACGATTATTAATGTCAGAGCAACTGAGAGAATATATATTTTTGTCTACACGATTATTGCTATTACTGTGAAGTTATTTATTTCGTATTAAAATACGTATAACATATTGCACATATGTATATTCTCGTAGACATGCCACGACCAAATATACATTTACTTTCCTTGGGCTACAGCCCAAGGCATTTAATAGATTTACGACTGGGAACTCAAAATTTGGCGGCATAATTATGAACAGCTCAATAGTATCGATAATATTTTCGATAAAATTTCAGATGCAATTGACTATCGGTTTTAACAAACAAATAATAGTTACAACAGTTACAAATATTTTAACTAATAAATAAGCCTCGTGCGTGGTTAGATTTTTAAGACATCTGAGTCTGATTTGTAAATACATCAGCTATTTAATTGTACTTAATTGTAACTGTTATACTGATATTCAATGAGTGGCATCCCTATCATCCCTATCCCGCTCATTAGTCACATCTCTAAATTTGTAAAATGTCTCATTTTTAATATACATTATAAGAATTTATAATAAAAATTACTTTATGGCTGATTTTCAAGAGCAATTGATAAATTATCGTCAGCAAAAGCAAAAAAGGGAATTATTAAATAGATTTAAATTGAAACTCAAACGGTTTTGGATGCTAGGTACGGGCGCGGACCCAACCCAGGGAAAATGCCAAACAACAATCGAAGTTAAGGTATGACATGTGGCATTAGGCGAATGAAGTTAAAACGTAAACAGTGAAGTTCTTATTATTTTAGCCAGCCACATCACAGTTGCCCGATTTGAATGATACGACAGATGCATATGTATCATCAGACGATGAAAACGAATTGTCAAATGAATTCGTCAATGTCAACGACGAGAAAGAAAACAAGTGTTTAAAGTATACTTTGTGGATAGTATATTTTTTGTTTTGGCTGACGTTGTATGTGATAGCTATAGAGCTGAAATTTGGATTGGTCTTCTTGATGTTCTCCGCTTTATTTGGAATATATTTCAACACCAGAACTGGCCCAAAGAGCCCCAATGAAATAAGTGCATATAGCATATTTAATAAAAACTGCGAAAGTATAGACGGAACCTTAAAGGCTGAACAATTCGAACGAGAAATTCGCTACGGCTCTGGCAGCGTGCGATAAAGGAAATCTATAAATATTTAAATATATGTAGACTACTTTAATAATATAAAATAATTAACATAAACTGGTGATTGTAATTTTTCTAAGATCTGTACTCTAAAATTAAAATAAAATGCAATATACGACTGAGTAAAGAATAAAATTGGCATATCGAAATGTAAATAAAATATCCATGTAGAAATTAGTTAGAGACGATCAACTTGCACAATATTGGGTATAGATGTACTACTTTGGGGGATGGTTGTGTGCCATTAAGATTCATTTGCATCTATAAAAATTAGCTGTTTGTAAAATTACAAAATACTGAATGTCTCTGACTTTAATAGGGGTGAATTGCTTTACGTTTAATGTACATACTCTTCGAAGTATAATTACAGGTTATTCGAAAATTAGTTATTCTAGTAGAATGTTTGCTTACGAAACAGTACATTTTCAGGAATGACATCTGTTACGATTAATAAGGCTTCACCAGTAGGCTAATGCATTCATATCTACAATAACAAAAGTTTCTTATCGTCGGCTCTTAATGCTATAATATATCTAGGTATTTATCCATGTATGCACATATTCTACTCCCTTTAAGTGTCTATAATTGAAAACTCGATAGCCCAGTTAACGCTGTCTTATAAAATTAAATGACAGGCTTAGTTTAGCAGAAACAATGCATTAAAATATGTATGCAAATGGTGTTTACATTTGTTTGAATGCATTTGTATAATCTTAGAATATTTCAATTTCTTTTAATGTAATTAATGTGTTAGTAGCACAAACAACGAAAGTAGATCAGATAATCAGACTTGACAATTCTGTAGGGTTTCACGAGCTGAACCTGAAACTTAACCGTACATTCACTTGAGATATTTGTTTCATTGCTTTTTGTTTTCTTCGAGACACTTGAAATTCGGTAACATTGACACGAAAATTATTAGTTAATTTTTACAATATTTTTTTGTTTAATATACCCCTTTTCGCATATTTTTCGAAAAATCCCCACGTAGAAAACCTTTAGAAAAGTGAAAAAAAAAAATCATGTCCGAGTATTTGTTACACTATCCTTTTCGCCTTTGCTGTTTATCTACCTTATGATAAATATGTCTTTCACTAACCCTATGTATATCTAAATTCCATTATTCCAAATTGACTGCGAGGCTTGTCGAGCTATTTTAATCGGTAGTATCATAACAAGTCAAGCTGAGCTCCTGTTTCGCAAGGTAAAACTGAATGGACACGTCAGAGTGCTAGGATTTCGGCATGAAAGATTTGTGTGAGGGCAATAAGCACATTATGCTAAGGGCCATGACCATATGCCAGATGGAGTGGACGATGTGATAGTTCTGCTTGGTTTGGAGGAAAGCGTAACAGACCAGGCCGATCATTACCAGCACCAAGCCGAGTGGCATAAAAATGGTGAGGTACCGTCGGGCAGGGAACCACTTGCGTGTCTTGGCACAGCGCAGGCCCCAGCTCGCGGAGATGAGGCAAATGCCCGTTAGAGCTGGAGCGAGGAATACCCAAAGACTCTGCTTGTTTAGCTCCGTGCCGAATGCAAGCAGAATTGCGCCGAACATGTTGAGCAGGGAAACGAACTGCTGAGGCATGTGGGCCATGGCAATAAGTGTGACCCAAATGGCCAGCAGGCCACAGTAGAAATCGCAAAACTGAAGCACGCTGATCTTCACCAAACAGAAGCTGTACTCGTCTTCACCCGAGTCACACGCGTGATAGAAGATCGAGAAGAACATGGCAAAAAAGTATATAACGCCTTCAGTGTAATATCGCCGCCGGAAGGCCAAGTAGACGCTCGGAATGAATAGCAGGTTGCTCAGTGTCAGCAGCAACGAGGCCATAAGGATTGACATGCTAGAAGGCACCTGCGAGTCCTCGGTGCAGTCCCACCCGCGGTAGCCCTTTATGCAAACGCAAGTGGAAAATACGAAGCCCCCAGACATATAATGGTAGCACCTGCCGAAGCGACCGCAGCGTCCACCTACACAAGGACTCGAAGATATTGAGAAAACCACGGAAGTGTTGCAATTGTCCAGCGCGAAGCGCTGCTCCGTTGCCGATCTGTGATGAACGTCGAATAGACGGGACATTTCCAAGTAGTTATCGGTGCACTTGGAATCCATCATGCACTCCTTCACTTTGAGGGTTTCCGTTTCGTTCATGGCGGCCAGACAATCTTTCGATCCAATGCACTTCTCATAGATTGTAGCATTGGCAGCACAGGCGCACGGACTCCGCATTTCTTGCAGCAAATGCCGGTGCTGGCTAACGAACTCCTTGACGCTGTCGATGATGGTAACCCTCGCGGTTTCCGCTCCATGACAAAACAAGCCCATCGTGACGAACCTGAGAATAATTATAATGAATTTGATAATTAAATTCAATTAGATTTTCACGAGATGTCAGCGGATTTCTCGGTATTTGCACTCACCAGAGACCGCTTTCCGGAAAGGGTACATGAATTATACCCATTATTTCGGTGTTATTCACGATGCTAGAAGCGGGCAGCAATCGCTGACCATAGCGGCATTTGTCGGGCCAAGTTGGAACGCCTGGCACCTCGAGATGCATGCACACAATGATTTGCATACTTTGGTTGTTGCTGGTCTGCTGCTCTCGTCCGCTCACAACTTCAACATCATCTAATCCACCCACCAACTTTTCAGCCAAAATTCCACCTCTCTCCGTAGGCGGCGTCACTGTGGGCGAGGCCATCTTCAGCTCGCTGACGGTGCGAACTTCTGACTTCAAAGAGACGGCAAAGGTGAGCGTACCGCCAATATCGTGCACCTCGCCTAGCTCAAACGCAAACGCAGCTGGAGATAGTGCGGTCAAGTTAAGTAGTACTGGAACTGTGCCGTTCACATCTGGTTGCAAGTCAAAGTCGAACATGAAAAATTCATGATAGCTCTGACGCAGTAGAGGATAGAAATTCATTCCGCGACGTCGCACCGGTTCCCATTTTGACTTCAGACCTGCCTTACGTTCAGACTGAGTTCCATTGCCCGCTTCTGACTCCAGAGGATCAAAGCCTATTTGGAGTTCATAAGAAATCTGTTGCGCATCCGTTTTGGGATCATCTGAGGCAGTTAGTGGCAGCGTATGCAGCGCGTCTCCTGCTTCAGCTTTCGCTGTTGGAAAATATTCGCTTCCTGATGCAGCTTTCCCAGAGTGGAAAGTAAACAGAAGCTCGTCGACTGAACTCACAAACCTTAGTAGAGCGTAGTGCCACGTGTTGGGTTGAACATTAAACTTAATTGAGATTTCCTCAGTTTGATTGGGTCTGATAATGGTACTGTGCAAGTAGTTGTACTCATTGCCGGTCAGGCTTGGGCCCCCACTGTGGAGTAGTGGAAATGCGTTAGCTTGAATATAGAAACCGATATCTGGGCACTGCGCGCAGACTTCACCAAACGTTATCCGAGCGGTTGCCACAGCCGTCTCGGCGGGCACATAAAACTTGTAAATTATTTCATTGCTAGTTTCTAAATTGACATTATTTTTGTTGGTGTTATTTTCAATTCCATCGTTATCTATACCATGGTCTACGTCTGCCCTAGCAGTTAAGTGGGATCTGCTCGAAGTACTGCTGGTAATATTTTCAATTGTGGCATCTGTTTCTTGTATATCCTTGAGATGCTTCTCTTCCTGAGCTTTGTTTAAAATTGCTCCATGTGACAGCCCGTCTGTTTGAGTTAACCTTATCAAACTCTTGTTGGTGTTATGAATCTGTTTTTGGTTGTTGACAAAAACGCTACTAATATTCCCAACAGCTACTTGTCCATTGCCTATAATGGTCGGCTGAAAACTCGACACTGACAATTCCGCCAATAGTAACGTCTCGCAGGATGCTGAAAGCCCTATACAAATAACAGATACATAGGTTACAAATATTATTCATTTATCACAGTGTTAATCTAATGTACTGCGGCATAAAAACTGTTTCTGCAATAGCCCAGAAATCAATCAATTGGAAAATACTTTAATTACCCTTTTATAAACCAAATTTATCACGGTTGCAAACAAGTTAGTTTGATATTCACCATAGTGTTTATAAGAGAGTATACAAGAGATTTGCAATACACTCATGAACTTTAATCGGTACTAGCTAGTAGCTACACTCGTTCGTAAGTCTTAGAATTTTAATATGTTGCACACTTAATTGTGAAAATGGAATTACCTTGTTGTTCGATGCGATCATTATTTGGATCTGTCCAACTGACAAATGCAACAGCAAACCAACTTCCTAGCTGGGGACCCTGTATATCTATACGGTGTCGCTTCTGATCAGACTGAAATTGTAGATTATATACTTTATATCTGAAAATATGCGAGAATATTAATTAATGATATAAACAAGTAATAGTAGGTTAGACTTAAATGTTGTTATATATAAGTAGAGTATTTTTTTTATTTTAGTATTGTCTTACTATCTTAATAGCTCATTATTTTTCTCGTCAAACTAAATGTATTTGTATTATTAATTTCTAAAGTATAACAAATTGTAATTAGTTCAGAGCCGCAGTTTCGAATAAATCGTCTCATACCCAACAACAAGCTCTGGACAGTGTAAAGTACGTACATACGTAACTATTCTTGCTTTAGGTTCAACCAAATTGTGTTGGAGATACATTCACGTGATACATTCATTAGCATAAAACAAGGAAATAGTCATTGAACGGATTTTGTTCTTAATGCAATTCCTAATAAAATCCACAAAGATGTATGTATATATGTAACAACAATGTTCTAATATATAATATAGAACACTATTTACCTCTTTTTCTTACGAATGTTTTCATACTATAACCTCCAAAAAACCAAAAATTTGATTTGAAATACATTATCTATTTTGATACAATTATTTTAATCTTTCGAATATTTTAGTACACTATAATTCCATTTGGATCCAGCCTAACATTTAAATAATTTGTTTTCTTTTCTACATTATTACTCAGGTTTAAATAGTTTGAGGTTGGAAAACTTACCTTTCGTCAGGCGATAAGAAATATTTTGGAAAAGTGATATTTTCAGGACTAATCACTGGAAAGCTTTTCGCCTTTAAATGCAGTGTAACATCCTTAGCTTTGCATTTTCTCTCTGCAAATAGGAATAATTATTAGTATTTCAACTATAATATTTTAGAATATATATTGAATGTCACTTACGAAAGGCACTTTTGGATTCTTCAAATGCTTTAAAACTAAAATACGCAGCTTTTGTATCCATTGGAACTCGAAAATGAAGTATAGAAACATCCTTGTACGAGCTGTACTTAAGAAGTGTGTTCGACGGCAATCGTACGGTTAGCTTTTGATCCGTTGGTGTTTCTATTTGCTCTATTTGCTCTCCAAGGTGATATTTGCTCTCATATGACTCATGATGGAACTGCACACTAGCAACAATACCCTTTATTTCGTGTCCAATATACAAAAATATTAAAAGTACAATGACACTGCATTGCAATCGTTGGGTCATGGTTTACTTTACTCCGATTTCAATGGACAATAAACAGTGTTCGCATTACTATTTGTCAGATCACACACCTATTCTAAAAGAATAAACGGTAAATGTATAAAAAACACAAATAAGTCAATTATGTTCAATCTACAGTTTCGGAAAACTCTATATTAATGCAAAGCTTACTATGTTAGGTGTTGTTGCTTAATAGAAACAAGAGTAAGATAAAAACCATACCTTAGTTCTGATATTCTAGCCAATTTTTGTACTTGAATATAGAAAACTTATTAAGCCAATATACTGTGATTACTTTCTCTCAATCTAGAGAAGCTAAGCTAACTTCAATTCCAGATGTATTCTCGCAATAATATTTTGGGATCGTTGCAATTATATGCAAAAATATTATATTACTTACCCAGTTTACTTCTTTGTATATAATTAATCTCAATAAGTTCCCCAGTTCATCACGACTGACTACATCTGTATCTCTGTTTCTATGATTCAATTTTTTCTCTCTTTCACACAAACACTTTTTATGGGTGGGACTGAGGGAACATGAAATAAAAACCGTGTTTAGTGTATATAGATTACACACATGAACCGCAGTATATACATATATAGGGTCGTATATATGTATATTATGACGCTACATGGAAATTATTATTGATTATTAATCAGTATAAGTAGGGCACTCTTGACAAAATATTTTCAATGCTTATGCCTCAGATGCCTATATTTTGTAGCACGTGCTGCTTATACTAAGTATATAACTATATCACCTTAGCTGTATTGAAGACTCGTCTATATGTTTATTTCTATATACATATATTAGTTTCACTTATCGTTAACTTATTTACTAAAACATGAATTTATACTTGTTGAAATATAAATTAATATAGGTCGATAATATATAGAAACTTTTACCGCACTCAAGTTTTGAGCGTCGCGCCTATACTGAGTTATACGATTGAAATGGAAACCCCGTCAATATTCGAGCAGTTCGCTTTTGCCTTTCTTCTTATCAGTTATTTTGTAAACAGATCTTATCGCTTTCTAGCAAGCAACAAATGCTCGACTTGAAAATACTGTGACGACGATTGACTTATATTCATATTGAATATTATATATATTCTTTTATGTTTATAATTTGTCGTTTTTTAGTTTATATATATATATATATATTTACATTGTGATTAGTATATAGATGTAAATGGAAATGAAGATCAATTAAATTTTTTTAAATATCTATTTCCTAAAAATAATAGTTCAAATTAAAAAATTAAATTCCATTAATCGATTTTTTTATACCCTGATTTTTTTTATACCCTGAGCCCATTGAAAATGGGAAATCAGGCAGCAGATAAATATATAAATGAATATATATTCTTGATCAGCACAAAAAAATAAGTTTATATAACCCTGCCCGTCTGTCCGTACATATGAACAATCGTATGTTAGTTACGTAGTACGAGTTTTTTTCGATAACGCGTTTCCCATTTCCTAATTCTCGATAACATATCGAAAATTCGTTTACCTTTTGTTACGTTTTTTTGCGCGTAACTTTTAACAAGAGACTTAAAATTGTATGTATATTTAGATAGATATTATGGATACGAAGATTCTGAAATTTTTAGATTTTGGATTCGACTAGAGCCTCTTGTTACTTGTTACTCGTTGATTTACGATCCACTACTCCACGCCAACTATCTACCCTCTTGCAAGGGAACATGATGAGCTGGTTTGGAATATTACAGTTTGTGTTTGTGGTATTGTAGAAAGTGCATATATATGTATACTGTGTCTATTATTAGAGTACTGAGGTATACGCTTATCATTCATGATACAAACCGAATACTCTTTTAATGTATACCACTATAAATCCATATGCATGTCTGCCCTAATAAATAGAGGGTTGATTCCTCGGAAATGCATATTGATTTTATCACATCTCTAAAAATAATAAATGAATGCCGTCCACAGAGTGGCCTTGAAACGTACATTTATTGATATTTCAATACATGAACGTATTAATTTCGTATTGAAACTTATGCAATTTTTTTGATATTCAATTTCAATGTAACGAAACTGATTGCAGTTCTACTGATATTCCACATAATAAATGCAACTGTCCGCGCAAAAGGAAATGAAACACATTACCGTAAACCGCTCATGAGCGCTCCAATCAGTTGCCACCTAACGCCACAACAACATTTATTGGACTGTCAGCTACTCGTCGTCATTGTTTCCATGCTGCACAATGTGGTGGTCTATTGGGCTGCTCTAGAGCTGTCTGGGTGACTAATTTGCCTCTGCACTGTGGGACAGAAATCGCAATATTAAATAATGAGATATTAAAATTGTAATATAATTGAATATCCGTCCGTTTGACTAAAAAGTACTGAAATAAAACTAATAAAATTTGGTAAGTCCCACAATGCAGAATAGCTTGCCAAAAGAATAATGTGGGAAGGCCCTTAGTTAGCGAAAGTCCAATTTGCGGGTTGCGACTAGTCAAGGGGTACATGATTTAGAAAGGCTTCTTACTAATTACGAAGATTATGGACTTAGTAGATGCACTATGAACAGGGCTAGATTAATTATATAATATTGGGATGTTTTGTTGAAATCTCTTTTGAAATCAAGTATCATGTGTACTTTGTAAAGTAATTTAGAATAATAATTCGAGATTGTTTCAGATGGACCACAATAATAATTTTATTTATAAAAGAAATTTTTTATATCTTTTCGATTGTTAATTTGGCTTCTAACGGTTAACGTGTGCTACACAACAAAATATTCTTTACCCAAGCGGTGAACTTTTATTACTTACGAAGAAGATAACTTATAGGAAAAACTTTAAGCCTTAGAAGGTGCAGAAATATGCTGCAATCTACATATGTATATCATGTTTTAGAAAACGTTGGATTGCAGAAGTCCATTGTATAAAAGATTCGATACATACATATATTTCCTTTACTTGATTAGTAACACTCACCAATTCAATTTATGTTAAAGCCGACATATATAACTAACAAGTAAGAAAGCTGTAGTCGAGTCTTTGATTATTAATTCTGTTTCCAGACGGACAATCGTATTCAACTGCTTAGATTATGATCATGACATATGTTAAACCCAACTGCATGTCTCTAGTATTCAGGAATTCAAAATCTGACAAAAACCGAAATTGTATTAAATTGGTATCTATATATATGCAGAAGACTTAGAGGCTCTAACTCTAAAGATACATTAAATATAATTTTATAACAGATTCTCGATATATTCGTTTCTCGATAACTCTGGAAGTATACAAGTTATCGAATTTCTGAAACAAGCTCGTACTGGGCGTGCAATATACGCACCTAACACAAAAAGAATTAACTCTCTAGCTTTTGTATCTTCGAAAATCGACGCGTTCAAACATACGGACAGTCATTGATATATCATCTTTTCTCGTCTCCCGGATCAAGAATATATATACTTTATGGGGTCCGCCAAGACTACTTCTGCCTACTTTTTTCATACTTTTAACAAAACCATTATACCCTGATTTCCATTTTCAATGGGTTCCGGGTATAATAATGGTCTTAGTTTTGGCTAAGAGAATCATTGAGATGCCTTGCGCTCATCTATTGTAGAATTCCCTGCTGACAATTAATTAACTGCCTTTATTTCTTAAGCAGTCAAAACTAAAGTTAACTCAACTCTGATGTCTAAACCATTCGGTTCTCTCCCCAGATGTTCAGATACTACAACAGAAACATATTAAATACGGAAAGAGTAGCAAACCAAAATATGAACATAAAGTGAGATATCTATAGTTATTCATCTGCTGTAATTCGAATGAGGGAATAAGAAAATAAGAAAAGCAACTTATGAGGTCAAAAATTCGCATGAAAATGCATCGGTATTTTACAGTTCCCCAGAGAGCCGATCAAATATCGAGAGTGAGAGAGTGAGAGAGAGAGATAGGTAATTGAGAGAGAATATCAGTTAAAGTATGTTGTTTTTTGTAGCTAAACAAGTTTTTCGTTTTTGTTTCGCTCAAGAGACTGAAGAAAAGCTCCATCAAGTGAACTTGAGTTAGTAGTATATACACCGCGCTGATACTCGCATCGTCGCGTCTGCGCGTTTGTTTTATGTCCGCTGAAACGCAAATTGAGAAAGTTTTTTCAAGCGCAAATTTTCAATAATCCCGTATTCAAAACATACACATGTGATTTTGTAAGAATGTGCACTCAATACATACATACATATGTGAAAGAAATCTATATGAATATGCTTAAAAATTAAAATAAAAATCCAATATGAGTGTAGCTAACACGTTAACAACCAATAGCAAAGGGCATATGGAAGCCATTAATATTGTCGTTTCTATTATTTAATTGATTCGTCTGTAAACATATGGCCGATCTGTATGGGATCGTCTGACGTCATCGTTAAATTGACTGATAGAATACGATTTCAGCTCTGCACAGCTCTGCCTTACATAACACACCTGCCATTTGCAAAGGCTGAATATTCGACAGAGCTCGTTTTAAATATCTTCACGAAATTCACTGTGTCTGTTGCTCTCTCCCTTACACCTTCGTTTCACTCATTTTACTCATTGGATATGCCCAGCGATTGCACCATGCACCCGTATATGAGCAAAAGAGAAATCAGCTTCAATCTTGCTGCCCGCCGCATGACGTTTTAGCTTGGCCCAAGTGCTGCCATCATGGCTAGTATCATGCTGCATGGTCAACAGGATTTTGAACTAATCTGATGAACTATCAATGCCCAACAGCATATTGATATTTTGTCGTCTGAGCTTTGAGTGCGTCATTGGTTTAAAGGGGTATTCGCACCTAAACTTATACAATGTGTTCTCTGCAGAGCTCTGTATAAAACAGCTGAGTCCGAGCTGAAAATAAACTAAAAGACTCCCACAAAAACAAAATCAGTAATATGTTTGCAGGTGCTAAGAAACGAGTTTTCTTGCTTAATTTACTCTCAAAATCAACGCTTTATAGTGCTTAATATATCCGTAATCTACAAGTTTGTTCTCTCCGTGCTTTTGCTGACAGGCTGCCGCCTTGGCGGTGCACTACAGTATGGAATATCAGGATGCGCGGCATTTCATCTGCAAGCCTAGAATGTCGGGCACTTCATCTCGCAGGATCGTAAATTTTATCATTTTGGTGTTTATATTCACCATTGATGTGACGTTTGTTTCTGAAGGTAAGTTGGATTGGCCATATAAGTCATATAATATTTAAAAGGCAGTGATTGAATAGTAAATATTATTATAGAATTCTAGAGGTCTAGAGCTCTAGAGCTCTAGAGCTTTAGAGCTGTCTCCAAAAGTTTGAGGAAATTATTTAAACTATTAGTGGATCGACAAATGCTAGTGCCAATGACCGATCATTATAAAAAACAACGAGTCCACTGACATATTACACAAGAGTTCAATATCTGACTAAGAAACTTCACTAATCACGAGAAACTGTCACGGTCAAGGTAAAATTTGTCACTTCCTCCACGCATTGCGAGCAATTTCGCTGAAAAGCACCATGCAGTGTGGGTTTTTAAGATAATAATCACTCACCACTTGAATATTGTAGCAAATAGCCGAGCTTCAAGATACGAAAATACCCAACGTATAATGAACTCTACTACTCTACGAGATTGACTATAAAGACATGAGCTGTCTGCTGGCTTCGTAAGTGAATGAATGCATTTAGAAGAGGTCTACAATGATCCACATGAAATATTTTGCAATTTAAATTGTTTTTCGTAAATACACTGGTAACTTGACAAAATATTTGAATTATTTATGTGGGTATGTGGGTGTATCTTCACACATTAATAATTAATGAAGTCCATGCCATAAGGGTAGTCGAAAATTGCATATATCGATTTTCTGATACATTTGTGAGCGGGAATCGGGTGCACATAACAATTAATGGATTGCAATGGGAATACACGATATAATGATAATGTTAAAATGTTACCAAATTTAAGTAGTCTGCTCGATAGCAACAATTCAGAATTTGTACATTGTGTATAGTCTGATAATTACAAATCATAGTTGGCCTTTTTAACCAAAATGTAATAGCTCGAACAGACAATAAATAGTGGGTCTACAATTATTGTGCCAGAAGCTGTAAGAGCTTGGGACATATAAGTGAAACAAAATTAATAATAATAATAATAATATACATATATAACCAGTTTGTTTGACGTACATAGATACGTAGATACGTGCATGAAAATGAAGTCGTAGCTAAAGCATTGGCGACAGGCAGAGAGGGAGACACAAGCAGATAGTAAGACGGATATTGGACAATAGCAATATAATCTTGCTCGCTTACTGAAAAAAGTTTAAAAATACAATCTAAACCGGTTATGTTAACACTCTCGGTCGCCGGCAGAGCGCACTTTTATTTTTAATTTTTTCCAACTGAAATTCCCTCTCCAGTAGTGCATGCCAAGACGCTCAAATTTTTTAAGATGTCAGCTACGCAAAGAGACTTCACTTATACATATATATATATATATATATATATATATATATATATATATATATATATATATACATATGTATAAGTGAAGTCTCTTTGCGTAGCTGAAGGTCGTGTGGTAGCCATGCAACAAATTAAGCAGAAATGTATGAAAAGTGACTCTTTCTGGACTTTACGTGTATATTTTAAGCATACAATTCAATACAATACAAGAACAGGTTATGCACGCAAGTATTATGAATTACCAAACTTCGGCTTATTGTCGTTCACATATATGAAAAAATACCGCTTATTGATTATATCCATTGATAGAAGTGTAATTTCTGAATGAAGCTCACGCCACCCATTGAAAACATACTTTCTATTATTTTGAGGGAATGAGTCAATTAATTTCATCACACTTTGTAAGTAACCAAGATCCATTAGTTCTTAGGCTGGTTTATAAACCAGAAGAAAAGTTTGTATTTATACCATATTTCTTGTGTATAAATATATTTTGGATCAGAATTAGAAGTCTACAAGAGCTTGAGTCTTTTAACATTTTCTAAAACATATTTTAGACTTAATGAACCACACTGTCTAAAATTAAAAAAAAATTATCTGAAGATTGAAAAAAACCTTTTATTATCGTTTCACTATGTAATTCGACCTACGAAAGAGTAACAAAGATTGAATAGAAAGTATTTGACTGGGCTCGTTAAGTTAATGGATAGAAAAGTAAACATATCGGACAAAACTTACTAAAATTGATATTACAAATATTTAACTTTTTACACAAAATAAAAACATTTTGTTTGTTTTGAAATATTTTGTAGTTATTTCACAAGAGCAGAATGCGCCACCAATATTATATGTCCGAGAACGAAATTGGCGTATCTCGGAATCAGAAGAGGTTGGTCAGATTATCGATCGGGTTCGTGCCGAAGACGCAGACGGCGATGATCTCGTATTCGGAATTGAGCCACGCTTCCTTCCCCTCATCGGCTCGAGTCAACAGGCGAATACACAGGGGAAACTTCCCTTTCGCATAGATCGCAATACGGGTGTCGTCTATCTGAACGAGAGCTTATCTGGACGTGTAAGTGATATGCATCAATTTCTTAAATTGTAAATTAGACAATTACTGGAATAAATTTACTTTAGATAAATGCTTATATACTCGTAGACATTATAGTTGATAGATTCTTCTTTCTTTCAATCCAATTCAATTGTATATAGGATTCCAATATATGTTATATTTCTAAATCCCTTTATTCAACAATAATTAAGATCATTCGTTGCAGGCCGGTGAAAACTTTCTGATATATATAACCGTGTCAGATGGACGTTACACAGCAAAGAATGAAGTTTTTATAAACATATTGGGGAGTCATGAGAGTGGAGGGTACCAGGGCTTTGGATCCCGTTCGCCACCCTCGATATCGAACGTCGTGAAGAACATTTCCCAGTTCCTGCCATCATTTGATCAGCTACCGGGCGTGCAGTCCATTCGAAACGGGTTGCCAAACCGGCGGCCGGTGTTGAATTTACCACAAGGTTTTCCAACAAGCAATGGTGGCAATTTCGTACTACCTCCCTTTAAAAAGATGTATCCCCCAATAACACCTCCTGATTCGAGCCAAGAAGAGGATAATAACGTAATTGACACTCAGCCGACACTGACGCCTGTTTCGGCCCAATCCACAAAGAGTTCTACTGCAACGACCCCGCGAAGTCGCACAAAGCTGACACCAATAGCTAATCACACCTCGGACAACTCCCTGCCATCTGAGGTGGATTCAAAATCAGAGCATAAGGACTACAGAAATCAAAGCAAACTCACTGACTTCAGCTTACAGTCCTTCGCAAGCCCAATTATTATTGGAATTTGTAGCATTTTTGCAATATCTTTAACTATCCTCGCCTATGTTTGTCGCAGTCGGTTGTGCGCTATCAGCAAAACGATGAAGAAGTCTAAGGAGAAGGAAGAGCTCTCCAAGAAGTCTAATCCTAGTCATCTCAGCAACACGCTAACCGACGACAGTCGCAACTCAATGGTCATGCAACAGTGGCAAGGACCCTCGGCCTTCGCGAACCGCTATGTGCCCTGGGAGCGGGATCAACAGCAGGCCATAACGGTAATTCAATCCCTTCCTATTAGAACTGGTTTCAGCAACATCTTATGTCTAATCATAATCTTATTGTATTTTTACAGTCAACATATCAATCATCAACAAATGCTGCCAACAGCATCGATGCTTCCATGTCAGCATCCACGGTGGGATCATCCAGCCCCAATAACGGACCGCATAGCGGACGTGCAGGCACATCGGAAGCTGGCTTTGGTACGGACCCCAATAGCGATCATTGGGAGTTCCCCAGACACCGACTAAAGTTCTTTAATATACTGGGTGAAGGTGCCTTCGGACAAGTTTGGCGCTGCGAAGCAACCGACTTGGCCGGTGAGTATTCAAGTTGCAAAATAATTTTAGATATACAACACAAAATATTATAATAGATTTCCCATGAAAGCTGATCACTACTTCTAAACAGGGAATCAGTTTCCTACATCTATTCATTTCTATAAATTTCGAGCTTTTAGAAAATATTTTAAGTCTTTAATGGGCAATTTTGTATCAACAGGCTCCACAGGAGTTACTACAGTTGCAGTGAAAACCTTGAAGGAAAGTGCAGATGAAATCGAAAAAAAAGATTTGCTCTCTGAACTAGAGGTAAGTGCTGCAAGGACTTGTTTGGTAATATTAAATAAGTAAAAGGCCCATTATACCTGTTGACCAACTTGTGACCGATGAACAGATATCCTGCTCATATTCTTAAAGCGATTTCATCATGCTTCGAGTTGTGAATTCCTCACATAATCAAATGTGCATATCAGACAAAAAGTACAACCTGAAAGATGTATCCACATCTCCTGTTCCACATCTACGTCCTCTATTCGAGGTTCTTATATTTTATACTCAAAAGTGTTAAATTGATGTTATGGTCTCAAAGTCAAGCATTGTTTGTTCAAATATAATATATACATAATTGCAATGCTTGGCTCTTATATAGAGTGCTCTTCATACATATAATCGAGCTGCTCCTTCGTATTTACAGAGATAATTTTCAAAATAAGCTGAAGCAGGCTTTCACTTAATAAATAATAACAAAATATATATTTGGCTTAGAGCTCATATTATCTTTTCTGGCAAAGCCTCTTGATAAAGCCACACACATCTGTACTACTGTATGTATGTACATGTATTTAATCGAATTTGGTTTGAACTGGTTTATTCACCTTTTTGCATCACTTAAACTTATTATTGGCGTGTGAAGAGCGCACGTTGTTTGCATTTCATATGCACTGGGCAAATTACTTATTACACTCATGTTGAGAAATTTCTTATGCTATGGAAGGCGATTGACCCGCACAACAACGATGATTTGACCAGGAATATGTAGCCGCATCAGGAACCAGTTTGGCGGAGTCTGTGGTCCACCCGCAGGCATTACGAATTAGACACAAGATTTTGATATCGAATTATACATTTTGCATGTGAAACAGCGAAAACTCGAAATCTCCAAACCGAGCAAAAACGCGAGCAAAAGCCTTGCTGCTCTGACGCCTGGGCACAAACTAGTTCCTGTTGCTGCGTACAATAATTAGTGTGACTATTGTGTTTGACTCTCTTGACTCTCTTTGCCTCTCCGGCGCTCCGACACTCCGACACTCCAATAGACTTGCGCACTGAAGCTCTTCGGAGTTCTACTCAGCTGGTCGCAGATTATTCGGACACTGCGAAAGCCTCTCCTTGCATCAGACCACGAAAAAGCAAACATTCGATATCATTGACTCGCCAGCTAACTCGAGTTGTTTCATTATTAAAATCACAGTATCTGTGCTATGTTAGCGACAAATACCTAGAATAAACATGACAACTGTATCAACTTTTATAATAGGTGACTAATGACTAATGACAATGAATTTGTTGTGGAAATCGATATACGTGTATCATCTTGTAATATATGTGAACTCACGTTTTCTATTGCTGTTACAGGTGATGAAAAGTCTGGAGCCCCACGTAAATGTCGTTCAACTCTTGGGCTGCTGCACCGAAAAGGATCCCACCTTTGTGATCCTTGAGTATGTGAGTCGAGGAAAATTGCAAACCTATTTAAGAAACTCACGTGCAGAAAGGTGAGCTACGATCACAATTAATGAAATGATTTCGATTAGATTAAGATGAATTATTTTTCACTTACCCTTATTCACTTACCCCTATTCATTACAGACACTATGGAAATACACACGGCAAGTCAAATGTGTTGACATCAGGAGATTTGACTTCGTTCATGTATCAAGTGGCTAAGGGAATGGATTATTTAACATCGCGTGGGGTAAGTAAATGTTGAATATGAAAATACTATATATACTTAGTGATGTAAATTTGAATGAAAACATCGATGTCGATGTCCATCTATGTGTTCAAAATCAAACATCGATGTTGG
Organism: Drosophila borborema; assembly: GCA_030914335.1. Classification (NCBI taxonomy): domain Eukaryota; kingdom Metazoa; phylum Arthropoda; class Insecta; order Diptera; family Drosophilidae; genus Drosophila; species Drosophila borborema. The sequence goes on from JAUESP010000309.1 coordinate 1,579,122, forward strand.
GTTGAAACATGTTGGGTTGAAAATTCGATGCATCGATGTATGGCCGATGTTTTAAAACATTTCCGTTTGACAATAAAACGAATATTTAATGTTTTTTAAAATGCAAAATTTTGTTTGCAATTTTGTATAAATTGGGTTAGGTACTTATCATACCTTCCCAAACACATAAAGGGTCGCTTTCGAATGCTGTTAACGGCATTCGAAGATAAGCAGTTATTTCTAAATCCATGTCCACATTCGGATCATGACGTTGGGCAAGCTCATAATGGTGGTCCCAAAAAGATATGGAGCTCACGGTAGTCTGTGGTATGACTTCATTCATAAGGATTTAAGAAGGATCACTAAAATTTTAAAGTTTGCTGATCACTGATCACAAAATGGCAATGTTATGTTATTATGAAATTAAACCATTGATGTTTTGCAAAACATCGATGCATCGCTCAACATCGGTATCAACAAAAACATCGAAAAACATCGGAAAAATCAGTAAAAAAAAACATCGATGCTTTTTTACATCACTATATATACTAACCCAATGCCAACGTGTTGTCGTGTGGCTATCCTTCTAGACGAGGATGAGATTACATTTTACCCATTATCTTCATCTTTTCTAAAACCTCTGTATCTGTATCTGTATCTGTAAACTGATTTGTCTAGCAATATAGTTAAACTTCAAACTCATCTTTAGCAATCGTTTTGCCCGTTATTAATTCTTCATGAATATTTAATATGTGAATGAACTCATTCATTCTATACAGCTAGTAGCTGTCAGCTACTTGTGGTACAGCCCTGATTAGATGCGAGTGACAACAGAGCTTCTTCCATCTGCTATAAACGCTCTTTTACATCAGCTGTTTAGTCAAATATGTTTCAAAGATTTTTATAATTAATACACAAATTTATTTCAGATAATTCACCGTGACCTTGCTGCGCGCAATATTCTAATAACTGATGATCACATATGCAAAGTGGCTGACTTCGGATTCGCGAGAGATATTGTCACATCTAAGATCTATGAGCGGAAGAGTGAAGGAAAACTGCCAATCAGGTATATCATAGCATACTTACACTTGACACAAGTTTTCCAAATGGACAGCTTAATCAACGATAATGATAAAAGTCGTTCTGAAAGCATGATAATTTGATGTACTTACAACAACGTTTGTGTTTCCTTCTAGGTGGATGGCTACAGAATCACTTTATGATAATATATTTTCAATAAAGTCGGATATCTGGAGCTTTGGCATTCTTATGTGGGAAATCGTTACATTAGGCTCTACGCCATATCCAGGCATATCTGCTGCCGATGTAATGCGCAAGGTAAATTCCACATTTGCCTCTTATTTTTCACTTGGAGCGATATTGATTGACCTTTCTGCTTTGCAGGTCCGAGACGGATATCGTCTCGAAAAACCAGAGCACTGTCGAAGAGAGCTCTACAACATTATGTACTACTGTTGGTCTCACGATGTCAATGAGCGACCAACATTTGCAGAGATAATAAAGATGCTCGACAAATTACTTCACACTGAAATGGACTATATCGAACTAGAACGTTTTCCTGACCACAACTATTACAATATTGTGAATCTCAGTGGAGAAAAGTTATAAGTCGCAATAATTTATTTACCAGAGGAATCGATCATGCACTGCCACCAAGAGCTTTATTATATTTAAACTAAGTAGGAAATATAGTGCCTTACACTATATTTAGTGAGACATTTAAAGCTTGCAAGAATATTTATTGTACAATTTCATTTTTTATTATTATTTGTATTATTATTACTTTAAATGTAAAATATCCAAATGGTTATCGTTAATAAAAAACGACAATATTCAGATAATGCATAAGTCATTGAATCTTGAAGCCTGAAGTTTGGAACATATACTTCAGAGATATATTGAATCGAATACAAGTAAACACTGCATAATTTATTTAAGTTGTACAGAGTGCAACTTGTTTAAAATACATCTTCTTTTTATATAATATTATTTGGCTAGATGAACTCGAAAAACCAGTACATACTTAATACGTTAATTAAATTATATTATTTCATTTATATTGCTTGTTAATTGACAATGACTATATCTTGTATACGTTTTAATATATCCAACAAATTCACAGTCGCGACATATTAAGTGCTTAACAAACACGGACACGGACACGGACTCGGGCGCGCAATGCTGACTGAGAAGTCAGACGTCAGAGTTGTCGTCGCAATAACATGAGACGAAGCAAGAGAATCCCATTCTCGGATAATCAGCTAAGTGCAGCCAGTCGGCTCCGATCTTAAGTCTTGGCCGAGCAATGTTTGCTGATTGTCTGCCCAAGTCCGTTGTGACGTTTAAATATTCTTATTTTATTTATTTCTAATTTGTTCAGTTAGTTAATTGTTTTCTAGTTAATTTCTAGTTTCTAGTTAGTTGTTCAGCTCAAATGAAATTAGCTTAGATTCGTTCCCTATTAGTATGTTGACTATCATTTTATATTTCGTTACATGATTATATATTTGAATATATTTTATATTAGCTCAGATTGCCTAGTACTATTGCGACATATGGGTTTGATTAGAGACTTTCATTAGAGGTGCGGATGAGCATTGTGTTGGGCGCCGGCTAATTACATATTGGTTTCGCGTGTCGCCCTGCACCGCAAATCGCATTTACATTATTTATATTACATCTATAAAACCCAGATTCAACCATAATTAGCGACACATTTGTCGACAGAGATCAAGACAAAGATCGGCGCAGTTGATCCTTTTATGGCTGGCGCTAGGATTTATATGCACTTCCTTTCACATTTAAGGGCGAACAACTACCTGTATGACCCACTTACATTCATGAAACGGCGCATTCCGGCGCACCGATGTCGCCCATCAGTGATCAGCCTCGACCGAGGCTGTTGAATTGCGTTTTGATTCTCGCTCGCGCAGCCGTCGCCGACTGGCGGTGGTGGCGTGGTGGCGTGTTGGCGTGGTGCTACCTGTCTGTGTTTGGAGTGGAAAAGCGCTAATTCAACTCGTGTATTGGTTGTCTTTTAATTGCCAGAGCGTGCACTAAGTGTTACTAAGAAAGACAAGGACAGCAGCAGTCGATCGTCAGCCATCTCACTCGATAACCGTTCTGACTCGATCGGCTGCGCCTTGCTCATCTAGGCGAACTGAGTACGGCCTTTGTTTATATATCAGTCCAATATCCGTAGGTATGTAAATGGCATTATATGACTCCCTGAACCGGTGACTTCCACCGCAACAGAATAGTATTTAAGCAAGCTGCGCGCAGCTCAGTGCGTCATTTGGAAGTGGACATCGTGTCAAACAAGACCTATACTCAATATGTATACGAACATACAGTTTCTCGTGCTCCTGGTCCTAATGCCGCTGCACATATCGTATGGATTCTACATTCGAAATACCAATGCAGCACCAGCAAAGGCTGATGCTTCAGCTGACAGTCGCGCCGATGAATGGGGAGTTTTTCAAAATCAACTCGGATTATCCCAAGAAAAAGGTGAGACAGAGCTAACACATATCCCAATTCTTAGTCGTTTAATAACACTGTTTTCTGTTTGTTTCGATCTATAGTTGAGCTTCTGAAGTCACAAAAGGATCAGCTGGGAACAAAGCAACTGCTGCACCGATTTATTTTGGAAAACCCAAAATATTTAAGTGCTACAACAACGAACAGCAGGAAGAAGTCAAAGTCAAGCAAATTGGCTTTCAATCGACTTTTTCGAGCGCTGGCAAAGAACATGAAAAGCGCGAAGAAAACGTTCAAAACCTCCTTTCAATTCGAGATGTCGGATAGACCTACGAAGCCACTGAGGCGGACTCGCCGAAAGATTGCCGTGAAGATGGTGACAGACATGTCCACTGAACGTGTGGACCAGCTGTTGAAAATGTTCTACCAGAAGCACAACATAGAAGAGCCCAACTACGACAGCGACTCAGCCGATCAACATCCCGATACTGATACTGATAATGGCGATTACAGTGACATAGCTTCGGATATATCGCCACGCTCTTCGCTGGACAGAGAGAACGACTCTGACTATGAGTACGATCTGTTCGATGATGAAGGCAACGCAGATCTCATTGCGAAGTCCCATCAAAACTCTGAATACGGTTCCTTCCAGGACCTCATTCTGCAGGCAAAGCGAAAGCAATGGGAGCTGGAAAGCGAGGAAAACAAGTTGCATAGTTCCCCCCACAATGACCATTTCATTTGAATCAATCGAAAGTCATTCAATCTTCCTTCAACAGAGTGGGCTGAGGGCTGTGCAATCGCTGTTCACATGCAGGCATTGAACACAAACCTAATTTAATAAGTTATAAGTCTATTTAATATGATTTAATATTTACAACGAAGCGCCTCGCAGCTTACAGCTTTAAGTATTGCTTTAGTCGCCAACATTATTTTTATGATCTATTTTTATTGTATATGGTATATAAGTATAAATATCAAAAATTATGAAAACAAATTAATAAAAAAGTACAAATCATTTAATCATTTGCATTTCATATTGAATACACTCCAAAATCTTATATCTTATTCTTTTGTGATATGGAATATATTCAACATTTGGGACTGACGCCATTTATCGCCTGGCAGTGCGTATGAAAGATAGAACTGTCTTATTAGACTATTATTAATTATGGATGTTAGATTTTTAATATGTTTAATAATAAATAAATATATAGGTAAATATAATATTTAAATAATAAATATTTTTAAAAAAATGTATATTAAAAACACTATATAATAATAATCATAATAATACAAAATACCGTTTACCGATTGGTTTTTGAAACTTCGATTTGCGACCATAAATCAAGCCATTTATGGTCAGTATCACATATTATAGTACCAACTACGTGCGATAATTTGTGCGTCGAAAAAGTTTGTTGTAGTTGTCCAGTCTATGTGTTGTGTCTGGATAAATCTCTGGCAACTCCAGCGGAGTCATCTTTGGAAGCACTAATCGAAATGTTACTCGAACCCGAAATCTTATTTGATCTCCTCATAGTCACTGCCGAATTTCCCATCTGTAAACATCCCTGTATATATTTAAGACATCCGCGCTTTAGTAATAAGTCATAAAGCGCCCTCTAGGAGTCGTTGAATTCAATACTGCGAATTAGTACAATCGACTAGTGCTCCTTAAACTGTAGTGAATGACGAAATGTTTCAATGTTTCCCAAAAAATAATGTAGATGGCGCCACTTTAAACTGAAGAAGACCGCCATCTATTGCACATTATCAAAATTCAAATATTCCTTGTTTAAAATTCAATAAATGTAGATAAACATAGATATTTTCAGTGCTGCCAACACTGATAAACTATGTCTTCACAGATTTTGTAATCGTGGACTTTAAATAAATATTACCATATCCTTAAATTACAGTGATTTTCTACACAAATCACCAGAAGCGGCCAATTACACTTTCGCAAACTGAGCATTTGTTAAATGCCGTTATTAAGAGAATACTACATGCTGATCGCGAAAGTTTCATATTTTCCAACTGGTTGAGAACATATATGAGAAGTATAATAATAGAAAATAAATTAATAATTTTCTCTTAAATATTCCTCTTTTGAAACTGAGCACTGCTCGAAGTTAAATGTTGCCGTTGTATGGAGTTAATGCTGTACTTATTACCTTGCTTCAACAGTCAAAATAATCAAAAATAAAATGTATTCACTCCACTGTTAGCTCGTATAAACATTTTGAGAGGGAAAACGTTGTTATAGCAACAGAGCAAAAATTTATTGCGAACAAAAAACACAAAAGGAAAAAGCAAAAACAACTTCAAAATGCCGAAAATACAATTCACCAAGTACAAGAAATTCTCGTCTGTCATAGACCCGAACAAACACTCGGGCAAACTAAAAGAAATCGCGGAACGGCACGCGGAAGAAGCAGAAATGTACTTTGGTTATGAAGAGGAGGGCGAAGAAGAGTGTACTGAATTCGAAAATGTGGAGAGCGAGTTCAGTTTATCCGAAGGGGACCCAGCTCTGCAAATAGGAAGAATTGATCTCTCGTTTCCCGAGACGAGGGAGGAGTTCCAAGACAGTCCCCAATGCTACCCACCATCGTACTTCACCTTGTCCCCAAAAGAGAGACTCCTCCTGCTCTATGCCGAAAACTTTCGCAAGCAGTTTGTGCTGAACTATCCTCGCCGTCGTGCTTTGGTCCTGGCCTTGCCCAACGAATGCAATGTTCAGGTAACAGCGAGCCAATAATAGCTCATTGACCCATTGAGTGAGCAACTGTTTATTAAAAACTTCAATTCCAGAAATTCGTATGCACCACAATAAGGCCGACTGCCTTTGCTTACCCAGAGCTAATATCAAGTGTTGAAGAAATTTCAAAGTTTGTTGCGGACTTTGTTCAATATGAGCCAATGGACGATGAAACCAATTTGGTAAGCTTCTTCGACTTACTGATCAACTATAACTGCATTCGACATTATGATAGTAAAAGTCTTTCGGGGAAATGTATGTGATTGTATATTTTACTTGTAGTCATTTAATTATTTTTACTATGCTCTGGATTGCATACCTATTGATTCTAAAGCTATGACTTCAAGTGCTTGACAAAGAAAATAAAAGCCAAAGAAAAGAAACGACAAAGAACAGAAAAGAATATAATCCAAATTAACGTTCGCCACTTGTCAGTTTTGGGGAGCAACCTAATTAGATAAATATTAAATTTAATTAAATTATAAAGGCAAAGACTATGAACGGAATATTGCCACTTATATAATGATCGGTTTGAGAGTATTTTGAACCTATCTATAGAGATCAGCAAAATTGCAAATAATTTTGATCGACTCGTGTGTCTCAACTGCAATATTTTTTTAAACATCTTTTGGGCCCTAGCTGTGAATTTCATTTTTTGTCCTAAATCAATTATATGGAAAACTAGGAAAAGCTAGGTTAGTCTTTTTATAACCTGAACCCAGTGAAAATGGGAAATCAGGTCAATATAGTTCTATGAAAAGTGTGGAACAGATAGAGGCGTGTCAAACCTCATCAAATATATATATATATATATATATATATTGACGAGCTAAGTCGATTCATTATATTGCATTATATTGCACGCGCATATCAAGTTTGTTTCAGAAAATCCATAATGATTCCCTTTATCGATTATAAACCTTTGTCAAAAATCAATTATAAAATTATATTTCGTTCACCTATCGAGCTAGAATCTCCAAGTCTTTTGCATTTATGTACATTTATATAGATAATGATTTAATACAATTTAATTTTTATTCAGTGCTCGCACGTCGTTGAGGATTTCTCAAAGTAAAACAAGTAAGAACATTGCAGTTAAGCGCAGCTAACTGCGAGATACTCTGATCCCATACGTGCATTTTATTTATTTAATAAACATTTAATAAACGAAATATGTCGGCAATTAGCAAACGTACATGGCAAACAACAAACGTTTTCCCTATACACACTGCATGCGCGCAAATTAAGCGATTTTCTATGCATACATACAAAGGCTGCATGCTATAGTATTCTAAGAATTGCGATTGAATTGTGAGTTTGTAGCAGTGAGCTTTTAGCTAACGATTTCATGTTATTTTAAAATGACCTGGGTTCTAATCCTACTGGAAACTTTATGTATACTAATCGAAAACTTAAAAGTTTGATTTGTTTAATTCATTAATATTTTTATATTTATGTTAAAATGCTTTCTGCCATCTTAGCAATTAGTACTGAGCTATTATAAGCATGAATTATGCAGGTGGCCACAACAAACTTTTTTGCCGATTCGCCACGCCCCCAGTAGGCGTAGACTCATAATTTTTGGCCAGTTCTTAGAATAAGCCGAGGCTAACATAACTGCACAATTTGGATGCTTACACTACAAATTACAGGGTATTTTTCGATATACCATGCCCCCAAAGACGCTAAATAATTATTTTTAGGTCATCGATATAGGAGGATTTTAGTAACTGAATCATCCGATTTTGAAGTTTCTAGCTCTAAAACTGTATCAGATATAAACCTTTTGCGGTTGGCCATGCCCGCTGTGGGCGTAGATATAGATATATGGTAGATAACATAGCTTCTTGATATTGGGTTGTCAACCCGAGTACACATGCGAAATTTCAAGTCTCTAGTGCCAATAGTGTTCGAAATATAGCATAATATAGCATTGCGCCCCAATGGCCGCAGACATATAACTTTTTGATCGATATTCATAGAATCATAACATTAACTCACATACCAAATTTCAGCGTTCTAAATTTAAAGCTGTAGAATATACGTTTTTCCCGATCTGCCACGCCCCCAATGGGCGATGATATATCCGCCATAGCTTTAGGAACTTGGGTTGTCAACGCGAGTATACATTCATCAACTAGTATGATTACTGGCATACGAGTGCAAGAATTTCCGAAAAACCAAAACCAGTAGACTCTTTTTCCCTCATTCACACATTGAAAACAAGTAGGAAGGCTTTAGTCGAGACGGCTCGTCTACGAGATACCCTGAACCCTGCTAAAAAAAAAGTCATACTCTTCTTTACGCACGTACGAGCGCTCGCTGTGCTAACCGCGCAGTTGCTGCCGTGGCTTGGGGTGGGTCGGGCTATATTTTGGATGCTTATAAATCCATTTATAGATGGACGATCTTCATGAAATTTTCAGAATATATTAAAAGCAGCAAATGTGTCTATTTGCCAAATTGCAAGTCTCTAATCATTGAAATGTGTATTTTTCAAATTGGGGGCGAATGGGACGTGACATCTACACAAATTACATAATCTACTTATCCATATTATCTATCTAATTATATAAATTTGAAATATAAATTACATAATCTATGTCCCCATAATATATATCAAATTATATAAATTTGAAGTCTGTAGTCAAACGGTGTAGAAGTTATGCTCAGAAACTTAATTAAAACGAATTTTCGATTTTTTATCGATAATTTAGAAATGGGATGAGTTATCGAAAAAACAAACTCGTACTGCGTAACTAACATACGAATATTCATGTGTTCGAGTATTCTCTAGCTTTTGTAGTTTCCGAAATCTCGACGCTGATCGAGAATATATATTGTTTGTGGGATCTGCGACGTCTCTCGTTACATACATTTTCATAAAACCATTATACTCTGAATTCACATTTTCAATGGGTATAAAAATCAACACAGTAACACTTTTTAACTGTCCCTAACGAGCTCACTCCTACTCAGGAAGCAACGATCTGTATTTTGGTATTTGTACGACCTTTATATTATATGTGTAGCGGGTGTTGCGCGTGCGTGTGCGTGCTTGTGTGTATTAATATGTGAATTTGAAGTCGCTGCGAATAGTCACAGTGTGTGAGAGTTTACCGTATTACTCGCGCCATAGATAACGGGAAGTTCTCAACGCTAAGCTATCAGATCAAGAAAGAAACGGAACAAAAATAATTCTCCTGCTCAAAACAAAAGCGTATGTATTTATATTTTGCGACCTATGCATGTGTTTGTTAGATTTTGGATATCGGACACAAATTAACCACATCCCAAATCTGTAAAAAATATGCATTTCAAATTTTAGTGACTCCATTTGACTCATAATCTGAAAATTGCTTACAAAAGACTATCGACAAGAAGATTTTCCCATAACATAGCTTACATGCAGTACAAGCGAGACAGCGAAATCAAATAATTATGATTTTTGCAGAGCGATATAGCATAATTTAAAGTAGTATTTGCTGGACCTTTCGATATGCCAATTTCAGATGTATATCAACAGCAATTCTTAGGGCTAATTGACGTGTTACATACTCATTTGATGCGCCCACAACATGAGTCTAAACATCGCAACCAGTTTGCAGTAATCAAGGTGCTTCCACACTTGTTATTTCACAAAAAAAAAAAAAAATAAATAAATAAATAAATAATTGATTGCAATAATTCAAGCATTATCTACCCGCAATTCTGATTCTTTGATGAGCTGAATTATTATTGAGTAACATTATTATATTCAAATGAACCATATAAAACTAATTAAAATGGAGAAATGTAAATAAATAAATACATATAATAGTATTATATCTAACAGAACTAAAAGAAATTTGCATTATATTATAGTATTACTTCGGCTTTGTATTGTGTTTTAAACAACTAAAAAATAATTCTAGAATTTAAAACTCTCTTATTACTTGACTTATATGTTTTCACGTCTCTCTTTATCTCTCTCTCTCTCTCTCTCTCTCTATATATATATATATATATATAAATACACTTTCGTATATATATATATATATATATATATATATATATACGAAAGTGTATTTGTTTATTTATTTATATAGTTATTTATTTATATAGTTTATTAATATTTTACGAATCACACTTAGAAATCAGCAATCAGGAAAAATCGTATCACTTTATCAAACTAGAGAATACATGGCCATGAAGCATTCCAAATTTCATGGAATGTTTGAAGTGTTTGAAACAATATCTTTCTTGTGTGAATGTAGTTCTTAATTATACCGCTGAGGATAAAGTTGTGGTTTGTCGTAAAATATACAAATATAAAGATTGTGAACTTGTTAGTTTACTTTGATTTCTGTATTCAACTCACACTTGTAATAGATACCCAAGTCAGGTGATCATGTTGAACATACACAAAAGATGAACAAAATTAATTAGGGTCGCAGTTTCCATAGTTTCTATAAGGATACCTACCGAATTAAGCAATTGATGTTCTGTTGTTGTTCCAAATGTTCAAGAAAAAGTCCAAGAATTTCATAAAAATTGTCTAATTCGAATGTTTTATTAAACAAGGTTTTCAAATAAAAACGTCTACATATATAAATTTATTTTATATTCTTATTTAGCGGATTTTAAATTGATAAAATTCTTATTAGCAAATATTTGCATGAGTATATGTGTTAATAGTAAAAGTAACTAATATCAAATCCATGTGATTGACTGTCTCCACCTTTAATTATTATTATTTTCATTTATTATTTTAAGATTCTTAAGATTTAACTGAAGAGCGATGGAATGCAAAATTTTTCTAGTATGCATAAAAACATTCAAAAAGTGTTTGAAAAGGTAAATAAACAATTAAACAAGGTTCAATTAAATACTTTTCAATATTTACATATTTTATACCTTATTACAAATATTATATAATATAATGATTTATTAGATTAGAAAAAGAATTGCAATTGTAAACGAAAACAGTATATATTTTTTATCTTATCTAATAAAAATAGTAAAATTCACAAAAATGAGTTTCGCGAAGCAAGATCGATTCTATATGATTTAAATATCGTACGTAAGCATTGATATATAATGGGTCGGAAGAAATTGATTATTCTAGGGCATTCTGTACATTTTCGTCGCTACTGGAGCTCAATTCATCGGACTGCTGGTATTCGCCCGTTATTTGACAGTCATCCGGGTCATCGTCGAGGTCACAGTGTACAAATTCGTAGGGAGGAAAGATCAGCGAGCTAAGAAGGGTTGCCGACGACTGGTAAACAGCCGGAGCAAACTGCTGGCACCTGCTCGATAGGGAGTTGAGCTGTTCGGCGCCCATCGAAGAACTCAGATCTCCAAGTGGTCTCACGTCTCTCAGGCTACAGCTCTGTCCTTCTGCATCGATTTCGATGACATTTTCTAGCTGCTGCCCCGTCGCCGTTGAAGCAATATCCGTGGCTGGCTCCAGAGGTGCCAACTTCGGCTTATCCTATTTGCGACGACGGGACTTGTTTCTAGTTGTGTCCTCATGAGAGTTCTCTTCATTCTCATTCTGGCAGTTGTCAGCGGACCTCGAAGCGCCTTGCGCTTCACTGCTCGACTTGATGGCGGCAATCAGGAATCGTAGTTGCATTAGTTGAACTGCTGTAACGCGCGGATTACTGCAGTTCTCGAGCCACTGCAGGAACTTTTCGCCGTGCCTGATGGCAACGACTTCTTCGATTTCGGCCGCGTAGTCCACGTACTTTGCGCGTTCCTCTTCGTCGGTCTTATTGGAGTTGTTGTTATTGTTACTGGCACTCACATCATTGTTATTGTGGGGGTGCGTATCACTGTTGAAGCTCGTCTCTGAGTCACAGCCCAGCTCGGGGCTTGTGGGCGTGGGGGGATGCTCGGATGGATCTGTGTTTGCAATGTTACCAATTTTGTAGATTATATTGCTAAGGACATTCTTGCAATCATCTCCCACGCTGCACGATATACTGTTCAGCTCGGTGCTACTTGGATTTGTTACCGATTGACTGGTAACAGCAGTGCACGGTTCCGGGCTGTGGTCCCGACTAGTGGCAACAATATTCGGAGACGCCATGGTCGGACTCGTGGAAGAGCTCGCTGACTTCACAGATTTGGCTGACAGATCCTCAGGTTTTCCCGAGACTTCCTGCTCAGAATCAGGCGCTACTTCTAGTTCTGTAGCCGCATCATTCTGTTCAGTTGGGTTCTGTTCGTTAGACGAAAGACTTCGCACCGATGGCGATCCGGTTTCTTTTGTTAATTGCGAATATAGAATGTTGTCAAAAGGCTGTTTTGTGATGTCTTCGATATTCGTGGTCTCCGCCGTAGTCGACGAAGCCTGATTCTGCAGTGAGTTCGCTTGCAGCGCTGCCAGCGTTGCTGAGTTCGGATTGAGGGAGTGCAGACTGGCGCCGAAGGCTTTGCACCAGTTGTACCAGGCCGTGTTCTTGTCATCTAAGGTCCCGGGTGCCGGTGATGAGGGAGCCATTGGGTTCGATGGAACTGGCGGAGTATTGGTATATTGATTCAGCTGCTGCGGCGTTGAGGATCGAATTGGCGGACTTGTTACGCTCAATCCTACAGGAGGGGGATACAGGCTGTTCAGTCCCAGCATTGCTTGCTGCGACTTGAGCCAGTAGAGCAGGGGATCATCGGGAAGACCTGACAACGGCGCAACACAGCCAACGAGTGAGGGCGCATGCTTTGGACTCGGACTCTTCATGTTTCCGTTCTTCATGTCACACTCCCCAGCAGCTGAGTTAGTCCCTGATGGCTTTTGCTTTGCCCAGTTCTTGACGGTCAGCGCTGGGGTGCGTTCTCGGTCACCGTTGTCGCTCTGTGGGCTCTGTAATTGTTGCTGCGGCTGAACATTAGGCTTTGGGTTGCGCAGTGTACTGGCTGTTGTTGCAAAGTTGTTTAATCCCGACATCGCTGCCAGGCCGGGGTTTAGCTGAGCCAGCAGATTAAGATTTGAGGTGAGCTCATTGAAACTGATTGCTAGCGGGGATTGCGATATGCCAGTGAGACCAGACAGGTGTGTGAGACTCGAAAGAGGGCTTATGGCGTTTAGCGATGGATCAGAGGGTCCGGACCGGGATATATCTGCACCAAACACCTTGTTTTTGATCGCTCCGTTAAATCCTACATAATCAACCGGTAGTCCGTTGTAGTTCATTTCTGATAGACTCTTATTTGTACTATAGTCCAGGCCATTAAGGGGCGATCGCTTGAAAGCAAGCTCGTCAAAGTTCATTTTATTGGAAAAATTTAGAGGCAGGGTATTTTCTAGACGTTGGCGCTTCTCGGGTGGCCCCAGCAAGCCGGCAGAGCCATCCAGCTTATCCGCCAGCGAATCGGCGCACATCTTGTCGGCTGCCGATTGGCGGGACATGAAGCGCAGCTTGTCCTCGTTCTTGCACCAGCCACGTAGCGTTGATTCGGGCACACCTATGTCCCGGGCCACCGAAGCTTTGGATTCACCATCGTGGATACGCTGAATCGCATGAATCTTGTCGCGGGGGGTCAAGCTACGCAACGGCCGCTTGCCCTTCGTGCCTATGCGTATGTTCATGTGGGTATAGCTGGAAATATCCAACTTCAAGCCGTTATCAAACAGTTTGGAATCTGCAAGAAAGAGCGAGAAGACGAAGAAAAACATTTAAATTAATTACTGTAGCTGTGACACACTTAAGACGCACACGCAGCCAGAGCACGCATATAATGAATGCAGCACATAGCCAAAAATAATGCGTTTCCATTCGCCAAGAGCAACTACATGCCATATACATATGTAGAGCGAATGCTCAGTGCGCGCGCCATGTACTTCATACTGGGGTTGTTGCGGACGCTCGTCTGAACAAGGCAAGGGCGAGTCGCACATTCGCACGAAGCTCCAATAAAATCGCGTCGCGCTTTAAAGTTTTACGGACAGCTCGCGAGGTAGATGTAAATAAACTGGCCTCATACCCACGAGTATATTATATACATATATACATGCACATGCACACACACACACACACACACACACACGCGCAAACTGTGAGCTGTGAGCAGATACCAATACAGACATCAAATATGCTGCTGCTGTTGTATCTTTACGGCGAAAAGAGCTGTGGCACGCCCCCATGCCACTAAAAAGCCATAACACGACGGTGACGACGACGACGACGACGACGACGATGGCGATGGCGACGGCGACAGCGACAGCGACGACGAGGTCGCAACAATGCCAAAAATGAAAAGGCCTGGGACGTACAAATACGTGTACACACACATACACAGACAAACATACACACACACACACACACACACACAGAGACAATGGAATATGCTAATTGGTGCGTTGAGTTCGCGCCTGCTCCAAATTGCAGCACACAGACATAGTGCCGCGAGAATCTACGAATAAGCAACAAGAATAAACCATTCGCCAGCGCCAGCGTCGTAATCGGGTGTTTCACGAATGGGAGCCGAGCACACGAGGCGCACGATTTATAACTTGTTTACCTGCCTTCGTGCATGCGGAGTACGACAACGACAACGGCCACGACAACATCACGTTTGTCGTGGGCAGCTCTCGCTTGCCAGCCAGCAAAAACATCCCCATCCAGTCCAGTAGCAGTGACCCCATGCTCAGCTCAATCAGTTACAGCCTGTTGCGTGGCCCCCTCCCAATTGAGTGGCAGTCAGAGGCGGCAGCAGCAGGTGCAAGCTGAGAATGGGCACTGCTTGTCCAAGCCAGGTCTGAAGCCTGAGCTCGACATTCGGGCCTTAAGTGGGTTAGACTCGAGATGATGGCTGGTCCGGCCGTTGGTATCTTGGAAGCCAAGCGAATGGCCGTATGCTCCGCCTCCGTCTCGGCTAACAAGTGCGAGGCATGCAAAGGAGCTCGTCCGCTAGCTGTTGCCATTTGAAGGAGCGGGACACGCGATTTTAAAATGAAAAACACGTTTTGCGCATGACTGACACATGATTTCTTTCTTCTGAATGTATACAAAGCCACACAACAACATACGTGAAAAAGCAAAAGTTTGAGGAGCAAGACGCAACTGGACCTGTTCGAATCGACTCTGTATGTGTGTGTTTGTGTGTGTGCGTGTGTGAGTGTGTATGAGTATGAAAGCAATAAGAGTCGAGAAAGAGTGTGTGACTAAAGAGAGCAGTGCTTAAGAGCGGGACAAGCAATCAAAGAGCAAGAACAAGAAGTCTACGTGCAAGAGGCTGTAGTCCTTGTTTCTCGTGGGCGTCTTGGCTAATTACTTACATGTGTGTGTGTGTGCGTGTGTGTGTGTGTATGTGTGTGTATGTTTGAATGAACGAATATTGGCTTAGATTGCATAGTATTTATTAGTTTCTTTCTGTATGTATATATGCATATCTTATATATGCAAGTTAATTAAATGACTTTGCGATCTGTGTAATGAAATACATTCAGTTATCCACTCAAATAATTCATCAATTCTGCGTTAATTCATAATTTAATTTCTATTTAATATATTACGTTATTTCTATTTATGTTTGCATAGACACATGTTTATTAGTAGCATTCGAATGCTGATCCTTAAATACAATTAATAACTTATTATCGACTTGTGGGCGTAGCGATGGGTCTACACTTCGTCATGTCCTTAACCTTCATTTCAACTGCATGCACATATATTACTATGCACACACAGGCACACTCGCAGAATAAGCATGTACGTATGTAGGTGCATAATTGTGCGAATCGTGTACCCAGCCATGGACACTCATATCCAATGGAGTGGTAAATAACTGTGGTTGTGCCAGTGCCAGTGCCAGTGGCTGTTGCTGTTGCTGTGGCTTTGAACGTGGCTGTGGGCCGCCTACTGCCCCCAGATGCCACCAAACACACATATCGAATAAAAGTTTTACAGCTGTATAAAAATTGCAAGGTCTTCTACCATTCAGTGGCCATAGCAAAAGCCAAAGCGAAAGAATTCTTACTTTCTCTTTCGAAAAGTCCACACTCCCAACGTGCCATTAAACTTTTCATGAACCGAACTGGGACAGTGCATGAAAAAAATCTGGTAACAACAGAAAAAGATGAAAGAAATATATGTGTATATAAAAGAATTACAGTAAGTTTGTCTATGGCTTGTCTGTATTAGTGAGAGCCAGAGTTCGTCTGTGGATGTGGATCTGGATGTGTCTGGCAACACACACATACACACACATACGTAAACACTAAACTTTCTTACATACTCCTTGCGCAGACGAATATATAAAAATAATGGCCGGCCGGCAGCCTGCTTATTTATTATATACATATGCTTCTTTGTATGGGGGTCTGTGTGTGTGTGTGTGTGTGTGTGTGTGTGTGTGTGTGTTAAAGCATGTAATTTTCCTATATACAATTATAATTTTTATTGTATTTACTATTTTTATCGTCGCTTTGGCCTCGTATCGAACTCATTCAGACACAGACTCTGACTGTGTGGGATTGCAGGAGGTGGGAGACAGGACACACAGGACATGGCAGCACAGTCTGCTGAATGCAGGTCAACGACAGAAACTACTCAGAGTCTACTAATACATTTGTGGATAAGTATGTGCAAATTGTGGGAACAATACTCAATGATATGAACGATTTTTTCGAGTATGCGCGAATGTGTGTGTATGTCTGTGCTAGTGTGTGTTGTCTATGTCTGTTTGGGTTAACACAAAAACGAATGAAATGGCTTTAAGAGTAATATAAAAAAGTTTGTTGTGTCTGTTACCCACCAAGTGCAGATTTATATATTACGTATTAATGTGTGCGAGAATCACCTGTTGGTGAAATTCGATAACGTCACATCTCTGGCTATACGAACCTCGAGAATAAGAGTAATATAATGACTATTGTATATTTTAGATAATTAACTTAACTTAACTTAATCAAAATATTAATTTCTTAGAAATTTGAATAATTTTTCTATGAGATCTATGAGATCTATGAGATATCCTATAAAAACTAGATCATTAAAAATAAAAACATGTGCTCAAAACTTTTTCTAATTTGGATAGTTGAATGACATTTTAATATAATACTTATATTCAATTAAAGAGAACTAATGTTAGTTAAAAATTTTTTTATTTTATTATTAAGTGGTATAAGTGGATTAAATGATTAAATAAAATCATATATCTTAATTTATTGAAAAATTAGCTTTGAGGCATTATTGAAAAGACAATAACTTCTGGTTAGATCTCTTCAGTTCAAGAATAAAATTGTGCAATTCAAAAGAAATAAATTACATAAACTACAAAATAATTTTTAAGCCACCTACAAAAAGATTACATTTTAAACTACGCTTTTTTAAATTATTTTTTTCTTACATATAATATGTGAACTAAGCAAATTGAAATATATGAAATGAAAGTTATACAATATTTTCATAAATTTTAAATGTAATATATAAATATAAATATTTTCTCATTTAATAATTTTTTGTTCGAAGAATGGAAATAAACAAGTTGAAATATATGAAATACATAAATCTAAATTATATATAATATACAAATATAAATTATCCATAATATATTTATTTTTAATTATATGCATTTCTGCTTGAATTAAAATTTTGAAAATTACAATAATTAAAAGGTTAATGGTAACATTAAATGAATTAAAATGAAATTTTTAAATACATATGTATATATTATATACATATCCTTTTGCTTTCATCTTGAAAATTAAATTAAATTAATTAAATAATATTTTAATATTTATATATTATACGTTTAATTTAAGTCTATATTATAATTTAATATAAACTTAAATTAAACGTATAATATATAAATATCTGCTCAAAAGTAAAAAAAAAAAAAAAAATCAGCCCCGTGTTGACCTAACAATTGAATGTATTCAAATCATTTATCATCATTTATTTTGTTTAATATATAACACTTCTAAGAGAAAGATTCATACTACCACCTTCTCTTTCAAATATCTAGATATCCTTAAAACAAAACGCAAAACTACTTTGTTAAGTCTGTTTCTTTGCGGAAGGTTAATCTTAACTTGGTCAACTCCTAAGCACAAACTTTAATTCGTGTTCAAGTAGTGGTTAGATATGTTTAATATGCAGAGTTCTTAACTTTTGTGTATGATGAGCACTGATATTGAAATACAAAATAAAGAATGGATTTTTATACGAACCTTTTTTGAACAGCTCAGCAGAAAATCTTTATTTAATGTTTAACCGACTGGATTCGGCGCTTTAAAATATGTTTAGTATATTGCGGATTAAAACACGGTCACTAATATTTCACTATTCACTATAATTCAAAAGTACGAATGTGCTTTGTTGAGTGATTTATTGCAGATATTGTCACAGAAAATCCTTGATTTTGGTTTTTAATTTTCTATATTTTAATTATATTTGTAATAAATGGAAGCACAACACAGTTTGTAAATCTAATTAATTTTGCGCACTTGCTGAAATCTATTTCGATATTCTTCAATTAGCTGAGAATTTGTGAACAGAGTCGCGAAAATAAGCCGCGACAGCGCACACCGTGTTTGAGTGACCGGCTATCGAAAGGATGTGACCGCTACGCCGTCCAACAGTGTCCTGCGAACCTGAACAGCAAACGTCCGACGACAAACTACCGCGAGACGGCGAGCGCAGAAATCGTGAGCGAATTTTGATTTTAGCGCGGCGAATTTCCGTACCACGAGTATTTCTCCTGAGCGCGGCGGCTCTTTACGTTTGTGTACGTGTATACGTGTGTGTATGTATGCGTGTGTGTGTGTGTGTGTGTGCGTGCGTGCCTATAGCTGTTGAGTGTGTAAGTGAGTGAGCGAATGAGTCCACATGTGAGTTTGTTTACACTCGTATGGTCAGTTTTGTTGTCGTTCTTCTGTTCCTTTGCTCTAAACTTTGTATGTATGTGTGTGTGTGTGTATGTAGTGTACGTGCGTATGCGAGAATGTGTGTGTGTCTGTTTGCGTCGTTGCCGTTGAGAGTGCTCTCGCTCTCTACCCGTTGTCGCTGTTGGCGTATTCGCGGCCGTTTTCGGTGACAGTCCAATGTACAATGATTAATAACGGCCAAGACGGCAGAGAAGACGTAGCGTGCTCTCGCTGCGGCTTACGTTGGCATCGTCCAGCCGTACAACAGGCACCGGCCGTGCTCAGGGACAGGCTGGACAATAACACACACACACACACATACATATTTATATATTTATATATGTATATATATACATATATTTGCACGCAATTCAGACACATAGACATTGACGACGTCGACGACGACGACGCAATGTTCGTGCGGTTGGTTAGTTGAGCGTTCGGGCGGTCGGCTGTGCGGGGAGCACATCCTTCTTGGCAGCAACAGCAGCAGGCCTACTTTCTTTTGGTCATATATTCAAATCTTGCTCTATGCGGACATGTATATCTGTGTGTGTGTGTGTGCATATATGCAGATACCTATGTAAGAGTAGATGTGTTCATGTATGCATTTAGTTGTGTCTCTGTGTGTGTATTTGAAGTTTTTTGTTTCTGCCGAATGGAAGGATGGATGTATGGATGGATAGATGCATGCATTGCGAAAGCAAAACCTAACTATACAAGCGAAATCGAATTCTGTACACAATTTTGACAAAGTGAGAGGCTGTGTATATGTTTATATTTCTTAGTGTTGTGCGGGGTGCAGTAAATAGGCGCTATACAATATCTTGTTCCTTAGATTTCGTATGCTTGCCATAACGGCATGATATCAACTTCTTGATCACCAAGACCGGTTGCTGAAGAGTGTAAGGTGGAAACCCTGTCGTAGATAGTATTTTTAGTATTTTTTTTATG
This sequence comes from Drosophila borborema, assembly GCA_030914335.1. Classification (NCBI taxonomy): domain Eukaryota; kingdom Metazoa; phylum Arthropoda; class Insecta; order Diptera; family Drosophilidae; genus Drosophila; species Drosophila borborema. The sequence goes on from JAUESP010000309.1 coordinate 1,599,179, forward strand.
TACATATATCAAGAAGTGAGAATTACTTACTGATGGGGGGGTTGTAATCATATTGGCTCTGTTCAATACCCTAAAGTACCCAATTCGTCCTATCGTTGTCCTCATCTTAGCAGGCGTTGATTTATAATTTGTGATCGATCTTTAAGGGAGGTCAACAATAATCAAAATATTCGGGAATTAGATCTACAACATTGAAAGATACGCTTTAACCTGATATGCCACGCCCCAATCGTAGTATATATATCTAACACATACTTTTAATCTGGACTCCATGGAATATATGATCCAAACATTAAAGTAAAGAGTTAAAGGCGTCCAAAGTATAGCCCAATCCACCCCCAAGCTACGGCAGCAACTGCGCGGTTAGCAGAGCGCGCGCTTAAACAAGAATTTAAATAAACAAGAATACGTTCTTTTTTCAGGTTTCAGGGTATCTCGTAGTCGAGCAGTCTCGACTAGACCCGTTTCACTTGTTTTTTCATAATTTAATTTTATGCATGTTCCACTAAGTGATCAATGTGTAATCATATGCAATCTCTGTAAACGCAAACCATTTCATCCTGACCATTTTTATTTTACTACCTTATGAAAACCCCCTCTTAATTATGCAATTTTTGAGATATATCTTTTAAGAAAGGAAGTAATAGTTTTTAGTTTCATATCTTCATGCATCGGTTCAGCTCTATTACACATATATGATTTCCACAAATATTTGAATTTTTTTAAAGCGGAAAAACATAAAGTTGGGATATAAAAAAATAAACTAAGACTTTTATAAATAATATTATCTTATATATTTTCCGAAAAACTAGCTAGAAAGTCTAATTTATTTGAATCCACAAACTTCTAAAACTATGTAGAGCGAGTATATTAAAAAAAAGTAATATTTAATAATATTATTGTTAGCCTTAACGTTAATTAAAATCATTATGAAACGTTTGATCACTTCAAAGAAAGCTCAACGACTGTTACCTTTGAGCAAACTAACCTAGACAAGCAATAATAGGCAACAAATCCATTTCGATTTGCATTTCGAAAAGTAAATTGCCAAAAACATAGCTGAAATTATCTTACGAGCATCATGGACAAGAAGTTCATATTCGCATTGCTAAATAGCTAGACGCAGCTTCCTTGTGGCGAAGTTAGTTCTGTTTATCCGTAGGCAGAAGAAACGCATTCACACACACACACACACACACTCACACAGTCATACAAACGTACGCATTTGGATCCGTTGGCGTAAATTTCGTTGCAGCGTAAATTTAAAGTTGCTTTATCGCAAGGCATATAAATATATATAATATATATACATATGTATATTATATAGGTATTATATACTAGATGCATGTACACTTCTGATTTTCAGCGCCGATACTGTCTTCCAACGGATGGAGTGGAGTCGAGGAATGAACACCAACCAACTGACCAGGCGACCAGCCTACCAAGCAGCAATACCTACCAAACGTACTGACTAAACTGAGAGGCCATTGTCCACTAAGGCGAAATTTTCTATTTTCATTCGCCCGCACTCCGTGTCGTACTTTCTCTTATATTGCCAGCTCCTTGCCAGCTGCTGCTGTAAACGTTCTTCGTCCATGGTCCATACATCGGCCGATATGTCGCTGAGGATGGCCAGCCAAGCTAGCTACCAAAACGCCCTTTTCCCACCTCCATCCGCAAACGCCTTTCTAACATGACCTGATGTGTGTGTCTGTGTGTGCATGTGTGTGTGTGCACAATTACGAATTCGTCGTCGTCGTCGTTGTCGTCCTCAACTAAACTCGATTCGCCTCTACCCACACTTGACGCCTGCCCGCTGTCACTGGCAACCACTTCTGCTCACACCCAAGAGCGCTATATCGGCGAAGGAAATTTTCGCGTGAATTGAAAGATGAAGGCACACGGGCAGGACGATGGTCACACTATTTACTCCGTCCATTCTGAGCGTGTGTATGTGTGTGTGTGTGTGTGTATCTGAATGTGTGAGGCTGTGTGTCCGACTAAACATACAGTTTTACTTTTGACGTGTGCACGCGCGTGTGTGTGTGTGTGTGCGTATGTGTATTATGTGCATGATTTTTAGCACATAACCGCCCCCTGTCGGAGGCTCTACAACTTTTCGCATTGTCTTTATAAGTATAACAGTTTAAAAACAAAAGTTTTCAGTTTACCACCTAAAAAGCAAATGCTTGTGTACTTTGATACTTATATATGTCTTAATTCAAATTTGTATATCTATATGCTTATATATATATTCCCACAGTATATAACAAACGTCCGGATTATTTCCATATTTTCATTGCTGTTTCATCAGCTTCGCGCTAAAACGTAGTTTTTATAATCCGGCTGCTTAAAGGACAACTCATTGCGACCTTCAATAGATCATGTGATTTGAAAATGCACTTGCTACGATCTTGCCCAGGAACAGGATAAGGCACACGCCCATTGCCAAAGTCCGAGTTGCTTCGGCACACACATATAGAGAAGATGATTTCGCAGCAATGCGACAAACTAAGGCAGCAGCATAATCCTTTCCTTGCAACTCGTGTAGCATAGTGTTCACTCTGGGCAGGACTCCCTCTTAGTCGCTAGTCGCTACCTGCTAAGCACCCTCCTCCGGTAACCTACGGCCGTCCTTTTTTGGCCGTGGTCTTGTGTAAGCTAAGGCGATTTGTGCAGGCGAAAGCCGCAGCTCTCGAAAGTTGTTATATTCAGGACGTCCTCGTCGAAATCCTTTTTCTTACGATTCGTTCTATTCCATTCTCTGCTACGGGTGTACATGTTGGTCTGCTCATTGCTCATTGCTGTTGCTATGATTTGCATATCGTAGTTCGTAGCTTGCTTTGTTTTAATGCGTCTGCTTGTGCCTCTGCCTCTGCTTGTGCCTCTGCCTCTGCCTCTGCCTCTGCCTCTGCCTCTGCCTCTGCCTCTTCCTCTAGCTCTACATCTGGCTCTGCCTCAGCCACTGGCACCTCATCTACCACCATTTCCGACGCTAGCCGACGTCCGAGCTCTTTGTCAGCTGCCGTTACCTGAGTCCATGTGTGTGTGTGTATGGGTGTGCGTGTGTGTGTATATATGTGTGTGTGAGTGTGGTTATGTGTTTGTTATGTCGGACTGGACAGGCTGCCGCGTAAGAAGAAGGCAAACGTGCAGGCCGACTCTGGCATTTGTCCTTCCAATCTAAGCTAAATGCTCCCACAGCCGTTGTCGTTGCCATCGTAGCAGCAGTCGAGAAAACACAGAATTTGAAACAATTGAGGCGCCAGCGGAGGGACCATGGTAGACGCAGCATTTTCGACCACCAACTACTGACCACTGACTGACTCGCAGTGCATCTACGTCGCCCTTACGCTTGCTATCGCTGCCGATGCTACCGATGCTGGCCAATGCGTCGGACAGAGAACGACACTGGCCAAGGATGTGGAGCGAGCGAGCCAGCACTACATGCTAGACAGAGACAAAGCTGACTTTGGCAAAAGCTCTTAGCAACGTGCGGCTGAATCCTTCTCGAAATTAAACTATATGCAGCCAGCCAAGGCAAAGCAAGGCAAGGCAAGGAAGGCATGGCAAGACATGCACACAGGGTCCACTGCGCTCTGGCTCGGAACCATTTCGGTCCGAGCCACATGCAAATAACGCAGACACATGCAGTTTTTCTTGTATCCTTTGCTTGCTCCCGCTTCTTATGTATTCGCTCGAGCTTTGTTAAGATATTCTTTGCTACTAAGACGAACGATGGATGATGCAGGCGCGCAGGAGCTAGGTGCTAGAAGCATATATGCAAGTGCAATCAGTTGCTAATTGTAGTACGTTCAAAATAGTACATACATACGTATGTGCATATATGTGGACGTTGGTATGTAAAATATGTGTTAGTGTGTGTGTGTGTGTGTGTGTATGTGTGAGTGCGAGTGTGAGAGTGAACTGCAACCGCATCTGCAGTGTATATACTGAACGTATGTATAGCATCACAGCTCGACTCACACAGACAACTCAGAATGTTGCATAGTTCATAGTTTTATAGCATGCTAAAGATCCAATCATAATCCATTGATATTATAACTACCATATGAGAATCGTATACCAACACCTAATATTATTATTGTTGTCTCGAATAATACTAATAATAATAATTAGTTAAGAAAATGAAAGAAATAGACCCGATGATATCGACCTTATACTTATAATATACTTTTGATTAACGTTTAATAAAACAGTTTGCATTAAAAATAAAAATAAGTAATAAATAATAATAATTGTATTTTATTATTATTATTTATTTTTATTTTTAATATTACACATACAAAATATGGTCATTTATATTTAAATGTACACTCATGCCCCGTCTCTGTATGCATCTAAATGGATTGGTCAGCATATACATGTATATGTATATAATACTGTTTTCTTCAAATTTTGCTTAGAATTTGCAATATTTCATCATAACGGCAGCGGAAAGAAGCGACGCGTTTTTTGATTTTTCCTTTGCCGTGCTCAAGGATGAGAATGTCGATAAGTCAGGGTACAAAAATATGAAGAGTACTACGACAGGCACAAAAATTGCTCTTTGTATTCTCATTCACACACAGACTTTACTCGGCATTATTGTTGTTTCATTATCCACGCTGCAGTAGAGGCAGGGTGAAGACTGCGACACTGTGCGGCTGTAGTCTGCTGGTAAGGACGGTAAGGACGAAGCCTGTTCAAGTGTCATGTCCTTTGCTGCCTACTTGTAAACAATAAAAGTGCAAGAAAATTCTACGTTGGCGATGTAGAACACAAAAACGCGATTTGGCGCGCAATTTCACAGGTGACAGAATGTTTTCCAACGGAACCAATTCTACTAAGCAAGTCACTCATAAGGGACTATCTTACAGTAAATTATCTTTTTCGCTGTAATGTAATACATTGCATTACTGTAATGAAATTAGTAAAGGCCATACAGCTTTATATTGTAGCTTTAAATCAATAACTGGCAAGGCAAATTCACGGATTTCTGCTCACACTGCGTGCGGATTTGCACAGGTAGCATCGCCGGGAAGTTGACCAAACGACGCGTCACGATGCCACAATGCGTCTTTCCTAAACGCGGGGAGAGGGTAAATCTGTCCGTTCCGGTTGAACGTACACAATCGCGAATTTTCATCAAAATAGAAAGCAGCATGTCGCGCGGTCAGCATCGTTACCGTTGTGTCGTCTGCGACAAACGTTGTCGTCTATGGGAAAGGACAGGCAAGACAAGGAGAACCAAGCCACTCGGCTCCCTACATCAATCAGAGCGCAACCCCGCGCCAATTCAGCTAAAATCTGCAGTCGCCACCCTGCGGCAAAGCAATAGCGACGGTGATGGCAGCAGCCGCAGCCAACCCATCGCATCTAGCTCATCCCCCCGCTCGCTTTGCCTTTCCTATAAGCATCGCGACTTTCAGCGTATGTAGAATTGACACTGACTGACGGACCTTAGAGTGTGCGGATGTAAAGGGAACACATACATATGCACACACACATACATGTATATGCATGCATACATACCTCTGTGTAAAGGTATAACAGCCTGTTTCCACCTCATGCTTTGCTTACCTGCATAAACAGAACAATGCATAGCAGCCCACTTGAGATCAGAGCAAGTGGCAGACGGTGGTGCTGGGTAGCCAAGTCAAACCAAGCCACCGAGCCACCAAACCTGCCAGTAACCGAGCCAACGAGCCAACGAGCCAACGAGCCACCGAGCCACCGAGCCACCGAGCGGCCGAACGGCGTAATTTTGCGTCAAGCCCCATCCCATTTCCCAACCCTTCGTCCTGCGCCGCATTGGCACAAAGAAAGACCTCGCGCTGACTGGCAACTGGCAACTGGCAGGAACGACTTCTCTCACTGCCTCACAGACAAAAAACTTAGCCATATATAGACAGACGAGTAAACGATGCTTCTGCGGCTATGAGGCGGTGGCTCTGCTCTGGCTGCGCCTCTGGCACTTGCTGCCGCTCGCCATGCCACATTCAGTTTAAATCGCAGAACGTCGCGCACCCTGCGATATACGATGAGCAACAGCTATAACATTATTCGTAGCCAGCCAGCACAGCAAAATAGTCGCCGACTTCACAGCCACGTTGCTGTCGACAGGCGCAGCGACCGATGTGCTGTGCTGTGCGCATAGCTGACCAATTCCACTACCCCCGGTTCCCCAGCCCTTTCATGGTTGTTCCTCTTTGAGCACACACTCTGGCGAGCATTAGCGACTTGGTCAGGCTTCTCATCAATATCAGTCTGGACCTCAGCGAGCATTCGTTCACTTTGGAGAAAGACTCGCCTCTTCTTAGAGACTTCGCACCTTTTCAAACTTTGAATGAATTATTGGAATGACATTTGATGGACATTAGCTACTCCCAATTGATGCATTACATCATCATCAGATCGACTCACTAATTGAACAGCATATATCCGTTCTATAGGTTAGATTTATGAGTAAGTAAGCTGTATCGAATATTGAGTATTCAATCATTACCAATTATTCTCATCAATATCTGTGCCTATATACTTTTCTTCGTTTTTCGCATAGCCACATTTTTGACTTACTTTAACTAATGTTATCTGAGATGGTTTTTAAAGTAACAACCCCACAGTGCCAACTGCATTGCCTCTGTTCTCATTCTCGACCCCCTTTCTCGTCTAGTACTGGGGTCAAAAATCATATGTGTGATCCCTTTAAATCGCGACGTCTCTGAGCTAGCACGAGTGTTCCCACCCATCGATGCCTACTTTTCATCCCCTAAAGGCTACCCCCATGGTGCTGACGTGGTCATGGACGCGGACACTGTGGGTAATGCGAAACGATGCACGGCTTGTGAGTCGTTTGTGTCGCGCTAAAATGCGCGAGTTCCATCAATAAGCACTAGACGTGAGTCCTTATTTTCACAGAACTTTCACGTGCTGCGCCTTCACCCGCGCCGCGCCGTAAAAGCAGCGAACATTATGTATGCCTGCTATAGTGGTCTAGCATAATGGGATATATGTTAGTGGAGCCGGCTAATTAAGCGACACGTGACAAACGACTGTGATTGCTTACAATTCTTAGAAAATAGGCAAATATGACCGAAGATTTAATACCTTAAATCCTTATATTTTTATTTATTTTCAAAATAATCTACACAAAGAAAAAATTTAAAATCTGTCTACAACTGTTCGCTTGCAGAGAACCCTAATTACCATAATTACCCCGAAAGTGTGGCTATGAAATAGATGTACCATCATCTATCTGTCTAGATAATCTAAGTGTTCAATTTAAAAGAGCAACGCCGAAAATTTATTTGATGTATACTAAGGCTTTAGTTTATTTACAAAATATTTTGTATATGATATTCTATGTGTATGATATATAGGTCGTGTCCATTTGCAAATTTTTAAGTTCCTATATACGCTTCATGTTCCACATACTCGTGCTCTTGATATAATGTTAGCTAAATATTATCTTATGTTATTATTATAAATATAGATGGGTTTATTAGCATTCATGTGTTTAATTACTAAGAGTTATGATATATAAGTACTATAAGTAACTATACTCGGCTTTATATAAGGATTTAGACAGCTTGGCAGAAAAGACCATGGAAACCTTTTTGTTGTATTAAACCTATGCCTTCCAAATATGTCTATGACATTATTAAGAAAGCACACAGACGGCGGACAAAGGCTTGGAGTTTACGTCCGTGGTCGTTGATAACTATGTATCATCATTGACTGCGACTACGGCGGTTCTGCGCCAATGATGCTGGCTGGCCGGGTGGCCGGGTGGCTGGGTGGCTGGGTGGCTGGGTGGCTGGGTGGCTGGGTGGCTGGCTACTGTTTATGGTGTTCGTCCCTTTGTCCTGAGGACAATAACACTTCCGTGCGGAACATTATCATAAAGGGGTTAAGTCGCTGATTTTCATCGTGTGTGCTCATTTAAGAACTTACATGCGGCCCCGTCATATTGCCCACATTGACTTGGGACGCGCAACACTCCCGCAAGTGCTTAAGGAATCGCGCTGAATTTCACCGCTTTGTTTCTGTGCTCTTATGACAAAGATGGCAGCGGCTCATTATGCGCCCCGATAAGCGATGTGCCTCCCACGTGCGTTTTTCGCCTCGGGTTACTACAAGCCATGTACGGGATTATGTGGGTGGATGTCTTAAGTAGCGCTGCAACACCATTTGATGGCGGTCCGTTGCCTGCCTGTGTTATCTTCAACTCCAGCACAGCCAAGTGAGTCTACGGTTTCGCAGTTCGCAGTTCGCAGTTCGCAGTTCACAGCTCGCAGCTCGCAGCGTAAAGTGTTCTTGCCAGTCTTTCATTTGCCACCCTTTTTTTATATTTGCAAAAAATTTTGCATTTCGTTAAATTTTGTTCCCCGAAACTCAGATGGACGTTGGCATTGGTGTAATTCGAGCTATGCCTCCTGGTTAAGTAACAGGGCGCCTGTTTCTCGAAGCTATGTATATGTTAGCGTGCCTTCGCTCCTTTGTTTTTGTCATGTTTTTTCCACGATTGTTTCGTTTGCGCATTGAAGGCTGATCCTAATTTAACACGTTCGAATAACCTTGAAGCGTTTCTTATTTCGCGCCACGCCAAGAGTGCCTGATGTCAGCGGGTAAACAGAACACAACAGAACAGAGCAGAACAGAACAGAGCCGAACCAACAAGCCCGTCGCACGCAGAAGGGGGAGCTCGCCCCGTGAACTGAGCCAACTTTGCTGTTGCGGATTCAATTAGACGCTGTCGACTAACTGGTGGCTGCCAGCGAATGGTTTTGACCTCGAACGCCGCGCTGTCGCTCTTCCTGCTGCTTGGTGATGTCTTTGGGTTGCCACGGAACGCTTCATTGTGATTCTTACGGCTTCACGGGGATTTTGCATTTCACTAATCTGTTCGAAACGGCGGGGCGCGTTCGGAGTCTTTTCGAAAAAGGCTGTTAAACGAGAATAGGGACCAAAGCATTGCCCGAACCAAAAATAACTATTTACATTTTACTCACTATACTCGCTCCCGCAGTGAAAAAGTGAATTCACTTTGTGCAATAATCGTCCCTCAGTTTGAATGAATCCAAATCATTTAACTATCTCTATCTAATTTATCATGATCGATAATATCACTGACTATATATACAACAATCTGTTTCTAATTGGGCTATATTGTTTATATATATTTAGTTTGAAACTACTTTTCTGGGAAATCAGGGTGTAATGGTTTTGTTAAAAGTATGTAACAGGTAGAGGAGCCGTGGCAGATCCCATAAAATATATATATTCTTGATCAGGGCGATGTATGAACGCGTTGATCTCAGAAACTATAACAGCTAGACACTTCAAATTTTTTTTTTTCAGGGCCGTTTATTACACGCGGTATCCGGATCGGGAAAAATGTTTACACTTAATAATAATTCGGGAGTATATGTTTAAAGTCTCTAGCGCTAATAGCGCCGAAAAATATTGCGTTCATACGGACAGACGGACGGACAGACGTACGGCCAGTGAGACGGACATTGCACAAACCCAATATACTCTTTTTCCCTTTGGGAGCAGAGTATATTTTATATTTATATATATATATTTTACTATATTCTGAAAGTTTTTAAAAATGGAGTTACAGGCGTCCAAAGTATAGCCCAACCCTCCCCAAGCCACGCCGGCAACTGCGCGAATAGCAGAGCGCGCGTTCAAACGTTCGAAAAGAAGAAGAGTATTAGTTTTTTTTGCAGGGTTCAGGGTATCTCGTAGCCGAGCCGTCTCGACTAGAGCCTTCTTAGTTGTTTTCCTTTTAACTTCTGTAAGAATTATTTAGTTGCAAAATGAGGTGATTCAAGACTCGTAAGAATTTTAGAAATCTGTGTTAAGCGTGCTCAGATTTTCGCTTAAACAGTAAACTAATATTACAAATGACATTCAGTACAGTGGATATAATAGGACATCAGTGATTATTTCTAATAATTAATAATAGTATACTAAAAGTACCGCATAATTAGTAATGGAAGAGCAACGCGAATGGTTGCAACTGAATGAGCGAAACATGACAAACTAAGTTCTGCTCGCTAAACAGTTTTGGTCATTCTTGAGGTCTATGTGTGTAGTATGTGCATGTATATATGCATATACAATGCATATGTATTTGACTATGCCTATTTTTCTCGCAAATTACAGAATAGTCCCTTTGGCCATTGTTTCAGCAAAACGTGATGTGTAGGACACGGTTTGTGCCACATGCGCATACACCTATAGGATAATTGCAGCTGCGCAGGTAAACAGCCAGCTTAAAGATAAGAAAACATTGGGCGGATTATGTAGGGGTGCGATTTTCGTCTTTGTCGCAGCTTGAGACGGCAACGAACTGACGTCTGTTCCGATTTCAATAAAACTCGCGCCGCAGGACATCCGCAAGCGTATATATGAGTTTTTGCATGGCTATTTGTAAAACGCATCTATGTATATATATAGATATATGTATGTATGTATATACACACCTATTAAAATTTCTAACTTGAAATCAAGATTCAACACTGAGTTTAATATAAAGAAGTGAAGAGTTTGGTGATGGACTCGAGCATAACATTTGGATTAATGAAATCTTTCTTATTTACTTAGATATCCAGATACTTTCTAGATCTATAAAACTGTATTAAGATTTAAATATAATGTAATAAAAGTAGTTAACTTATAGAAGTGTATGCGAGTATTCCAATATTCTGGCCGATAGTTCTGAGATATAGTTAATAATTAAATATAATAGAACTAGATTCATATGACAAGAGGGAAGGCGAAATGAGAAACCTTTGCTATTTTATTTGCCATTCACAGTAGGAAATTTAACAAGTTGTTTTCCTCACTTCCTGCTGCGTCAGCAATTTTGAACTAATCTGAAAAAAGGGTCGTTTACATATAAGTAGTAAGAAGGTGCACCTTTGTCCCATGCTGAGCAACGGTATTGACAATGATTCGTGGAAGTAGTGTCCAGTTTGTCGAGGTATTAGTTTACGGAATCGCGACATCTACGTCGAATCTATTTTTAGTTACCTAAGCTAAGTAGCAAAATGTTACTAATTGGATTCATGCGGGAAAAAGTCTAATATTTCAGATACTCTGAAGATCATATAAAATAAGTAGGAGCTCTAGTCTTCTCGATTAGGAGATCCCTTGAAACCTGCAAAGAACAGATATTCTTCTTCATTGGCTTCTAGTTCAGGCACTGTACAATCTACGCGTACAAAAACGAAGCTAAATTTTCGATAATAAGGAAATGAGAGAGATACTCGTGTTGCGTATGTATTATGTATATTTTCAGCTCTCTAGCTTTTGTAGTGTACGAAATTTCTGAGTTCATGCCGACATATGCACGGACGGACAGACGGACATTATTATATTGACTCAGCTCGTCGCGCGGGTAAAGAATACATGTACAAACATCTTTCAATACTGATAACTTAAATTTGATTGAATAATTATATTAAACTGCATGGTATTGTAATTTAGCCAACTCGCCTCATATCTCCGGATACCTTGCTTCGAAAACGCCGTGGAAATTCGTACGAAATGGCAACACTGTTGGCAAGCATGCTGATTGGCGCTGGCCATCCGGCTATGGTCGTGTCTGGCGTAGCACGTCAAGAAACTGTTCACAACGATCAACGCAACGTGCCGTATCCATATCCAATCGTCACTGAAGAGGCTGTTGAACAGGAACAGGTCCAAGAAGAGCAGCCCGCGAAGTACAAATTGCGACCTTTGCCAGACCTGGAGAGTCATCTGGAGGAAGAAATGGCCGAGATCCACAGACGGAGAGCCGAGGAGCATGGTCGTGTAGAAAATGAGCTTTTGCAAAAGCAAATGGCGGTACAATTTGTTACAATTCTATTGTTATTTTTATTTTTATATTTTAGTACTTTATATACTTTTTTTAGGAACTTGAACTTCTAGCAGTCGATCGATATCACTACCGACGATCTCACGCTTGGGTCGTGGTTATTAATAACGCGCCCTGGAGCATAAAACCCAGAATCACCTATACGGACGTAAATGGAGATGTTGTGGAAGCCCCACCCACTGCCATATTTATAGAGCCCTCAACGGGATTCATGTGTGAATCTGGCTGCAAGCAGTATATTCTGATTGATAGCGTCTGGAATCAATATAATTACTATGTGAACAAGCAAACCTATCAGCGCGTCAGTGAGATTCGCTGGGACTTACGGGAAATCAGTGATTGGGGACACATGCTGCCAGGCGAACCACCAGAAATGAGAACCTACAAAGTGTCGTCAGATGAAAACATCGCGGAGGGTGATACCGACATAAATGAGGAAAAGCATTTAGATGCTATTTGCACCTGGGTGAACCGACTCCACATCGGCTACGCGGACTACGAACGTCGTTTTCCAAAGTCGGAGAAAAAGGTGCAGTATTACGGGGCCATACACGAACGTTTCTCTCCCTACTCCCAACGTGACGGCAAGGTGATGCAACTCACGCTGTTTACTGACAAAATGTGCACCAATCCAAGAGTCCGCTACGAATATTATAAGAACCGGTTCGACCTAATGGAGCAGTTGACATATACCTATGAAACGGATCAGTTCGAGGAGCGCTTTGCTAAAGGCCGCACTGACAGTTTGAAATGTGAGCTCAATACACAAATATATATAATCAATATTCAATATGATATACATTTTAATGTAGAATGATCAAATATACCTTAAATTCTTTTCTAGCTATAGAATATTACTCGGACTCGTCCTTGCCCCGAAAACTAAATTTTATTTCCAGCTCTAGACTAGATACATTAGAAACCATAGATTTGACTCCGGGACTGATAATACTCAATTATACGGGTCAAAGTGACAGGTGTTGCTACAGGGAGTATCAATATAAGCCAAATGGGGTTGTGCTCAAAGTAAGTAAGATCAGACAACCCAAATTAAATATTTCATGTTTTCCTGTTTCTAGAAAGTGGTTGAAAAGTTCCATCGTGCTGAAAAAGACGACATTGTATCAAATGACATTGCGAGCAGAACGTTTTTGTTTCAGCAAAACAAAATTATAATCAAATTCCACTACACGTTTGGAGCCCTTACTGCTACCACAGTCGAGTTCACAAAGCCACCGAAACCAGATTATGGGACGGAATTGGTATACGATGAGAAGCTAACCAAAATATACAGGGTATAACATGTGTTAACTAATAGTGCTTGCCAAATGCTTTCAATATTCTCAATACACTTGCTCAGGCGAACCCACTGGACCCCATACGGACTAACTTGGAGCTGTATAAATTATTACTGGATCAACTTCAGTCTGAGGATCGCATAAAGAAGACTTTCATTGCGGTTCAGGACGATATCAGCAATATTTTTGATCAGCGCAATAGGGAAAAGACGGAACCCAAACTTAAGTTTAGCTTATTTGACCCACTTCGCAATGGAGGTGCTCGAGCACTCCGAATGCAACAGGTTTGTTCTACCTATTGTAGTCCTGAAGTATTTAAATAACTGATAACGTTTACTTCGCAGTTCAAAGAAGAACAGGAGTATAAGCGAGAGCTAGCCAGTAAGCCCGCGGACTTCTTGGCCCCGTATTTGGTGCCATTCAAGGATCAGGAGCAACTGACTCAGGAGCAATCTGTGGCTGCATATAATTCCTGCCTGAATGATCTCAAATCTCTATTTGTCACCCTACTCAACAATTTACAAAGGCAATATGAAGACGTAAGACTAATTGGCTTTGACTATTATTATAGTTTATATAACTATTTTTACACCTACAGTTGACAAGCGAGGCGAAATCTCTTAACCGTTTCTTAAACAAGTTCGAGAATCAATTTGACAATTTCGACTATAATCGTCTGGTTCAACAGGCCAAGGATCTAGAGCTTAGAAAGCGTATGGTCCAGCAGCGTTTGACCCTAACTCATCAGGAGTCGCAGAAGAAGTATGAATGGGTCAAGGCTTCACTGCAAAAAGATCCTCGACTAAATCTGAAAATGGAAGAAGAAAAAGAATCCGACGAATAAAAATTATAATGAAAATGGATTTAAAAATCCGAACAAAAAAATTAAAAAAATTTTAACGCATATTCGGCAGAATCTAAACGATTAAATTGATTAAAATTTAATAACTATATCAATTTCACACAAACTATAACATTTAGTAATCGTAAGTCTTAGGTCTGACCTCAACACAAAATTCATTTATGAATCATTTCCGTTCTCATTGATAGATCTTAAAATGAGAAAAACTAGTATTTGAATAAAATATATTCTATAATGGAGAATAATTAGAATAACAAAGAGGGCTGTAGTCGAGATCCCCTGAACCCTGCAAAACAAAAACTGTTACTCCTGTTCTTTACGTACGCATAAGCGCGTGCTCTGCTCACAGCGTAGTTGATGCCGTGGGTTGGGGGTTGGTTAGGTTACACTTTGGACGCTTATAACTCAACGGGCAGGGCTTTATCGACTTAGTTATTCTTGCTGATCTGGAATGGATATGTTTTATGAGGTCGGCGACGTCTAATCAGGGTATAAAAAAGATTTACCGACTAGGATCCCTGATCATTAAACATTCAGAACATAATAATAGTATTTGTCAAATTACGCATCTCTGGTATATGAAATACAATTTTGAAAGTTTATTGCGAAGGGAGTGTGGCATTCAAAATCAATTAAAATGAAAAGCCTTCGTGTTTGTAAACCTACCAACATATACAATTTGAAATCTCTACAAGTGAAGATTTCGAAAACAAATGATAAACTGTTACACAAATGAATGACTTATCATTTTCAATGGGTTCAGGGTATAAAAATGAGACTCAGAGCAATTGTTGCTTACTTTAGAAAAATATTTTTACCCAAAGCAAGCAGAACAAAATATTGATGATTTGAAGTAACAATTATATCATACATACATACAAATAGACGGACAGACGGCTGGTAAAAAGACAGTCGGGCAGGGCTAGATTGATTCAGTTATGAGAATGATGAATATATTTATGAGCTCTGTCATTCCTCCTTCTGCCATCTGCTTTAATAGAACTATATTACGCAACGATTTTAATGAATTCCAAACACTAAGTAGCGAAGGGATACATACGTCAAGCAGGACTGAAGTACGATCTATATAGGAATACCATAATGAATTCCTAAATGAAAACTTTCGATGGCTTTATACAAATAATATGAAATTTGTTTTGAGAAATTTGAAAATCATCGAAAAGCTACATGTTTTCAGTTGTGATAAAATTACGGAATATATTTATTAGCTCATTGTAGAAATTATAGATAAGAAGCGATTAAAACAATTGGGAACCTTTTTCTCACTGATTTTGGATAACAGTCAAGTTATTGATCAAAAAATTTTACAGAAGTCTTACATGGAAAGCAAACCAACGCCGCGAGAGAGGGTCATTTATATATGTGCGCGAACGGACGCCGAATGGTGCACGGCTGCGACTACTTAAGCATTCCGTTAGTGAGGGTTGAAGAAAGTATGTTTAAGTGGATTCTAAAATGCGAATGCCAATTTCATGGTCTTGCATCACAACAGCAACGCGGGTAACGTCAAGGCAGATCTGGGCTGGGAGTGGGGAAAATTCGTTTCAAAAGTGACCGTCTGAAAATTGGACAAAGTGGATGCCGCGGCCGTGTGTGGGTTCAAGGCATACAATAAGGCATACAAACATAGCCGGAGGCAGTAACAACAACATCATATACATCCACACTCACATTCACACAAACCCACACACACACATCCTCTCATACACACTCAAGCACGTCACATAAGCACATGTGTGAGCGACCACCCGAGCCGGACTCCTGTCCGTTTTGGCGCTATACCCAAACCACCCACCGTCTGCCGCCCTCACACAAGCACACTCACACACACACACACACACAGACACCCACACACACACCGTCATCTACGTCCTACGCACACTTTCAAGCCAACTTACTTACATATATGATGCCAGTGTCCGTACATCCCCCATCGGCGTCCTCTAAATTGCGTTTGTCCCTTGAAAGAATCGTCCTAAGATGAAAGTGCTGTCCCTTGTCCGCCAACCGTCCGTTAGCATCGCTGAAAATTTGCTCGTGGCATGAACACATGTGGCGTAATTTCGTCGCAGATTTTTGTTCGCTAACTGGACAAGGATATTCGTACACTGCAAAGTTTTTCTTACCACTTGATACAAAATGGACGAAACATTTGTTTCCTATATACGATAGATCTACGAGCATTGCATATATGTATATATATGTACATATGGATGTGAATGTATAGCCCAAACAATGAGTTTTTATTTTCATATTATTTATTTATTATTTTATTTTTAATAAATAAAACAAACAATTTCACTTTCATTAAAGAAATAACAATGTTAATAGGATTTAATTAGACCACATCAGATCAGGAATTTAAAATCAGAAAATTTGAAAAATAAAATTTATAATCTCTATAAATCTTTTTTTAATTCTGTGACAAAATATAAAATAAAAATCAAATCACAAAATATATTGCTGAATTCAAAATAATATTGCTACAATTTGAAATCCAAATGAAAACTTTAATTTTACATCGAATACTCCATTTTCCAACAGTGTAATTCGGAATCACTCACTCCACACGTCTCCCAGAGCGGCAGATATTCGTGCTTCCTTTGGCGAGCCGTGGGCCACGGTGAGGCCTTTGTCGTTTTTGCTACCACAGTCCTGCCAGTGTCCAGCTTGCCGTAAGTACAGTTGTGCAAATACACTTCTAGCGGACAGCATCGCGGCCCAAGAATTTGTATTTTATCAGCATCGTGCGCGTCGCGTAGTCAAGGACTTCCAATATTTACGCGAAATACACACACACACACATGCACACATACACATACATACACGGAGCAATGTTCATATGTATGTATGCATGTGTGTGACTGTGTGTGTGTGTGTGTGCGATGTGTGGCTGTGCATGTGTTTGTTGAAGCAAATGGGATATGTGATGCTGGGGGAGGGGTGGGTTTCGCCGGCCTCTTTGGGTATGATGTGCATGTGTGCGTGTTTTTCTGTATGGGGGGTGTGGGAGTGAGAGTGGGGTGGACGGCAAGGCTGAGGGTTATTGTACGATCCTTTCATTTTAGTCCTAAATGTCCTTCTTCCAATATTTCAAACGTGCTCCGTGACGCGTCCGTTTTGTAGGATGAGCGGCTCGAAGGCGGCCCTTTGTGGACACGGACTTTGTCACCAATGCCGCCGCCGTCGTCGTCGTCGTCGTCGTCGTCGTCGTGTCGTCGTAGTTCGCGCTGCTGCTGCTGTTTCTGTTCTTGTTATTGTTTGCTGCTGCTGCTGCTGCTGCTGCTGTCGCAGCTGACGTGTTGTCCTCGCGTCACGACGCGCAGTTTAGCGGTGGACAGGCGAGAGCTCACGAGGGCTTATGGGCGCTGTGCCCTGTCCCTGTGTCGAGGGCATGCGGGGCTGGAACTGGGGACAGCTTTTATCACGGCGCATTTATTTTTCTATTCCACTTATAATATATGCCAGAAACAGGATACACACCCACATGGGCATATATTGGATATTTATTTTGTATTCGAATGCGCGGCATCGAGCACCGAACGTGGCGGTGTTGTTTGGCCGCTGAGCCGCCGAGCCGCTGGACGGTGTTAGTCGAGGGTTATCCAGGGTGTACGTTTTCATCTGTGTGTTTGTGTATGTGTGTGTGTATGTGTATGTGTGTGAGCGAGTGTGTGTTTTTTGTAAGTATTGGGCTTTTACTTCGTTTGGGCAAACGGACGGACACTGAAAAATGGCGAGAACTCGCTTGGGTGATTTGCGCGATGCAGACTTACGTACATACATACAACACACTTACATACATACATACACACATAATCATACTTGGTCCCCAACTTATATACATCTGGTATATATAGTGAGATGATAAAAACATGTCTTGTTCTCCTTCAATTTTTCGTTTTTTCGTTTTCGTTTGGCTCTTGTCCCAAATATACACGTGCATATGTTGATACAGTTGTTGTACTTATTTAATACCTGCCACATGTTCTTTTTAAAACAAATCGTTAGAAAATAGTTATTAAAAATAAATTATTTTAATAGAGTTGATGTAAATCAATAAATTCTATTCTATCATAACACTAGTTGAAAGTAAGCTGTACTTTGATATTGATATTATTTTATTGATAAGCTCATACTAAATAACCAGATCTCGGCGAATTTATATAAGAATCATAAAAAATATATAATTTAACGTGGGCGAGTATTATGACAAGTTAAGTCTCAATATTATAATTAAATATGGCAATAGAATCTGCGATTATCAATAATGGATTGTTCAATAGACAACAGTTTATCTACAATTACACCTTGATGTTAATGCTAATAAAGACATTTTATGTATTGTAATTGAGGGATCATCAGCATACCCATGGTATCTTCTATCTGCTTTATATTCATAAATATTGATTTTAAGTAATTTTTGTCTTCAATTTCAGTGGTCTTCATCAATTTAGATTTGTTTTTTTACGTTACAATGTATAATATGATTGTGCCTTCTGGAAGGAATTATCGAACTGATTGTTGAATTACAATCTTCCCCGTGTTGCTGTCGGCATAGACAGATTGAAAAGATGAATAAAGGTGAGCTTGAAGCGATGCTATTAATTCTTTTATTGGCACACACCTAGTCAATGGGTCAATATTAACGTAACTCTTAGCTTTGACATTATAGCTAACTGAACTGGCCCTGCCTCGATGCTGAGTCGGCTCTCGACGCCTCTTTCGCGTTCGAAATCGCTGTTTATTGCCCTAATTGCCCCCATCTTGGCCACTTGTGATGCTGGTAACTGCTTATCTGTGCACAGTTGATATGTTGATGATGTGTTTACTGCAGCTTAAAGTTCCTTTTACGACTTCTTTTATTTATATTTTAGCACAGTGCCTGCGCCTCGGCCTGGCCCTGGGCCTGTTCCTGGGCCTGTCCTGGCGTCAATAAATTTTTATGAGCAATGATGTGGTTGCTCACGACGCTGGCGTCCAAATAAACTGATTTCAATGTTTTATGGCCAATACTGTGGCCATTCTTTGTATGTAATTCACGTTACAGTCTCACGCAACCAAATTAGTTTTCAATTTGTCTAGCAGTTCACGGCTCCCTTTCTCTGGTGGTTAATTGAAAACCATCAAAATATAGTATCTGTTCTTTGGACACTTACGAAGCACTAAATAGAAGATCGTACCTTATCCAGTGCTTAACTTTGACTTACTGTTTTCGATTTATTCTTTCCATCTTCTATTTACATTCATCCAATAATGAGCAAATGTACTTATTTTTATTATGCCCTGAACCAATTGAAAATGGGATTGCAGGGTCTAATGGTTTGGTGAAAATATATATATGTACATATGCATTTGTGTCTGTCCGTTCGTATGAACTACAAAAGCTAGAAATTTAACATAAATACTCGTGTGTTACGTACGCGTTTCTTTTTATTTATAGACATATTTCTTTCGATAATTCATCCCATTTCGTTATTATCAATAAAAAATCGAAAATTCTTCTAGAGCCTTCTTAGTTGTTATTTACCTTTTTTTTTTTTTTTTTTTTTTTATGAATCGGAATATTCCGAATTTCTAGCCTTACTTCATTCATTCAAATACAAACATGTATATGAATGTTTATGTAATGTAATGAAGACATTGGGAATATGCACAACAAGTCTTCGGTATTCATTCAGGAGTACATGGTAGTCTAGCATTATTTAATAGATAACGTTTATTTGCATGTTATCCCACAGAAAAGTGTCTTAGAGTTTTAATCAGATTCCGTGAAATAAATTGAATTCAACTTTTGATTTCGTTGACCTATGGCCGAAAGATGCTGTTATAATGAGGAAAATATATATGTATGGCAAATGTAAGACATATAAACGTAATGTACTCATTATATTCACATGTAAATATATACAATGTGATGTGTATTGTGTCTGAGTTGTAATTAACCTCTCAATTGCAGTTATATACACACACACATACATGCATACTTGTGTATATGTGTTTATATACTACATTGACATTGACTTTCATCTCATTATATTTGTTAACACATGCATATGTACATGTGCTTATTTATGACTGCACCGGCACATACACACACACTCATACATAAGTAGACTGTGGGGAGCATGTGTCTGCATTAGTGTGTGTGTGTGTGTGCATGTATACTAAGCAAATGCCAGCCGAATCGCCAGAAGCATTGCTTCAAACAACTTGTTTTCCTAATTTAATGATAATGAGCTATTTATGGGTAAATACATTGGTTTATGTCGCTGAGTGTTAGTTGGTCAGTGATGGTGACAGGGAAAGTGTTCTTAATCGCCTCTGTCTGTGTCTGTATTCGTATAGTTAACTGTGTGTGTGTGTGTGTGTGTGTGTGTGTGTGTGTGCATATGAACTATAAGTAGGTTCATTAAACAGGTTAAGAAACAGATTCTTTTATGTTTATTCTGCTTTCTTTTTGTATACTCCTCGACTGATTTAAAGTAACTGAGTTATCGCCCTATTGAGCATTTGAGAATGACTTATATAAATAGCTAATATGATTCGCAATCGATTAAATAAGTTTAATAATCACATCAGTTGCTTATAACTATGTACGCATGTTAAACACGCTTCAGTTTGGGATCATTCACAAAATGAAAGAGTATATTGGTTTTGTGCAATGCCTGCAGTCTTGCTAGGCAAACTTTTTGACCATTTGAGGCTAGAGGATTGCAATATGGATTAGAGATTAGTTTCTATTTATTATAATACAAATACTTTTCCAAAAAATTAATGCAAATATTTTCAATCAAGAACGGTCTGAAAAGGTATAAATTAATCTAAAAACTTTTTTAATAAAACGTTAAAATTGTACAATTTTATAAAATATGGGTCTATTAAAAAGTAAGTTTAAAATGTTAATGTTGTAGTGAAAACTGGTGAAGTGAACACCAATTGCTTTATGACAGGATATTGTTAGAGACACTGAAGGAGAGAAAAAGAGAGACAGAGATAGAGAGAGAGAGAGAGAGAGAGAGAGAGAGAAAGAAGAGAGAAAAACTGGCATCAGAAATGAATCTGGTATATATAAATAGGCCATCATTACTTAACGAACATATATTTATAGGTAAATCAATAGCACCATTAAATACAATCTGTAAATTATCTGTCAAATTCTCTGTCTCTTGTCACACGCCACCAGAAATTGTTTCAAATGGTATGTTTAAATAGTGGTTCCCAAAGCAATACACTGTTTGTATTTCACAAGCGAGTATAACAAATTGGAAACAGAACTTCTTGAACGAACTCTGACCAATTATGAACAACAACTATTCGTGTCGTCTGCAAAAACCTCTCAGCTGAGCTGTTCACAACTCTATAGTTACAAGAATAAAACAAATGAATATTGTTAAATTTAAGTTTGTCTATAAATACATTTACAAATAAAAGCATAATGCTTCAATGGGAAATGAGACATATCACAAAATATATATTACTAAACAGATCAAGTCAAATATGGCTTTTGGATGACATCGTTTACCAATCACTCTTCCTCAACAGAATCCGCAGTTTGTGTTAAAATCTTGTTCATTCAATTTAAGCTTGGATTGGTGTATAATTGGAATCAATAGAATATACTACGAATATACATACGAACTATAAACGTATATTAGGGAGTAATGGATAACACAAAACCAATATACCATTTTATCTTCCTGAACTAGTATAAATATATACGAACATCTTACGAAGACAATGTACAAAAGTAAATTATAACTAACAGTCAGATTCAGATATAATCTAAAACAAGCTAAGCTAAAATTTAGCATTAGAAAAAGCTACAATTAAAATGGACTACTACTATTCGTTTAGATGCCAAGTTGTCAATATTTTTCCATTTTTAACTATATTTGTAGATATTTATTAGACTCTTTCACTTGGAGCCTCTGCTGTGCACTTTCTAATTAGCTCAGATGTTTTCCAAAAATGTCTGCCCTAAAAGGTATACATAGTTCTTACGAACTTTGTGTAATTAAAACAAGTAAAAGCGCTCTAGTCGAGACTGCTCCTGATCAAGAAGTATATACCTTATGGGGTCTATCACACCTCATCATTATACCTTGATTTCCCAATTTCAGTGGGTTCGCGGAATAAAATTGAATACATACAGCTGAGATGGTTATAATAATAGCATAACCACAACGAAGGATTGGAAGTGTATATACATGTATGTATACTATTCGACTGGTGTAAGAAAATAGTAGTCATAATATAAATGCATGTATCCATCATATATGAATGTACATATGTACATATAAAATAGTAGCCAGAATAGTATATATTATGCTCGTTAGAAACATTTTGAATAGAGAATTTGCAGTGCAACCATATGTATACCGTGTGTGTGTGTGTGTGTGTGTGTGCATGCATGGATTTTAATTTGTGTACAGCTGCGTTGATAACCAAAGTCTTATACATGCATCTAGCTCACACTGCGTAGGCGGATGTGTTGTTTCTTATAAGACAGCGAGTATATAACTGTATATGTATACGAATTTTCATATACGCTTGCAAATTTTCATATTGCCACTCGATATATACATATTTACAGACTTGCACAAACACACTTATGATGCATGTCGGTATGTATGTACATACATATGTATGCATGTAGTTGCCGTATATTCTTATGCATTTATGTGTCTATTGGAATCTTGCAATATTGTCTCCAATGTGCAATGTTGCATTTGCCTTGCCGTGTCTTGCCACTCTCACGTAAAATTACTTAAGGGCAGAGGCTGTAACAAAAATAATCATTTCGAAATTTGTAGCTGCAGACAAACACGGAGGAGTTCGGTTGTGCTTTGGAAGGGAGTTTTTAATACCTAAATACGCACTTAGGTTTTCATGTATCTGGACTCTCACCCCGTATTAATGTCGCAGTGTATTTCAATAAACACAAGCACACGCACATGCATGTATATACATATGTATATGTTAGGTATCTGTGCATGCGTGCATAATACATGCGAATACATACATATGTACAAAGAAGCAGTTATGCAAATGCATCTGAAGCGAACACACACACTCTTGATTTCTTAAATTCCTTTATGTATCTATGTAGTTATATGAGTGCAAGTAGTCTTTTTGCAAATTTATATACGAAACGCATGTCTGCCTTGGCGAATGCGTGCGTCTTTTGTCGTTGTGTGCGCTCCAATGTCCAATGACTGCAATTTGAACAAAACTTTCGTTGCCGAGTAGCCATGGAGACGGGGCATACAGGCATATATGGAGCTGCTACCCTGATACGGACGATCAGCAGATCTTATGGCTTAAATCCTGTTGAATGTCATACACTATTTGAAGAACTTTAAGATTTCAACATTAAATGATTTTTGATTAGTAATCTTGTATGTAAACGGTTGTACGTCATCTGATCAAGACAGGAATTCAATGCTTCAATGACAAAGGCAAAGGCGTTCAGATAGGAATTGGAAACATGGAATGCTAATATACAATCCTTATTCATAAAGTATGTTCCAAAGACTACATTTTGCTGACAATAAACAGAAGTTATCAAGGAAAACTTGTGGTCTATTGGTACAACTACGCCACGCTACGATGTGAATTGAGAACATATTGGATTTGTGGAAACATATGTAACAGGCATATGGTCACAATGAAGATCTGTGTCATTCTTCACTGCAGCATTTACAGTTCACGAAAGGCGGGATCGTGGCAAGATCGAGTCGTGCTCCTCAAGTGTATGTATTTATATGGTTTATATATTTTGTATATACATACTTTGGGAAAGATAACTCAAATAACTAAATAATGAATACAATAATTTTTAATATTAAAAAAAATGTAATTTATACAAGTATGAAGACTCTAGTCGAAACTGCTGAATGTTTCAATCGATAACTCTGAAACGGAAAAGTTATCGATTTTCTGAAACAAGCTCGTATACCGAGTGTAATTCACAGCCCTAACAAAAAAAGATCGAAGTCTCTAGCTCTTATATAATAATATTCTAATATATATAATAATACTCTTCTTCTTTACACACGTGTTAGCGCGCGCTCTATTAACCGCGCAGTGGCTGACGTGGCTTGGGGTGGGTTGGGCTATACTTTGAACGCTTTTAACTCCATTTATAGATGGGCGATATTCATGAAACTTGCTGAATATATTAATAGCATCCAATCTGTTTGTTCAATTACAACTCTCTAGTATTTGAAATCCTCTTTTTTAATAGGGGTGCAACGGGCGTGGCATCTAAAATCTGCCTATCCATAATATATGTATATCTAAATATATAAATTCGAAGTCTCTAGCTCAAACAAAGTAATGCTCAATAAACGAATTTTCGATTTTTATCGATGATTTTGAAATGGGATGAGTTATCGAAAAAACAAATTAAGCTCGTACTGCGTAACTACGAGTATTCATATGAAATTTCAGCTCTCCCGCTTTTGTAGTCTCCGAAATCTCGATGTTCATACGGACGGACGGACGGACGGATAGACGGACAAGTCTACATATATCAACTTGATCGTGCTGATCAAGAATATATATACTTTGTGGGGTTTGCGACGTCTAATTCTGCCTATTACATACATTTTCACAAAACCAGCATACACTGAATTCCCATTTTCAATGGGTTTAGGGTATAACAAGTAAGAAGGCTCTAGTCGAGACGGCTCGACTACGAGATACCCTGAACCCTGCAAAAAAAGTGATACTCTTCTTCTTTACGCACTTATAAGCGCGCGCTCTGCTAACTGCGCAGTTGCTGCCGTGGCTTGGGGGTGGGTTGGGCTGAACTTTGGACGCTTATAACTCCATTTCTAGATGGACGATCTTAAAAAAAATTTCAGAGTAGATTAAGGATATATAAATCTTTCTTTGTGCCAAATTGCAAGTCTCTAGTATTTGAAATGCGTTTTTTCCAAATTGTGGGCGAAGGGGGCGTGGCATCCAAAATCTGAAAACTACAAAATCTGCGTATCCTATAATATCTATCTAAATATATAAAGTTAAAGTCTCTGGCTAAAACCTAAAAAAATTGAAACGAATCTTCGATTTTTTATCGATAATTTGGAAATGGGACGAGTTATCGAAAAAACAAAATAAACTCGTATTGCGTAAGTAACATACGAGTGTTCATGTGAAATTTCAGCTCTCTAGCTTTTGTAGTTTCGGAAATCTCGACGTTCATACGGACGGACGGACGGACGGACGGACGGACGGACAGACGGACAGGGCTCAATCAACTTATTTTTTATGCTGATCAAGAATATATATACTTTATAGGGTCTGCGACGTCTCCTTCTGCCTGTTACATACATTTCACAAAACCATTATACCCTGAATTCCCATTTTCAATGGGTTCAGGGTATAAAAAGTATATTGAAAATCTATAGAGTTGAAGGCTGTCATATTACCAGGGGCACTTCCACTAAACCAACAGCCAGGTCGAGCTACATAATAATATCCTGTTTTCACTAATACTATTCAAACAAAGAAGTTAGATTATATAAGATTTTTTCAAACGCACCGGTATAGAAGTACCGAAAGCATGTCTTTCGCTCTCCTTTAATCTAGTCTTGTTTCCGGCTTTCCATAAAGAGGAACAAGACAAGACTTTAATCTAAATCTAGTGATTTTGGTATATCATACTTAAACTACTTGCACTAGCCAATAAAGATCAGTGTTCACCATGGTCGGTCTGAAAAACTGAAATATTATTAAACAAGTAAGAAAGCTCTAGTCTAGACTGCTCGACTTCGAGATACCCTGAACCCTTCAAAAAACTAATACTCTTCTTCTTCTTTACGCACATACATATAAGTTGGTCTATACTTTGGACTCTTAGAAGTCTATTTTAGATGGACGCTCTTCATGAAGCTTTGCGAATAATAATTTTTGCCAAATAGATTTCTCTAGTATTTGAATTATGGCTTTTCCAAATTTTAACAAAAATCGAAATTATATTAAATTAGTATCTATATATATGCAGAAGACTAAGAGACTCTAACTCTAAAAATTAACGAGGGATTCTCGATAAATGACTAAATAACTTTGAAACGGAAAAGCTATCGATTTTCTGAAACGTACTTGTACTACATGCGAAATACACGAATGTAATAAAAAAAAAATCAAAAATTCATTCTAGCTCTTATAGTTTCTCAGATCGATGCGTTTATACATACCGACGGACGAACAGAGCTATCAGGAAGATATATAGGGTTCTTCATGGGGTCTGCCACGTCTCCTTCTGACTGTTACATACTTTTAACAAAATCATTATGCCCCGATTTCTGGGTATACAAATTTTCCGTGAAATTGTAGGCATTTATCAATTTATCTGTATCTGTCTATCATATTCGTCTTTCGTATCAGCATCAACACAATAACAAAAGCTATCGACTTAATATTTGAAATACATTCTAGCTACCATACGCAGGGAAGGTCTTAAATTAATTTTCTATATCTCATACCTCTTAGTAAATATAGATTAAAAGATTTTTTTCAGGGACCGTAACAGTTATAATTTTTATAAAAAAAATTAAGAAATAACAATTATTTTTAGCGTTATTAAAATGAAATTATTTTTAATTATTACTATTGATTTTTATCATAAAAATCAATAATAATAATTAAAAACCAATTTCTTATTAAAAATTGCAAATAAAAGATTATCCTTTTTTTGAATTCGCCGTAAAAAAATAACTATATGCCTTTTTATCCCAGTCTTCCTGGTTATTTTTTTGTGCTTGATTTTTTTAAAAGTCATAACTGTTATTTGCGGTCCCTGATTTTTTTTATGAGAAAAATAATATATTTAATTTTTTACTACTCATTTGGATCCCTCCAAATCAATCAAAGTATCATACGTTTGTAAGTCTGAGTCATAATCTAGATCAGCAAGATTATTTCAAAAAGTTTTTGAATTGCCAAACATCGAAATATGTACAAGGTGTACTTGAGCAGATGACTTAAGTGCATAGACTAGATGATTATTGTTTTTAAGAGGAAGACGAAGGAGAGAAAGAAACCTTGGTAATTAAGAATTTGAGTTTATAGACTTTAAAATGTATTGCCAAATGGATTCTTACCACGCCTCCACTCACATTATTATAGTATACATAAATTTACATGCAATGCCATCTACCCCACATTTACGCAATCCGTGAAACTTAAAGTGGGAATGAGTTAGTAGACAGCCAGGCCTGCTCACTCTTTTATGTTGCTGGTCAACTGCTATGTTGGCGTTGGCGGCAACGTGAAATAGCCAACTATTTTACTTATATACAGCCGTATATTTTTGTTGTTGCCAGCCCTCTGCGTCTTTCGTTGCCTTTGCCCTTCCCCTCATTTGTTTGTATATATGTTTGTGTATTAATTTACCCTCCTACTCTCTCACGCACACGCTTACGACGAACCACTGCGGCCAAGCTGGCCGTTCTAACTTGAAAATTCGAATTTTCGCAGCTTCCATCTCTTCGACTTGCGCTAGTACCTCAGCCGTTGCTATTGCTATTGCTGTTGCTGTTGCTTTTGCTTTTGCTGTTTTTGTTGGTGCTGTTGTTGTTGTTGTTGCTGCTGCTGCTACTGGCCCCAGCCACCGACATATCCTCTGCTCTTGCCAAAGCCTCTGCCTCAACTTCAACTTCAGCTACGATGATGGCAGCAGCAACTACGACCAGCAATAGCGATGCCGACGCAACGAAACGTGACCTAGCCGGTTAGTACGCAGCCCACATAGCCCCTTCTTTATATCCATTACATGTCGCACTGGACCACTGGCAGGTCTTCATTCTCGCCCCCTCTAATTTGGCCCCATCCAGCGCCAGACGCCGATGTAGCAAGCAATCGCAAGCCGTATGCAAACAACATTTTCCAAAGCTACTGGAGGTTCTTGTTGGTCGCCTTCGTCGGGCTTCCTTCGTGCGTTTTCCTATGTCAGTGCCTTCTTTCTGCTGGTCCTTTCGCTTCTTCTTCTTCTTGCGTCCTGTGTGATGTCCGAGCTTACCCATACACACACACACACACACACACGCACACATACACATATGTACACGTAAGTGCACATACACATTGAAGAATTTTGTAGATGTAGATGTGTGTGTGAGTGTGCTGGGATATTTGAGTTTGTGTAAATGTTCGCATTTCTAAATTCGCATATATAGCAGTGGTCAACTATGGAAATTATCGATCGACTTGCTTTTGGTGTCAGGTGGTTGGGCGATGGATGCGGTGGCAGCAAAGGCAGCAGCATGATGGACACGCAGCTGGAGTGGAAATGGAGCGCCAGCTCTTGTATGGCGACGAGCTGCTACTGCTGCTGCTGCTGCTGCTGATTCTGATTCTGATGCTGCCCCAACGGTTTTTGGGGGCGGCATCACCCAAGGCGGACATGGGCGTACTGGCAACGCGATGATGTTGATGAGGATGAGACAGGGTTAGGGATAGATTTTGGAATAGGGTCTGTGACGAAGGCAAGAGCTTGTTCGAGCAGAGCCTGCGACAGCGACAACATACTGTATAGGACGTTTGCAACAAGCGCTTGGCCGTCGGTCGCTGCTGGCTTGCTTAGTTGCCAAGGCAAAGGCAATGGGACTCTGGCATGGCCGTCCTCTGTCGTTGCCAATGTTTGTGTGCAGCTCTCGAGTTTGAGAATAAGTTGGCATCAACGTTAGCGACAACAAAATGCCACTGCCTGCACACATGAATCACCCCTATCCAATTCTCAGCACGACGAATCTAACGACCAAGAGATGATGTGCACGAGATGACGATGACCAAAAGGAATAGAAGCTGCACAGCACTGCTGCGAAGCATTTGGCGAAGCATTCGGCGGAAATATTCAGCCCAACTCGCCTTTTCAGCCATTTCGTACTTAGGCACTCCTCCCACCCAGCTTCCTCATCCGTTCGCATTCACCAGCCATGGCCAGTGGCACA
Organism: Drosophila borborema; assembly: GCA_030914335.1. Taxonomy (NCBI): domain Eukaryota; kingdom Metazoa; phylum Arthropoda; class Insecta; order Diptera; family Drosophilidae; genus Drosophila; species Drosophila borborema. Next base: position 1,628,213 of record JAUESP010000309.1, read on the forward strand.
TCAAAAGGCTAAAGGCCCCGTCCGACCATTCAAATAGGTGTGGGCTGGCAAGCCGTTTTGAGCAACCTGCGTGTAGTCGCAGGGTGTGCTCCAGAGGCCAGAAATTGCTTATGCGACATCTAGCTCTTGCTACTCCTGCTGCCTCCTGCGGTCTCCTGTTCTGGTCCAGTCGTCAGACTCCAGAACCAATGTACGAAACACGAATCTTATGTGCTAGTGTAGGCATATATATACTTTTTGCTGTAATTCACATTTCAATGCTCAAAAAGGAGTTAATTAGTAATCCAACTACGATTTGCTTGGATTCTTGCAGATTTCTGCTATGAACTTAACACTTTATTCGACGTATCCACATCAAACTGAAATACACTTACAATGTCTCAGATCTCATAGTGAACAACGTAGCATAATTTCCTGGAAAAGCTTGTGGGCCGAGTGGGCCGACTACGAACAAAAATTTGGGGGACTACAATATTTTTAATAAGACCTTTCAAGACGTCATATTTATTATTAACATTAAGTTAAAAGAAAGATACCTGAATGCCTCGCTGAGCATTTGCGAAACAAATTTCTCGTTACTTTCGACACATAAAACGTCTCCCATAAGTATCTTCATAAATTGACGTGTCTCGAAATACATTTGTTGCTTTTGTGAAACAATTGAGTGCAGACTGTATTGAATTATTTCTTAGGAAATGCAATAATCAAAAGAGGACACAGTTCTCGATTTTCCCTATTCTTCAATTCATGTAAGAGTATATAAATTCAGAGAGTATACAGATTCAGAGCTGACGTAGATTATCTATAAGTTATTGCCTTCAAATATCTGGAGATAGGAAAACAAAACTCAACTAATAATATAATGAAAAATAAATAATAATAATAATTCATAATTAATAATTAGTAATTATAATAAAATAATAGTCGATGCAAGAATTACTTCGATTTAGATAGTGAAGCTTCTGTACAAATTTGTTTTAAGCTTGAAAGAAAAGAATGAAAATTATTAAATAAATATATAATATTTAAAAAATATATAAATAAGACCATTATACGCTTTAATTGCATTTTCAATTGGAATTGAACATATAATTAATAATAATTATATTAATCGCTGCTTTTCTGCTGCAATTCAAAAATTACATCTAAAATATTTGCATAAAAAGCAATACTTCGTTAAGAAGTACTTCGATATTAATAACCATTATGTAAATTGTCAATTTTATAGTGTTTGAATCTGTAGTAAAAGTTCGTATCATGTCAGTGTCAGCTCCAATTAATGGAATGTATATGAGGCTTTATGTGTATACCATATATGTATGTTAAGTAAGTGTTATATGATTATGATTATATCCAAATGAAATTGATTTTTTGTCGGCATTAACTTTTCTATTAACCAAAAGCAGTGCACACAGAACTGTGTAAATGTCTAGCCATCTTATTGGACTTAACCTAGTCTTCTACACTGTCCAACAAGTGGCCCATAAAAATACAAACGAACATACGGATGGGCGTAATAATTTATGCGCGATGCTCCACTTTCAGATTACGAGTGAGAGTACAGTAGCAGTTTTATTTTTATTTTATTATTTTTCTTTTATGTTCTCCGTTTGCTGGCGCATATACGACGTGTTTACATTTTCTTTGTGCGACTCATCCAAGTGCTAAGCCTGAGACTGGGCCACAGACTGAGACTAAGGCCGGGGCAAGTTCAAGCGGTGACAGCGTCACAGAAAAAGAAAAAAAAAAAAACACACTTTCCACATACTAAGCCGGAGAGCAGAAAAAATCAATGCTTAAAGGCAAAGAATAAAATATTTATTCATCCATTCTAGATTTCATTCATGAACGTTTACTACATACACAGATGTACACAGACACAGATGCACACTCACTCACATGCACAGATACAGACTCACACATGTACACACACACGAGTATCATCCCGCGGCAAACTTTTTTATGGTCTCACACTTTTTCTATCCTTTTCTACCCCAGTTCACCAGAGCTTCTGTTACTTCTTGCTCTTGCATCGGTGCCTGCGTTTGCAATTGCTGATGCCAGGTTTACATACCCTGTGTATGTAAGAAGACGAGAAAGGGAGTAACTTGTTGGCTTCGATTAGCCAAGTCTAATCAGTGTGACTAAGAAGATTTCAGAAATAGAAGAAACTATCACTATTAAAATAATACATGTTTTTGGTGAAGATTAACAAAGATGAAGTTAAATAGGAATGATGTGAGATTATTAATATGTATGTATATGTATTCGAGCAAGCATTGATTCAATGTGGATTACAGGGTATCGCACTGTCGTCGATCTTCACGCCGAGCACTCTTACTTGTTTTATTCTGTACTCTACTCAAAGTTACAACTTAACTGTTATTTTATTACAACATTTAATAAAAATCAACAAGTGCATGAGTCTGCTAGAAAGGAGTGCGCCCGCTCCTGAATCCTGAGTCTGCTGCCAACTGGCGGACTGTGCACTGCGTGCCTCGCCCTTGCGAGCGGTGGCTGAACCGGGATCTGGGCGCTGGAGCAAATGGAGCGTGATTTTGTGGCTCTATCAAGTTTATATTAAGTGTTGGTATTAAAATAAAAATGCTTGTTATTTTTCTTGCCTTTTTATTTAGTTGCCATTACCCATCATTTTTATTGCATCCGACACAAAGCAGGTTAGAGATAAACTTATGTCCAGGGTGCGGAGTCTATACAGGAGCGCTAAGATCAAATCAAGCGTAATCTAATTACCCTTCGGCGACCAGATTGGCCCAGGAAAGACAAAATATCGAGTTACAATTAATACCAGCATGCTTCTTAATTTTTAGCGGAATTTGTTGCTGAATAACACCAGACCCTAACGGTACCGGTTGCTGTACTGCCTGATGAGCACATCTTCTTCTTCTTCTCCTTCGAGACTTGTAGTAAGTATTTAGTTACATGTCGAAGCTTTGAGTGTATGTAATTCTGAATAAGATAGCGCAGCTTGGCCGGCATTGAAACGCTCAATTTTTCAGTGTCATCTTATGATGAATCTGTCTTCGACCGATTGTATAACTAGTTAATAAAAATAGTTTTGTTAACAATATGATTTCTATTCGCTTCCTAAAAATGAAATCCTGAATTCAGTAAATATACGGTATCCTTACTACCATTTGTCATGCCCCATCAAATCCATCAATCCAGCATTTTCTCAAATTTGTCCATCTCATTTGTAGATCAATATGCCAACAAGGTAAATTTTTAATTTTTTTTTTAACCCACACGGTGTAATTACATTAACTTGTTTTTCCTTTGCTTCAATTTCTATTTCAATTTCATTCATATCTGGTCAGCGTGGGTCTAGCACATACGAAGCGAAAAAAATCATCGATGAGTAAGAAAAATATTTTAAAAGCCTTATGCTATGCTAACCATTAGCATTTTAGGGCAACCTATTTCCGACTCAGGCATCAAATTTAAGTTTTGTCACATATTACATATATATATATATATATATATATATATCAGTATTCCGTTATTAGGAACTTCCAATGTTATTTAAAGACAGATTTAATAGATAAACATAATACATACATCATACATCATAGTACATACATCAATTGCATTTAGAACAAGTTTCTCGATAAAGGTAAAATTTATTTATCCTATATGATTAAATTCAGATTTGTATTTCTCTCTATTTTTAATAAGATTTGTAACAGCACATTTTATTTGGGATGTGCTCGACTAATAGCCTATACGATTTACGATAGGATTTTTTTTTTTTTTTTTTTTTTTTTTTGGTATTTCACATGAAAAACTATATAAAAGAATTGGTAATTCTAATATCAATTTATATTTATTAATAACTGATTTCCATAGATTGATTTCGATAGAAATATAATTACCTATACTATCTATATAATTTATAATTTTCGTATTCATTCTCATTTATTCATTCCAAATCAATAAATATTTTGTTTACCAACTGCATCAATTTAACTGCTGCTAGAGCTTTCCTCTTCCATTTATGTATCTATGATTGCTAAAGTTTTACCCAATTCCAACAAGGCAAAAAAAAAAAAAAAAAAAAAAAAAAAAAAACTAAGTAAGTAAGTAATCTGACACTGACCTAGCCCAATGACGTTCATGTTATTAAGTATACAAAAAAATAATAATAAAATAAAAGTTCCGAATGTGCCTCCCCAGCCTTGCACACACACACACACACAGACACAGACACTTTTATATCACACAAAAACTGGTTCTTCTATATACAAACACATACACACACACATTCGCACACACATACATTCATTTGTATCTACGTAGTGCGTAGATAACATTAAATGCGCGCCATCGTTATGATAATGCATAAAAATTTAATAAGTATGTATAAATGTAGGAATGTATGTGTATGCATGTATATGTGTGCCCACATATATGTATACATGTATAAGTACGGCTGGGGGCAGAGGGACACACTCTATTGAATCTCGGAAGTTTCTCAACTCATATTAGTCAGCCAGGCTCGTAAAAGTCTATACAGCAGTGAGGATTATGAATCAAATGATCCGAGAGCGTTTAAAGGGAAGGGAAAACACGGACGGACAACAACTGATAAACACACGGCCCACTAGTTATTATATTCAACAGTTTGCATCTACATAGTACATAACACTCGGATTTGGGAAGCAGAGAGCAGAGAGAAAGTTACTTATAAATTGAAAATAAAAACAAACATAAAAGTTTAATGTGCTCCTCTTCCTTCTGCGCCCCACCCACCCGTAATGTTGGTCGATATGTCATTATTTGTTTACCTATCAAATATCTTAATATGTATATACCATGTATATACATTTGTATAAGTATTTGGATGTGTGTGTGCATACATTCATTCACACATGCATATAAAAGTAAGTATTTATTCTTTCCTTTGAGTCACCTAAAAAAAAAACAAGTAAGAAGGCTCTAGTCGAGACGGCTCGACTACGAGATACCCTGAACCCTGTAAAGAAAATGATACTCTTCTTCTTTACGCACTTATAAGCGCGCGCTCTGCTAATCGCGCAGTTGCTGCCGTGGCTTGGGGGTGGGTTGGGCTGAACTTTGGACGCTTATAGCTCCATTTCTAGATGGACGATCTTCATGAAATTTTCAGAGTAGAATAGGGGTATATATATCTATCTATGTGCCAAATTGCAAGTCTCTAGTATTTGAAATGCGTTTTTTTCAAATTGTGGGCGAAGGGGGCGTGGCATCCAAAATCTGAAAACTACAAAATCTGCGTATCCATAATATCTAACTAAATATATAAAGTTGAAGTTTCTAGCTAAAACGGTGTAGTAGTTATACCCAAAAAACCTAAAAAATTGAAACGAATTTTTGATTTTTTATCGATAATTTGGAAATGGGACGAGTTATCGAAAAAACAAAATAAACTCGTATTGCGTAGGTAACACACGAGTGTTCATGTGAAATTTCAGCTCTCTAGCTTTTGTAGTTTCCGAAATCTCGACGTTCATACGGACGGACGGACGGACGGACGGACGGACGGACAGACGGACAGGGCTCAATCAATTTATTTTTTTATGCTGATCAAGAATATATATACTTTATAGGGTCTGCGACGTCTCCTTCTGCCTGTTACATACATTTTCACAAAACCATTATACCCTGAATTCCCATTTTCAATGGGTTCAGGGTATAAAACGGAATAAAAGAAAAAGAAAAAATAAAGACCGGCCATAGAAGCTCCACGCAGTGACCAGTCTGAGCCCCAACTCCAACCGACCTCGACCTCGACACCAGTCTGGCGTTGAGTAGACCAACGACTAAGGAACACATAGCACACGACATGCAATATATATTTTTATGTAGACAAAGTCTGTTCGAAAAAGTGCAAACAGAAAAAAAAAGAGAAAAAAAAAAATAAAAAGAAAAGCTTACATACATACATATGTATATAGACAGAAAAGAAGTGGAAAAATTGGTTTTATGATTCAAGGACAGGAATCACATTATTCTTACAACAGGATAGAAACCCACAAATACACTAGGTTATGGGGCAGGCTCCCCTGCCTCCGTTTAGTCCTGTCTTTGTGGTCGGTCGGTTGTACACTGCTCGCTTTTGGCTCAATTCGTAGCAATAATTTAAGTCCAACATTTTTATTGCTACACATGCACTCTTAAGTACGCTGGATGTATGTACATACATTCACGGGCTTATATGTGTATATATGTATGTCCATGTCCCTAATATGTATGTGTGTACTATTTACACAAAGTGAAAGTACTCTCGATTTCGTTCAATTGGACTTTGAACTTTTAAAAGAATATAAAAATACTAAATACATAGCAGAAGTGAAAACTTGAAAAGAATGCACTCTCCTTTGCTTTATCTCTCCCTGTTGCTTCTCTTATGTATAAATTCTTTTTACGTGATTAAAGTTTTGCCTCCCCCTTACATATATACCATATTGTCACGTGGTCTGTAAGACACAAACTAGAGCATAATAGAGGCCAGCACAATAAATTAATTGAAGTAATCGGTTAACTGTTGCAGTATCTTTTAACGCATTTACTAACCAAATTCTAAGCTTAGACAATAAAACGACAATTAAGTCAACAGTTAGAGTAACTTTTATATAAATAAATTAAATTCTATTTAATCAGAAATATATGTAAAGAAAATGCTTTCAGCAGGGAGTTATTAATAAGCATTAGTAGAAGCAATAGCAATATGAGTAGCCAAATTATTTTAACGATTTCCTTCACCTGCTGCCAAGATCTTAGCAACAGCCACACAAAAATTATATAATTTACTTTTTATACCCTTGAATAAATTGAAATGAATTGAAAATGGGAATTCATGGTATAATTGTTTTGTGAAAATGTATGTAACAGGCAAAAGGAGATGTCGCAGACCCCATAAAGTATATACATATATGTATTAATATATATATTCTTTATCAGAAAAACAAAAGTCCTGTCCGTCTGTCCGTCAGTCCGTTCAAAGACGTGAATTCTTTTCTATTCGAAGAATCTCCATTGCAATTGATTTCTTTTTGATTTGCTAGCTGCTTCTTTACTTTCGAATTTGACACTTATAAAGTGTCTAGCAATATTGAGAATTTATTTATTTATTTATTTTTTGATTAGGAAGATGCTACTTCGAATAAAGTCATAGGACAAATAATCATTAGTTGATATTTTAAGTTGAAACACTGTCTGAATTAACAAAGATAGATATCCGAGTACAAATGTAACAGCGTTCGCTTTGTATGTCCATGCTATAGAGGATACCTATGGTCGGAGTATAGCATTATGACTATTTTATTTCTATTTTATGAGCTTACCACATGCGATTAACAAGTAGCTTTAATAGATGCTAAAAGTATATTGCCAACATGTTAGTGTCAATTGGGAGTCGAGTGTGTAGCGCGACTTTTATTGACCACTTCTGAGCTGTTTATATTGCAAACATCTAGTCCGTAAAATGATATGATGTGTCGTGAGGATTATAACATATTCTAAGCTACCCTTGCAGAGGGTATCCAAACAAGCTGCGCCACATGCATGTAAGCCAGAGTCTGTCTATACATATATTTTTAAAAATTCAAGTTTCTATCAGTTTCAATAAAATTCAATGAAAAGGGTGAAGATACTCCGATGAGTGTGAAGTATTTCATTCAGATAAGTCGATAAGCATTAACATATGCAAACACGGAAGGCCAAGTAACTCTGTGCTGATGAATAATTGCAATTGGAGTGTAAACACCAAATTTGTACATCTGCAACATTACAAATAACTAAGACGTTCTATTTAAAAAAAAAAAAAAAAAAAAAAAGAAATAGTAGGAGGAAAATATCAATTTTAAAATTTGTTTAGTACTTGCTGCCTTATATGCGTCAGTCTCATTGGCATTATCAATGGGTTTACTTGACCTTTCACGACTCTTTAATATATGTTCTTGATACTTAAAAGACAATAATCTTAATGATTTGACATTGACCTTTGTGAACTTGGGACACATTGAAATTAAACACCTTAACGTCAGTCGCACCAACACAGTCGCAGAATGAGGCATATTGCACATCTACATAGTATGTATTTACATACATGCCCATTAGCATCAACGAGTAAATACATGTACTCAAAATATATATAGGGCATGCACATAAATATATGCAGATTCGAATACATGGATGCGCCTGTGTGTAAGTGGCATAATGAGCCATTTCACTAGACGTTATAATGTGTATATCATTATAATTATAATAATAATTGTGATAATTATTATGCGTGCTCGCACATATGTATGTATGTACATATGTAGATGCACACATACCCAGCCACCTGTGTTTGTTTTATGTTGTGCTATGTATTAATGCGTTCGTGTCGACGGGTTCTGATTCATAAATACATTCAGCCAAACCCAAACATTCACATTTCAACAAATTAGGGCAACGTCAACCAATCGCCTATTTAATTATAATGAGCAGCGTCCGATTGCACATAGCAGAAGTGTGCGTATGTATGTATGTAAGTGCATATGAATGGAAATTAGGTACATTAGGCCAGTACATACATGTGTGTGCGTGTGCAGATGTGACTCCTTACATACACTGTGTATATGTATATTATGTACATTTGGAATATTAAACATACTTAGCATATGATAACATAACCTTGAACTTGAGCGTGTCTCCCTATATGGATATATACTGAGGTGTGCTGTACATAATATATATCTGAGTGCCATGGAGTTAATTCGGCGCAACAAATAAATGCGAAACTGACGATACAAATGAAGGTGTTGTGTTCATTTAGTAGTATAATTACATACAATGTGTCAAGTAATATGATAAAAAATATATATTTGATCTCTTCAGCGTACTATATATAAATCAATAATAGAACATTCTCCCACTTGAGATGAGCAATCGGTGAATCTTTGCAATTATTTATTTATCCTTGGACTTTTTTATATACCGGTTTTATATACTTATTCAAAACTTTAACTTCACCTAATTATTTAAAGTTTCAACTCAGTAGCATAGATATACCGACGAAATAGCGGTATATCTATGCTATGCCAGACGGACAGATGGTTGAAAATATCTTAATTTGTCAATATTCCAAATTTAATTCACCACTGCAGAATAATCCTTTACCACAATGTGGATTTTCAGACTATAACTAATCAGAGTGATTCAGTATGGATTTCCCAACTAGGAGATACACCGAATCATGTCTTATTTCAATAACTCAAAAACTTTTAGAAACATTGTTAAATACCGAGAGGGAGTTTTTTATTTATTTTTTTTTTTTTAATTATTTATTTAAAAAATATTGACATAACGAGAGTCAAAATAGCCTACAAAAAATACAATTATTACAATAGTATCACCAACCCGATGGGGGTGTTTGTTGCTTTTGTTCTACCTAAAGCTATCCCGACACCGATCTTTAACCTCTTTAACCTTTGAAAGTTACAACCGTATTTATACAGACCTAGAAACAAACAAACGCAGAAATAGACTCAGCCATATCGATTCAGTTCATTTTCCTGATCAACATTATTAAGTACGTTAGAGATATATATGTATGCAAAAACGAAACTCCTAACCTATTTTAATGGGCTTTAGGAGTAAAAATATAAATTTTATACACCAAATAATTAATCATCTCTCAAATAAAATTTAGTATCCAAAAATGTAAGTTTTAAAGTAACTCAAATACCAAATCTAAATATTTGGAATGTTACATTAAAAAAAAAAAAGTATATATATATATGTTTATATATATATATATATATCTATATATATATACATATATATATATATATATATATATATATATATATATATATAAATATTTATATATATCAATACATTCAAATCACAGTATCGACAATGAAGTAAAGTCAATAGATTTAGTAGGTTTTTGAATAAGCTTTCAACTATTATTTACTTTCTATTATTTACTGATGTCTCTGAGCAAGCGAAGGGTGACACAAAACACAAAAAATTAAGTATCTAACTTAATAATGAGAGTACAAATATATTAGGAATTAAAATATGTATATATATGTACATATGTACATGAATGCTAGGATCACAAATATATATGTCAAACTCCAAGTTTATTATAATATATATATAATTTATAGTAGAATTCCCGATTAGCCACGCCTCATAATCTGAATAGTTGCTAAGCCAAACCCAATATATATTTTGTTTTTTGATTCTTCAACGAGTACAGACAGTTTGAGTTTTAATTTTCATATATGTATGTACATTATTATATTACAAAGAGTTGCAACGTACAATATACTTCAGCATATGATTTCGATATTTTAAATATAGTATCTTAGTAAATCGCAATGCAAAGCTCTCCAAAAAATGCTCAAATTTTGCGTATACATTAACTGCTTCGACTTAAACGATTACAGATAAACACACAACGGCAAAATTTGCCTATGTACCGAATTTTATCTTGCGCGCGTACATACATACAAAATGTATAAGGGTATATATACACAGATCCAGATACTACACTTATACACATCCTTCGCTTGTATAAAGTAGTCACATAACTATACATATATCTATGTATGTATGTGTGTGTGTAAAATCTGTAGATGGCAAGCCGTTTGTATATACATATATATATGTGTGTATATGAGTGTGTGTGTGTATACGTCTGTTTCGAGAAAACGTCTAATTCTCTAAAATGTGAAATTTTACAATCGCCTAGCGCACATCTTACCCTCCATCTACCAGGCACTCCCACGACGCAGCATCAACTCGAGAGATGTTGCCGTTGCCCGGACAATCCACCATGCTCACACCAAACTCTAGCCATCAAGTCGTCTGTCCCGTCTCAGTCCCAGGCAACAGCAACGGCAACGGCAACGGCGCGTTGCTTGACCAGAGCCCACTCTATGTCCACGTTAGTCCGTGGCAACAACCCACAGCGAGTCCGGCGGTCCCCAATCGCGCCGAACTCCCACTCACGTACTATTTGCGGCGTCGTCCGCTATATGGCACTCACACAATCGCACAGTCACACACACACACACACACATACCCATACAGACGCACACACACACAACCCCACTCTTATCCTTTTCACATGTCGCAAGTAGTATGCAAACAACATTTTGCAGAAACAGTTCGTTCCTTGGTCTTCGTTTTATCTTCATGGCAGACCCTTACCTATTGTGGGACTGACCAGTGTTGTTGCCATCGCCATCACACCAGTACCGTTATATAAGTATATGGATGTAGATGTGGATGCTACTGCTTTCGAAGCTTGATTTAGCTTTAGCCTCAGCTATAGCTACGGCAACGGCTACGGCAGAAGCAACGGCAGAGGCAATGGCAGAGGCAACAGCTTCGTGTGTGTCCCCGGTGCTTCTAAGAGTAAATGCTTAGTGGGTTCATATGTATGTACGGATGAGTGTTCGTCTGTGTGCGTGTGTGTGTGTGCGTGTATGTGTTCATGTGTGTGTTACTTGTTGGAGGGTGATTCCGTACTTTTGCTTGTGTTTGTGCAGATGTCCGCTTCAAAATTCGCATACACAGCAGTGGTCAGCTATGGAAATTATCGATCGACTCGCCTCTAGCGCCAGGTGGTTGGGTGCTATGATGGAAACGTGGTGATGGCGGCAGCGACGACGGCAGAAGCAATCTGCACTGCGCCGCAAGTTGCTGTGCCATGTGTGGATCCTTCGTCGTACAAGTACTCGCAGTGGTAAGGCGCACGAGGCGAAGGGACTCACATTCAAGCTAAATGGCAAGAACGTTGACGGCGGCAGCAGCAGCAGAAGCAGCATCAGCATCAGCAGCAGCAGCAGCAGCAGCAGCATCAGCAGCTAAGAGATGCCCAAAAAGAAATTGCGGACATTTACATTATGTGTCCATGTGTGACTACCTAGTACGTCGGGCATCGCTAGCTATGGCTAAGTGTGCATGAGCCTGACCGTATGTGCTTCTATATACACTGGCACACAGTGAAATATACGTGGGTCGACGTCTGCTAGCGATGTGTCCTCTTGTACTAGTCCAGAAGTCCATTCGTCCCGATGTCCAAACGTCGCTTGCTTGCTTGCTTGCTTGCCTGCCTGCCTGCCTGCCTGCTTGCCTGCTTGCTTGCTCATACGGTCCGGTCTAGGCATTGAACTCAGAGGTCCCCACATCCACATCAAAGTAGAAAGACCAACGGAACAGGACCCCGTTCGTAGATGGACGGTGCGAGCCATAACAACAAGGCAGACGAAGGAAACGAATGACTAACGAAGGAAATTGCTGATATTGTATGGAGCAAAAGTTGTGCATGTCTGTCTCTGGCAACGGCGCGCTTTAGTTTTGACAGGACCTAGAAAATCTCACTACCAGACCACATCACATACACACACCACACACACACACACACACACACACATACACAATTACAAACATTAGTATACACATATGCATATGTATTTGTACATACCGAGCTAGCAAATTTCAAATACACATGCAAATAGGCGCGGACATTGCAAGCCATCGTGGTACAGCTGTGTCCGGCATCTTGCCTTGGCTCGGCTCGATTTGGTGTTCCTTTTTATGTAGCAAGTATTCCTCCACGTCTTCTGCCACATCAAAGCGTATGCAATTATACAGCTTCAACTGACCAAAATGAAGCTACGTATACAGCATAACTATGGAAGCACACTCAACTACACTGAGCAAGATTGAATTTGCACAACTTCTATCCACACGATATCTCTACAAAAGACGTTTTGGGTTAGCTCTTATTCTTTACTCGTTTCACAATATAGACACGTAGCCCCCGGCACCACCTTGCTCCACCTTTACTGTAGTTGGTAATACTCTACGCTAAATTATCCTATTCCCATAATGCTTCTATTAAAACAAGTTCATGAAATATATATTCATTCTTGATCCCATTCAAATGATTAACAGGAAAAAAAAAATACTTTTGAATTTGTATGTAACATTTCTTCGATTCCAAAAAATTTATGATTATCTTCGAAAGACGACCGCTAGGGAAGTATCAAATTCGCAGCAACAGGTTTAGCTAGCAGTTTTTTAATATATACATATGTACATACATATTTATTGGGAAATTCTTTCTATATGACCGAACAACCTCATTGTTCGTATAAATACGCAAGCTGACAATATCTAATATAATGACATAATTTCCCATTTATATTAAGCATATATGCAAAATTAGCAAACATACAAAGTTCCTGTTTGCACTTATAACAATATAATACTAATTTTTGACTTACTAAGATTTCAGATTACAAAAAATGAAATAAATTTTTATTATCTTAAATACCTTTCATTCAGATAAACTTAAAATGAATATGATTTTATATAATCACAAAAATTGTAATCGTATACTGTAATAGTTTTGTGTTAATTTCCAATTTAGCAGGTTCAATTTAAATTTAAAGCCATTTTGATGAGAGTAGAAATATGTATATATGTATACTTGCACTTCATTATTTTTGTTTCTCGATTAAATATTCCAAATTTAATTTAAATAAAAACAATTTCGTCTGCACCCTAATGCGTTTTTTGACTTTCCAATTTTCCAGATTAATTATAATAAGCCTTAGGTTAATAAATATTCCAATAAGTAACGCATCATTCACTCAACGTCTTCAATTGACTGTATGGTACAATGTTCCTCAATTAAACTGTTAAGCTTTGGAAAATAGAAACATGCCGAGAGCGAGGAGTGGAATGGAATGGAGGCTGACTGCATTCAAAAATTGCAGGCGGAAAAAAGCGAGGTTTTTTCGCCAGTGCCGTGTCAAAAACCAACAAACATTCGAAACACACATCACAAGCACTTTGCACGTCTATACAAGCCTAATCGGCGACAGTATCACATGACGGCCAAAAGGCCACATCTACATCCACCACATGGCGCTCAAGCTGCACGCGAAGACGGCAGAGAGAGGCGAACGCCGAGGCCAAGGCAGAGCCAGACAGGATGCTGTTACTGCAGCAGAAAAAACACAGTCAAGTGCATCAAGCTGCATGCCACTGGGCAAACAAGCGGTTTCCAACTGACTGCCTAATCCCCTTAAATAGCGCGGCCAGCCAGCCTCAGCTTCAGCTCCAGCTCCAGCTCTACGTCCGATTTTTTTTCCTCTGTGCCTCGCAGCGCTTAGTGAGCTGTGTGACGACCGCAGTTTTTGTTTTTACCGCAATTTTGGCGCATTGGCGAAAGGCAGTTGGCACACGAAAAAAGTCACTTGATTGACCTTCGCATACGGCTGCAGTTTTTTCTCCGTTGGCGTCAACAATATCACGGCAGTTGCCAACTAAATTTCCATATGGTGCAATTTTGATGCGTGCTAACGCAGAAATGACGTTATTCATGGCCAGCTATCCGAATTTTTTCGCCAACATAGTGTGTGCACTGTGCACTCCTTTTGCATCGCGTTTCGCTCGAAAACTGAATTTTTGGTTTTTCTTTTCCTTTCTTTTTTCTTTTTTTTTTTTTTTTTTTTTTTTTTGTCTCGCTGCCATTTAAGTGCAACACCTTTTGCAATGGCCGTGGAAGTGGCAGAAGCTCGTATTCAATTTGACCATGTCGGGAAAAAATGGTGGGCATTCAACAGCTGCCAGTAGCACTGTAACAGATACAGGATGGCGCCAACAGCAGCCAATGAATAGAAATAAAAGAAAAGAAAAACTAAAACAAATCAAACACATCTAAAATCAAGTTAGATGTGGTAGTTAGTGTTGATGTAACTATGGTAGTGGGCTAATTTGAAAAGGTTATGGAACTTACGAGGAGTTAATTGGCATTTGTTAATTGCCACAAAATTTGCTTAAAATTTATTAAATCAATTCTTTTGCGTACGATATTGTCAACTCTTGATGCAAAACGTGAATGTGAATGGCGATGTAAAATATCCAAATATATGTTAAGTTTCAAAGCTCAACAAAAGATTGCCAATATTACTTATGCCCGATTAGGATATAGTCTTAGCTATTCCAATAATTTTCTTCAGACATACAAAAGAAAGGCATTAGACAGTCGTTTGGTCAAACATATGAAAAGTTATTGAAAACAAATTATAAAAGCATACTGCGTATAGAATATATACATTTAAAGTTTAATGTCCTTTGATTCTGTTTTCTTTTTGTGCTTTCTCCATCAAGCAATCAAACAAACGGACATAGTCTTACTTAATTCGTCTTTTTTATGTATTCTTTATCATTAGTATTTATTATTTATTTTTTTTCTTCTCTCTTATTTATATGATTCGTGATTACTATACTTTACCGTGCTTGGTGTAGATAAATGATGATTTTTGAGTTCTGTTTCTAAAATAGTAAGTAAACCTAAAAACTTTTCAATTTAGAAAACAAAAAACTAAAGAATTCCTTTTATTTACTTTTTAAATCCTATATTCAAATCAAGGCTAGAGAGGCGAGAGAGAGAATGAATTTAATTTAAGGATAACTCAATCCTCTTTGATGATCCACTGGCATCGCCGATAACTTTTCTTATATGAGCAAATAAATAATAGTCAGTTGATAGTTTAGATCTGCTAATAACAATGATAATGACTAGAAAATACGGCAAATTACATTTGATATGTACTTATGCATGTACAGCACTAGATATTATGTACTTCTACAAACATTTGAGTGTCTCAATGCAATTTGCGTTCAATAGTGGGAAACTTATCGCAAACATATTTTAGCCCTTTCGTTTCAGTAGAAAACTTTCCAAGGTCAAGTAAACTTTGCAGTCGCTTCTTAAGTTTTAGAAGTTAGCTGCGAATGCAGACATGGTAAAAAAAAAACTAGCAGCATAAAGAGAGAGAAACGGCACAATTCAAAGCAAAGCTAGTATGAGTGCTTTAGTAGGGAGTGTCCGACTAGCAGTTAACTTGAATTCAAGGCTAAGTTCCGAGTTTTATCTACACTTCGTTTATACATAGATATCTCTCACTCACCTCACTATGGAAATCTAGTCGCTGAAAGACTCCTATGCTATATACACTTTTTAATCAATCAAAAAATTTAATTATTTTTTGGGATTCTCCAACGAAAATATTTCTAAAGTTTTAAAAGCTAGGGATTAAAATGATATATTGATCGATTATTATAGATAATAAAAAAAAGAGAGTTACTTGAGTGACTTTACTTTAGAATAACAAGTAAGAAGGCTCTAGTCGAGACGGCTCGGCTACGAAATACCCTGACCATGCAAAAAAAAGTGATACTCTTCTTCTATACGAACGTATGAGCGCGACACTGCCAACTGAGCAGTTGCTGCCGTGGTTTGGGGTGGGTTGGGACGATCTTCATGAATATGTATATGAATATTTTAGAATATATTAATAGCATCTAAATGTTCCTCTTTGCAAAATGTCTCCAGTATTTGAAATGCGTTTTTTAAATTGGGGGCGAAGGGGGCGTGTCATCCAAAATCTAAAAATTACAAAATCTGGGTATCCATAATATCTATCTAAATATATAAATTCGAGTCTCTAGCTCAAACGGTTAGGAGTTTTGCTCAAAAAACGTTTTAAAAAACTAATTTCCGATTTCTTATCGATAATTTGGAAATGGGATGAGTTTTCGAACAAAATAAACTCGTACTGCGTAACTAACATTCGAGGCTTAATCAACTTATTTTTTTGTGCTCATCATGAATATATATACTTTATGGGATCTGCGACATCTCCTTTTGCCTGTTACATACATTTTGACAAAACCATTATACCCTAAATCCCCATTTTCAATGGCTTCATAGTATAAAAGGAAGAAAATTTTCAATCTAGGTGACATGACAAATCGAACATTTCAGAAGATGTTTAGCATAAATGCATCTATATTATGAGCGCTTTTGGAGCTAAGGTCTTGAATGTATACATATGACACTTATATTGCTACGCGCCATTGTGAACTATGGAAAACCCTTGTGATATATATTCTGCACTACTATGTTACAGTAATGAAGTATGGATGAAAGTAAAGAGATGCCTTGAGGAAGATATAAAGTGAAGTGAGTCAGACTATAGCCTCGTGGAAGGCAAAATCGTTGATCAAAAGAAATGGGAGGTGGACACTCAAAATTAGCTAAAAAAATTAGCTCTAGCTAAATCGAAAGCAAGATGAAATGCAACTGAAACGATTCGTGATCATGGTTACATGTGAACGTGAATTTAAAGTCGCTAGCAATGCCCTTTTGAGATCTCCACCTCCAAATATATTGCGGTGTGCGAGCATCTATCGTATTACTCGTGCAATAAGTCTCATTAAAAATGTACAACGCGAATAGCTCAACGCAAGACTCTCAGACAAAGACAGAAACGGAACAAAAACATTTCTCCTGCTCAGAGTAAGAGCGTGTGTGTATGCTCTCTTGCTGTATGGCAAAATGTCAAACTTTGGGACTTAGGCTCCATGGCATAGATAAATAATAATTTATATAAGATGCTTAGAAAATTTATTTAAAATTCTACTCGTAACCAACATGGAAAATATTATGAAATAGCCTGAAACTGTGGAATTATACGAGACGAAGTATTAAGCTTCGATATCGGGAAATTTTGTGTTTATCTACAAAATTGAATTCTTAAGTTTCTGTTAACTTCCATTATAGATTTAAATTTTACCAAGACCGAAAATAGATCATGGAAACTTATACGCCCATTAATCCTCCATAGCTTATGAACTTAAAAATTATAGTTTGTCTTTAGTTAGTTAGTTACTGTAAAGTTCATCTCCAGATTTACTAAATAAATTTTATGATGCGTGCTTCGTAAAAATTCTGTTATATTTTGAGTACTTTCCCAGCTAAAGACTTAAAACTTTGGGCATATACTGACTTTCAGAACTTAAGATAAACAAGTAAGATGCCCCAGCCAAGTCCACTTCTCTCCTAGGGTATTCTATGGACCCTGCAAAGTGCAGATCATAATCATTCTACACTTCTTTTGTGCATATAGCATATAAACAAACATTGCACCACCCACGCAGGAAATATGCGACTGTGCTTAAGCTAAATATAATCTATATTATGGGATCTTATTCATTGAATATAGTCTCTGGTAAATGGGTTTTGTAAATTATATATGTGATATTCCCAAAATACAAGTCTCTCGTATTTGAAATCGGGTATTACAAAATCAGAAAATTACAGAGTCTCCACATTCATTATTGATAATAATAATTGAGATGGGCGATCTCTAAAATGATAATCTCGTACTGCATGTGGTATACATGTGAAAATTCTACTCTCTAGCTTTTGTAATTTACGAGTTCGCCGCACGGGCAAACAGAAGTTTGGACGGATGGTCCGAAAGACGGACAGGCAGGCGGACCTAATCTCGTCACTCTGGTCAAGAATATATATACTTTATGGCATTTGCCACTCTTTCTTCTGCCTGTTACATATATTTTAAGATAACCATCATACTCAGATTTCCTATTTTCAACAGTTAACATATTTTCGCGCATCCTCAATGGATTAGAATGATTTCCTTGGAAATGCAAGAAACTGAGTTTTTGGCTAGTGACTGGTGAAGTGAGAATTTCTATATATTAATTATCTCGTTTACATAAGGCACAACAGCATCAATGGCTGATTAAATGTGTTGTCGATCAAGACTGAAAAATCATAAATCTATACATATATGTATATACGTACATATATGAATACACCATCTTGTTCTTTAAGATTAACGAACATCGCAGGAATATTCAAGTAAACTAAATCTCATATAGCTTCCCAACCGAATGTGTTGCGTGGATGATGAGATGGTGTTGTCCAGCGGGACTCACCTCAGCATCAATCGCCGCCACGTGTGAGCTGTAAAATTTATGTCAAATTTTACTACTGTACTGTGGCGTTTTGATTACACTACTAACCCTATTTCAAAAAAGTTAGATATAACTAAACATAATATTGTAACAAGGGTAAGAGCTCGCATCCACCAACGCAACGCCACTCATTGTGCTGCTCACAATAACCTTCGCTCAGGACATTCGTGGGCTTAACGAACCTTTGCCAATCTGTTGACCACTACCACAGTTAAAGTTTTATAAGCTGACCAAATTTATATGTATGTACACGTACATGAACCTTTATAAATACTTTCATCTAAACATACACACAGCTAAATATGCATACACACACTCACACATTATGTACTTTTATATAAAACAACACCTACGGCACATTTATGCTCGTGTATATTTAAGCCATAATGCTACATACAGAGGGACCAGTAGATGTACATATATATTTATCTATGTAAATATACATACATATATATACATCATGAAAGTGTGGGTAGTGTTAGTATATGCCATATACATATATATATATATATATATATATATGTATATATTTGTATATGTATACGCATAATATATTTGTAATAACATTTTCCAAACCTAGTCGTAAGCATTTTTCAGCCGTTTCATCCCTTTTCTGGACACTTTTGGGTCACTTCAGGGCAGGGGTATGGTGTGCGTGTGCACAACACCTCGCGCGCTTAGGTCCAGCATCTGCAAACCGCATCTATCAAATTTTAGCTGTTGGCAAATGGCGTAGTCCGCTCTGAGCCGGTCCTGTCCGGTCCACTCTGGTCCACTCCGGTCCGGTCCAGTCCGGTCTGGCCCAACCCGTTAAGGTCCGGTTTGGGGCGGCCTGACAGGCCTAACGACACGCTTGATGGTCCAGCGACACAGTACCGCGCAAACACAAATCGCACCGCACTCTGAGCAATTATTAAACGAGTCGGTGGCACGTTAAATTTTGTCTACTATAGACCCGGCCCAGAACCATCTATGTTGCTAACTGTGTATGTGTGAGTGTGTAAGTGTTTGGTATGTATGAGTGTGTGGGGTAGTAGTGCTGAAATAGACATCGCAAGTTTGTATAACAACAAGTAAAGGGTTTGCTGTTAATACGACTTCCGCACAAGGAAAATGTGGACCTATTTCGGCCATTTGTTAGTATCACAAATATATATGTATATTATATGCATTATCTATATACCTATATATATATACATATATAGTATGTATGTACATAGTTGTTATTAATGACAGCGACTTCCCAATGTCAGCACAGGTCGTTAAAAGAGTTATAAAACATGAATACTTCAGTTGAGAGTATTCGCAGCCATCATCGTGGTTACAGAGTATTCAGAGGATGCTACGCTCATTCTTGTTTCCACACAAATATAAACAAAAGGTAACATGAAAGACAGCGGCTGTCCTTCTGTTTCAATGACAGCGACATTTGGCCAACTTCCTTAGGTATTTCTTAATAATCAAGCAACTGGACCCTATCCAGGACTGTTCTTTAATCACTCTCTATCAGTTATTTTATATATTCCACATTGGCCCTGCACGCTACCGGACTGTTCACTTCGTACAACTTTTGGAAAAGAAATTCATGTAATTATTTAGAGATCCGCTAATATATACAAAAAATCAATATTTATCATTTACTTGTGTGATGGGTAAAGGAAGTGAATATTACAGATGCATACATGCATAATTTGACAATATCGATCCAAACAAACACTCATTGAATCTAACTATATCAGTCCCAACACTGATGTAGGACACGGTTAACGTAGAATACTGTGTGTATTCTTCTAGAAGATTTACTAATTGATTGTCCCTACATATAATTTATGTGGGTATTATAAAGATTAAAAGTTTTTCTGTTTCCCTTTGCTGAAATAGAGACCCTCTTTAGCCTTAGAAAGTAAGCCTTAATATAATATGTATTTGTCAGATTGGCAATAGCCAAGATGACGTTGAGTCATTTATTAGGATTAAACGGATGAGAACGCAAATGAGTTCTTAAAATTGTATGTTTTATTATTGGGATGTTTTCCTTCTTTCTATTCAAATTGACAGTGCTAAATGAATAAAACAATCAAACAAACTCACACACGCACAACCGGTATTTGGCCTTAATTTTGTGTTGCTCATATAAATATTTATTTCGCTATCTGCTAACCGGACAGACAACAACGATGATTGGGACAAAATAGGTATTTTCTCACGAATCGTTTTGTCTTGGGACACCCTATAACGGATTTTCTGTCCGGCCACAAGAAATGCATTAACTCTTTGCTGGCCGTTGATGAAATCTACATCAACTTCTAAGCTCGAATATGATTGACCTCGCTTGCATTATTTGTGATCTCGAGGTAACTCTTAATTCAACAGGAAAATGGGAAAATCACCCTACAAATAGGGGTTACACACACATCACGTCATCAACACAAAAGCCTGAGAATTAATGTTATCGTAGTTCAGGATTACTGTGTTGATTTTTCCGTGCTTAACTCATTATAATTTGATATTCATATGTTGTGCCAAATCGGGAAGTATATACATATTCATATGCGATACCAAACAAAATATCCTTATTCATATAGTACACATCGATATCTATTAGCCTAGAATTCTTTAATCAATCATATTTTCTTCGACTTTCTGTATAAATAATAATATTATATTAAATTAGAACCTGTTCACCTATTTTTAGTGGTCGAATGGTATAGTCAATATAAAATGAATCGTAACGTCAACGATATCAAAATACATTGCCATTTTCTATATGATATACGTTTGTAATGAAATTCAATTCAAAATAAGAAAGTTTAGAGTCGAGCAATCACATAAAAATAGCACTGCAATTAAATGCTTAGAACATTCACTAAAACAATTTTAAATGTTAAACTCTGTACATAAGCCAATTAGAAGGAAATACTTCAAGGCGAGCAAGTGCGACGACGCGTCCACGCGTCGACTCTAGTCTGGATTGGTCATTTAGGAGATCTCCAGAATCCAGAAAAGAAAGATATTTCGCTTCTTGTATACATATGTATGCACAAAAAAAAAAAAAAAAAAAAAAAAAAAAAAAAAAAAAAAAAAAACTAGTATCTTCATCAAACTTTAAGATCGAAATAATAATATTTTAGTAATTACAATACTTTTTTTTTAAGCGACGTATCACAAAAATAAAAAGTCGAACTAGTACTTTGAGTAGTATAGTGATATGAATGGAAACATCCTTCATGATATTATACAAAAATGGTAATTGGATAAGATTGGTTACTTGCACAATTATTGGCACACAATAATTGTGACTTGGACGTACTTAGTCGGTATATCCATGACCGTCTATCTCTGAGAACCTATAAGAGCTAGACACTTCAATCTTTTTATACCCTAAACCGATTGAAAATGTAAATTCAGGGTATAATGGTTTTGTCAAAATGTATGTAACAGGCAGTAGGAGACGTCGCAGACCCCATAATATATATATATATATATTATTAATCAGCACAAAAAATACGTTGATATAGCCCTGTCCGTCTGTTCGTATGAATGTCGAAATTTTGGAAACTACAGAAGTTAGAGAGCTGAAATTTCACATGAATACTCATGTGTTAGCTGCGCAGTACGAGTTATTTTTAAAAAAATAAATAAATAAATAAAAAACAAAAACAAAAATTTGTTTACTGTTTTTACGTTTTTTGAGCATAACTTCTACACCGTTTTAGCTAGAGACTTCAAATTTATATACATATGTATATAGATAGATATTATGGATACGCAGTTTAAAATGTCACGTTTTGGATGCCACGTCCCCTTCTCCCTTAATTAAAAAAAAAAAAAAAAAAAAAACATTTAAAATACTAAAGACTTGCAATTTGGAAAATAGGTACATTTAGATATTCTTTAGATATTATTAGAAAGTCTCATGACGTCCATCTAGAAATGGAGTTATAGGCGTCCAAAGTATAGCCCAACCCAGCCCCAAGCTACGGCAGCAACTGTGCGGTTAGCAAAGCGCACGCTCATACGTTCGTAAAGAAGAAGAGTGTTAGTTTTATTGCAGGGTTCAGGTTATGTCGTAGTGAAGCCGTCTCGACCAGAACCTTCTTAGTTGTTATACTCTGTTCCCGTCTGTCCGTCTGTCCGTATGAACGCAATATTTTTCGGCGCTATTAGAGCTAGAGACTTGAAATTTTAAACATATACTCATATATGTTCCCGAATTATAAAGTGTTAAAATTTTCCCGATCCGCCTACTAGGGGCGTGGCAAATCGGAAAACTCTTCCGCCCATAGTCAAGTTATCATACTAGATGTTGAGCTGGAGAGTTACAATTTGAAGTGTATACTCGGAGTGACAACCCAAGTTCAAAAAGCTATGGCGGATATATCTACGCCCATTGGGGGCGTGGCAAATCGGGAAATACGTATCTTCTACACCGTTAAAGCTAGAACGCTGATTTTGCATGTGAGTTAATGTTATGATTCTAAGAAGATCGATCAAAAAGTTTTATGTCTACGCCTATTGGGGGCGTGGCAAATCGGACCTGAATATATAGTGATTTTTCAAATTGTGCTATATTTTGAACACTATTGAGACTTGAAATTTGGCATGTATACTCGGGTTGACAATTCAAGATCAATAAGCTATGGTAGATATATCTACGCCCACAGGGGCGTGGCAAACCGAAAAATTTGCTATATCTCACAGTGTTAGAGCTAGAAGCTTGAAAATTGGATGGTTGAGTTACTAATGTTCTCCTCTATCGATGCCCGAAAAATACCCAGTAATTTTTGCATTTTTGGAATGTAAGCAACCAAATTTTGCAGTCATGTTAGCCTCGGCCCTTTCTAAGAACTGGCAAAAAATTATGCGTCTACGCCCACTGGGGGCGTGGCAAATCGGCAAAGAAGTTTGTTGTGGCCAACTGCATAATTCATGCATATAATAGCTTAGTAGCAATTGCTAAGATGGCAAAAAGCATTTTAACATAAATATAATAATATTAATGAATTTAAAAAATAAAATTTATAAGTTTTCGATTAATAAATAAAAAGTTTCCATCGAGATTCGAACCTAGGTCTTTCGAAAACAACATGTAATCGTTAGCCTAAGCCTTAACCTAAATAAATTCACAGCTGATCAGCTGACCAGCTGATCAGCAGCTTGTGACAAAACAAAACAATACAATCGCACTTCTTGCAATATGTATACACACTTGGATGTGTATACACGTACACATACATACATACATATATGCATGCATAGAAAAACTGCCTGCCACACAGCGTCGCAAATCGGAAAGCATAAAGCAGTTTTAGTTTTTACTTAAATGCACAATTCATATGTTTATGTTTATAAATTATTATCAATTGGCAGCAAGCATTTTATAATAAATATACAAATATAAAAAAAATAAAAAATAAATAATTTTTGAAAAAACGTTTTCTGCGGGACTCGAACCCACACCCACGCACCTAAGTATAGCTTGCATAGCGCTTACCACCAGCGCTACTCCCCTGACCTGGGTTTTGTTAACTAAAACCAAATAAGGCATTGCTAGAGCGCCTTTTGACAAAACTAAAGTAACCAATGGTTACTAACCATCGAAAAATTCCCAATTCAGTCACAATTCTTAGAATATTCCGGCATGCAAACTTTTGTATGTATACATAGAAAATAGTGTGTATACTCGTATAGTGTGTACATGTGTAAATCTGTATGTATGTGTAGGAAAAACGTTTGTTGCTTGTCATGTACGTTTGCTAATTGCCGAAATATTTCGTTAATTAAATGTTTATTAAATAAATAAAATGCAGCTATGGGAACAGAGTATATCGCAGTTAGTTTCGTCTAACTGCAACGTTCTTACTTGTTTTTTGTTAGGTCCGTGTATTCCATACGGTATACGAGTTTGCTTCAGAAATTCGAAAACTCTGCATATACAATTGAGTGTCATGATCATAATTTGATTAAGATATTCTATATACAAGAAGAATTATGCGTCAAATAAGACTTCAATCAATTACATTGCATTATAGTAAGTGTAAGTACACCTTTTGAATTTCTTGTAATATTACCAAAGTTATATCCATCCGGGAGACAAACAAACTTTCAGATCATATAATAGGAACATTTCTTTCTTTATCCCCTCCGCCCATTGAGCACAACTCCTTGTCAACGCACATCGCCTTCCTGTAACTTATCGCGTTTAGCCACCATTCAATTTCAATGCAAAATATAATATTAATAATTCAAAATATATTTTTTTGACATCGAAAACAAGTATATACCGTCATATTACATTGATCCAATTTGAGTGAGTCGTTTCAAATTGTAATGATGTAATTATTTTTGTAATCGATTTTCATCAACTAGCTCTATTGAAAAGCAGAAGCAAAGAATAGCTTAGCTGTAATTTAAGATTCGAATCCAAATCGATGCAAAAAAGGCATAGCTCAAAAATAACGCAAGCCACAGATAATAGTATTTGCAAAACAGGAAACTGACCTCGGAACGCCATAAAAAAGCAACAACTACGTTGCTGCTGACATGTTATTTTTCATTGATATGGAATTATATTTATATCTATATGGAAATACATACATACATGCATATAAATAGCATACGATGTGACTCGCGCCTTGGCTTCAAAGCAGTTGTCACCAAATTATACATATTTGCAATTGCTTTCTATCTAGAGCCCAAAACTTGTTAGGTATTTTGTTGTTAACCTACTCTATTAGTACTCGATGCAATACAAGTTCTGCTGGTAAACCAAAGTTGGCCTTCTTCATTTCGAAAAAAAAACTTTTTTTTATAATTATGTACAAATGAATTTGGCACCTTGATGTCGCTATCCCGGCGGAGAGTCCTTATTGAAGGGCTTTGCCTTGTTTTATTTGAGCTACATGTCCGTATTGAAATCTAGGCTAGTCATATGTCCTTTCATCGCAACAGCAATTTTTACAATTTAAATTTAGACAAAGACAATAGCCGCACAAAAAGTTTTCCACACAGACACACAGTCTTTCTCGTCTATTGACATGGAAATAGAAGCCAGAATCTTTAGCAAAAAAAATCACTTTTTGTCTTTCGGCGAAATTGCGGTTTTGTTTTCATGTTTCTTTTTATAGTTATACTTTGTATTGCTCTGATATTTCTTTGTGCCAACCAACATCAAAGTATATTGTAGACCTTTTTCATTATGCTATATTTACACTCTGCACCATGCGACAAAAGGGTATGCTGCACTTGTGCCTAGTTTTACGATGTCCTCGTTTATTTGGACCAAGACAAATTCGAGGGCAATGCACGAATATCTTTAATTTATTTACACATAACATTTTCTATTTAAATCTTATGTCAAAAGACACTATAGACACTTTATCCAAAGAAACAGCTCTAATGATCTATGAAAATAAAGGATTAAGAGATGAATGAATTGATTCATATCAATCTGGAAGAAACTAATAAACCTTACAAAAATTAATCCTACTTATTACACATTTTGAATATAAAATAGAATAATAATATTGATTAAATTAAACAGATTTTTTAGACTTGTTTGCGAGTGTCTGACTTATAGATACCCTAGATGATGTGCCTTTGTATATAGATTCGAAAAAATAGCAGCCCCCAACATACATATAAATATGTGGCTTTCAATTACGTATAGCCCATATAGAACAAGTAAGAAGGCTCTAGTCGAGACGGCTTGACTACGAGATACCCTGAACTGAAATGAGTACGCGCTCTGCTAACTGAGCAGTTGCTGTCGTGGCTGGGGGGTGGGTTGGGCTGAATTTTGGACTCTTATAACTCCATTTCTAGATGGGTTATCTTAATCAAACCTTAAGAATATATTCATAGCATCTAAATGTATATATTTGCCAAATTTAAAATGGGGGGCGAACGGGGCTTCAATATCTATCTAAATATATAAAGTTGAAGTCTCTAGCTAAAACAGTGTAGAAGTTATGCAAAAAAAAATTAAACGAATTTTTATCGATAATTTGGAAATGGGATGAGTTATCAAAAAAAACAAAACAAACTCATACTGCGTAACTAACACACGAGTGTTCATGTGAAATTTCAGCTCTTTAGCTTTTGTAGTTTTCGAAATCTCGACGTTCATACGGACGGACGGACGGACAGACTGACGGACGGTCAGACGGATAGACGAACGGACGGACAGACCGACGGACGGACGGTCAGACGGATAGACGGACGGACAGACAGACAGACAGACGGACGGACAGAGGGACAGACGGACAGGGCTTGATCAACTTATTTTGTTATGCTGATCAAGAATATATATACTTTATGAGGTCTGTGACGTCTCCTTCTGCCTGTTACATACACTTAACAAAACCATTATACCCTTACTTCCCATTTTCAATGGACTCAGGGTATAAAAATTTTATCCTTTGGACAACTCGCAACTGGTTTAGTTAAGTAAAACGAGCGAGGGAATCAAGAGACCTATAATTGATGATAAAGTTAAATGTTGAAGATACCTAGAGAGCCTATTTTTATTTATAAGGGAAAGCTTCTCTGATGCGGAATGTTCATAATGCTGACTTCATAATGCTGATTTTACTAATACTATTCATGATTCTCTCGGTTATTAATTTCGAATCCTATTGATATTCGAAATATTTATTGGATGAGATTACAAAGAAAACTTTGCTTGGTTTGTCATCTGTATAACAAAATGAAATTTGCTTTCTCGTTAAAGTTTTAAGCAGTTTGCCATGAATAGAATTTTTTAACTTATCACAGCTGCTTATAGTCAATGTATTTTACACTAATGTACTTCTCATATACACGTGTTTTTCGTGGCGCCGATTTGATCACGGTTCGGTATCGATCGCGTTTGAATAATTGCCTGCTAAAATACTATATCCCGCTCGAGCATGGTTCTCTTAGTTTTGCGTGTTAACTAGTTTTTGTTCTCTAGCAAGCGGCAATTACAATCAGATTAGTTGCATGAGTCCTTGGGTTCCTAAAAGCAAATTCAATCGTATATGGGCTCGTCGCCGCAGTGAAACAGGTTTATACTCGTTCACGAAATTAATTGAGTAAAGCATATTGGTTTCAATTTGGTGTGAGTGACTGCAAGCTCTATATTCTACTTTTACGACTGCGAATTTGAGAAGTGAGTAATATACACCATTTGGGCTACCGAAAGCAGTCTGTTAACCAAAAAAAAAAAAAATAAAAAAAAAAATTATCGAATTCAAGATAGAATACGCCTCACGTTATTCTATTTATTTTGTTGTTTAAAAACTTTGATTTTCTTTTTCAAATCAATCAATTTCTGACTATCTTTTTAGGATTCTAAAAAATCATTATCTACTCAATTTTAAATTTAATGGAAATTGAATTAAGGAGAAATTATTCTTATACAATCTTACTAATTTATATTATCTTTATATTATCTTGTCTTCGTTTACCTTTTCAAATTGAATATGGAATTGTAAATTATTGAGTATACAGTAACTACTTTTGGCAATCAAATCAAATACAAAAGAGGACTTTATAGACATAAACGATATCCCTTTATCTGAAATATCTACATTACAGAAAAACGATATATACTTAATATAAAGACACAGTCCTTATTTGCATAACATAAGAATCGTACAATATGAAACTTAATTGGTATTATTTATATTATTTATATAATATTTAATATATATAGCTTATGTTTAAAGTACTTTACTGCCCTAGTTAAGTGCCCGCCAAAATTCAAATCACAACTCGATCTTGACAAATTTCTGTATATTCGAGCCGTGATGGTAATTGCTACATGCAGGCTCTAGCTTGGGATTCGAAATTCTATTCCGAATCGACCACTGATCATCTACAGAAATGGTTATAAATTCAGTATGCATTCACATACATATATGTAAAGTATATAAATACATTCCTGCGTATGTATATACATACATGAAGATCGATTTGGCGATCTGTTACGAACATGCGGGCTACGAGGCGTCACAATATTGACAGCGGTTGTATGCCAATTCAGTGGATATGCCCAGAGGATCGTTTTTAAGTAATTTTATCCTCATCCAGAATGCCACGAAGATGTCCACAAGCGGAGCGGCGCACATGCAATGTGAGCGCATACAGGGAAAGATTGGCTGGAAGGAAGGCCGGATGGATGACATGAATGCATGAAAACTTTGTCAGTCGCGTAATCATCGTAATAATTCGCTTCAACTCCAACAGTTGGCAGCAGCAACGAGAAGCCAAGCGGAAATTACCAACACGCGATATTTAATTTTACCAAAAGGTAAACCAATCATTCGTCTGCTGCGGCTGCGGCTGCGGCTGCGGCTACGGCTACGGCTGTGGCCGTAGCTTTTGCTCTTCAACATTGTTTAGTGGAGATAATTCCTCTGTAGAAGCTTCTGGGCATTCTTACCGACAGCCCATACTAACTGTATGAAAATAAGAGAATCTTTATCAATAATGTTTTAAAAACTAATAATCATTTCGACGAGCAGTGGAAATGCATCCGAATTGCAGTCTGGGGTAGCCTACATTTCTGCATGAAAATAAATATGGATATATATCTTCTCATTCAATTTCAGCAATCTTATACATTGAGAATTAAATTTGCACCTAAAAATCGATCAGTGTACCGAACTACTATACGCAAAATGCGTTTAATTATATTAGTTCATAATTATCTTAAATTGATTAAGCATATTAATTCAATCTCCGTGGAACCATCTGTCCGCTTTTGAATATCGAGGGTCTACATTTGCTAAATAAGGTAGGATATGACAGCATCGTGTAAACTGAGGATCCACAAATCAGGGAAAAAAAAAACAGATCATCTAGTTCTAAAAAGCAAAAAGCTAAATCGAAAACACTAAAATTTGAAATATATTTAGCTTGCTTTTTTTTTTTTTTTTTTTTTTGTGACTAGCTATTTTATTAAAAGTGTTCGTTTTGATACAAGTTGAAGCATCAATTAAGTGCGAGTTTTTACCTCAATCAAGTATTATGAGTGTCATATATTACCTGCAAATGTAGTTGTAACCGCCGATATACTGCTATACAAAAGTAGATCAAACATTCGGATGCTTAGAACAAAAAAAAAAAAACCTTTATATCGGACGCGTCGGGCTTTCTATTTAAACTGAATCATTATAATTTGATCAAAGTACACCCTATTCTTCTTTCTTCTTTCATTAATGCAATCAAGTTATATTTAGCTTAAAATTAATAAAAAAAAAAAAAAAAAGAAAAAAAAAAAAACCTGTCAAACTTTATAATTGTTTTCCTTGCGCTTTATCCACTGCACAGCGATTTTTTACAATAGATTTTATTTCAGTAAATAAAATGTGAAAGAGGGATTTGTCGTCTTGATGCATTTGATTCAAATATTCAAATTCGTATATGAAATAGGAAACTGAAAGACGGAGCATAACATGCGGACCATTTTATGTAGAATAGCTAATACATTTTATAAGTAGTTTGATATTTGACATAACACAGATCACAAATTGCATTGTATTTAATATTTTATTTCGTTGTTCTTACAAATACATATTTTATTTACTTCTTATGAGAAAAATAAACAAACGTAATAAATTAATTTAATAATTTAAAAATATGCCAAAAGATTTAAGCTATTTAATACATCTAAAACTCGTTAGTTTTGTAGTGTTATTGCATTTGGTTTTATACACAGTCAATGATGGTTGTGTTGCGACATTATAACTAATTAGAAGTTAAGTAATAATTTCATAGGTGTTATTGCTTGAGTACAATTTAAGGATTAAACTGGCAACTGCTATCATGCCATGTCAAGGGATGGGACTGGAATTGACTACGCTACTTAAGGACGAGCTGGGAATTATTATATAAATACTTTAGAATTATCTACAGTGGTAGTTCCGAAATTGACTATTGATCCGCATCGCTATGCACTGAGGTGCTGGCCGTGCTGCTCTTGTCGGGACTGTGGGATCTGCTGTTCGCCGGACTAGAGACTTTGGAAGCACAGGAGCGCACGGACAGATCTTCGGGCTCGCTATCGTAAAAGCTTTCTTTGGAAGACTCACTATGAACCGAAGGACTTAGCCTCTTGAATACATCACTCGTTACACCTGCCGGATCCACTGGCCCAGGCTGGCCATGGACATCCACTGCGGGATGCATGGAAGCAGCAGCAGCTGCAGCAAATGCAAAGAAATTCAAACTCGCACTGAACATTTTACACCAATCCAGGAGGGCTCCTTGGCCCGGACCATCGCCACCTCCATCAGCCATCTGTGCGGAGTTTACAGCTGCTTGGCTAGACTGAGCCTCGAAGATTGGCTGCAGCATGGAAGGCATTGAAGGAAGGGAAGGAGGCGCAGTCGGGTTGATGTTGTTACTGTTATTGTTGTTGCCAACAACTGGAGTTGTTGTTGTGGATGTAAAAGCACAGTCAATGTCATTGTTGTTATTATCGTTGATGTGTTGCGTTGGGTGGGTGGGCGATGGACTGAGCTTGGCTGGATCCTTCGCCCAGTTCTTCACACTCAGCAAGGGACAATTATATTTTTTAGCTTCCTCCAGTGTGGTGCTAGTGCAGTCAGGCTTCGGATTCGACATGTCGTTCGGCTCCGCAAAGTTGACTTTGGGTGACAGCTTGGAGTTGAAAAGCGCCAATAAGTTCAGCTGATGCACCATGTTGTTGGTCGAATAGCCCGGCAGTGATGAAACGGAATCCTTGCTGGCAGCATGAGCATCCGTTATCTGCTGGATGGCCTCCGGGTGCAGGCTCTTCTGTTTTATGAACTCGACCAATGCGAACTTCTCCAGCAATGCCTCGTTGTGAGTGGTGTAGGCCATCGCCTGGCACGGCAAACCGCCGATGCCTAGATCATCGTAGTTGGGTATTGTTCCAAATTTCGGCGGCAGTAACTGCAGCTCGAATTTGGCGCGTTTTTCCGGAGGTGTGTCGAGGCCCGCCAGTCCCAAGTTGTCTGATCCCAACTGACGGCACATGAATCGTAGCTTCTGCTCATTTTTACACCAGCCACGTAGCGTGGATTCCGGAACTCCTATGTCCCTCGAAACACTGGCTTTGGTTTCGCCATTATGAATTCTTTGAATTGCCCGCACCTTATCATTTGGCGTTAAGTTTCGCAGCGGGCGCTTACCCCGTGTACTCATTCGAATATTCATATGCTGGTAGGCTGATATGTCCATTTTGAAATTCAAATTTTAATTGATCCCAAATGGGAACGTGAGATATTTAGTGCGCGATGGTCAATTGAACGCGAATAAACTGCTAACTGACAATTGCGAGCGCTGCGACAATTGGTGTTCACTCTTCGGATTAACAGAAGGATGTGATTTTAATTCGGGAAACGTTGTCCTTTCGAAGCTGTGCTTGCTCCAAAGCGAGTTCAACACGTTTGCGGCGAAGAGAGTGAAAACATTCACACGCAGTTGCCTGAGTGTGTGTTTGTGTGTGTATGTGTGTGTATGTGTGTGTACATAAACGGATGACCATTTATCAACACACACACTCACAGGCACACGTGCTCATTCTCTCTCGGAGAAGAGGCGCGAGAGAAACACAGCAACAAGAACAACGAAAGAGCAGTTTACCACCACAACAACTTGTTACTCTGCCGAGCAGAGTTCGCCTCGCGCACGCTCTGTACGGCGCGACTGAATGGGAACAGAAGTGACAAATAAGACTAAGGTGATAATACTCTTGATTTAGGTACGGTTTGTCTTACCCCTCTCTCAGCTGATTTGCCTTAAGAGTCAAGTTTCGTCGGCCCAATCGCCCACAATTCATTTCGAAAACTCAAAATTACGCATATGCACATAAATATATGTATATATATATATATACATACATACATACTTTTTATGTAAATAATTTGATCATTTATATAATTTGCTTTTTCATTGTATTTAGGTTTTTTTATTTCATTGGATAATAAAAATTACAATTATTTTTCTTAATACATTAATTATAAATTTGTGAATCCGTATTCCCCATAATAAATAATTTTTAGTTAATGGAAAGCCTTGAAAATATCAAAAGTTAATATACCTTGTAGTTGTTATTCCGCCACATTTAAATTCCCTTTCGAAAATCACTTGATATGCCATAAAGCTTCAGCAGTTGGAAAACTTTTAAAACATAATCGTTCATATCATTGCTTGAATCTTACCTTATTTCATCCAAATAAGAAGAAACAACACTCCATATAAAACCACGCACTAGTGATTATTTTCCATTGAAATTAAATGAATGAATGAAAATATATAGATTCTGATATCTCACAGAGCGCTT
Organism: Drosophila borborema; assembly: GCA_030914335.1. Lineage (NCBI taxonomy): Eukaryota > Metazoa > Arthropoda > Insecta > Diptera > Drosophilidae > Drosophila > Drosophila borborema. The sequence continues at coordinate 1,661,394 of JAUESP010000309.1, forward strand.
GTGATATTGACCGATCATTTCAAATGCCACAAAGTTGTGTATATTACATTTGTATATTTTATTATATTTTAATTACTTCCACTCAATTGAAGTGCGCGCCAGGGAATAAACCTGAAACCTGAAGAAACCTTGAATGAACTGCTTTATGCTAAAGTATCGTTTCTTTTAACAGTGACAGTCAGGCCACTTTGGCAGTCCACCATTATATTCGTTGCTATACAAGCTCTTTCGAATGAGATTTGGTTAAAACTCATTTTATTTTTCATTTTAATTGTATCCTTCATCTGAAATACATATCAATTTTGAAAAATACTGCGGTTTTCAGCATACGATATTTTTATAAAATAATCGATAGTTAAATGATATCGCATTTACTCATTTCATACTGTAAGTTAATATCACTAACTAGTGTTAATATTCAGATCTGCCGATTCACCTACACTAATACAGTACTACTATTTTTCTGTCTTTATTGTACAAAACTAAAATAATAATTTATCCAATTTCTAACAGAATCGCACATTTCTTAAGACAAGCGAAATTCTGGTGTTTTAGCACACTGTTTTATGCAGAATATGTTATTCGCGCTAAAAGTTGTATTATTATGTTGCTCAAAATTTAAACGTTTTAAAACGTTTCATAATGGATTTAGAAAATAATAACAATACGATATCTCAATGCAAAAAAGAAGACGTTGGTAACAAACGTTTAGCGCCTGTCGAAGACGAGGACAGCCTTGTGGATATCAAGAGATTGAAACACGACTGCAGCTCCAAAGGTACAAAAGTGGAAGGCACACATGTGCCTGGGGATAACAGAAAGCCACCTGCACAGAGCCCAAAAAAACGTATACAACTGAGCGATAGCAAGCCGAAGACCAATAAAAGTGATTCATTTATATTTGGCAACTACAGACATTATTATGGCAAGCGCATTCTGGACCCGGACTTCCATGACATCCGCCTGGATGTGCTGGCTATGCAGCCGGATTTGTTTCGAGACAAACAGTTGCTCGACATTGGCTGCAATTCCGGTCACTTCTCTCTAGAAATAGCAAAGAAATTCGAGGTGAAAAGTCTGGTTGGCCTGGACATCGACCGCGCGCTAACATCCGAGGCACAACAGGCCGTTAATCTACTGAAGCATTCCAGTAATATTTCGACAGCAACGGCTGCTGGCAAATTTCCATACAATGTGAAATTCGTGCATGGGAACTTTGTACTGGCCGACGATGTGCTACTTGAGATCGAGCGACCACAATTCGATGTCGTCCTCTGCCTCTCTGTGACTAAGTGGATACATCTCAATTTTTGTGATGCGGGCTTGAAGCAGGCCTTTCGGCGGATGTACCTGCTGCTGCATCCAGGTGGCAAGCTGATACTAGAACCACAGGCATTCGATACCTATAAACGGCGAAAAAAACTGTCGGTAAATAGAGCAGATCAATCAGCTTATAGTTGCCACAGTAGTGATTTATAGTTTTTTCTTTGCAGGAGAGCATAAGGAAGAACTACGATGCCATTCAATTCAAGCCAGATCAGTTCTGCAGCTACCTACTCAGCCAGGAGGTTGGTTTTGCCCAAATGCAGCTAATGGGCGTACCAGCGCACTGCCAAGCAGGCTTCAAACGTCCTATACTGATATTTAGCAAACTCTAATCTAGTCTACTCTAGTGTATGTATAGTAAGAATGAAAACTGTTTAATGCTGAATATTTACTCCGTGCGCTGTTTTTTATTGGGCGATGGTGGCAATTGCTTCAATATCGTTGGCATTCTTTCCAGCAGCTGCTCGGCAGTCAGTGTAAAGTCGCTGTCCGCCCAGAGCAGACGCAATTCGTTTAAGACCACGCCCACTTGCTTGCCCGCCAAGCCATAGGGCTTCAGCGTGTTTCCATTGACGGGTAGGTTAGGCATCTGCCACTCCTTGAGCTGTACATAGAGCTCCAATTTGTTGGCATATTTAAGTAACTGCTCAACGTAATCCCTCTTGGCATACGGCTGAATACACAATTTCTGATAGTCTCGGAGACAAACATAATTTGAGTTTACCTGAAAGGAAAAGGGGAAATTTATGTAATTATGAATTCACTTCATATCTATTGTATAGATTACTCTCTCTCTCTGCTGCGTGATAAACAAAGCTAAATCCCGCTCATAGGCGCTCAGCTTCAGGCGCTCGTGCAGCTTCATGACCTCCTCGCTGCTATGCAGCAACGCAATCAAGTATAATATAGGATAATGTGGCTTATCGAATCGCTTGAGATCGACGCACAGCCGCTCGAATTCTTCAAGATTCGGGTTAATGGGTAGTCCGCATTGCTGCAACAGCTTGCAATTGTTCATTTCCAGTATCAGCTCACAATTAAAGTTGCCAATTACAATTTTCTGGAGCTCTGCCCAAATGCGCTCTCCACTGATCCTCGCCAGACCCTCGGCATTCGCCTTAATAGCTGCCAGCGTTGCCTTGTCATGGCAGTCCGCCCTCTCTGCGATGCGACCGTAGAAGCGAAAGTAACGAAGAATACGCAAGTAGTCCTCCTTGATGCGCACATCAGCATCGCCCACGAAAACGACGCGCCGCTGCTGCACATCGTCATAGCCATAAAAGTAATCATAGACTGTGCCATCAAAGCCGAGGAACATGGAGTTGATAGTCAAGTCGCGACGATTGGCATCAAGCTGCCAATCGGTGGTAAAGACCACGTCCGCATGTCGTCCATCCGTCCGCACATCGATTCGCAGCGTTGTAACCTCGAAATTCTCTTTGTTGTGGATACGCGGCGTGATTGTGCCATGCTTTTCGCCCTTGGCATTGATCAGTCGCACCTCTTCTTTGGCAAACATCTCCTTCATCTGGTCAGGAGTGGCAGTTGTAGCCAAGTCAATGTCCTTGGGCTTAATGTTCATCAATATGTCTCGCACGGCTCCACCTGCAATGCGCAGCTCGTAGTTATATTTTTTGAACATGCCCACCAGAGCCTCCAGCTCAGGCGTGAATATGCTATGAAACTCATCGCTGTCCACTTTCTTGAATGCGGGATTCTCTCGCATCTTAGGTGGTTTGCCAAGCTGAGCTACTATCTCCGAGGAAATGTTCGCTGTCTTATTGGCAATTTTTGGCGGCGAAGCCATGCGGCGCACAGACGTTCCGTTATTACAAGGAGAGAACAGCAAACGGGCGGTAATCGATGCAGTGGCACGCGGAGAGCTCAGTAACTTCTTAATCAAACATGAACCATGCATTTAAAAGCTTAGAAGCCGGCAAATTCACATTTATTGAACTTCGAAAGAAATTAAGATATCCAAGTGAGCAACTGGTATATGTTAAATCAGCTGATGACAAATATGTTAAAACAGCTGATGAAACTCGTATTTGATTAACATACATGTCACCAGCTGATTGCATTAGTATCGACTACATCAACAATCTGTTATCGAAATAGAAACATTTTGATATATACACATATATATATATATATATATATATATATATATATATATATATATATATATATATATATATATATATATATATATATATATATATATGCTGTTAATTTAAGCAAAATAGAGCTAATCATATAATTTAACTAAATTAATTTTAAAAATTTGCATTTTTATAACAAATACTTACTAACGAATTCTCACAGAAATAATTCACATTAATATTTATTCACAATTTATTATTTCTAATATTTAAATATTTGTTACCAATTTACGCAAGCTGCAGATCCATTTGCCAATTTCAACAAGCATTTTCACTAAACATTTTTACACATTGGGTATATATTTTTATAAACTTTTCTGGGCTTATCTTAAAACATTATATACATAAATTACGCGCGCGGAAGTAGCAATTCTTAAGAATAACTTTAAACTTAAAGTTAGACATTAAAAGGAATTCTCAATTAATTACAATCAGTGAATTATTTAAAGACAACATGAAATTTTGCTAATTTCTGTATATATAAATATATTTTAGATACATATTTCCGTGTATGTGGGTTTGAGTGTATAACATCTACCAGTGTATAATTATAGAATTTCTAATTTATTTATATACATATACATATACATATATATATATATATATATATATATATATATATATATATATATATATATATATATATATATATATATATATATACATATATATATAATTTTTTGTTATTCATATAATTTCGTCACACAGCTAAAATTCAGGCTCAGTAAAAACAAGCACGACTTCCATATATTTTCTTATATATAATTACTATATTCAAATTTTCATGTCTTTCAATATGTAGTTTTACTTATTTTGCTTTGATTTTTACAAGTTTAACATAATATAACATCAGAGATGTAAATTAGATGACAAATATGTGCATTATGGGAAAAGCGAATCGTAATATATAGAAAACCCAAAGAATTGAATATAGTCGGCAAATGGATGAAGCTTTCAAATAAGATATAATGCTAAAGACTATGTTCTGTACGATCGGACAGTTTTAAATCATTTAGTATATTGCCTAAAACACAGTATATTGTAAAAAACAACGTGAGATATTTCAATATTATTATTAAAGCCGCACTCAGCCCAATGCGACCTTCAGTTTTTTGAGCTAAATATTAGTTACATAAACTTTGTATGGATGCTGCAGCACCAAGCCGTAGCAGTCGAACCAATGATGTACATTGACCTTAATTATTTCTATAATGCTAACTTCTAATTATCTAATATATAATTCTGTTTTAATGTATTGCATATATATATTAGTTTTATATATATATATATATATATATATATTAGTTATATATATATATTTATATATGTGATTTTTTTTCTTTTCGTATATTTCTCAAACCTAACAGCCAGTATATGCAAAAATATTTTTGATGCTCTTCTTGTTTTTATTATGGGTTTTTCTTTTGTGTATTCTTCAAAAATTTCATTTATTCATATGACGCATGTGTTTCTATTTAATGCTAGTGTTTTTTAAGTTTTGTATTATTATTGTTTTTGTTGTTTTTTATTTTTGTAATATTTTTTCTTAGTGCATTTCTGTAAAATCGGAGATCGCAGTATCTTGGGTTCAACATTATTTAATGGACGAGGCTCAATGCTATCTGCTGGCTTAATATTACTCATTAGTTTTCTTGAACAGCATTATAAAGATCATCAACATTGTAACCGAATGAATCCAGCTCGATATTTTCATGATCTTCACGTACCCGACCCTCGGTGTCGTTGTCGTCGTCGTCGCCTTCTTGCCCCTCCTCATCGCTTGAGGGATAGAGCTGTAGTGCCCGCAGCTGCATTTGCACAAAATGTTAATGTTCCATAAGGGCCGCTAAAATCACGGAATTAAACAAAACAGAACTTTACACTCAAGATGAGAGAAATATAATATTGGGACTTACGCGATGGAGTTCGGCCGGTCTTGTTCTCATTGGGCGTAAAATTTAGAAAGTCCCATATCAAAATAGTATCATCGTGTGAGCTGCTTACAATTTGAAACTCATCGAATTGAAGGCGAAAAACTCTACCAGTATGTTCCTATATTTGCAATCAATATTACATTAGCTATATATATTTATTTTGTGAAACACTATATAGAAGTGTATTTACCACGAGCGTGTTGAGGCACAGTGTATTGGAGGCGGCACGTGGATCCAGCGCTGCAACCAAATCCCATACCTTAATTTTACCGTCATAGGCACCACTGACAATACGCTTCGTATCAAAGCGGATGCAGCGCACCAACTCTTCATGACCTTCTAGCACGCGAAGACAGGCTCCGCATTCAATATCCCACAGCCTGTCGAGATGCATATTTCAAGAATAAGTATTAGATGTCAATTTTAACTTGATCTACTTCATGTTACCTAATTGAATTGTCCGAACTGCCGCTAACTACTAGCCGATCCCTGTACTGCAGGCAAGCGATGCCACGCTTGTGGCCATTCAGTGTACGCACAAATTCACAGCTCGATGTCGACCACACTTTGATGGTGCGGTCCCCACTGGCAGACACAATATACTTTTCATCAAAGTCCACAACATTCACGGCGGCACGATGGCCGACTAGGACGCGGCGCAGCGTGATTTCGCTGGGCGAGGTCATGTCCCAGACCGCAATGGAGCGATCCTTGGAGCATGTGACCATCATGCCATTGTTAAATCGTAAATGTAGCACCGCTTCACAGTGATGAATCAGCGTGTTTACCATCTCTCCAGAGTTGACATCCCACACGCGCACCGTGGAATCGCTGGAACCACTAATGATCACCTTATCATCATATTGTAAGCACAGTACCGACCCAGTATGTCCCATGAGTGCCTGATGCAATCAAGAGAGCCGTTAGTATAAAAATAAAAACTTTCTCAAATGTAATTCAAAGTCACACCTTGACGCATTGCAAATCCGTTCGATCCCATATCTTAATGGTATTATCTCTTAGGCCGGACACAATCTTTCCGTCATCGTACTGCAAGCAATAAACGCCCTTTGAATTCTCGGATCGACAATTGATGCGCCGTAGCATGTGCCGTCCAGTTCGCCAGTTGTTCTCTATACTGTCAATATCCTGTAAATTACAATAAATAATTTATTAGAATTTTTCAATGATTTCAATCTTCATTTTTGATAGCTACTCACATTCATGATCTTAGGGAATAGTTCCCGATGGAATGAGTGCGGTCTCTGTGTTTGGCCGGGTCGTGGTTTGAACAGGTGCTGCATCCAATTGCGACGCTCGGCCAGACCGCGCCATAACGAATCAGTGCGCACCTTACGCTCAATGAGCTTCTTCCACAACATGCCTTCGGAGATGACGCGAAGCCATTCCTTACACACCAGCTCGGCACTCTTAAGGGACTCGGCATCCAGATACGACAAAATATTCTCGGCTATGTGATCAAGACCTTTTTCTGTTACGAAGAAACGAAAATTAGTCAGCATGATTTACAATTAGGAAAAGGTATAGTTGTTATGAATGAAACTCGCCAGGAAAGAATTAAAATTCTTATATTTTTTATAGATTCTGAGATAACGTATTCTTAAACAATTTATGACCTATTAATTTAAGCTTAAGACTTCTTTGAAATTTATCTAATCCACATAGTTAATTTACGGTAAAGTAACATAGTTGTGAGATACGTGCAACACATTATTGTTGATGACTCATGAAAATTTTCAATTGGCTGAGCTTCAGTGCGTCTTGCGCTTCTTGAGCACTTCAAAATGAATCAATACAAAAACAAGTACGAACGTTGCAGTTAGGCGCAAATAACTACGAGATACTCTGTTCCCGTAGGTGCCGTTTATTCAATTAATAAACATTTAATAAACGTGATATTTCGGCAATTAGCAAACGTACATGGCAAGCAAAAAAACGTTTTTCCTATACACACTATACACACTGCGTGCGCGCAAATTAAGCGAATTTCTATGTATACATATGTACATAGGCTGCATGCTATAGTATTCTAAGAATTGCGAATGTTATTTTAAAATGACCTGGGCTCAAAACCGGCTGGAAACTTTTTGTTTACTAATCGAGAACTCAAAAATTCATTAATTGTATAATTTGTATAATTATGTTAAAATGCTTTGTTCTAATCTATTATAAGCATAAAGTATGCAGTTGGCCACAAAAAACTGTGCCACGCCCCCAGTGGGCGTATACGCATAATAGTAGTTCTTAGAAAGAGCTGAGGGTAACATAACTGCAAAATTTGGTTGCTTACACTTCAAAAATGCGAAAATTACAGAGTATTTTTCGATCGATAGAGGAAGACATTAGTAACTGAACCATCAAATTTTGAAGCTTCTAGCTCTAACACTGTGGGAGATATAACAAATTTTTCGGTTTGCCACGCCCCTGTGGGCGTAGATATATCTACCATAGCTTATTGATCTTGAGTTGTCAACCCGAATATACATGCCAAATTTCAAGTCTCAATAGTGTTCAAAATATAGCACAATTTGAAAAATCACTATATATTCAGGTCTGATTTGCCACGCTCCAGTGGGCTTAGACATATAACTTTTTGATCGATCTTCAAAGAATTATAACATTAACTATCATCCCAAATTTCAGCGTTCTAGCTTTAAAGATGTAGAAGATACGTTTTCCCCGATTTGCCATGCCCCCATGGGCGTAGATATATCGTAGGTATATTCATAGATTTTTGAACTTGGGCTGTTACCGCTAGTATACATTCCAAATTGGAACTCTCGAGCTCATCAACTAGTATGATTACTGGAATTGAAGAATTTTCGATTTTGTATCGATAATTAGGAAATAGTATGAATTATCGAAAAAAAAAACAAAATAAACTCGTACTGCGTAACTAACATACGAGTATTCATGTAGCTTTTGTAGTTTCTACATTCATACGGACGGACGGACAGACGGACGGACGGACGGGCGGACGGACGGACAGGGCTATATCAACTTATTGGTTGTGCTGATCACACCAAGCAGCAATTAGTTTAAGATCTAAGACATGATTCATTGATGCAACAGCATCCAAAATTAAGCTAAAGAATAATTTGCTTTAGACCCACGCGCCACCTACGAACGCAAGTAGGGCTGACACACTTAACGAAATTTTAGCAATTAAGAGAATTGACAGCGACCAATCGTCGGAAGTTGCAAGAGATTACTAAGCAAATCTGTCGACAAACGAGGTAGGCAGGTAGGGGAAGATAGGCAAGGGGAAGGAGGAGAGGCTACCCTGTTGGGTCTACCGTAAATTGCATAAAGTGCTGCATTTGCCAAACACAATGAAGAACGTGGATAACTGGCAAAGTGACTCTGCAGCAACGACAACGCTGCATTTGTTGAGCTCATGTTGTTCAAGTTGTTGTTATTCTTGCTGCAACCTTGCCTAACGGTTTATGTCGCCTGCCTATCCTCAGACTGTCCTCTCTCTCTCTCTCTCTGCTCCTTATTCCCGCTCTCTTTCCCATTTTTCATACACGCGCTCAGCCTGACTAAAAACACACAGGCAAAGAAAGTCCAACGAGAATCAGTTTGTTATTCTCTTTTGACTATGCCTCTGGAGTAGGAGTCTCTTAACAATGTTATCAAAATTGCAACGCCTGGTTAGCAACGTTTTAATGTTTAAATGGATCATTAACATGCTACGTTCGGAACAATCTAAGGATCTCTCATTTTCCACAATTTTGAATACTAATACTAAGATTTAATATAGAAAATTAAAATTAATTTCATTATCTTACTGTTACGTAACTTCCTAAAAATCATATTTGTTGCTTTTACTGGGCATATTAAAATTTTAGTCAAATTAAATTCCTTAATAAATATTCAGTTCATCGATTCATATACCTAATGTATGGCGTATTGTTTTACGCAGCTTTTGCTTGTTTTATTTTCATTCTGTTCCGGCAAAGCGCGTTTAATGGAAGCAATGACCTTTCAGTCAACAACATAAGCAGCAGAATCACAGGCAGAGCGGAGGCAACGGGAGAGCCAGAGGCACAAGCAGAAGCAAAGGCAACGGCAACTCGCTCTGCTGCTCTTACTGTGTAACAGTTGCACGGCAACGGCTAGGGATGAGGCTCGGCACGAAAAAGGAAAAAGTATATTCCATTCGTTCGTTCGGTTACCTTCACGTTTCGCAGTTCAACTCTGTTTATATTGGTTTGTTTCTCTTGCTCTTTTTACTTGAGTTGCACTGTTCTTAAACGATTATAGGTTAGTTGTAACTTTCTGATTTTAATTTTTGATTCATTTTTAGTTAAAGCAATACTTTTGATATATTGCGAAAGGGAAATCGTACTTCTATTAATATATTCCGAAAGTTGCATGAAGGTAGTCCACCTAGAAATGGAGTTATAAGCGTCCAAAGTATAGCCCGACCCACCCCCAAGCCAAGGCAGCAACTGCGCGGCTAGCAGAGCGCGCCTACGTTCGTAAAGAAGAAGAGTATTAGTTTTTTTTTTTGAAGGGTTCAGGGTATCTCGTGGTCGAGTCTAGTCGCCGTCTCGACTAGAACCTTCTTACTTGTTTCAGTTTAGTTTAGTTTATGAATCAGTGACTAACGTTATCTTGACCGTTATCTTGAATTGCAAAATTGTATCCGTATGACAGTAACTTATAAACAGAGTGCTTCACTTCCCTCTGATCGACTAATAGATACCCTGAACCCTGCGAAAAATTATTTCTGTATTTTATGCTGCTTTCCTACGCACAAAGCAATTAATTAACTTGCACAAATACGTATGCACAGGCACTCGAAGATATAACAAAGCACTGTGTTAACTGCGCTTGGGGTATAGAATGGGCTTTTATACGGGAACTTATTTGTTTAATAACTTTTCTTCAGGATGGACTTTCTTAATCAAAGGTCTTGGAGCATGAAAATAGAATTCATATATGTATATGTTTTTGTCAAAGCATAATGGTTTTGGAAATTAGTTTTCTGCAAATTTGAGAAAGAGGGAGTGGATTTTTCCAAATATAAAACACTTTATATTTATTAAATCTGAAGTCTCTAGCTTGTCCGGTAAACAAGACGGTGCGAACCGACAGACGGATGGTCATGGCTAGTTCAACACAGTTACCGTGATCTGCCAGCCTTCTTTTTGTAAGTCAGACATGCATTTTTACAAAACTATTATATCAGTGTTTATAGGTTAGAGAAAGGACGTTTTTCGATTAGAGCTCTATTACTTGTTTCCATTTTATATACTTACTTGGCAGCAGTGTGATAAAGTCGCGCTGTAGCATCGGCTTCAAATACGCATCGATCTGTCCATGCTGATAGTGGCACATACGCGATAGCAGCTGCTCGACAAACTCCACCTGTCCGGCTTCGGTCCACTGTGTGAAGTACTGAAAGCAAACATCCCGCTCCTTTTGATACGTGGGCGACGAATCTTTCTTGCGCACCGGATCGTACAGCATTGTGGTTGTGAACTATAACAGAAACAAAGAAAGAGAAGACAAAGGAAAATTTATTATAAAATTGAGCTTTCAGCTTGGGCTATACACATATATAACTACCGATGTCAGTGGTTAAGGAACTGGAAACTGTATTACCAAATCGCGGGTTAAGTTAAAGTTAAAGGTAAAATTGAAGTTGAACTTGAAGTTGTGCAAGTCGCACATGAAATAACAAATGCTTTAGGCATTAAATTACCCCATTAGTTTTTTTATATCTTGTGCTGCTGCTAAATCGTTCACAACTACAGATGAAAAGAAGCTCAAGGCGTACCTGTCGAACCAGAATTACAATTATACTTTTAAAATTTTACATTTTTCATTTCGTATGTATTATTTAGACTTTTTTACGTAGCAATGCAAACAAATCACTCTGCTTTGCTAGTAGATCTACCTATCTGTATTTCAAGTTATTAAATTACTATGAAACTAAAATTCAATACACTATATTTAATTTATTTTCCAGATTCATAATTATTTGGTTACTGAATTGGAGAGCTGTTTATTTTATATTTATTAAGGAGTTACGCTCTCAACACATTTCACAACATTTAACACATATAAATACATACATACATACATACATACATACATACATACATATAATATATATATATATATATATATATAACTTTAACTTATTTGAGCACTTAGTTGTTGCATTAATACCTTGACAAATAAACCTTGTATATATGTACACACAATTGTATGTGTGTGTATGATTAAACAATAGTTTTTTTCTGTTTTCATGTGTATGTGTGTGTGTATGTAAGTGTGTCCAGGGGCTTCAATTAATAACATATTATAGTTGCCTTGCCATCGTTGTTGTCATTATTCTATTTTATTACTTCAATTCAGTTGTGTGTGGATTAAAAGTAAAGTTAAAATCATTTTAGTCTCACAGTTTGTTTATGACTTTTGAAGCGATTGGCCTCAGCCTGCAGCTCCCAGTGCAATTAATAATTATTTTTCCACTTGCAATAAAATTTTGAAAATTTCCTTACTTTTCGCACTTCTATGTGAGTCAGAAATATGCTGAGAAATTTACGAATGCTATACAACTAAATTATAATGTACTATATTAGAGGTGGCGAGAGATAATATGGGATGAGACTTTAGGCAATTTGGTAGACTGTTAGTCCCACAATCGATAATTTGAAATATTTTAGCATTGCATTCTGTTAGCATTCAGGAAGTGAGATGCACCTCTATTAAAAATAATAATGAAATATATATTTTCGGCTAAATTAATTCAGTATGGATAAGCAGAACAAAATTAATATGCCGATTTTTGTGACTGCTCTAGATTATTCAATGGTATTCACATGGGTAATAACAAAGGAGCCACATATACGTACATACATATTCTCATATATTAATTATTAAATTTTACTTGGTTCGGTTGTTTAAGTCACGATTTTTAAGGAAAATTGTTTATGTATTAAAGTCATCAATAAACGAAATTGATCGATAATCTACCAATCAATATCAATGGCACTGATTCTCAATCTTTTCATCTTCTTATCTTTACTATAAGAAATGACTCAAAAATAATACAATGAACATTTTTGCAATTAAAACCGAGGCGAAATCCTCTTATCCAGTTATCAGTGTTATAGCCTTATATAGATATAAGTATATATGTATGTATACCGACGCTTAAAAACAAAATGTATTCATTACAAAAACTTTCACAAAAAATTGATTGAGCAACAAAAAGTAGAAAAGCAAAAGTAAACAATTTACTTATTTTAAGTCAAAATAAATGTACTAAATCATAAGTAAATCATAAAAATAACTGGTTTTAGCGTTGTATATAAATATATATATATGCACTGTTAGTATGCGAAAAAATAGCTTTGACGCGATTTGGACACCATCTCACCTTGATTTCGGCTGTTGGGCTTACAATAACAAAGATGACTCAAATCTAACTTAATTGCTGAAGGCGAACCAAAAGGTTTTGGGCTAAAAAGCCCAAAATCAACGTTTGACACAAAAACAGCATCAGAAGCAAAGTAAATACATTTTAAAACTCTTATTGACTGCTCTCAAATGTAGGACGATTAACCTTCATTATTGCGACCTCATGTCTCAATATAGTAGTATAATGTATAATCTGGATTGATGGGATTGAAATGCACACTAAATAATAACATATGTATATATGTATATGTACTGATATACATATAAATATATAAATGATTTGTGTACATAAACAAAACTTGAAAGTAACGAAGGCCAATTAACTGCTAATTACAGCAAATATACAAAATAAGCAGGTGAGCTTAAGTAAGTGAAGTAAAGGGGCTGACTATGAGATACCCTACACGTGCATCTGGTGTAATAAATAATTATTATAATAATAAAACGAAATTAATAATAAACAAGTCAAATGTAATTCGCATTTTTTATGTATAATACTACTTATTGGTTGATTGATGCAATAGAAAAACTGTAATTAAAAACTTCAATCAATGTACTCATTTATGTATGTATTGTATATCATTGATGATATACCCATTTATATTAATATTTAATGGGCACACAAAAGTATGAGTAACTGCCAAATTCTTAAGGTTAAGCATTAAAGAAAAAAAGCTAACTAAAAGTTTAATAGAGTGCACGAGTGCAAAATACATATATGTACATACATATACATATGGATACATGTATACGTGTGTGTATGTGTATACAAAAATAAAACACAACAAATATTCATGCACAAAACTTGTGTGTATGCGTATGCATATGCGACACCTTGAGCATGATGTATGTATGTATATAAACGTATCTATGTATTCATATAGACAATTACATATAACAAATGAACACCTGAAGAAAATGAATGAATGATGAACTTACTGCTTGTGCATTGGAGTTAGTCTCGTCCATTATTTTGTCAGTCTCCATTTTTATCATTGTGCTGTTGTTTTTGCTGCTGCTGATTTGTTGTGTTTCTCAAATTTCTGTAGCTGTTTTAACTGCTGATCTCTTATTCACCCACACATACACTCACTTAGAAATTTTTTTTTTTTTCGTAATTTATTCGAATATGAGTAAATTTAACACAGATATTTTGGGCTATGATTTATAATTGGGCATTATTGGTAAATTGCAAGAAAATTACAAAATGTGATTTGAGGTTGTCCCTCTGCAACAACTCTCTTCTCGGGTGGTGACTTTAGCGCTTTCTCGTTTTTACCCACTTATAATTTTCATTGCTTACTCGTTCGCGCTTTATATATGTATGTACATGTATATTCACCACGCCGCGCGTTACTGCCTCTAACAAATTCGTGTTATTCTCTTTGACAAGTCATTCTTTTTTCGTTTGCCAGTTGCTGTAGCCTTCACTGTCCGATTAACACACCAAATTTTTATTTATCACACCGAGCAATTGCCCGCAAATGCACGTTTATCTGTGTGACACTAATTAACATAAATTTTTTAAATATTTTTTACAAATTTTTCTCCACAATTAATAAGCGACGGCACGTAAATGTTAAAGTTGTACCAAATGTTCGCTGTACATTCGAACGAACGATTTGCTGAACTAAATGAGCAAACAAGCTCTAGTTCATTGGTTCCAATTGTTGGTCTAGTTCAACCTATCGGTATCGTATACTTGTTCACATCTTTTATTATTTGAGCATAATTTTGATATTTACATAGTTATTTTAAATCATATGTTAATTTATTTTAAAAACATTTTATAATTTATTTATTTATTATGTATAATGTAATAGCAAATCAGATACCACAATTTTGTAAAATATTCACTCAGCAGATGAATCAATAGCACCTTGCCTGCTACATGATTACATTTAGTATTCTATTTTATTCAGATATAACATAAAATATTTAAAACACAATTCATCTGTTTTTATATCTGAATATATTTTAAAGCTTAATTTTATTTGTATAATTTCACTAACCACTTAAAAAAGTGAAATACGTCCCTACTTATTTATCATATGTTGCTCAATTCCGCGCTATTCAACTCTAATCTGCGTACTTACTGATCGTGTTGAACGGCCACACTGCAATGATCTAGTTCACTGTTGAGCATTTGAGTTTTATGTTATTTAATTTTTATTGATAAACTATTTATATTTAAGGCGGGGGGCACGTCTCCAGATAACCTTGGCACTCAATAAATATAGCATTGACGCAAGTAAGTGTTACTAATTAAGATCATTCCATACATTCACATTCTCTCGATCGTACGGGTCGTTTGATTCTTCAAATTTTGCTTCCATATTGTAAGCCGTATTTCAAAAAGACAGTTATTGCTGCCAACAAATATGTTTTGAATTTGTTATTTTCATTTAAATTTTTTAATTGCTAGTGGTTCAGCTCACTCGTTGCCTGATGACCTGTCAACGCAGTCAGGATGTGGCCAATTTCGTTTCCGAGGGCAAAAAAATCATAGGAGTTGCTTTAAATTATATGTAACTGACGTGATTATTTAATAGGCATCAAGTAATATTTGTCTATCTTGTGTAGGTGTGCGGTGAAAGCGAGAAATGTGCCAGTGCCAACGGTTCCGATCGTTTTTATAAAACCGACAACTTCTTATCTGAGGGAAGGTCGTCCTATTATCGTGAGTGCGCTGATCTTTGGCCTTTCTTTTACTTAACTAATTCGACTTGGATTTTCTTTTAGTTGCCCAAAGTTTTTACCAAAGTAGCCTACGAAGTGGAGTTGGGCGTTGTGATTGGAACTCGGTGTAAGAATGTATCCAAGGAGAAGGCCATGGATTATGTGGGTGGCTACTGCTTGGCTCTGGATCTCACTGCTCAGTGCAATTTGACGGCGGCACGTGCCACAGGCGGCTCGTGGACACTTGGCAAAGGATTCGACACAGCGACTCCAATTTCACGGTTTATACCCATGGACGCTGTCGACGATCCACATACGCTTCCCCTTTGGCTAAAGGTCAATGGCGAAGTGAAGCAGAAGGGCTGTACTGCAGATCTCGTCTTCAAAGTGCCCGATATCATCTCCTATGTATCCAATTATATGACCTTGGAGCCAAACGATTTGATATTAACGGGTACGCCCCACGGCTCGGATCCCTTCAAAGCTGGTGATGTTCTCGAGTGCGGCCTGGCCGACTTGGCCACTATGAAGTTCGACGTCTGCGCCGAATAGAAGCCCAGTGAAAAAGTGTGACAAATAACTGAAATTTAAATAATTTCAATTGCCTATAAGGATATACGACTTTAATTTACTGTCGTCTGTTATGGTCGCTAGTTAAATATCTTCTAATATATGAAAGCATCATCAAATATAATTGCTGATTGCTGATATTCTCAAAAGATTTATTGAATGCATATACATTTTACTTTCTGTTCTTAACGTCGTCACAGGCAATCAGGAACTTCTTCATAGCCACGCAGTCCTCCGTATTTTTCCACAAAGAAGCCGGACAATTTTGATACACTTGTTCCATTATACAGGCCAACAAAGTAGCGGGATAATAATCGCAATTGTCCTTCACGTGCAGCCATTCAAATTGCTTTGTGCGGGTTTTAGCTGTTTAATATGTTTTCCAAATGCTGTTATTAATTTAATTTCATTAATATTTCAATTACTTACCGTAATCAACGCATCTATTCAAGCTCTTGACTACAAGTTTCGACAAAGTAGCATCCTTTTTATAGCGCTGTTCGAAGTTTCTTTGCATAACAGCGAAGTTAACAGTGCCATTTAAGTATAAGAAGCCGTTCTTTTTGAACACACACTCCGCCATACACTGTGAAAATGGAGCATGTTAATCGGTTAATTGTAAATGTTGAATTAAATGTAGCTCTAAATAATAAATCCTCTCTAAAACAAATAATTGATTAAAAAATCTATAAATACAAAATCAAAGCTACTCTTCCGTATTTCAACTTACTGCATGCAAAGCCACTTTATCCGACTTTAAATTACGCGTTACGGCATTGTTCGTGGTATGATTACTCTGGCTCAGTAGAGATTGACGACAGGCTTTACTGTACTGATCATTTCTGGGTACATTACAACAGCTGCCTAACTAAAAACTAGAATCTGGTTAGTATTTATTTTATTTGAAAGTCAAATATTACTCACGATTTTTGTATGCTTAGTTTTATCGCAACTGGTTAATTTATTTGAAGCTGTATCAATTTTAAAAATCGACAGCAAGAGCATGAAACCCAAAAGTATCCAATTCAAATTCATATTTATAAAAAGTCTATGAAAAATTACGCGCTTAAATAACCTTTTAAAGCTTGGCGAGTGGGAATAAGTTAAATTTTGCGTGCAAAAACGCATTTACATTTAAATAAACTGTAATGATTCGCTTGAAAGAGGAAGCGAGAGTGATATAAGCATTTTTAAAAACAATTTCGGTTTTAGTGTAAAATAATTTAAATGAATGACAGTTTTAACAGATTAATTTTAATTTAATTAAATGTAACTTGGGATTATACCTTTTTGGATTTTGATCTGCATGGCCGAATTGGATATTAGATTCATAACTCTAAATATTGATAGATATGTCTTGATATACTTATAAAATCGTAGCGATAAGCGACATGCATAAAAATGCATTTAATAATATTGAAAATATTGCCTTTATATTGATGATTGAATTGAAGTAACGGTATTGTCTTAGTGTTATCACTTACCATACAACATACATGTCTTGTATGATTAGTGGTGCTATTTATTTCAACAGTTTCAGTTACAGCATTAAATGCTCACTGTTAATAATATTTACGAAATTTGTCGACTAACAGAATAGAAAAGAACATGAATCGGAACCACTACGAAACGCAAATTACTTGAACTTGTGAACAAGCAAAAAAGGAAAGGAAAACTTTTTATGCACAAATGGAAATAAATTCATTTAAGGAAACTAATATATTTCTGAATCAGCCATCATACAGGGTATTCAATAGGTCTATCGAGGATTCCAACGACTCACTTTTTACCTTCTTAAACGACGTCGATTCTGAGGTACTCGAGGACGAGCAAGTGGCGCAATCGCAAGTTTTTACATCCTACACCTGCAAATTCACAAGAAAAGATCCACGCGCCCAGCAATTGATGAGTTGCTCCGTTTATGATCACACTAAAAATCGGTTACCATATAAGTTTCCCAATGCGCAGGAGCGATACTCTTCGCTAAGCGCCGCTCAGCAGGCCGCTTGTCTACGCTTGCTCCTTGCCTGGCAGCAAAACCTGTCCGAAAGCGAGGATGATTTTGTCGTATGGCGTGTCACGAATCGCAAACGATTGAGGGAGCAGGAACAAGTGCAAAAGCACTTCCTTGACTATGCCAATGCGCACAAAGAACGGATATACGCGCCGATGAAGCCACTGGTGCTCATCTATGGCGAATGGTTCGAGAAGCGAATGCAATGTTTGCTCCATGGACTACCCAATTTCAGTTACGCAACTCATTCGGGTCTGCCACAGCTGTCCCTATGCAAGGCTCTCAATGAACAGACGGTCAACATGGAAGACATACAGCTCATTTGTCACCGAGGTGAGGTCAGGTTGTGGCCACAGGTGCGGATGTCAGAGCAGGAGCTAAATAACCTGCGTGTTCGATTTGAGCGTTATGCATATGCTGGAACAGCTGATGAGCCTGCTTCCCAACTGGTTGCAGCTGAACTGGAGCAACAACTCAACGACGACTGCAGCGATGTGTATGTGGTGCCCTTGGAATCGTTGCTTTTTCTGTTCCTGCCCGGTGCATATGTGGACTTACCCACAGAAGTGCTTCTCCACATTCGCGAGACTCCAGACAGTGAGTACAAATGCATTCAATTCGAGGAGCCAATGCCGGCGCGCAACTGTGGCTGGCACACTAATAGTCGTCTCCTGGCAGCTGCCTATGCCGCCTATGGAGTCAGTGGAGCAGGTCAGTGGGTGCAGTTACCTACTGATGCGAACCAAAGAGAAAAGCCCAAAGTCACGCAGAAGTCAGAGGACGAACTTCATGGAGGAGGTACAACTTTAATGGAGTATAAGCTGCTACCAGTCGATGAAAATGCTCCAACGGTGACTGAAGCAAAGACCAACTGCGCTCTGGTCAGCTGGCGTTTACGTGCTGTAGAGTCAGACTCAGATCAGTGTTTGCAAATGTATACTAGTCTCTCGGTTGCAGCTGTGTACGATGCTGCGGCCAAAGAACTCCTTGGCTGCCACCTCATCAAGCTGGAGAGCAAGCCCAACTGTGGCTGTGAAGTTCTGACACAATACGAGCTGCTTAGCGCCTGGCTGCAGCTTAAACTACTCCAAAGCAATATTGGTCATTGCTCGCGTATTTCTTTGGGAAACTTCCAGCCGCTGCTGGAGCATCAGCTAACGCTGAATGCAGTGGAACAGCAACTCCACGAATACTATCACATCAGCATGCCGCAGCTGCTCAGTCAGCTAGGAGAGTTTCTCAAGCTGTTACGCAGCATTTCACCCGGAGATTACCTGTTACGCTATGCTAGCAAGTATAATGACAAATTTCTACTCTGCCAACCCACAGCGGACGACACACCCAATAGCTTCAAGTTACATGATCTGTTGAAGGGCTCCACTTCACCCAATGACATTGAGTTCCTCACACAGAGCAACAATTATTTGCCCATTATGCCAATGCTTTGTAGTCGACTCCACGAGCAGCTGCAGCTCATGCCCTGCGCCTTTCCCGTCAGAGTAGACGGCAGGAAAGGAAAACCTAGTAAATTAAATAAAAATAAATATAATCTCGAGGAGCAGTCCTCCCCAGTCCAGCGCATCTTCAAGAAAAAAAAGGCCAAAAAGAGTAAGCGCAAAAATTCGCGTCAACGCAAACGAGCGTTAATCAAGGAACAGCAGGAGGAGGATAAGAACTTAGAGAAAATCATGGTGCTTTAAAGAATATTTGAATCAAATGTATTTAATATAATATATATTGCAAACATTAAACGTCTATCAATGTACTTTTTAAGTATAAGGATATAATACACAAATCTCTATTGATGTATCAAAATATCGAAAATGAAATGATAAATAACAAAATGTTTTTTTTTTATGTGATATGATATGATGTAATGATTATGTTTTAATAATTATCTTTACGAATATCAATAAAATATGAACAAGTCTTAAGATTATTCAAATCATTAAGCGTTTTCAATAGAATCGGGGTATACAATAGATATAGCGCGCTAATTAATAAGTATTTAAATTATAATTTTAAATCGAAATTAGTGCCTAACTACAAAATATTAACATTTTTATTTGTAGTTCTTAAATTAGACAATAAGAAAATTGACTATCAATAACTGAACCCATTCCCTATATTTACATATTCACACAATTATGCTACCGGCTATCTATATCAGGTCTAGGACGTAGAATCTTTTTTAGATTCCTTTGAGTATTATTATCTAGTGGTGCTCGTCCATAGTCTATAAATCTGGTCAATTTTGGTACTATCTACCAAGGTGCACTTGTTATTGTTCTAAAAGCCATACACAGTTCTCGATGCACTTTCTTTTTCTTTAAAAATGTCAACGAAGCATACACAATTCTTTCGGTTTCTCAAATTTTTAGAGCAAGAAAACGATTATTGAATCTGTCACGTCTCCAGATCTCAAAGACCTCAAATATAATTTAATAGGCGCAGGGCAACTGCCCTTTTTAATTTTCAATCGTAATTGAAGCTGAGTTTCAAAGGTTTACAAATGAACAAAAAGTTTTAATACACAACTCTGACTTGTATGATATTTACGATGTAATTATAATATATACTAAATTTAATTAATAATTACAGATGTAATTATTAAATTTAATTAATATAATTTTTACATTTTTACAAACTTAGCTTTCAAACACAGAGAAACACGTCGGGTGCAAGTGCTAATGGCAAGTCCGACGGAAAATCTTCTATTTGTTTTTAGCTCCTTAGCATATCTGTAAGAAACCAATTTATTGCACTGGTTTACAGTTTAACAAAGTAATCTTACAGTTTCTGAAGATTTTGCCGCGTATTACAGTGTTCTGGAAAATTTAAACAGCTCCTCCTTTCCCTTGCAGTACAGCAGTCCCTCAGATTGGGAATGCACAATGCAACGACCCAAAAGCCAGCATTCGCCGCTGACCAACTCATTGCTTGCATATAGTACTTGGAATTCGTAAAATGTACAATAATTAGTTTACAAAATATTGCTATTTACATATTGCTAGATGAATACAATTGAGAGTTTGAAGGCTTTGTATTTGCTCATCGGCAGAAGAAGGTTTGTACTTCGTTTACTCCATAAGGCTTAACACATCAGTTATTATCTTATACTTAAAGCAGCTATTTCGTCTTCAACATTTACGTCAGTTTGCAGCTCATCTTCGTTCACCTTTAAAGGTGCGCAACGCGTCCAGAATATCGTATTATCTCTTCCTGGTAGTTTATTGCTGGGAAAACTGTGTAATGACAGATCGTTGAATACATTTTGCTGCTCGTAATCATCCTCCAAAGGCTCCTCCGTGCAATAGCTCATTATGCGGGCAATATGATCGTTGGGATTACTTTTAGCTAGAGTTCTGTTCAGTGTTAACATTTCAAAGCTATTCGATATCAGGAAGACATTTGGCAAGGTATGGCTGGTCCAATTGCACCACAGCAAATTATGCATTAAGGCGTATGGGCAATGCGGCAGATAATAGAGAGTAGGTACGTCGGCTTCATGCCTGCCCGCCTTGTCCTCATTTATAATGGTGCCATTTAAACGTTGAATTAGTTCCTTCTCAGTTTCGCGGAATACAGGATCATAGTAGAGTGTCTCTTTGATTTTATGGAGTTGCTGTGTGCTTATGATAAACGCCGCTTGATGCAACGCCTGGTAGGTTCTAGTGAACGGTCCTAGTCCGAGGCAGATAATTCGCTCTAATGGTCGTTCGAGTGTATCCAATTGCTGTTGCAATGTTTCCATGGTCACTATGAAATAATCACTCTGTTTCATTTCATCACAAAGTCGCTCCAGGCGCCTGCAAGTCATAACAAAGTATCATAGAAGAGTACAAATAATAGATAAATCAATAATGCAATTACGCTTGAAAGACATCCACATTCACGTCGGGACAATCATTTAAGTAATCACTTTCGGACTTGTGGCGGTTACGACGACTAAGGCATTTACGTGCTATCCATTTTTTACGGGTGACAACTTGAAATTCTTCACCTACGCCAGACATTGCTATTTGTGCTTTAAATATACGAAGCTTGCTTACTCAAATTACTTTTAGCAATTATTCCTTAGTGGTGATATTAGTAATCAACTATCGAGTACTTTTGTCTGATTACACGTTATTTATTGATTCTCGGCTATCGAATACTTTAACACTCGCACCGAAAACAGCTGACTGTGCTCTTCTTCTTCCCATTTATTTGCTATTTGTATTTAAAAAATGAACGACCCAAACAAAGCAATCACTGTAAATTTATCATCGCTGCTTAGTTTGAAAGCGGAGTTACAGCGCAAGCAGCATGAAGTCAAATTGGCCAAGGAAATAAACACGACGTCCACTAAATTCAAACCAAGCAAAATTCACAGCAACAATGAGAAGCCAAAATCCAGCAATAGCAACAATAATGGAAACTATGTGGAAATTAGTTGCAAGGATGAATTTAAGGTGTATGAATCGGAGGACTATGGACAGTTAGATAAATCTCGCCGTGTGCTGGAGGCGAAGAGCAAATATTACGACCAGATGACACGCAGCGGCGGCAGCCTGAACTCGGATGATAATTGTCTGGTCATGTTCAATCGAAAGCGCCAGGAACAGCAGAACGACGAAGCACAACAGGAACTAATGTCTGCGTCCCACAAGAGACGAATTAGGAGTAGCAGCGAAAGCGAAGATGAGGGAAATGCTGCTGCAGGCAACGATGACGACGAAGTGGAGTACACTGATTGCCTGGGAAGGACGCGAACCTGCTTACGCAAAGACCTAAGCGAAGCTCTCCGACGAGACAAACAATTGGCGGATAGCATGCCTGAGCGGTTGGACCAAACGAAAGCCAATTGGTTAATCGACACAAAAGGCAGCCACAACAGCGACGCTGAGGCGGACGATGATGAGCCCAGCTATGGCCCAAAGCCCACAGAAAGTGTTTACAGCGAGGCGTTGTCGACGATGACAAAGCATGATGAGCAGCGCGTTAACTGGGAGCGTAAAGAGCAGGAAAATTTCGACAAGCCGGATGTACATTACCAAGATGTGTTCTTCGATGAAGCGCGCACACACGGCGTGGGCTACTATGCCTTCTCCACGGACGAGACCGAGCGAATGAAGCAGCAGCGTGAGCTAGAAAAAGCCCGAAAAGAGACACAGGAGGAACAGAAGCGACGCGACGAATTGCGTGCCGAGCGTGATCGAATCGTTGCGAATCGCGTGTTGGCTGCAAAGAATCGCATCAGGGCACGCAACGGTCTGCCAGCTATCAGCAAGGAGGAATATGAACGGGAGCAGCAGATTAAGGCAGCTGAAGCTGAGGCCGAGGCATTGGAGCGCGAACGGGAGAAAACTACAAAACAAGCAATACTGGAGAAACAAAGAGCCGACGAAGAAGCTGAGCGTGAAAAGCTGCGCAAAGATCATGTTCGCGACTGGGATAAGAACAAAAGTGGCATGGCTAGAAAGCAATACGACGATGACGAACAGTCATCGGCACCGGTCGAATGGCAATACAAGCCTGAAAGACTGCCCATGTCCCAAGCGCAGTGGAATGAACAGCAACGTGCGGTGCGTGCTCCTGAATTTGCACCGATGCCAGAAGTACAGGCAGCTCCAAAGCGCCTAAACTTCAGCAGCATGCCGCCCCCATTGTCTTCCATGTGGTGCGGCGACGATCAGGAATTTAGCAGCTATCATTCCACGCAGCGGGAAAAGCAATTCCAGCGCCGCAACTATACTAATTCTAGCGATGATCTTGATGTCCAGCGGCAAGGCACTGCCATACCTCCACCTGATTGCCTTGTGGAAGGCTTCAGTGGGCCATCTGCACCCAAGCGAGCTAAATCGCAGGCGGAATTAGAACGCTCCATCGAGGAAGGCTTGAGATTTCTGCGTGAGAACTGCGATAAGGGAGTGCTAGGTAGCAAAACGACTTGGTCCTCCAAGGCGGATTATTAGCTATTAGTTAATTCAATAAAATTAAATACTAATTATTTTTTCTGTTTTCTTTTTCATTTATTGCTCTGCGTAAACACAATATTATAGAAATACATTGTGTATGCACCGTCAAGTTGTCAGATTTTGAATGTACCTAGTTTAATTTTAACGCATACTATTCACATTTCGTTTAGAAACAACTTATTAAGTTGGCTGCGTACAAAACCTAACGGTAAATACATCGTATATCATGTTTCGAAGTAGATTATTGCTAAGCTAACCTATATTTTGGCATAATTATCGTGAACGTAAGTAATTCTACTATATCGTAGACTACATATTCCAAAAGAATATAACTAATCTCATACTAGAAATGAGCTAATACAAGGTTTACAACGTTTTGTCGAGATTCATGCAACAGTTGGTTGGTTGGTTGGCATAAAATTGTAACGGTAACTAAATAATAGTGCTGTTAAGGGGTTTATAGTAAAGTTTACATAACTGTTATGAACTGCCGGAAAGAATATACATATCATAAAAATAAATTTCTACTAGTTAAATTTACAAAAAATAGAATAAAATAAAATAAAACCTTTATAATAATAATCCAATTGTTCTTGGACTAGTCAAGATCTAATTTCATGTTTTTGCTAGTTGCACCTTCATCTAGAGCATGTCACTGTCGACCATATCGACTAAAATTTCAGACATCTTTTGTCTACACAAGTCGTTGGGTGGAAAATTTAAAGCAGGAGCACCAACATCTTCTTCATGGTCATCATTCCGATTCAAGTACATGTCGGGAGCATCTTCCGATGAACATGTGCTAATGGGTATTATGTCCATTGCAAGGCCAAGGGCAAACCGTCCATAGGTTTTTAGTTCCTGAGCAAAGCTGTAAGAAAACAATTTATTGAACTGGCTTACAGTTTAACAAAGTAATCTTACAGTTCCTGAAGCTTTTGCAGGGTATTACAGTGTTCTGGCAATACGCTACAAAGCAGCTTCAGCCATTTAAACAACTCCTCCGTATAGCCTTTGAGCAATGTCTCCTTCTGGGCGTCTCTCATTTCCTTCGTGGTGCAGCAGTACATCAAATTGGCAATGTCCAATGCAATTGAACTGTAGCGTATCAGCTGAAAGTCAATCAGCGCTACTTCCAGCACACGTTGGCGATCCGCAGGATCGTAGCGATACAGAAAATTATTGACCCAACAGTCGCCATGGCAAATGGCTGACAAAGGCGATTCTGCGCTGGCCAACTCAACCATCTGTGCAAAGAACGAGGAGCTCTTTGCAAAGCTGCGCATTGCCTCCATATACTTAGAATC
This sequence comes from Drosophila borborema, assembly GCA_030914335.1. Taxonomy (NCBI): domain Eukaryota; kingdom Metazoa; phylum Arthropoda; class Insecta; order Diptera; family Drosophilidae; genus Drosophila; species Drosophila borborema. The sequence continues at coordinate 1,686,807 of JAUESP010000309.1, forward strand.
CGCGGGCAGAACATCGGAAACCATTTTAATGGCGTTCTTCGTAAGGCGTTCGTAATAGTTTTTATACCAGTTCGTGTTCGCTGTGCAGAAGATGCCCTCGCTAATTAGGCTGCACATTTTTCTAAACTCAAGTGGATGCTCAAACTTGTAGGCCAAACTAAGTGCATGGAGTTGAGCAACTTGCAGCAGAACTGATTTCGTCTCCTCCGTGCTGAGGCCCTTGTGTCGATCGGACATCTCAAAGCCACGAACACGCAGGTCCTCTGAAAACCAAAACCAATACAATATATGAGAATACCTGAAATTTATTCAGAGTTGCTTTTTTACCCATAATGAGCAGGTCTTGCCTCGCTGTATAGCACTTTGGTATTGAATTAAATAATTGGGATTCCAAGCCCGTTTTGCTGGCCTGAAACTTAACCAGCTCGGGCATTATTCGGGTATAGAACTCAACTTCATTGCTGAAAGAAAAAAATTAGAATATTTGTATTTACATACACATATTTAAACTTTATATGATTATACATCTATATTTAAACTAACCGAAAAAGCTTATCGCTCTTATAGGCTTCCCGCTGGACGACGCTCTCAGGCAATACTTTACATATAACGTTCTGCTGCCATTTATGCGTGCTGCCATCTAGGTTTAGGCGGTGCCCACTCAGGCATATGCGGTACAGGGCTGCCGTATAGTTGTCGCCCCGGTCTGAGCCTTGCGCTAGCTAAACAAGTAAAACACATATATATACGCATACAAGTTTATTTATTAAATTATGGAAAAATTTACATATACCCATTTCAGATACATACCTCAAATGCCTCGATGCGCACTTCCGGCTCCACATGCTTAAAAATGTCTTGAAACGTGGCCAACGTTAAAACTTTTTTAGTTTCGTTAGTCGCTTCTGTGCTTGTCGTCGTTGTTGTTGTTGCTGCTGTTTTCGCCGTTTCTGTAATGCCCATTTTTTGCCCAATTCGTTTTTTATACAAATATTTATTTACAGTTGTGCAGCCGCTGTGAGAATATGCTGCGCAGTAAGTTTTTTTTGGCAATTTTAATAATCAATAAATGTTAACTTTAGTTACACCACGCAGCACTTTCATGTATAAAAAAGCCCCTTCACATTTGCTTTCGGGCGTTTATTCATCGATTTTGCGCGAACACATGTTTTTCGCCATTGTCGTTTCTCGTCCTTTTTTTCCAAAGAAAAATACTCATGACACTGATAAAATACCAACAAAAATTCCAGTCCTTTCTGCAGCGTTAAGTTAGCAACTCTGTCTCTTAAGCTTTGACATTCGAATTGTGGCGCGCAAAATGTGTATTTAAAAAGATTCCTTTTTTTTCTGTTTATAGCATACATGTAAAAACGTTTTATTTTTTTTTTTTACAGGAAAATAGTACGTAAGATTATTTATTTTGACTACTTTTTTATATTGACTACTTTAATTGGTATTGGAAAATGCCGCAGTGCTGTTAACATTTAAGAATTAACCGTTATTATCCATTGGCTTAGGGCGTTTCGAACGCCTTCACTACAAAATACTAATATGTGTATACGTGTGTGCTCCCAGCAGTGAACAATCAGTTAGCATGAATTAAGTGTTTCCCTAATGCTCCAGCTGCTGACCCATTGTGGTCACCAGTCCCATGTCCTGCTGAAGCTCTAGGGGCAACGGCAGCGGTCTTTGCTGCCAGGTGCGTCGTTGTAATAACGTCTGCCCACTGGCAAGCTGTTGATTCAGCGCATTGATGCTGGGATAAATGTGCTGCTCAACAAACTCTGCCACCGTGTGCTCATCATACACTTCCCACAGCAGCTGCTGAGCCTCCCGTGCCATGGCGCGCAGCTCCTCCACAAGTTGGGGCGTACGTGCCGTCAATTCCTGTACTCGCAGCGGCGAACTGAAATTGTGTCTCACATTGTAGTCCGAGAGCCAGGCACTGTGCTCCCGTGTCTGCTGTAAATAGTTTCGCACCTCAGCCAATTTGTCGTACAGGCGAAGCGCATACTTAAAGACCAGGTGACCTGGGTAGCTGCACACTGCAAACAACTGACTGTAATGCGCATTCGGATGCAACTCCAGCCAGGGATGTCCAGAGCGCCGGCTATCTGGTTGGAAGACGCAGCGCAGAACCCGCAACAACTCGTTGTCCCGTGGGTTGATGCTAAAGTAGCCCTTGGAGACTGTGGAGAGGGATGTCATTAAGCTGGGCATGCCCACAGGTAGCAGCTCACAGAGTACGGCAAAATGATCGTAGCGCTGCCAGCCGGTGAGGGCCAATCCTCTCAAGCCTTTCGCAAAGCGTCCACCCTCCTTCGCTATGACCGCCAACCAACGTATGTTATTCTCCAGGTGCTGCTGCAGCGGCGGCACCAGCAGACTCTCCCCAAAGGCTCCCTTGTAGGCGGAGGCCGCCCATGCGCTGGGAAACACCTTGGCGTAGGTGTTCCACAGCTGTGGCTGTATAAAATGATAAATATCGCTGGCATATACCCACACCATGGGCTCCACATAGCTGCCAATCTGAGAATTCTGCAGCTCGCTGAGACTTATGTCACGCAGCTGATCATCCCAGATGACGACGTTCAGTTGCGGCCAACGACGCCGCACGAAGTGAGCTAGACTAATCACGTGCGACAGAAATAGTTCGCTGCGCAGTCTCTGGCGACAAAGCGAGCACTCGCCCATGCGTTGCACCTCATCGCATCCAATGTGCAAGTGTGTGAACTTGATGGGCATCTGTGTAGTCGAGGATGTGGCATTGTCCGAGGGTCGCATATGCAGCTCAATCACCTGGGTGAGCATCTGCTCCAGCAGCGCCATACTCTGCGGCTGACTGGGGCAAATTGATTGCGGGCTTTCGGGCAGCTCTCGCATCTGCTCGAATCCGGACAGCTTTAGGGCATACTCCATGTGTCCAAATGTTTGCACGAGCGGCATAACACTGAGTCCATACTCGACCCATGCAGACTCCAGAAAATCCTGCGAACAGAGAAAAATATAAATGTGGTGCAGTTTGCAAATGATTAGATTCAAATTTTTGAAAATATCGATAGCCTTTCCTAAAGATTATCGTTGAGACTATCGAATTAAAAAGTAATCAAATTCAATTGAAATAGTAGTTATGAGAACAAAGCATCTACCTTTAATTCAGCTTCTTTGTATGCGTTGCGCGCTGCCAGCGGCTGCAGAGTACCGCTGTAGGGAAACATGTCTTCGTACTCGATGAGCAACCCAGTGGCACCCAGGGCGCGTAGCACAGGCAAAAGTTGCTTCAGAAAGCTAAGTTTGGGTGGCGCACCTTTAAGATCCAGGTGGACGAGTCGTTCGGCCGGAGCACGTGGCCCATCCGGGCCGATGCCAGCCACTGCAGGCACACCCATGCGCTGCAGCTCGTGCTCGTATTGCGTCTGCCGCTCTGCTGAGCTAAGCATGCGATCATCCTCGGCATTGACATTTAGCTCGTCCATGCCTGCGTTGCGTTGCCGCTGCTGCTGCTCCAGAATTTTCAGGCGCTCCTGCTCGAAGAGATAACTGTCGGCCACAGGCAGCGGAGCCTTCCTTGCCTGTGTGGGACGCACAAAGCGAACGTTCCCCAGCAGACGCTGCACCGGCGATGGACGTTCCGCGCTGTCCTTTTGGCGCTCGGCACGCAACACGCGATTTGCTTGGGCTATCAGCTTCTGGATTATGTCAACGTGCTGATAGTTGGCCTCACCGGAGGCCTGTTGTAGCGATGTCTGTTGTGTGAAGGCTGGCAGTGTCTTGGTCGTATCATCCAGTATGGCCCATGTCCAAAGTCCAAGTAGAACAACAGCCGATGCCAACAGCAGCACTGAGAGTTTACGGCGCCAAATGAATATCAGCAAATTTGAGTGCATCTGCTTTGAAGAGAGACGGGCATATGTTAGAGCAGGCAGCGAAACAACAAACAAAAGGCAGCCCTCTGCTATATATACTAAATATTTGAGTAGCCCCCGAAGCTATGCTACAAGTTTTTTTTTTTAATGCCTGGTCGTTACTCATACGCCTTGCTGCGGCTGCTCATTGAGGTTAAGAGTTGTTGATGCTGGTTTGTTTTGTGTGGGCGCTGAGTGTGTGCACACATACAAACATGCCTGTGCACACACACAGACATACATACATACATTCATACACTTATGAGGTGTTTGCTTTAGCTGCTGTTCGTTCAATGGCAGTGGCAGCAAAACTGGCAGCTCATTTAAATGGAATGAAATGGAATGAACTGCAGCACGTAGATAAAACTTTACATTCAGCGGCTAAAGACAAAAGACGCCACGACCCAACTTTGGCGGCCGACAAATGTAAGTGTTCGAGTGGAGCACTGGAGCACTGGAGCACTGGAGCAGTCTAGCATACATCTGTCTGCCGGAAATTGCATTGAGTTTTCCTCGTTTCTCCTTTCTCTTTCACTACCTAAACTGCGCACCAAAGCAAACACTCGGCGGAGTGTCTGCAATTGCGTTTCGTCTTTTCGCTGTACGAACTCTAAAGTAAAACTCGAACAGTTTCGAGTATTTGGATAGCGTCATCAAGCCGCACGCTGTTTGCTTTTCATTGCCTGAATACTGCAGAACGCGTGCATCCTGTACTGTAGTATAGTTCGCTATTATCTTAACTACTTCTAAGCTAAATTAGTAATTGGAAATGCTAACAAAGATTAGATTAGATTATTGCTCTCGCTCACAAATTGAACATTTGTTATGGGTTTTGTGCCTACTCCGTCGTGCTGCCTGGCTACGCTAAAAAATGTTAAAGTACTATATATTTTAAATAAACATTCCGCTAAATCGAAAATCGCGATAAATCGAAAATAAATTCTATCCCCTTGAACAAAATTTCGTTAATTTGTAAAAATTCCATACATTGTGGTTCCCTCGTTAATTCGTAGTCTTTTTCACAACTCATAAAATACTAAACCTCTTAAAATATTGATATTTTGTGTTCGTAACCTCTTATAATTCGTAATGCAATTTTAGACATTTTGTCGTTAAATTACCGTTGCATTTTGCAAACAACAATATACGCCTTAATGTCTCTCAAAGTGTTTTCGTTTAGTTTGTCGACTTTTATTCTAAGCGCAAATTCATGTCTCAGAAATGGTTCAATATGAAAAACGTACAATTGAATGTACTTGTTCAAGCATGAACATGCCTCATAAATAAATATTAAAAATACGCAATAGTCGATAGCCTGCGCGCTATCTGACGCCAAACAATAAACATGTCATCCCTTTACTGCAGCGACCAACGCACAAACATCTGTGCACTTGTGTGCAAGGAATTAATTGTAGCCTTCCAGTGCCTGGAAGTATTTTTAAGGTATATAAGCACTAGGATTTTAAGAAATAAACAGTTAAATTTTTGATCTCACAAAGAGAAGAGTTCAATTTTTGAATTCGGTAAATGTGGAGTGTTTTCCTTTTAACTCTCTAACAGTACTTAAGTATTTGTATACCCTGAACCCATTGAAAATTGAATTTCAGGGTATAATGCTTTTGTGAAAATGTTTAAAACAGGCAGAAGGAGACGTCGCAAACTGCATAAATATATTCTTGATCAGCACAATAATCAGCACAAAATTAGTTGATATTGCGCTGTCCGTCTATCCGTCGGTATGAACGTCGAGATTTCGTAAACTATAAAAGCTAGAGAGCTGAAATTGTACATGAATACTTATATGTTACAATAGTTACGAAGTACGAGTTTATTATAAATTGATAAAAAATTGAAAATTCGCTTTATTTTTTACGCAATTTAAGCCTAGCTTTTCACCTTTTGAGAGAGAGAGAGACTTTTAGAGACTTTTATATTTTTAGATAGATATTATAGATACGAAGATTCTGTGATTTTCAGATCGTGGATGGCACGTCAATGTACATTGACTTGCAATATTACAAACTAAATTATAAACTACGCCAAGTGAAAACTGTAATTAAGATACTTCAAAGGAGATTTCCAGATGACCAGCTTTACCTCTTTACTTAGCTATGCGTCGATAGATTGTGTTATGTACAATTCAAATGTGATTCATCAAATCTTAATCTTAAACAAACAGTAATGCAAGGTAAATTATCTTTGAGCAACATTTAGGATTCCAGTGCTGTACTCCTTCCTCTAGCAGCATTTGCTATTGAATGCATATCTGGATATCAGCAACTGCCACTTTCTCTTTAATAGCTAAAGTAGAATTCATTCTCTTTTGTTGATTCATTTGGAATTCTGATATATGCAGAGCTTAGCAAGTTTAATGGCAATAAGTCTTGTAATCGAAGTCAACTTGTTGACTAAGGCAATTCGAGCATTCAAATTATGCAAATTCATGCCCATCAACTAGTATTATCTGGCTCTTATCGAATTTCACCTGTGCCAAGTCCCACTGGCTCACAACTTGTAGTTAACAAGCCAAATTGTATTTGCAAACAAGAGAATATTCGATTGCTGACCCAGTTGGCTGGCAATTCAATGTCGCAAACTGCCTGCTTAAGGCATATCCTAATTTGTACGATTTCCTCTTGACTCCTCCCCCTCCTGTGCTGCATGCAGATACAGCCTACACAAGGCAGGCAGCTGGTCATGCCAAACTAATGTGGCTCCAGCTCAGACGCCACAATGTCTGCTACGCCTCTGACGCGGCCCTCTGCCTCTGATGTCGATGCTTATATCATGTTATTGTTGCTCACAGCTCGGTCCGAGTGCTAATTGCACACGCTGTGTGCAGCTTTAACGATTTGCCGGCCAGTTTATAAAATGAAATTTAATTGCTCCGGCAGCCACAGGAACAATTTGCTGGGGTTGGTCTATGGGGTGTATGTCTATGTGGGTTCATGCCCGTACCGAGCTGGGGCTGTTGCAATTTATGCAGCGTATTTTCTACAGCAACACTTGAAAGCAATGAAGACCCCTGCATATTGGACCAGCTGTAAGCTGTCACGCCCCTCCCCCAATTTCCCGAGCTGGTAACCGCCCACGTCAAACAGCGCAATTTGGCTGCTTGCCAGATGCAAAAAAAAAAAAGAAAAAAAGAAAGAAAATTATTTAAAAAATGGAGATGAACGAATTCAAAATACCCATGCTATTATAAATTAAGTGAAAGCTGTGCTCTAAAAAAATAGCAATAGAATTCAATAAAGTATAGACGACATACCGAAAAGTACCTGATGGAAAGTTAATCTCGCGACCTTTGGCTCGTTGAAGTATTCAATCAAGACTCTTATTATTTCTTTGTTGGCTTCGGTCGATGAATGAAATCATCAATGGAAGAAACCATTGAGTGGAGTAATATTCGAGTTTCTTGACTTTTACTGATCATTCGAACCGGTTAAACAAAAATAGTTTTCAAATATGTATATATTTTCTTGCTCATAATAAAACTCTAGTATTAAAATGGTTTCACATGATTATAGATTATAAATAAATGAAAATGTGTTTGCTTGCTCAACATTTCCTATTAACAAATAGATATGGTAGGCTAGAAAGTCTTGTTCCTTTTTATTAAGAACATCATTAAGAACTGATTGCAGATAACATTAGCTTATTGTTCGAGTCAAGCCAGGCTAGTCTTATATACTCGCGTATTACTTCATGAGTAGGTGTAGCTAAAAGACCTCAAACATTCTCTAAAATCCTTCAAGTCGCTTCGGTTCTAGCTATTCGTGCTGCCCGATTCAAAATGCACTCAAGCGCGCCTTTTATGAGATTTCATGCTATTCTCCTTGTTGTTCGTGTTTTTGTTGTTGTTCGGTTATTGCGTTCCCCGCATTAGAGTCTGAAGTACGGAAATTCATTTGGTGCCCAACTTTATCCTGCCAGACTGCCTCAAACTCACTTCACTAGGCTTTAACGGAAAATGGGCTAGAAGAAGAAGTTCACAGTACACGAGCTTCTCAAATATGGCCTAAAGTACCCACACAAGCATAGTTACGAGGCCTTTGCCTGGTCTTTAGCTCGGCAATCATCATCGGTAATTAGGCAATTTAACGGCTTATTAACGTTCACTTTGCTGGCTCGCAGCAGAATGAAACGTGGCTGGTAACTGGTTGCAACAGGCATTTAAATTTTTCTTTATATTGAAAAACAGGTAAGAGTTGAGTCTTAGTCGGAAGTGCCCAGAAACAGCAATAGAGCTAAATATTTCTTCACGGACATTCTACACAATTACATGTAATAGGTGGTCTTCTTCTTGCTACGTATGTACTAAAGATAATACTACTTGCAAATAATTAACTCAATATTAGTCAACGTTCAATATAACTCTTGGATTATATCTATATGTATTAATCTAGCTGAATCTTGACTGCAACTCTAACTTTTGCTTGTTAATAAAACAAAACTCTGCAAATCTAACCTCATTAAATTGATTAAGCTCCATACTCTATCTCAACTCAAATTGATATCTGAATTATGCGGTCTCCATGTTTCCCATAAATTACAAATCAGTTTGAATTAAATTTATAATCCCCGGCTTACGCGACCTCTCCACCTGAACAAAATTATTGATCCATTTTCAGCTGCATTGCATTTATTTATATTCAACAATGGCTACACCAATATATATACAAACGAAATCAATTTTTGTTTTAAATGCCACAAAATTGAGAGCAGACAAGTAAGAGTGCTCTTGCCGAGACGGCTCGACTAGAAGATACCCTAAACCCTGCAAAAACTAATATTCTTCTACTTTATGCATACATAAGAAGTACAACATAATAACTATATCGATACAGTTCATAGCATTTTCATTTGTATTATTATATTATTATTCTTTGCACAGTGAGTTTTGCGTCTAATGTATCAATCATAAAAAAATTTATTCATTTCTCTCCCATTAACTAAATCCTTACTTTCAGATCATCTTGGGAAATCACACACAATTCCCCTAGATTTATCTTAATAATTATTAAGATTCCTTGGATACTTTTTATCTATCATAGTTCAATAAAATCCCTAACCATACTTTCCTCCGGGTGTTGCTTTCTTTATGCTACATAATAAATTATTGAATTGTTAATAACTGAAATAAAAATATACGTTATGTTGCTTGCCACGCCTCCTTCTGTCTGTTATATACATTTTCACAGAAACATTCACATTTTCAATGGGCTCAGTTAAGGACGTAAATATAACCTTGCATCCGTACCAGATCCGGCCAGATCAACATAGAATTCGTTTGCTCCCACCTAAATATTAACGAATCTGCAAAATGTGCAAACGTTTTCGCTAGCTGCTTTTTAGTTGGCCCAAACTGGCGCGCATAATAATAACGTACTTAGTTACCTACCTGATAACTGCATTAAAAATGGTCAAACTTTACGGCGAGGGTGAGAAAAAAGAGAGTGGTTGCAAGTGCGAATGCGAGAGAGAAATGGAAAAAGCATGAATTGCAGTGTTTCACAAATCCAGACGCCTCTAACTATGCAACACTTACTCAGGCGAAGGGGAAAGATATTCGCAAAAAATGGCAGCTGCACAAATGCTAAAATCTATTGCAAGAACACTTTTATACCTGGCATACAAAAATAAGAAGGGCATACGTTACTGCGGGGTTTGCGCGACAGTGCAGCAAAAAGCACACAAAACCGATCGAATATATATATATTTTAGTTAGTTCAATTATTTTTTTTTTATAAATTTAGTAGCAATCGTCGTATTTATATAATTTTTTCTCTTCTCTTGGATCTAACCAAGGGGTAACTTTGAATAACCCTCTCAGTTACTTAAAGTACGCATTTTTGATTTTCTGGTAATCAATGGTTAAATTGTAATTGTTTGACAATCTGTTAAATAAACATTAAAAACTTGCTTAATCCGAAGTATAGTTTTGCGTCAATTACAGGGTATAAAATATTCCAATCGCTAACATTTTATGCTCCCTTTTGCGTGCCTCAGATACTGTCGGAATCTCGTCCTGCTTGCCTGCCTGTCTGCCTGTTTGCCTGGGACACATAAAACGCCGCACGACCATCGTGTTTATAATTTGAAATTAGTTTTTCCTGCATTCTGGTGGAGTCGACAGACATTTTAGTCATTTTGTCTGTTGTTTGTTGGCGCTGATTTCTAAAATAAAAATAAATGTGTTCCGGCCGAGACTGCCAGGCCAGAAGATACCCTCAACTCTCTAGGATGCTTAAATCAGATGCATCGTATGCATCCGTCAAATACATCTTAATGAAGCGACTGAACTAGTTCCTTCCTTCTGTTATTGAATGACTATGATAAATAATCTATATCTATATCTTTATATATATCTTATGAGTCTCTACCAAGAGCTTAGTATTGAAATTGATAAATTTGAATTTATTGTATAAAGACATTGCAATATCCACATAAAAAATAAAATATCTAAATCGGTTTCTGATAACGCATTCACTTTATTTGTTGTCTCAAGTTCAAGCAATTTTAAATCTAATCCATAGAGAAAACTTTTACTATTATATCCAACCTATTGGCTCTTATTTTGAGTGACCGACAGATGGCTGGATAGTGCCTGATGCACACGATGCACACACTGTATACCCCTCTCCATTTTCAGCTAGGGTGTGCAAATAGAAGTGTTTCCCAGCCACTGAACCAATCTAGGATTTTTGCTGATTGTGCGGTCAGCGATTTGTTTTGTGGCGTGTCCTGTGTTCGAACGTGTTTGGGAATATAATTGATAGCCGGGACGACATTTGTGAATTCAATTCATATCGAAATATCGATTTTAAGTGCATTGTTATGCGTTTGATAAATGAACCAACTATTGTTGAATAGCGCTAAATGCGCTACAGACACCTACATATGTTACATCCAATCTGTTGCCCTAGATGCCGGGTCAACGATATAATGCGTCATTTATCTCTAGTTGTATCTATTTTGTATCAATTCGACTCTGTTGTCTGACTGCCTTTGGCTTAGCACGCAAACTAGATATCAACTGAGTTTGTATATAAGCGGTATTGATTAGCTCAAAACTAATCATTAATGGAAAACTTTATCCAAACAATGTTGCCAGGAGCTATACCCCAAACTGATCCAAAGTGCGGATCGTATCCAAGCAAATCTCAACGAAAACAGCAGCTGACAATATAAATACAATTCAACATAAATTGAGTGAATTGAATGAATGTGTGCACATGTTACGCTAGGCGCTGCTGGCCTCGTGCTTCTGCCTATTGGGCAAACGTTTTATTTAATAACTTTTGCATGAGCTTTTCAGCATATGATCCACATATTCTATTAAACATTTGTCAATTCGGTACAAATAGATAACAAATATAAATGAAACAAAATGCAAAATTTGAATGAAAAATCCAGCTTGTAAAATTTACGAGATATAATTAATAACTGACGTCCCAAAAGTACTATGAATATTATTACTCCTGTTACGCATCGAATCGACTTTCATAGTTACTCAGAAATCTGGTTACAGACTTAGAGCATGTTAAATATTTTAAATATATTACGGATATTCAAGGCCTTCAAGTTCCCATGACTCGCGTGCATGGAATGTTGCACAATTTGTGCTTGACTAGCAACATTTTTGGCAAATATTTTTCATTTCAATTTTGTGTCAAATACTCGAGGAAGTTTTGCCAAGTGCTGCAAAAATGTTGTCAGAGTCAGTACACATGACAGTTGATAAAGGGTGCAAAATAGCATCGGGAGCATTTTTCAAATGCACTTTATGGCATTGTAAAAATTTTATTTTTTTAGAGTATCTTCAGACACTTTTATTGTAGTTAAATAATATGTGGATTATGTCTACTAAACGGATGTAAAATGCAAAATCGAGTCACTTAAGCGTGAATGATATGATGGAAGAAATAAAGCTCGATAACGTGTTTAACCGATTTGATATGTTATCGAGTATTCACTAAATTTGATCGGCGAGTGGTTTATCGGCTGACACATTAATGGAAGAAGGGGCAGACAAACAGACTTTTATAAAATAAATCAAATAAATATATTAAATATATCCTTTATGGATTTTAATAACTCTATAAGTGTTATCTACAGCAATTTTCGATAAACTGTGCTACCTTTCATTAAAAATTTGTAATCTCGAATAATAATAGAAAAATTAAAACTCGTATTCTATGATAAAAAGATTCTTCTTCAAAAATTGGCATCGCTTTATATCAAATCTCTGCTGACACAGGCCCCTAAAATAGAATCATATTATGTATGTTTCATGCTCAAGCATATATATCTATATATCCTAAGCTTTCTTTAGCAATTGAGGATTTAATACATAATTAAAGTAAATAATTATTAAATGTTGAGTATAAACTTAAGGATAAGTATTTACTAAAAGCAACAACTTTTGTGCTTCGCAAAATTTTGAAGAAAAACTTTTAGTTTAATTTCCTTATTTTTTCTCTTGTCTTTTTGCAAGCATATCAGTTAACCAGTTGCTTAAGGCCATTTATATGTAGTGTCTTTGACTAGCCAACCTGCTTTACCTGCTGACTTATGATATCTTGTGAAACTAAAGTTGGGTATAAATAGTTAAGCTTTTACAGTCGCTGCTATGCACAAGTTTTTCATATACACTTAACCCAATGAAAATACTTTTAAAGAGCATATTGGTTTTGCTGAAATGTATGTAACAGTCAAAAGGACGAAATCATATGTGCAGATCTTGTCCGCCTAGTCTCATATATTAATGTGTCTTTCTTTTAGTTCATAATATAAAAAGTTTCCTATCATTGTATAGACGTTCACTAATAAATACACAGACTAGAAATATTATCGATCTTTGAAGAGTGAACCACATTCTATGCTATTTTTCTCCATGCTTGCACTTATCTGCTTATCCATTTCCGTCTTCGTCAGAATGTTTTAAATTATACTCTTTTAAAGAGACTTATTTATGACGAAGACGCAAATATGAAAATATCAATACAGATTTACTTAAAGTTCACATACACATGATTGTTTATTTAAAACATACATATGTACATGGACGTGTATCTTTTTATGTATGTATACAATGGGCACTTAATGATTAAAGCATCAGGGTATCTCCTAGTCGAGAACTTGAAGTACTCGAGGTAGAGTTTTCGCTTGCTGCTTGTTTGTGTTTGCATTTTTATTTATATTCATACTATTTATTCAAGTTAAGCATTAAGCATCATAAATGTTGTACAATTTAACTTTTAAATTTGTTAATATGACTGTGTGTATGTGTGTGTTTGTTTATTTGTTTATTGTTTGTGCTCATTCGAGCTGTTGCTTTTAATTTCAGTGAAAGCTATTAAAATGAGACTCTTTGTGACTTTGCTAGAAGGCAGCTGAAATTCCGTACGAATGGTTCATTCCTTCACCAAGAGACAGAGACTAGTGCAGGGGCTAGGACTGAGAATGGGACTGAGACTAAGCTGACAGCTCGTCTCACGTGCTTTGACGAGCGTTGACAACGCAATGCTCACTAATGCAGACAGCTCATCCACACAAATCAGACAAACACATTGAAGTGTTGATGCTGTTGCTGATGTTGCTGTTGCTCTATTCCATATGGAAAATGGAACGAGAGAGGGCAGCTACTAACGAGTCATCCGTCTGCCCAGATAAATGGTAGTCCCGTCGAGCTGCACAGCCTGATGGAATGCACTCCGGGCTCCAGTGCCTGATTGATGTTTCTGAATTATTAAGTGCGCAGCCACCCTGCCATACAGTCAGCCAGCAAGCTGCAAGTTGGTTTGTTGGTTTGTTGGCCTGTTGCCTGCTTCAACAGCCAACATCCTCTATCCATGTTCAGCGATGCTTTTTGAGCTGCACTCAAAGGCGGCTGGCATGGCATCCATCTGGCAAAGCCAATAGAAGCGCTCCATATGGACATTGAGCATTGAAAATGGAGAATTTAGAGGATAAAGCTTTGTTAATATAGATATATGCCCTTGGAGGAGGATGAAGAGGACTGACTGACCTCATAAAGTAAATAATGCTCTTGATCAGAATAGGTCGAAGCGATTTACCACTGAATACCCGTACTTGTATTAAAGCGTCGAGTTTTCACACATAAAATTTATGTAACAGGCAGAAAGAGGCGTGGCCGACCCATAAAATATATTCTTGGTCAGGGGTTCATATAGCCATGTTCGTCTATCCGTCTGTGCGTATTTTTGAACGCGTCGATTTCCGAAAATATAAAAGTTATAGACTTCATGTAATGAAATTTGATATCTTTTATCGTTTCAAATTAATCGATTCGGTCAGAACTAGAGCTAGAGCTAGAGTCTTCAAGTTATATATATATATATACATATATATCCCAATTCCCCAATTCACTTCTGAAAAATTCATTTCTGTTTCTGATAAGTAAAAAAATAAGTAAAATGAAATTATCTAAGAAATCTTAAAGCAAATTACATGGCCCAAATTCCATTAGATATAATAACACTATGGTGGCAAACCAAGAAATAAAATATACTCTACATATACATATGTATTTCATTTATATATATTTCATTCAAATTAAATGTTAGCATAACATTAGTTTAGAAAACTTTTAAATAGCCCGACGTTACGAACGAGGAATACAGTGAGCACAGACTCAAAGAGTCCAGCTATGTAAGGCAACTGCATATGGTAATTTTGTAGTACTGTGAAATGCGTTTAAATAATGAGATTCAACTGAAAGAGAGTCGCTTCACAGTGGCGAATGTGAAGCTCTAGAGGAGAGGAGAGAGACAAAAAGCGCGGTCAGCATATGAAAAGAGAAGAGCGACAAATGCGAATGCGGGTTTAAATAAATGTAACAAGTAAGAAGACTCTAGTCGAGACTGCTCGACTTCGAGATACCCTGGTTTGGGGGTGGGTCGACCTATACTTTGGACGCTTATAACTAATTTCTATGTATATACATATGTATATAGCATCCAAATATGTATATCTGTCAAATTAGAAGTCTCCAGTATTTAAATTGGGTTTTTTCCAAATTGGGCGCGAAGGGGGCGTAGCATCCAAAATCAGAATATTACACAATCTGCGTATTCATAATATCTATCTAATATCTATCTATATACATGTATATAAATTTGAAGTTTCTAGCTCAAACGTAGAAGTTACGCTCAAAAAACGTTAAAAAGAAAAGTAAACGAATTTTCAATTCTTTTTATAGATAATATGGAAATAGGATGATGAGATGATGAGGTACTGCGTAATTAACATACGAGTATTCATGTGAAATTTCAGATCTCTAGCTTTTGTAGTTTCCAAAGTCTCGACGTTCTCCCACTTTCAATGGGTTCGGTTATAAAAAGTTTCACTTCTTCCTCTATCACTTCTCTCTCTCTCTCTCTCTCTCTCTCTCTCTCTCTCTCTCTCTCTCTATCTCTCCCTATCTCTCTCACTCTCTCTCTCTCTCTCCTCACATCACCTCACCACACCTCACCTCTCACTTTCTTCACCTACAATTTCCTCCTTGTACCGCTAGTAATCAGTTGGAATAGATTGACAGTTTACAGGGGGACTAAAAAAAAATTGTACAATGTGCACCCTGTTCTGTGTAATACTCTCGCACACAACCGCAAGACCGCAGCACGTAATTTGTCTTACAGTGCACATTGCCACGCCCACAACAGCGCCCTTCCCCCTCCCGCGCCGTTCAACAGCTTCACTTATGCGTTATCTACACGCACACAAATTAATCAACGTCAGATAAACTTGCAGCAAAGAAAAACAGAAGATGATACCTTTGCCTTTGCCTTTGCTTTGGCTTGTCGTACCCACTCCTTTTCTTCTGCAGCTGTTGTCTCGACTATGTTTTTAATCTGCCTTTAAAATTAATTAAGAGTCCCCCTGCGCCATGCGCTCACTTTTACTGTTGCTATTGCTTTTACTTTTGCTTTTGCCGTTGTTCCGCATTGTTGCAGCGACAAAGGCGCAGTAGCCGCACTAGGAAATTGCCAACTCATCTCCATTGCAAAATACTTATGACACACATACAAGCACATACATATATGAACCACTAGAGTTTTTCTACAGAGCCATGCATTCACATTCATATGAACAGTTAGGAACTAGCAATGGAACTGCTATGAACCGCCACGAGGTAGTGCAATTTTGAACTTAGTTTTATTCTTCCATAGCGCATGCAATTAAAATATTTTCTCTAATTTTATTTAACTCGCTGCGGAATTACCATGTAAATTATATACATTCCGCGCGAATGAAGAGCAACAAAAACAGAAAGCAGAACTTCCGACGCCTCAACGCCTGCTGCCCCTCTTCATATTTTATAAATTCAAATAAGTATGCTGCATTTTCTCCTTTTACGCAGACACCAAACGGAGAGGGTAATATCAGCATGAAAAGCTTTTATATACAGCTTACTGCTTAAATACTTCTATAAATACATTTTGTAACATAAGATTTCTGTGTTTTGTTGGCAAAGAAATTTCAAATTTCAATCATATTATTCGTTTCACGAAATGTAAAGAAGTTCTTTGCATTATAAAATATTTTTCTATGTCTTTGGAAACTGCATAAAAATATAATTATCATAGCAGAAAAGCAATCAAGTTTTTCAAACTTTTCCATGTGAACAAGTAAGAAAGCTCTAGTTGAGACTGCTCGACTGCGAGATCCCCTGAACCCTTCCTCGAACGAATAATATTCCAAGAATGTTTCTATACGTGCAAAATCACGCACACACACGCTGATATATGTACGCTTGAACGCCTGTATGTGTGTATGTATTGCAGGCGTCTTGCTGTCTCGATTGCTCTGCCACGTGGGTTTTGCTGCGAGAATTCCCATTTTCAATGGGTTCAGAGTAATTTTGATTCAGTCTGATTTTATCAAGGAAAAAAGATATGATTAAGGATAACAAAAATACTAATAATTTTCATAAATAATTGTTTCTCTTGTTGAAACATAACTCTACTTTAAATTTCCTGCACATTACTTGTGAGAGTCCTGTACAGTCCTGCACCTTATTCGTTTTTCAGCCCAGAAAAGCCAATGTCAAATCGATGCGCTTACCATACATAATTCTTAAAATTGGCGAGAAAAAATTCCATTTGCAGATATACAACAAGACCAAGGGTTAATTTGCTGTTCACAATAAATTGAAATACTATAAAGAGTAAAGTAAATTAAATTAAAAGTAAATTAAAGTAAAAGATATCATTTTATAAATGATTATCGATTTTCGGAAAGAAACTTTATATAAGCGTCTAATACACGGATTAACGAAAACAAATTCGAGTCTTTAGCTCATATAGTTTCTGAGATCGAAGCGTTCACACAGGACTAAAGCGACTCAACTAGTCTCTGATAAAAGAAAATTATACTTTCAGCATTCTTTTAGACTGAGTTCATTTCAAACTTACTTCTATTGAATTATTAGTATTTTAACTGTAATGTTTTGATGGTCGATTAGAGGGCTTGAAATGGACACAGGATCGGCTCACGTAAGTACCAGCTGCCAGAGGAGAAGATTGCATTGCCCCAAATGTTACTGTTCTAGCTTTGTTTGGAATGTTTCGTTGTCGACAGACTCGGTCGCCGCATAGGCGTGTCATAGGCGGGCCTGCAGCCCGCACGCCTCTGCGCAGCTTCTGCCGCCCGCAGCACTCCGGATAAGCTTCTGTCCTGACTTCAAATGCAGTCAAACGCAGTCATGCAAATATAGCACGAATCTCTCACATCTCTGCCACATCCGGCACACAAACACGCTCCACCAACTGCTCACTGTGCTTTCCGAATGCAGCAGCAGAGTTGCAGCCGAAAAGGACAAGGGTGATTCTGAGCACCGCAAATGGATGTATTAATGAGTTGTGGCAACAATGGCAATCACAGCTAAATAAACATTTAATTTACCCCCGATCGATGTTAATTATGCCCGCTCGCGAAATAAAAATGGTATATTGCTTTTATGATTGACATTAAGGCAAGATATATATGTATGTAGAAGCATAGCATTGCAATAAGGAAATACATTTAGTTTAAATGTAAATTTATTTATTCATAAATATTAAATATATTTGAAGAGGAAATTATAGAGGAAGAATTCACTGCAAATTAACATTTAATTGACATTTACATTTACATTCATATGCTAATTATACGCTACTTCCTTTTTGCTTTTGTTCTAAATCAATTTTGATTTAGATTGCATATACTATTATTGAAAATAAAGAAACTCTTTTGTAATTGAATACATAAGAAAAACAAATTCCTTTTGTATTTAAATATATGTATATTGTTAAAGCAATCTATTGCACGCGCAGTACGAGTTTGCTTCAGAAATTCGATAACTTGTATCGTTTTAGAGCTATCGATAAAACATTTATCGAGAATCAGTTATAAAATTATATCTCTTTCATATTTACAGTTAGAGTTATATTTCAAATACTACAGACCGAGTTTAGTTTGGCTTATAGTTATAAGTGTCATTATCATAATCTGAATGCTTGATTACGATTGTCTGTCTAAGTTTAAAATAAGTTTTCGCATCATAACCCACGTGGCAGAGCAAGCGAGACAGCAAGACGACTGCAATGCGTACCCAGTGTGTGTGTACGACACACATACATGCATACAAGCGTATATCAGCGTGTATGTGCGTGTGTGTTTGTACTTGTATAGTTTGTTATGCGTGCAGAAATAATAATTCTTGGAATATTATTGGTTCTTCAGAGGGTTCAGGAGATCTCGTATTTGAGCAGTCTCGACTACAGCTTTCTTACTTGTTTTGTAATATATATTTATAAACAAAAATACATAAATAAATTTATTACTAAAAAAACCTTTTGCTTTAAATGTATTATCAATCGGTAACTCAATACCGAGTACAAATAGGCTTAACAACCAGTTGGAGTGCGATATTTGTTTAACTTAAATTTCAACATCCCGCTAGTCACATCCCATGTGAGCTGACACGGCGAGAGCAGAGGAAAGGCAATGTGCAACATGCAGAGTCAACCATTTCCGTAGCATGTGCTGCGTACGGTGGCACGGTGGCACGTTGGCACGTTGCAACACGGACTTTTCTCCCAGGCATTGGCTTCCAATTTCTGTCAGTCGCAAGCGCAACTCTTTTTGTCTGTGTTTTCATGTTGGCTTTTGCCAACGGTCTGCCCCGCCTCCACACTGCAGCTGTTTACCTGCCCCACACCGATTCGGTTAACTTTGGCCCCATGTGGTGACCACAGATACTACGTGCCATTGTTTCAAACTGTACTATTTATATAGGAATCCAGCGTATAACGGGTTTGTTAAAATGAATCGAACTGATGGAAGGGGCGTGGCATACACCATGCAGCGGCAGTCCGTATGCATAAGCGCGTTAATCTCAGAACAACTAATCTCTATCTCTATCCCTATTCCTATCTCTATCTCTATCTCTATCTCTATCTCTATCTCTATCTCTATCTCTATCTCTATCTCTATCTCTATCTCTATCTCTATCTCTATCTCTATCTCTATCTCTATCTCTATCTCTATCTCTATCTCTATCTCTATCTCTATCTCTATCTCTATCTCTATCTCTATCTCTATCTCTATCTCTATCTCTATCTCTATCTCTATCTCTATCTCTATCTCTATCTCTATCTCTATCTCTATCTCTATCTCTATCTCTATCTCTATCTCTATCTCTATCTCTATCTCTATCTCTATCTCTATCTCTATCTCTATCTCTATCTCTATCTCTATCTCTATCTCTATCTCTATCTCTATCTCTATCTCTATCTCTATCTCTATCTCTATCTCTATCTCTATCTCTATCTCTATCTCTATCTCTATCTCTAACTCAAGTTCAAGATTCTCTAATTTTATCTTTGAGGAAAATGAGATACATATATATTTTAATAATAATGTGAAATATATAATATTTGATAGATAATCACTAATATATCAAGGACTGCACATGAGCAAATCAACATATTCATCAAAAATCATATGGAACTAAAGTTCCCATTTAGTGTGCGTATGTAGGTAGGTATTCCCCGGACCGCACTGCTAATGAAATATTTAACTTCATTTTTGCTGCCGTCAAAATTAAAGTAAATTAACTCTGCCAGGCGTTTTAATTAAGCGATACCTAAGCCCATAAACCACGGAATATTATTCAGATAGGGGAAGCGAGGCACACACAGCAGCTGCGAGTTGGATAATGGGAGATGGGAAATGGCAGCTGAGAACAGGGAGATGGAGTTATGTAGAATTGCCCATGAAAATTTAAATATTTACGATAATTAGGCATGCAATATCTGCATTTATTTAATATGCGAGCAAATATTTATCAAGCAGATAATTTGACGGTGCATAAATGCTGTTTAAAGTAAACATAATAAAAATCTGTTCTGTTGCAAGATTGATTCAATCGAACAACGATATCGAAGAGATTATCTAATTATAATAGATTTTTCAATTAATGCATTGGCAAATGTTTGTAGAAATACACACACTCTGACACACACGCAGGCACACACACAAGTATCAATCGCATACGAAGCTGGTTGACAGGAGCTGGACTCGAGCTAGCGGCTCACAAAACGAAAGTCGTCCTAGTCAGCAGTCGCAAAAGAGTGGAAACTGCCAATATACAGATCGATAAAGTATCTTGGCGTCATGTTCCGCGAGCACTTGGAATATGTGCACAAAAAGGCATCTGATTCTTGTAGAGTTCTCTGAAGAATTATGCTGAACACGCGGCGACCAATGACGTCTCCTCCTAATGAGCATCATTAGGTTCGTCATTAAGTCCGTCTATGCTGCACCAATATGGTCAAGAACGATGGCAACGCCGAGCTACAGCCGGGGCATTTGCGCCGCCTACAGACTGAGCGGAGTCAGAGTCAGCTGCGCTTTCAAGACAGTCTCCGATGACGCGGCGCTCGTCATAGCCGGCATGGTGCGACTAAAGGACTTCGTCGCCGAAGCCGTGGAGCGGAAGACAAGGTGGAATAGCTCAACAAAAGGGCGGTAGACGCACACGCTCATCCCGGAGCTTGACCTATTGATAAACCGCAAACACGGGGAAGCTAATTTCTATCTTTCGCAGATTCTCTCGGGACATGGATGCTTTCATGGATGCTACTTGAAGCGCTTTGACCACGAGGAAACCGATGCATGCCCCTGGTACGGACGAGGTCTGGTGGAAGACGCCAAACCCATCTTATTTGAGGGTGGACGCTTACTAGAGGAGAGGTGTTGTCTAGAAGAAGCAGTGCGCCGCTCTATTAGAGCGGGCAACATAGTCAACGCCATGCTGGAATCAGAAGCAGCTTGGAATCTCATAAGCACCTTCGCTCCGCAGTCATGATGGAACTCCGCAGAGTCGAGCGAATAAGAAGATGTGTAGAGCAAAGTGCTTGCGAAGCAATGCTTTAATGCCGTCCCGCAAGCATCATGCGCTATTCTTAGTCACCTCATATTGAAATATATATGAAATATATATATATATATATATATATATATATATATATATATATATATAATATAGATAATTTGTAAATAAACGAATAAAAAACACACACACTTGAGCTTTTGTTTTGGTAGAAATTGAATCTAGTTGCAATTGCTAGCAACGTTCACATTTTTTGTGGGTCAGAGGACCAAGGCAGAGCGCATAAATCAGCTGCCATATTTTCGTTGTTGGAAGGGCAATTGAATTACGAGTAGCAAACCTGAAAGTGCGACGGAAACGGAAGCGGAAGCGGGTGCGGACACGGAAGCGGAAACGGCCGCCTTTGGGGTGAGGTCTTCATAAATGCTGGCAACTAACCAACAAAGAGTCGACAATGTCTGCCAGCTGCAGCTGTAGCTGCAACCCGAGCTCCACGATGACGCACTTACTCGTGAAACATACTCCTCGCAAATCAAACAATACCCACTGGCCCAGACTTGGTTATGTGAGAGTATATACTATATACATACATACGTATCTACATATTAAGTAATGCATGTTTCTGGCTGTAGCACCTAAATCGCACTGCACAGCTATTAAGCTGCTGGAGCGCCACTTAAATGCAATTTACAGCAACAATTTTAAAGGTTTCAGCCAATCAATTGGGCTGTAGAATATCTATGCTTCACATACTTCTAGCTTTAGATTAACCCGTAAACAAGAATCCAATTAGAAATTCTATTTGCAAAGTGCAAATTGAGGAATTGACTGTGAAGGCGTCGATAGTGCATGTAAGAGATATTGTTGCTTAGATGTTAGATTAGATATTTAATATTGGAGTATGAGGGATTTGTTTTTTATGTATGGAACAGAAGGTGTTAGATATCAGCTCTAAATTTCACAATATTCTTTCAATTAAAGTTCAGTGGCAAATACAACCAATACATGAAAGAATCTACATTTTTACTCAATTAACAAATATTCAAGAATATGTAGACTATACGCAGAACTTGCAATTGAAACCACTAAGTCACCAACATACAGCTAAAACCTTCAAATATGTTCTATTCTAAGAATAGTTAGTAATTCCTTAGCATTGTCAGATTTTAAATGTGATTTAAATGTGAATGCGTTCGAACGCATTACTCTTATTTGACTATACATTTATTTACATTATAATATAGATTGAATTAAATATAATTAAATTTTTTAAATATAGAATATGAATAGTGAATAATAATTCAAAGGGGATACTTGGTAGATTTACTTTTGCCACTTTTATAAATATGTGTATATGTACATATATGTATATTAACCTTAACTATATATAACCTTAAGTATATATAACACTTAACCTTTTGCAAAAGTTAATTTTGAATTCAAAAGGAAGAACTTGCTGCATCTTTGTCAAAATAGTATGAAAACTAAAAACTAAAAACTAAAAAAAAAAATAATTGGAATTTTACTTTAGAATGCAATAACGAAACTTAACTGTACTTTTATTCCTGAATATATCCTTTCACACTTGCTGCTTTAATTAACTTTTATTTATTTTTTTATTCAATATTAAGAGATTGCACGGACAACACACAACAATTTCACGAAATAAATAGATAACTATTGTAATACGAAAATCAGAAGCTCAAACTGTAGTCACGCACAGTTGCAGTTGCACTGTTTTCTGTTTACTCCACGCGACGGCAGCAACAGCAGCAGCAGCAGCAGCTTTTTGGCGGCAAGCTAAATTGTTCTTGCGCACTGACTGCCATGGCCCAAAGTTTTATTTCAAAATTTAAACGGAAAATTCACTTACTTATAGAAGCTAAATTGTACAAAGCTTATGAAATTTACTTTGTTTCTTATCTGCGAAACTATTGGTAGAATTCATTTAGTCACCTTTTCCGATTTGTTATTTATTTGTAATTAAAAAGATGTTGACTTCAACAAATTACGCTTTAAACATTTTTAAATTATTTTATTTTTATTATTTAACTAAAAATTGGATTTATCCTTATAAATAAATCGATATCAGTTCATATTTCGATATAGCGATAAAAATGAACATCCCTGGCGGCAGTATTTGCCGAGGCATCAGCAAACTCTTATTGGGAGTAATTTTACCCAATAGCATACAAATGTATATACAACTTTAATTATTTTTTTAATTTCAACTCACCCGCTTGCATTTTCATGTAATGAACAAAACATAGCGAATGCAATATCGACGCACTCGTAGTCAATTGTACCAACCCATACACACAAATGGATGTACACAAAAATGAGACAGAGAAACAAAGAGAGCATGTAAAGAATGGGGGAAAACAAAATGAGTAAAATGCCGGAGCTATAGCGTTGCCAGAGTGAATGATACCGGTTAAAAGCTCTATTTGATTTAAATTTACTGCATTTATATATACATTGTACAGCTGACAATTAATACAAACCAATTTGAATGTCTTATAAGGATAACTTCTCCATAAATGACTATCAGTTTTGGGGGCGTATATTACTTCAACTACTTTATTCGCCTATCTGGCTACTCTTCGTCAACAGCGTGCGAGCGGGACGACCAGCGTATCGACGCGCAAAACACTTATCAAAATAATGAGCAGAAAAAAGTGTTGGTTTGTTCGTTTCTTCCCACCGAATTCGCTATTTGAAACGCGACGACGAGAAGACGACGACGGCGACGACAGCGCAACTTGTAGCAGTGAAAATATTTATACAAATAATTTCCTGTGTAAAAATCTAAATACTTATTAATTAATTAAAGTGAAAATGTAAATGCAGTGTTTGGCAATGAAATGAAATTCATTTAAAATGTATTTCAACGCAATAACTCGCCGTGAAAATTTCGTCGTACAGGCAAAAAAGAGCCGATTTTTAGTGAAAGAAGAAGAAGCAGTAGTAGCAGCAGCAGTGAAGGCAGTAAAAGCAATCGTCGACAGCGACGACGAATACATGGACAAAGCGCAGTGCGAATGAAAATTGTGTAAAGAGAAACTTGCAAAAATTACAGCAACAACAACAACAATAAGCAAGGCGAAAAGTGTGTTTAGAAAAGAAATTAAAAACACACACATATACACAGAAACTAATACAATTGCAAGTACAATCGCAATTTTGAGAATTGGTGCAAAACGACGACAGGCGCGCGGTTTAATAATAAACAGTTATATGTATGTATGTTGTGCAAAACCATATGAGAGGACGAAAAATCAATGAAATTGTAATAAAATTCCGTATTTTGTTCTCTTCATCCTCGATTTCTGTCTCTACCATGCGCCCGCCTTCTCTCTCTTGTTTTTATGATTAAATTTGCAAATAGCAGCGACCACAACAATAAAAACATTTAGACAAGAAAAAAAAAAAGAAGCAGCTCAACTATATTCTACAATACATACATAGATTTATTATACAAGGTGCGTATGCAGCAATAACAACAACCAAATTTAGTACAGTGTAAATAAATGCTTGTGTGTGTGTGTGTGTGTGCGTGTGTGTGTAGTTCAATGTAGAACGTGTGAGAGAAGAAAACCCGCGTACAAAAATATGATGACGTCTTCAAACTATGAGATTTTTGTTGATTTTGTCTAGTGAACAGCAGTAACAATGGTATCGAATAGTATCGCAACGTATGTAGTATAGTACATACAAACACACGTACAAATATAGACATACATACATGCTTTACTACTGTATACCGGTATTTCGTAGCCCCCGCTAGAAGCCCAGCATGCTGTGATGCTGTTGTTGATTAACAACAACATCGAGATTTGGCTAGAAGAAACCCAGAAAGTGGCAAAGGAAAAACAAAAATTAAAGCTGACAACCGAACCGTGATGTTGTCGAATTTGAATAGGCACCAAAGAGTTTACAGTGCAACAACAACAAAGCAAGAAGAGTTAAAGTTGAAGTATCTTTTACCTGTGCAGTGCGTGAATTAGAAATGCTGCCCGAAAGAGAAAGAATATAGTGAGATTTATTAATTTATTCAACAAATTCGTTTGCAGAGTATTTTTAATAGATAGTTATTTGAGTTAATGTGACTACTAATAATTAGACATTTACTTTCTATATTTTTAACATATCATGTAAAAACATGTTTTTTATTGTAACATTTGTTGTAATAATACAAAGAAGTATTTAGTCAAAGTATTTTTTTTTTTTTTTTCAATTTATTTATTTAAGAATGTTGTACTTTAAATTATCCTCAATTGGCATAGTTTTATGCATTACAAAAATTTCTTTATCATTAGAATTTGATATTTATATAGTTTATTTTACTAGCTTAAAGTACAATATAAAAAAATCAGAGACCTGTCAAAAATAATAAAAAAAAAAAAGCCCCCCCAAAATATATATATGTAAATCACTACACATGGCTAATAAACAAGGTCCTAAAATTATAGGAATTCAATTGGAAGAGAAATTGGTTTGTTGGAGAGCATTGATCTAAAAAGATTCTCTAGATCAACTTTCATTTATTAATATATACAATTAGAAATTCCAAATAAAGAACACTGCAACTTTTAAAAATTAAATGTCTTAGGAAATATAGAAACATAATTGATTTTTTTTATATACTAAAAGCTTTTTACTTGTTATTTTGATCAAATTATTAAAATATCTCCAAGCTATCCCTATCTATATGTTCAATACGTATAAATAAGTTCACATTAATATTGCGATAAGTATATATACATATATATATATATATATACTGAACATTAGCTATTAACTAGACGTTAGGAAAATCTCTATGAAACAATTCCAGATTTCATTATATATGTATAAATATACATATATATTGCATGTATAAGCTTCAGACTATCGAATCGATGTTTTGACGAAGTTCTATCTATCTTTGCTTACTGTCCTGCCCAGTTGTAAAATCGCAATACACCTGTCCCCGTGCCCCCGTTTGCTAGTGTCTTATCAACACGCTCGTTTTTCGTGTCAGTGTGCGTCCACTGTACAGAACGGAACAGAACAGTGTGCACGAAATTTGATTTGAATATAAGTATTTGACAGTCGGCGCGCGGCAACAGAAGCAGATTACGCTGCCCAGCTAGCTGCGCTGTTCCTTGCCTTTTTCAACCTATAAACGAAGCATCACTCACTCACTCACTCACCTGGTGAGCAAATAGAGGGGAACGCACATGAGTGAACGACGCATTGAAAGTCTGTGCAATAAGTCAGTACACAGCAAATCTAGCAATTTTAAAATACACAATTATCACATGTGCTGAAATGAAGTTAACAAGTTTACTTATTTAACGTATTAATATTTACCAATATTTCAACTAAATAAGAAATAAACATAATCGAGTTAATGTACTGTTACCAGTTGGCACGTGTAACATACTTTTTAGCTATCACTGTAGCACTTGTGCCGTTTTGTCGACAATGCGCGCGCTCCCTCTCTCTCACACGCGCGCTCAAGCCGCAGCCATACTCTCACTCACACATACAGTTTTTGCAAACACACGTACACACATACACGCTCACTCGCTCATTTGGCTCTCTTTGCTTATATATTTTTTTCTACTTTCAGTGGTTGTGCAAGAAGAAGAAGCAACAATCAGGCAAAATACCTGAAAAAATAAAGAAAACATAAACGGTAAAACGAAGAAGTGGCGACAGCAAGCAAGCAAGAGGCAACGATTCAAGGTAGCGCGCTAAAAGTTTATTGTAAAATCCAAAGTAGAAGGCACAAAGTGATTTTTGAGTTTGTGCTGCTTTCGAACAAACGTTAAACAACATATAAAAACAATAAAATATAAAAATGGTGGAAGCAATAGAGCGGCAGAGAACGGCTGCGTGAGCAGCGCGAGATCTGAGCGCCAATTATAAAATAACAACAACATCAACACACAATAGCAACAGCAACAAAACGGCATTAGCAAAATAAGAAGAGCATAGAATAGCAACGAAAGCAACCGAAACGAGCGCGCAACAGCCGTTGGAAGCAGCAGAGGTTCCGCTCACAAAAAAGTAACGCTAAATAAAACAAAATTTAAATAAAGTTAAAATTGAAGTGGAAGCGGAATTGGAAGTGGAAGTTTGTACACAATAGCGAACGACAACAACATTGATAGGAGTAGAACAAACTCGAAAGAAAACTAAAATAACATCACAACCACAATAACAACAACAAGAACAACAAAACAGAATAACAGAATGTACGGTAAATCGAAGACATCCGCCGTGCCGTCTGATGCGCAGGCCAGAGAGAAATTGGCGCTTTATGTGTACGAATATCTACTGCACGTGGGCGCTCAAAAGGCGGCACAGACATTTCTCTCGGAGATCCGATGGGAAAAGAACATAACGCTTGGTGAACCACCGGGATTTCTGCACACTTGGTGGTGCGTCTTCTGGGATTTGTATTGTGCGGCGCCAGAGCGTCGCGATCAATGCGATCACAGCTCGGAGGCGAAAGCCTTCCACGATTATGGCTTTGTTAGCTCCGGCTATGGTGTGAATGGCATTGGTCCAGGTGGACCACACAATGCCGGTGGCCCAGCGCCCAGTCCACTTGGTCAGATGCCACCGGGCGGAGATGGTGGCCCAATGGGACCCGGCGGACCGATGGGTCCCAACTTTTTCCCGAATACGACAATGCGGCCGTCACCGCCAACGCACGCCTCAAGTCCACAGCCGCCGCCTTCGCAGATGATGCCAGGTCAGCCTCCATTTATGGGTGGACCGCGTTATCCGGGCGGACCCCGACCAGGCGTGCGCATGCAGGGCATGGGCAATGAATTCAACGGCCCACCTGGACAGCCTATGATGCCGAATAGCATGGACCCCACGCGACCGGGACCGGGAGGCGGAATGGGCCCAATGAATCCCCGCATGAATCCACCACGAGGCCCCGGCATGGGGCCCATGGGATATGGTGGACCTGGCGGTATGCGAGGTCCGGCGCCAGGCGGACCTGGCGGCATGCCGCCGATGGGTATGGGCGGCGGCGGCGGAAGACCGCCTCAATGGCAGCCAAATGCGTCAGCACCCATGAATGCGTACTCTTCATCGTCGCCGGGCAACTATGGACCCGGACCCGGCTCGAACGGGCCGCCTGGTCCCGGTACGCCCATCATGCCCTCGCCGCAAGACAACACGCAAGGCGGCCCCGTCGGCGGACCCGGCGACAGCATGTACTCATTAATGAAACCAGAATTCCCCATGGGGGGTGGTCCTGATGGTGGTGGAGGTGGCGGTGGACCCGGTGGCATGGGACCAATGGGTGGCGGTCCCAACTCCATGGGCCCCGTACTTAATGGCGGTGGCGGTGGACCGGACGGCACCGGCCTGGACGGGATGAAGAACTCTCCAGCTAATGGTGGCCCGGGAACGCCGCGCGAAGATTCCGGCAGCGGCATGGGCGATTACAATTTGGGTGGCTTTGGCGGACCAGGCGAAAATGATCAAACCGAATCGGCGGCCATTCTCAAGATCAAAGAGAGCATGCACGAGGAAGCAAAACGATTCGAGAAAGACACAGATCATCCGGACTACTTCATGCCATAACAACATCATCATCAGCACCATCAACAACAGCAGCAGCAGCAGCATCAGCAACATCTAAGTAATGTAGCGGCTGCAGTGGCAGCTGTCGTTGCTGCAGCCGCATCAAACAGCAACGGAGGAGCAGCTGGAGGCGCGACGAGCAGCTCAACGGCTGCATCAATAGCGGCTGCAGCACTTGGTGCAGCTGCCTCCAATTTGCTTAGCGGCACCAGCAACAGCAGCACCCACAGCAACAACAACAACAGTAACAGCAACCAACCAGGCAACCCGACTGTGCCCAGTGGCGCTCATTTTGCAAAAGAACTCAATTTCTAAATACACGGTAGTGAAAATCCTTGGTACATAAGCATAAAGTAAAGTAAATAAAGTAATTATATGTAATAGTTTAGAAAAAAGATAAAACAAAAAAAAATTAAAAAAAAAAGATCGAAAAGGAAGATATGTAAAATTGTAAACCGAACAGTTAATAATAAGCGGATCAAAAGAAAACAAAAAATAACATATTCCAACTCACATTCAAATTCAAATGCTAGTTGAACCGGTTCCAACCGGTAAAGAAATTCGTCCAGCTGGCAACGCTAGTTGATCGAAAAAAAAAAAAGAAAATCCACAAAAACAACAGCAGTAAAAGCAAATATACTTAAAATTTAATGTTAAATACAAAAAGAACTATAATATGTTTAGCAAGTCTTCTGATTAGTTTAGTTGCAACAAGTCAAAGCTGTAGCTCCCACATATACAATCACACTCACATACACACACACACACAATCTGTCTACTAATTTTAGCAATTTAACAATTTTACTTGCGCTTTGCAATATTAAAAAAGTCAGAAATACAAAAAAAAAATAAAAATAAAAAATAAAAAAAATAAAAAGAATCAATGAAATATTAAAAAGCTACACCATCTATGTACATTTTCTGTTTGTGTGATTTTTTAAATATATATTTATATATATATGTATATGTATATACATACATAAACTAAGTATATAAATATTAAATAATATTGTATTGTAGAAATTGAGATGGCAAACAAGATTTTTTTGTTAAACGCG
The DNA here is from genome assembly GCA_030914335.1 of Drosophila borborema. Classification (NCBI taxonomy): domain Eukaryota; kingdom Metazoa; phylum Arthropoda; class Insecta; order Diptera; family Drosophilidae; genus Drosophila; species Drosophila borborema. Next base: position 1,716,767 of record JAUESP010000309.1, read on the forward strand.
TCTTAAAGCCGCATCTTGAAAAAAAAAAAAAAAAAAAAACAAGAAAAAGCTTCAAAAGAAGTTACAAAAAAAAAAAAAAGGAAGTGAAGAGTAAATATTTATAATATAATAAGGAGCATAGTTAGCATTATTAAATATGTATATGCAGAGCCTTCAACATACACATACACACAAATCTTTATGTATGTGTCTATGTGTGTGTCTCTCTCACAATGCACGATTTTATTTGTTCAGTGTTTTGTTCTGTATTTTAAGACAAATTGTAAAGTTCGTACTTTGTCGTCGTCGTCGTCGTCAATTTTATTTTCCTTTTGATTTCTAATTTGTTTTAAGTGTTTCCAGATAAGCCCCTTTAACCATGCCAAACTTCAGCCTGTAAATTAAATTATGTCATTTTATTGTATATTATTAAGTTCCTTTAAATGCCAGTTCTGGCGAATCGAGCAATATTTATTATATTTTTGATCACATTTTCGTGCACTTGTTTCGATTTCTAAAAAAAAAGTCAAAAAGAAAAACAAAATTCAACGATGTCGACATTGTGGCATAAAGGCAGCGAAAGAAATATACATATATAATAATATATAATATATATATATATGTATATATATATATATATATATATATATATATATATATATATATATATATATATATATATATGTATGCACATATAATTAAATGTATACACACACATACACACATTAATATATATTTAATTAATAAATTATTACTTAAAGGCAGCAGGCAACATAAATGTAGCGACCATAATCTATAAATAAAAAAGTTTACTTGAGAATATCACATAAAAGAATTAAAGCTGTACAAAAGTTAGTTAATGTTGGCTGCATAATATATATACAAGATTAAAATAGTATATGTCATTCACATTTATAAGAAGAAGCAGTAGTATATGGAAAACCCAAGAAAAGCGTAGAATTTAGATATAAATTGATTTATAAGCATACAAATTATAAAAAAAAAGTAAACTAAAAACGTAACAAAAAACAAATCAAAATGAAATTCTTTGCATTATAAAACAAATCCCAAAATAAATTTCATAAATAATAATATTTAAAAGGAGTGCGACAAATTCGATTTTAAATATTGTATGTATATGTTTAATGTGTCGGAATTTGAAATATATTTATATAAATATTGATCATAATTAATTATATATATATACATGTATATATATATATATGTATGTATATATATATATATATATATATATATATATATATATATATATATATATATATATATATATGTATATATGTATATGCATATATTTATATATATAAATAACTGATCAAATTGAATTATCATTGAATTGATGGAACAGCAACACTTAAATAGCATCTAAGTTAAATTTATTAACTGCAAACGCTTTAATTTTAAGCGTTTCAATATGCTGGATCTATATGAATATATGTTTAGTAAACAAAACAATATATATTATAAAACAAAACCATATATATATATATATATATGTAAAGCAACACGGCAAATAGTTGCGAAAAGCCCAGAAAAAACTTGATTGCATATAACAAAAAAATAATGTTTAAATAAGTATTTTAGTGTTAATTATACAATTTACAAGTACACAACACAAAAAAAAAATCAAGAAACAACAATATAATATAAAATGAAATAAAGTTTTAAAACAATATTTGTAAAAAGTAAACATAGTGTTTTTTTGAGGTTATTTATATTTTTTCTTTTCTACAAATCCATGTATTTATTAAATTATATTTTATAATAATTATCGTAAGAATTTGTTATACTGCGGTGTGAGAGACCCCAACCACATCGTTTTTATATGTTCCTGAATGTGATGATGAACCCATTCGATATAGCCATGCTCGTAAATCCAACATCAAACATTTCCTTTTTAGAGATCGAGTTTTTGATGTTGAATACGCAGATTATTAATAAAAATCCGATTTTAGGACTCCCCAGGGCACCTATATCAATATGAAACTCATAAAAACCGAAGTTATAGAATGTGCAAGCAGTCCAAGCCAGCAGCTGCATAAACAATGCGATAATCTAGCTTCTTTCTTTGTGCTAGAATGATTATAGCTAAAGCTCTTTACAGGATATGACATATTGAGGGTATTCCATAGTCGGATATACCCGACTAAATAATCAATATTTTATTTCTAATCAATTAAAAGACGGAAAGCTTCATGATTAAATTGATAACAGTTATTAAATAATTAAAAAAGAAACAGTTCAATATTTGCAAATATTTTAATAATATATAAGTTACAATTATTGAACATTAAAAAAAATCTCTGAAAAAAGTTTTGTAACAAAAAAAGTTTCCATATTTTTGCTATTTTTTGTTTTTTATTATTATTATTTTATTTTATATTTAATATTCCTATTTAACTGTGAGGTCGAGACATTTTTTTAGTAAATTTTTAAAAGTGGTATGTATATTTATTGCTAATTTAATTCAATTAAACAAGTTTTTACTTTTTAGGGAATTCTTGTCAATAACGTTTTCCCTTATTTCTTATTAAATGATTTTCAATATTTTTTTGTGTTAATATAATATTAATATTTCTTTAACTATATGCATAAATCAATATACATATAAACTTGCATTTTATTAAGAATATAAACTCATTTAAAATATTTTAATATAACAAAATATTTTAATACCTATTTTTTTATAGTTTATGAAACTATCAACATGCACAGAAACTTCTACAAAGAAACATAAACTGGAACAGTTGGAAGGGTAGATATTGGTAATATCTGCAACAGTGTGTAATGATCTATTAATTGTTGTTGCTGTTTAGTTTCATAATTTTGTATATGAATGCGTGATGGACTTACATGGGGCGAAGTCGCGACAAATCAGCGGCAAAATTACCGTGTTACACGCACAACTCGATATATGGCTTAGAGCTGTGTTGTTTCGTTCATTAGTTCAATTTAACGGTTCATTGGAATGCAGTGCTGACTGTGTTACTCATGCAAACGAAACTATTAATATAATCAGCCATTAAGTGCTTGGTTAATAAATTAGTTAAAATTAATTCGTTATGTTAAGCTTTTCAGATATCGAATAAAGAACTGATCATCGGTGCTTTGGCGTAACGACTACATTTTTAAATTCATTAATTTAAAATTGAAACTCCAGCTAGCTTCGCAGTTAAATAACATTTATTCAAGTATCGTGTTGTAAACTAACTTCATAAACTGAACTTGTTCATTAAAGAGAACCAGAACTCACAACTCAAATGTGAACGTTTCAATTTAATTGTTGGTCGATCGCCGTGGCAACCGTGCTAAAGCCAATTGGCCCACACAAATCTGTAAGGAAGTTAATTGCGTTGGTTAACCACTGTCCGAGCAGACTTGGTGCTGATAACGTCGCCTGCGTGTCGGTAAAATCAATAAATATGCATTCTTATATCGCATAGGCATATTGTTGAACGCAAACCGTCTGCTGTCCATTGAGACGAAGTCAATGCGGCAAAGTGGCGTCCTGCTTTTACAGTTGCCTGGGATGTGCCCGCAACGTGGCTGCCACTTCTGCTCCAGATGTCAATTCAGACGCCCAAACATCGTCAGTGCTGCCTAATTGCCTAACCTATCGACAAGTGACGGACGCCGGCTTCATTGCCGGTTCAGCACCAGCTAGACGTGTCCCAGTGCTCTTCTCCACGAACCGTGGCTTATATTTGCGTGTGGCACGGCCAGTTCTCACTGCTACTAATCAACATTACGACATAAGCTTTTGCGATCTGGAGCGTTGGGTGAGTTGAAGGTCCTTTAAGCAAATCCCATATTTGATTAATATTATACATTTTATAGAGTACAAATCGTGCCTATGTGATCAGCCTCGAGGACACGTTCAGCATGCTGCAGCCACAACAACAGCAGCAGCAGCAGCAGCCGCAGCCACAGCCACTGAACAGTTTTGCGGTTTACAATACAAAGCGTTGAGCTGCGGTCGCCGTATTTAATCGAGAGTAGGCTGAGCTACTTGTACATATTGTATGCTTACTTAAAAAACTTCAATAATTATAAATATGTTAGTTAATTAAAAGCTGCCCATGTTCATGCGGTATTGCTGGTCAGCGATGCCATCAGAAATTCCATTTTATTCAGAAAACTCTTGCCTTCGATTTTATCAAAACGCACCTGTAATTGTATAATTGCAATTAGTAAATTCTGAAATTCTATAGAGTGACATTGTTGGAAGCTGCCAAGCTTTTTCGGCAACTCTGGCTCCAATCATTTACGAAGGCACAAAATAAAAAGCCAATACGATTTAATTTAGCTTATTATTTATTAATTTAATGCCGAGTCCGTGATATTTGTTTAGGCAAAGTTAATTGTATGCGAAAAGATAAGAGAGATGTTGCGCGCTTGCAGACAACTTTCGTACAGAATTAGAGAATTTAAAGAAACAAAGTTACAAGTATAAGCAAGTAAAAGGAAGGCGAAAATTACATATGTATGTCTGTTATGCTTTCTTATGTGTATGAGTGCATTAACAGCGAATGAAATGATATAGAGAATGGACTAATTTAAGAGAAACTTATTTAAGAGTATTTATTAGCTGCTGCGCCGAACATCCTCCCCCCCGTTGAAAGACCAAGTCTTTCAACAGGATCATCAACCGGAAGGACGCACAGCTTATTGACAGCTCGACGTGTAGTTCCAGTGGGCGTACGTAGAACAGCAACTCTCACGACACCATCAGCTCCAGCAATGATCTCAACGACCCGGGCTAATGGCCATTTCAAAGGTGGCAAGTTTTCGTCTTTCACGCATACGACATCGTTGACTTTGATAGAAGACTGCGGGGTGCGCCATTTTCCACGCTGTTGGAGAATGGTGAGGTATTCATCACTCCAGCGTTTCCAAAACAACTGCTGTATGTACGTCATGCGTTGCCAGCGATCAAGGCGATTGTGGTCCAACCCAGTTACGTCTGGCTCGGGGAAACTGATGAGTGGTCGACCAATCAAGAAATGTCCTGGAGTGAGAACTCCAAGATCATCGGGATTTTCTGAAATTGCAACAAGAGGACGAGAATTGATTATGGCCTGAATTTGGCATACCAAAGTGCGCAGTTCGTCGAAGCCAAGAAGTGCCGATCTCATAGAGAGATATAAATGTTTTTTAGCTGTCTTCACTGCTGCTTCCCATAGGCCGCCGAAGTGTGGCGAACGAGGAGGTATGAACTTCCAATCGAAGCTGTTGTTGATGCAGTAGTTGTGGACTTCAATGCGATGTTCCTGGCTCAACAATAGGCGCCGCAAATCCGCCAACTCGTTCCGTGCACCCACAAAGTTAGTAGCATTGTCAGACCAAATGCATTTTGGAATGCCACGCGTACCAATGAAACGCTTGAGGGCGCCCAAAAAAGCAGCTGTCGAAAGATCCTTTGCGAGTTCCAACCATACAGCCTTGGTTGCGAAGCAAACGAACACGCAGATGTAGCACTTTACAGAGGCTTTGTTTCGTCCATCAGGCTTGTAGTAAAAAGGACCACAATAATCCACTCCAGTGACTGTAAATGCCGGTGAGCACTGTGCACGATCCTTGGGCAAGTCCGCCATTATATGCTCAACGAGACGAGGCCGAGATCTGCAGCAAATTATACATTTTCGCAATGCTCGGGCAACCGTTTTCATGCCACCTATGGGCCAGAATTGCTGTCGAATTATTCCAAGCAAAGCCTGCGGTCCTGCATGGTGATACTTCTGATGAAAATGCGAGATTATAGCGAAGGTTAGGGGATGCTCTTTGGGCAAGATAATTGGGTGGCGCGCATCGAAGCCGAGAGTAGAGTGTCGCAAACGACCACCGACTCTAAGTAGACCAAAATCATCCATAAATGGAGAGAGCGAAAGAGTGGAGCTTGACGAATGTATATTCTTTCCATTCTGTAGGGCAGAGTATTCTGGCTGCAACTGAGTTCTTTGAAGAAGACGGCATAGTAGGAACGATCCCTGACGAAGATCGTCTGATGACAACTCAGCTGACTTTATTTTTCTGATAAATTTGTGAATGTAGCCAAAAATGCGCTTCATTATTCCGAATGAATTTATGTGTTTGAATGACAAAGAGATATCTACGTGCTCAGCTGAGAATAAAACCTTTTGGCGCATTTCAGGAAGACATGCTTCAGACAAGCAGTGCCTTGGCCAATAACATTTCTCCTTTTGCAAGAAAGAAGGTCCATGCATCCATAATTTTGAGTGCAAAAGTTCCAACGGTGCTGCTCCCTTGGATAACATATCCGCCGGATTCATCTCGGTTGGCACGTAATGCCACTCCATGCCGATCGTGAGCTGCTGTATGGCACAAATCTTGTTAGAGACAAACACATTGAATTTGGATGGCTCTTCCTTTAACCAAGACAAGACCACGGCTGAATCTGACCAACAATGCATCTCACACTCGAACAAGTTCATTTTGTTTATTTCGCTTACCAAGTTCGCAAGCAGAAATGCAGCGCATAACTCAAGTTTAGGCACAGTAAGAGTCTTTAGTGGGGCGACCCTGGCTTTGGAACAGAGCAACTGAACTTGAACAGCATTCTTCGATGAGCGAACATAAACACAAGAGCCATAAGCCTGAAGACTAGCATCGCAGAAGGCATGCAGTTCGACCCTTGCTTTAAGTTGGAGTACATAACGAGGAAATACTGCATGGCTCACTTGCTGAAAGTCCTTACAAAACTCGCTCCAAGCCGTTTCCAATGGTTGCGGTAAGCTCTCATCCCATTGCAGCTTGTCTCTCCACAGGCGTTGCAAGATGATTTTGGCCCTAGTTAAAGTTGGTCCGATCAAACCTAACGGATCGTAACATCGCGCAATGGTTGATAAAACCGAGCGTTTTGTGTGTGTGCCAGTATTAATTTTGGGCTCGAAAGTGAACACGAAGCTGTCCTTCCGAGGCTCCCAGATGAGTCCAAGTGTTTTTGTCACATCGCTGCCGTCGTCGAGTTTGAGAAAACTCTCCTGCTCAGTTTCTGGAACTCCGCGAAGTATATCAGTTGAGTTAGAGCACCATTTTCTCAATTTAAAATTTCCTCGGTCAAGAAGATTTGTAGTTTGTCGCATCATGTCTCGAACTTCTTCAACTGAATTGCCTCCTGATATCAAATCATCAACGTAGAAATCTCGCAAGACAGTTTTAGATCCTAATGGGTACGACGAAGACTCATCCATTGCTAGTTGATGCATTGCACGAATTGCCAAAAAGGAAGCGGGTTTGGTTCCATACGTGACGGTATTCAATTTGAAAACTTGAATATCATGGTCTGAAGAGTCTCGCCACAAAATGCACTGAAGCATAGAATCAGGCTCTGAGACTTTAACACACCTATACATTTTACCGATATCTCCTGTAAGTGCAATGGAAAATGTGCGAAAACGAACGAGCGTGTTAAACAATGTAGCTTGAATAGTCGGTCCTGACATAAGCAAATCGTTTAATGAGAGCCCAGATGTGGTAATGGCTGAGCCGTCAAAGACAACTCTCAGCTTTGTTGTCGAACTCTCTTCTTTGTATACGCAATGATGGGGTAAGAAATATTTGCATTTATTGATATCTGCGCTGGGCACCAGTGACATATGTTTGAGGTCAATATATTCCTTTATAAATGCTGAATATTTCTCCTTGAGAATTTCATTTCGAGCGAATTTACGCTCCAAGTTTACGAGTCGACGCTTGGCCTGCAAATAAGAGTCGCCCAAAGATTCGACGCCTAGCTTTTTTGGCAAGCAAACTGAATATTCCCTTGATGACAATCGACGATAGTTTGCGATGAAATGCTGCTGACAATGGAGCTCCTCGGTTGTTACCTTGGCTATAGGCTCGAAGACGTGCTCCACTTCCCAAAATTGACGCACTAACTCATCAAGCCGAGTGCTGTGATTAGTGTCATCCGAAGCTCTTTGGGTGGCGATGAACGATGAGAGTTTGGGGGCCGATTGCCCGCCACCTGACACGATCCAGCCGAGTTGAGTTTTCTGCAAAATTGGTAAACCAGGTGCTAACAGAATTTGACCAACACACAACAGCTCGAAGAAAAGACCAGCTCCGATGAGAAGATCAATCCGTTGTGACTTATGGAATAAGGGATCAGCTAGCTGTATGTTTGAGGGTATATTCCAACTATTAGTAGACATTGACATCCCAGGCTGATTGTCAGTAATCATTTGGGCAACGATTGCAGTGATAGTAGTAGAATAATTTGAAATCCGCGATTTCAAAACGAGATCGACTGAGTATCCTTCAGTTGAGAAGCTAGCATCTCCAATGCCAGAAACTGCAGTGAGCGATTTGCTTTTTCGAAGCTGAAGCTGATTTGCGAAGCGACTGGTGACGAAGTGAAGTTGAGATCCTGAATCCAAGAGTACACGACACGGAACGAATGTTCCAGCTCGATTCTTGACAAGGATTATTGCAGTAGCTAGAAACACAACATCAGACGAACTAGGCGATATGTGGGCTTGAGGCAGAGAAGGTGACATTGCAACCATGGCAGTGGGATGTATTGTATGTGCTTGTTGATCAGGTTTCAACACAGCGTTGGATGTAGCTATCGAAGACTGATTGTAATGCAATAGAGTATGGTGCTTCGATTGGCAAGTACGACAGGAGCTAGATTTACAATCCTTTAGCTGATGACCTTTTCTCAAACAATTAAGACAAAGCGCGAGTCTCTTGGCCTCCTTATGTCTTGCCATTGGCGACAATTTCTCAAAGCGCTTACATTGAAATATCATGTGACTTGTGTCTTCGCAAAATACACAACAACTAGGAATCTTGGAAGCAACAAATGATTTTCTTAAATGTGTACTCACGATCTTCCCTAACTTGCCAACCTGACCATCTTGCAAAACTTGATCCACATTTTCAAGCATTCGACATCGCCCTTGCAAGAAAGCTGACAATTTGGCCCACGATGGTAACTCATTAGCAGACGAGCTTTCCTCCCATTTGACCTGAGTTGACTTATCCAATTTCTGCAACACTGTCTGCACGATGATAATATCAGCAACTTCTTCCCTCGACGCTAAAGAATCCATAGCACGAAGGTGAGATGTCACTTTATCTGTTAATTGCCTCAGCCTACCTACAGAGGTATCAGCCTTCTCAAGCCCAAATATCGCTCTGATGTGTGCCTGTAAGATAAAACGTTTATTATCAAAACGACGTTGAAGAATATCCAGAGCGACGATATAGTTAGCCTTGTTAATTTCCAAAGAGCTGATGGAATCCAAAGCAGAACCGCTTAAGCAAGATCGAAGATGCTGGAACTTCTCAACAGGATTGAGATCAGGATCAGTATCTATGATCGTTTTGAACATAGAGTAAAAGTTTTCCCACTCAGTGTAGATTCCATTAAATTTTGGCAGCTCCAGCTGCGGCAAACGCGATCGATTAGACATGACGACCATTGGATGAGCATTTGTAAAACTTGTATTGAGCGTTGAAGATAGCTGTGGATTCGGCCGACTTCCCAGTTCACGCTGAAGCAAGGCCTTAAACTTTAGTAGAGTTGATTCAAATTTCGCAGGTAAATCACTAGATATGGATTCAAAATCTGATTCCTCTAAGCTAGTGTGAACCGCTTCAAAATTTGACTCTAACTTGGTGATCGAATCCAACAGCACACGTAGCTCACACGAATCCATATGACTTAATTTTTCCACGTCTAATTCGGCATATAACCTTTCAAGTCTGTCGAAAAGAGCTTTCGTTTTAAGCCTTAAATAAGTGACCTGAGATGCAGGCACTCCATCAGCATTAGATTCTGAGTTATTCATTTTGATACGTCACAAATTCACTTAAGTTATGCTCAATTCAATTCAATTCACAAGTTCAATTGCAAAGTTGATGCACAAGCTAATAGACTCACTAATGCACTTCCAATTTAGCTGCACCTTTTATATGCAAGCTCACTGTGTGTGTATGTTTGTATGTGTGTGATCTAACACAGCTATTTTCGGATTAGCGGGCCTTCTATGCAGACGCTGCACAAAAGGCGCCAACGGCGACGAACGAAGCGAACGATTAAAAGAGAATGAGAAAGACAAAGATAATGCTCGCACAACTGCATACACTGAATTATGCACTTTGAACAAAATTATTTGTTCACAAATGCTAATGTTTTACACTGTTGCGTTAGGATGAAATTAATTGTTAATTTGAATGCACTATTTTGCACAAATGTTTATAAATTTCACGGAGAAGGCTAATGTTTTACACTGTTGTGTTACGATGAAATTGATTGTTAATTTGAATGCACTATTTTGCACAAATGTTTATAAATTTCACGGTTGAGCGACGACGAAATAGATTAATAACTTTTAGCGCACTAAACGAACATCACGAAGTGTATAAATCACGTCGGGGTCACCAAAATGTTGGAAGCTGCCAAGCTTTTTCGGCAACTCTGGCTCCAATCATTTACGAAGGCACAAAATAAAAAGCCAATACGATTTAATTTAGCTTATTATTTATTAATTTAATGCCGAGTCCGTGATATTTGTTTAGGCAAAGTTAATTGTATGCGAAAAGATAAGAGAGATGTTGCGCGCTTGCAGACAACTTTCGTACAGAATTAGAGAATTTAAAGAAACAAAGTTACAAGTATAAGCAAGTAAAAGGAAGGCGAAAATTACATATGTATGTCTGTTATGCTTTCTTATGTGTATGAGTGCATTAACAGCGAATGAAATGATATAGAGAATGGACTAATTTAAGAGAAACTTATTTAAGAGTATTTATTAGCTGCTGCGCCGAACAGACATACTTACCTCTTTAAAATTGCCACCTAGATTCTCCCAGAACTTCTCCGGCACTAGTGGACTGGGAAAAAAGTCTGGGCGGGGACTGCGCGCTATGTATACCTTGACATCGATTTGCGGATCGCAGCGTATTTGAACGGCAATCATGCGATCACTGTTGGGCGAGCCCAGCAAACAAGAACTGGCATTGCCAAGTGGTTCCACCTTACCAATGCCCAAATGATTGCTATTCGAGAGCACTGTCCAGGCCATGTAGCGGGCTAAGCTCACCAAGCAGCTGATCTGATGCGAATTGATCTGACAGAGTATGAGATCTCGCAGCTCCTGTGGCTCATATGATAGTCTCATGACGCGTCCATCGCGACAAATGCACTTCAGCGAACGCTCTTTCACGTGTATAACCAACGAGGTGCGACCGATGGCATCATAGCCATGCGTCACAATGTTGATCTTGACGCAGGACATTGTCGGACTGTTCATAGCATTCCAATGCGATACAATTTGGGGATCCTTCACATCGCGCGCCAGCGTATCCAGCACATATTGAGTGCGCTTGCGCATGAAGATATGCTGCGCCTGTGCAATGATTTGCTCTAATATTGTCTGCGTCTTGGTCATGTCCAACAGCGATTCTCGATCCGCCGCTGTTGGACCCGCAATCATGCGTTTCTTGCTGGGTCCTAGGGGTGCGCTGGCCGGATGCGGAAATGGATGATGCGAGTTCTTGAAGTGCACCTCGCGCAAGAGCTGATGCAGGGAGTGTTCCAGCACATGATCGTGATCGTTAATTGGCGCTGGTTGGCTGGAATCGAAGCTGGTCGAGTGGCATAGTGAGATGATTAATTGAATATTGGGCAACAGTGTAGCCCGAATCTGGTTGCCAATGACTACATGGGGTATGGGCGCTTGCAGCTGAATGGCCTCTCGCGCCAGCTGGGCAAACAGTTCTTTGCAGAAGAGTACATTCTGTGCGAACTCCAATGTCTTTTGCCAAACTCCCACCTGGGCAGTTATATTGGGTCCATGCCCCATTAGGTTTACCTAAGATAAATAAAAAAAAAATAATTAAATAAAGATAAAGTAATTCAATAGCATTAGCTACAAGTGAATATGGCTTACCTGCGCCGTGCATAGATCTTCCTGATCCTTTTGTGTGATGACCTTGATGTAGGCCACGCCCTGCAGCTCGGCGGGTACGATTACGCGCAGCGCAGAGCTTGCCTTTAGCTGCATGCCATTGTTAGTGCTGTTGATGCTCGCACCAGAGGAAGCATTTGTACTGCTGCCTGCACCATCGTCGTCCAGTGCTTCTTCCGCTTTCGTCACCTCAAAAGTGCCACTCATACCGAACTTGGATCCCGCTGTGCGATAGCTAAGATCGCCAATAATTGCACCATTAGAGACCTTTTTCAAACGCCAATTCTGTCGCAGACGCAGTAACTCAATGTGAAAATCGGACACGTTCCGACTACGCTGCTCACTGTGGGCATTGCGTAGACGCTCGGCTCCGCTCAACAGCACCTGAGCAGCCTGCGAAAGGGCCTTCTTCCGACTGTACACTTGCACAATGGGCTTGGTATCATCATTGTCCTCCAGCAAAGGATCCAGCACCAGGTAACGCTTATCCTTGGCAATTGATATTACGTCGGATAGCACACAGATCTCCGTATAAGCGTCCTTTAGCTTGTTGCGTACCGAATCCCAGGGCCAGAGGCTCTCTTGAAATTGATTGGCATCCTTGTCGTCCTCTGTCGCTGCTGCAGCTGATTTCTCCTCTTTCTTAAGATCATCCAGTGACGTTTTGCTAAAGTCTATGCGTGCCGCGCATTTTGCAAGACTCTCCGAGAGCGTCGGCGGCCTGTGAAGTAACTTGTTCAGAAAATAAATGCATACGATATAATTTGTTCCGGTAGCTTACGCTTGGTACAGCTCAGTACCATCGTATGCGATCTCTCGTATTTGATTCTCGCAAGTTGTCTCCACGGATATATTAACCGAGTTGGACATGTTTTCATCCGCTAAACCTCCAAGAGCCGGGCATTTGCACCAAAAAAATGCACAAGTAGCAAACGGGCAGGGTTGCTCCAAGAATGATAGTTGAGCAGAGTTATCGATACTCGTAGCACATGCTGTCGTTTTACAACACAGCAACATTACTTTCATATTTTTGTTGAATTTCAATCATGGATCAAACGGCACAAATCAGCTTCGGCAACATGTTGTATCTTAAGAATAACGCAAAATCTTTAGATGTGGCCAATTACACCGTGATCATACCCAGTATCTGTGTGGGTAATGCAGCGCAATTGGCCTGTGACCTATTGATCGCATCGAAGAAGCTGCATCGCATTGGCAGCCTGTCTCATTGCGCTTTGATCCCGGTCTATGGACCGTCGGCATACCAGCATGAGCCAAATGAAATGGTCTCTTCCTGTGAGCTCTACGAATCTGCCGAGGAAAAACTGCTGGTCATACAGTTTCGTACACCGCTCATTGCGCGACACACAAAAAATTTCCAAATTATTTTGGTGGAAATGCTTCAGGCAGCCCGTCGTGTTATCATATTAAGTGGTAGCTTTGGCTTCGAGCGCCGTTTCATTGATGATTCTCCTTGGGCTTACCGTGCCAATGATAGCTTTAAGACCGCCCATGCCGCGCAACTGGGTGGTAACACATCGCTGGTGAAGTGGAAGGAGCACACTGGTGAGCACATCTTTGGCGGAGGCAATGGCCTGCAGTTATTCCATGCGTTCGAAGAGAAGCAAATCCCAGTTATGCTGCTCTTCCGCTATCTGCTTGAGGGCGACAACTCCACTGACGCGTCGTTGATTGTCCGCGAACTGAATGAGCTTTGCGAGGATTTCCTTCAGCTACGTGATGGCGGCGACGGCAGCTTCAAGCTAACTGTGCCTAAATCCTGGAATTTGTTATTCGGAAATGAAGTAACTGAGCTATTGTTCTAATTATTAAATGTCATTTAATTGGATGCTTCTCATAAATAATAAAATTTAATCTTTTGGTGTACGATAGAAGATATTGCTCGCACTATGCTCCTTAAAGTATTCGCCGCCGTGCTCTCGGTAAAGCTGTCGTGTGGTCAAAGTTTCACTGAATCTCTTGCCATTCGCCTGGAGGCAGGCGCCCAGCCAGGCGCCTAGCATGGGCTCATTGGATTCATATATGGCAAAGCTGGACTGAAATGGACGCAGCTCAAGCAATTCTTTGGCCAATCTTTCCTTTAAGCCACGAAATTGGGCACAGCTGCCCGTCAGGTAGACATGATCGACCAGCCGCTGCTGCTCCTCGGACGTGAAGAGCTTCAGTACAAAGGCAATCAGCTCAGCGAGACCAGCCTCCGAGCACCCAATCATGCTTGGCTGAAAGAGTATCTCTGGCACGCGAATAGCCTCAACTCCGAAGTGGAGCTGATAGTTCTCGGCTGCAATCAGAGCCTGCATGGCGGCATTGTTGCTGCCATCGTCAAAGTTTGCGTCGTAATGCTGTAGGATCTTCTCGTACTCGAGCATCTGTTCATTCTCTGCATCCGAGTCGCTGTCGTCGTTGTACCGATTGATTCGCTTGTACACGTCCCAATCGTTGTCGTTCATGCCGAAACCATCGTCCTCCTCATCCCCGCCGTTGGCCTTGCGTCGTTTCTCGCTGCGCGCCAGCGTCGAAATGATCCTCATGCGTTCCTGAGCAGCATGCGTATGCCGCTTGGCCTGCTCCTGTCGTTGCTGCTGGCGCGCCTGTTTACGTTGCTGCAGCTGATCTCGCTTTTCCCGCAGCTCCGCCAGCCACTCCGATTGTGGCACACCTTCTGGCGGCTTTGGCAGCTTGTCCATTTTATCCTGCTGCTTACTTGGCTTCGGTTGGGCAGTGGCTCTATCCTTGACACGTTTAATGCGGGCTGTAACCGTGCTGACCAGCTTGTCCAGCTCCTCCAGGTTGGCGATTTGCTGTTGTTGCAGCGCACGCTCAAATTTCTGAGTTTTCTGTTGCTCATAGAGCTGCCTTAGCTTGCGTAGCACCTGCAGGTAATCCTCGTCTTCTTGCAGCTTTTCGCGCTCTCGTCGATTCTTTATGTCCAGCAGTCGCAACGCCAGCTCGCGGCGCTTCTCCTGTTTCTGCTCCGCTGTTAGCAGTGCATTGGTCGCAGTGACCTGGTTGTAAGGCAATTGAATCTTCATAATGTGCGCCTCGTAGTAATCTAACTGCGCCCACTTCAACAGCTCCTCCTTGTAGTCCTGTGCAATGTGACAGTGCTCGTGAACCAGTTTCTCGATGCGACTGGAGATGGCAGTCAGGTGCACTGGGTACTTCATTTGCATCAGCCGAAACAAGTAGTTATTTATGTGAAATCCGCCCACGTTCAGGCGACGAACATGTTGCAACTGCATCTTGCCGGCCAGCACTGGAATCACGTGTGTTGTGCTATACCCAAAGGATATGATAAGTGCATCTTCCACATTCTTATGTTGTTGTTGCTGATGGTGATGCCAGCTGTAGAGTGCATCGACGCCATAAGAGACCGCCGGCACATTGTAGCACTCGAAGAGTAATTCGCTCATTTGCCGGCGACACGAATTGGGATTGGCCAGCGCTTCAGTTAACACAATAGTGTGGTCGATGCTGGGCTCACCATCAAAGCCCATTTTACTGAAGATGTAGTCAAAGATTTGTTCCTGATGATTCCAATTAGTAATCACATTGCGCTCAAAAGGCGATTTGAGATGGGCTCGCACTGCTTCAATGTTCGTTATATCGTTCCCAATTTGGATTTCAGTGTTGGCTTTTACCTCGTCAACAGGGGCTGTCGGGGCAGCAGATGTATCCGGTAATTGGTTATCTTTCTTGCGATCCTTTCGGGGCTTCGTGAGCACATTGCGGAATCGCAAATCCGGTTTTTTGCTATTATTCCATCCTACACGGCATTCATAGGATCCGTTATCAATAATCAGCGATCGCTTGGGAATTGACATATTAATGCATTATTTAGTAATAAACGATTTTTGTACAGCGCGTTTGTTTACATTCCATGCGTACTGTAAGTGCTCTAAACGATATTATGTTTCCGTTATATAGCACTTAACTTAATGAAATGGCAACTCTGAAACATAACTGTTGCTTTAAATGCACAGTGGACAAAAGTGAAATAAAGTAAGTTTGAAATTATGTTAATTAAATATCATTAATAATGACTTTAAGGTAGTGGAGTAAACTTAGCATTTATCATTATTTAGTAAACAACTTTAAATTAAAAAAATAAACGAGAATTGAGCTTCGGATAACGATATATTACACTCTTGAGAACGTTTCACTGCAGTAATTTAGTAATTTAATTCTGTACAATTTTAAATGTATATTAAATTGATATATATATAAATACATATTTACTTATTTACAATTTTCGGTATGTTTTAAATTGCAGTTATATTACCGACCTGGATAAATACGAAATTTGTTCCGGACGCTGTCATAATTAATCAGCAATTCAAAATTGACCGGCCACTAATCGATAACTGTAAAGCATCGTTTACATACCCTTGTGAACTAATAAACTTTGTGAACACAGCTTTTAAAAATTATGGATTGTTGCCCTCTCCTATGTGTTAATAATTTATTACAACGATAAGCTAATCTCCATTGGTGTCAATAGTAGCTAAAAACTCAAATATACATTATATCTACTGCTTCTGACCATATTTAAAGGTACCGGGAACCAACCGACAAATCTAAAGTCGACCAGCACGGTAAGTATCGATATTCCATTATCACCTAACTTTAATTTCTTCGATTCGATTTATCGAAATTGTGGATGCATTAAACTTGTTGGCCACCTCTAGGCGTTAGGAGCTCATTTTTTGCAAAATAGGAATAATTGATAAAGCCAAGTCCTGTTGCTAAATTGCTAGGACTTGGGCTACACAGGTGTAAAATTAAAAATAGGTGAATATGGAAAATATGGAAAACGCGGAAACAATTGATATTGCTCGTCTGGAAGAGGCAGTGGTTGTCTTTTACCGATCAAACTCACAGGACCAGGCAATTACACACGAATGGCTGACGAAGGCCGAGGCCAGCCCACAGGCTTGGCAGTTCGCCTGGCAGCTCATGCAGTTGGGCAAAGTAAGTGGGTGGGGGTGGAGTACCTAATTGAACACCTGAAGAAAAATCAATTTTGCTTGCACCCCAACAGAGTCAAGAAGTGCAATTTTTTGGCGCAATAACATTACACTCGAAGTTAATGAAATATTGGCACGAAGTGCCGGCCGAAAATCGCGAAGAGTTAAAACAAAAGATTTTGGAGACAATTGTGCAATTCGCCGCCGGGCCCAAATTAGTGCTCAATCGGCTCTGTCTAGCGGTAAGGGCATTGTTTTTAAATTTTAATTATTTTTAATATCAGGTGGTCATCACAGTTGAGCGCTTATATTGTGCACATGCTCGAAGAGTGGCCCTGCGCCATTGAAGAAGTCATCGAGACGTTCCAAAGTCAGCGTATGCCGAATGTTAGTGCCGATGCTCAGCTATGGATTATGTTGGAAGTACTGTTGGGAATACCGGAGGAGGCGCAGGTGATTCACACCTCCGTTAAGAGGGTTACGCTGCGAGGCGAAATTGGAAAGCGTATACCACTGGTGCTGGAGACGATTGAAACTTATTTGCAGCAGCAAATGAACATCGAATGGGACACTGAAGCCTTCAACAATATGACACGGGCGGTGAAGTGCGTAAATGTATGGATCAGGTACGAATCAGCTTAAATTAATTAATTTAATTTAATAATTTATGGTAATTTAATTTAATACTATTCCATTGTAGGAATATTGGTTACTGTATTGAAGCTTGCATCAGCATCTGCGCTGTACTGCTAGAGATGGTAAAGAAATGTTACTGGCCATGCATTCGTTCCGGAGTAGGCTGCATGTCCGCCGACGAGAACGAGCTCGCGGAGACTTGTCTCGGTGCAATGGTCAGCATTATAGTTCAGCCCGATTGTCACAACTATCCGAAGACAGCGGCAGTGCTGATCAAGATGTTTTTAGATTCACTGTGCGACATTACACAATTGGAATGGAAGCGAGATAACGACAATGAAGACATCATTGTGCATATCTATATGCTGTTCGTGGCCGCTGTGGAACGGCATTCGGGTCTATTCTTGAGCGGCATTACGGCCACCGAGCCAGAGCTATCTGAAATATGGAATCGCATGGTACACGAGATATTGCAATGCACAGATAAGCCGGGCATATATCCCGTTGAAGAATCATGCAGCACCATGGCTTTGGCTTTCTGGTATATGCTGCAGGGCGATGTCTTCGCCATGCCCGACGAGCAGAAGCACAAATGTTGGGAACATATTAAACCACTATACGCACACTTGACCACCGTGCTGGTTCGTAAGTCCGAGCAGCCCGATGAGAGCTCCATTGATAAATGGAACTCGGATGATCTAGAATGCTTTCGCTGTTACCGACAGGATATATCCGATACTTTTGTAAGCGTTTAATTTACTAATACATCGCATATACTCATATTTCCTATCTTCCGTAGATGTATTGCTATGACGTATTGGGTGACTATATATTGGAAATATTAGCCGCGATGTTAGATGAGGCAATTGTCGAGCTACAGGCACATCCCACCCACTGGACTAAGCTCGAGGCTTGCATATATTCGTTCCAATCGGTGGCCGAGCACTTTGGCGGCGAAGAATCTCGCCAGATACCGAAACTAATGCGCGTGCTCTCAGAAATACCGTATGAGAAGCTTAACGAGAAACTGTTGGGCACAGCTCTCGAGACAATTGGCTCCTATTGCTCTTGGTTAATGGATAATCCATCTTATATACCACCGGCCATTGATCTGCTTGTGCGCGGTCTCAACTCTACTATGTCAGCACAGGCTACTCTGGGTCTCAAGGAGTTGTGTCGCGATTGTCAAATGCAACTGAAGCCCTACGCTGAGCCACTGCTCGATGCTTGTCAAGCTACACTCGTAACAGGTCGCATGAAGAATTCGGATTCAGTGCGTTTAATGTTCAGCATTGGAAAATTGATGAGTTTGTTGCCACCGGAGCAGATACCCAAATATCTGGACATTATTGTCAGTCCCTGTTTCGAAGAATTGCAGACTATTTGTCAGGCAGGCAGCGTAAGCAACGATTTTATCAAACTTATGATTATGTTATGATTAATTTAATATATGTTTTTATACTCTGTAGACAACTCCAGCTGCGCGAATACGTACAATCTTTCGGCTCAACATGATATCCACACTGTTTTCGTCACTTAACACAGATCTGGATGATGAGCTCAAAGATGCACACAATGTGCAGCCGGTACTATTGGTTATGGAGAAGACTATGCCAATATTCCGACGTATAGCTGAAGTCTGGGTGGAGGAAATAGATGTGCTAGAGGTGCATTTCCAGCTAGTATAACTTTTGCAATTGTCTAAAACTTTATATCCACAGGCTGCTTGCAGCGCACTGAAACATGCCATCGTTAATTTGAGAAGCAGCTTCAAGCCAATGTTGCAGGACTTGTGCTATTTCATTGTTGCAAGCTTTCAAACTCGCTGCTGTGCACCCACCTTGGAAATATCGAAAACGGTTAGGATCTAATAAATCAGTTATATATAAAGATTTGATATATATGTGCACTTTTTCAGGCCATTGTCATCTTTTTCTGGGAGGAGAACTGCAAACAGATGATGCAGCAACTGCTGCTCGAGTTTATTCAGCATAGTTTCAAACTCTTCGAGAATACGCCCCAGCAAAACTTTTCGAATATATCGGACACCATGGAAATGTTTTTCGCCTGTTTGACACAAATTATTAAGAAAGTGCCGCAGGTGCTGGAGGACAAAACTATCGCATACGATCGCCTAATTTATTATGGACAGCGTGCCATGTTATTGCCAGAGAATGGACCCATCCGTGCAAGTACACAATTTGTAACTCAATTCGTAATGCAGTCGAGGAACCATGCACACATGACCGAAGTGATGCTGGCCTCCGGTGAGCAGATCATACACACTGCAATGATTTGCGTGGGCTATATGACTCCGCGACAACAAGTTGAGAAATTTGCCGATGTATTTCTGTCCATTAACAAAAAGTATCCAGCCGAAATGGCCGTTTGGTTAAAGAATGTAATGTCCGTGCCCAATTTTCCCACTGAGCTCATTAGCGAGGCTGAAAAGTCACGTTACGTGTCACTTATTATCAAGTAAGTATAAATACAACATTGCTTCTCCTTAAACTAATTACGTTTCCATTTACTTATCAGAGTAAAAGTCAACAAACGCTTGCTTCAGCAACATCTTGGAGAGTTGGCTGCTAAGACGCGCGGACTCGTCCCTATTCAATCCCCAGTTAATTAAAAAACCTAATTCTGAACCTCGTGGCCAAAACTCTTATATTTTATAGCTCATCTTTATATTTTCTATTTAGATTTTAATTGTAATTAAGACGCACTGTAAATGTTCCTTGCGATTATTTTGTTTTTTTTTTTTTTTTTTTTTTTTTTTTATTAAATTTTTTTTAATATTGGGCTCGAACCGGCAAAATTCGAGAGTAGTCTAAAAAAAAGTTCCGATCTAAGCAATTATATATATATATATATATATATATATATATATATATATATATTAATTTAAAGAATCTGTAATATTTTTATCTTTTATCTTGATATCAAGCTCGGAAGTTTTTTTTTAATTTTTCTTAGACTACGCTCAAAAATCTTGCAATTATTTTCTGCCTGATTAATTTGATCAAATGTATTGGAAAAATGCTGTTTTTTGACAGAATTTAACTTTTATTCATACTTTTACAAAAATTATACGCTTTTGTTAACGTTTTTAATGGCTTTTATTAAAAATTCCATACATTTTTGTTTTAGGCCTGTATAACTTAATATGAGTTTTATGTGGATCTTAAATTGAAAACTTTGATTTTTTCACCGTTTTCCAACATAGAGAAATTTTTGCTTTATTCACTTTTCATTGTTTTCATTTATTGTTCTGTAACCTTCAATATAGATATATATATCAATAATGCCAAAAATATGTAAATACATCTCTATATTTAATATATAAATGTGTCTATAACTAAATGAAGCCTTTCATTTACTTGGCCTGTACAGCACTTGGAAGTGGTAGCAATTTTGTTTAGCTTTTGCAATCCGACGGCTAGATATATTAGTTACAATTTGTTTTGACTAAGAATTTGGAGCAATTACCTGCCCTTAAACGTTTGTACATATACGGCAGGCAATGGTGCAAGTCTGCAAGTCTCCGGAGATGAAAGCTTATACTGGATGATATATAATGATCAGGCGACATATATTTACTGCTTATTCATGATTTTTATATTAACTTTGATTATTCCCGTATTAAGTGGCGATGCTCCAAACTTACAAAGAAGAGACAAATTCAATGAACATTTATTAACAGAGCATCGGCTTTCAGATCATAGTGAAATTAGAGCACTCCCCATCGAGTCCCGCATCAGGGTCACCCATCATGTATAGCACTTTTACGCACACACAGAAAAAAAAGACATACATTCATAGAAACACCCACAAAAATGTACATACCACTTTTGTTTTTAACAATACATGTATATACAGTACGTAATTAAGCTGCTATTGGTAATCGCATATAGTATAATAATATTATTTATTCCGGTAGGTTTAGCTACCCCCATTCGAGTTCTCGCTGAATAATATATATAAGTAATAGATACTCGGAACGATACACAAATGTCAAGAATATTGCACTAAAGTGAGCAGATCCTGAACAAGATTTTGATTATATGTAGAACTGTATGCCACTATATCTTTGCAAATCAAATAAATATAAGCTCAACTATAAATCAAAGTTATTCAATTTGCTCTAACTTATGTAATTTGAGGTTGGCCAATTTGTTTTATTCATTTAGTTTAACTCAACTGATCAACTCTATATTGATATACATTGTCAGCAAAATAATCTCAATCTTTCTCCCTTTTTTATTTATTTAATAAGCTCGGTATATTCTATAATAAAGTTTTAAGTTTTCGCTTCAAATAATATTTCTCAGCATTAATTGTTGTTGGGTTATAGGATATATACTATATATCTGGACAATACGAACAAAAATTCAATTATCCATTGAAGCCATTATTCATTCATATAGTACATTTACAAGGAGAATTATAATGACTAGTGTTGGAAAGTGTATTTATAGTCGTTACAGACCGCTCACTTAGCTGGCATATATACCGACATACGTATATAATTTTTGACTGTTTGTATACCGCTAGATATTCGCAGTGGATGAGTATAGTAGTTATAACGAAGTAGTAGTACACATACGTAAAGTCTGTATTTATAAATATATATATATATATATATATATATATATATATATATATATATGGATATCTAATGCTCAATCATAGGTGGTTGATTCTTACGCAATGTCAATTCGAAAACTGTACAAATTTTGACGAATTCACTGAAATGGTAAGAGCATAATGAGTCCATATTAATATAGGGAAAAGATAATTGTCAATATTTGCATGCAAAACAACAATTTAGGGTAAAGCTTCGTTTTGTTTATTTTATTAACATGGTTTTGTTTTTGTTTCTGTTTTTACATGCAGTGTTGAGTAGATCCAGAAGCATACAGCTAGATCTTGATTGGGATTTTAACTCTTTATTGGTTGGTACTTTTAATGTTTATTTACTTAACGTGGTTTATTTTAAGTTTTAATAATAATATATATGTATTTCTAGTGTGCTGCACACGCTCACAAAACATAAAAAATATTGTTATCATCATTCTCGTTATCATTAGCATTATCATAATCGCCATTATCATATCATCTCCAGCATCGTCCACCCCCTATCATTATAATCTTCGATTAAACATACAATCTTTGTTTTCGTTTTCGTTTTCGCTTTGTGTATAAAAGATTTTCTTGTGTGCGTTAATCTAAATAGAACCTTTGCTACGCCTGCGTTCGGGCACTGAGGACCAGCCCGAGTGGGGTTGGGAGCGAGGCGCGTGGCCTAATAGTTGTTAGCATCTGGGGGCGGCGTTGCCAGGTACTCATCGGGTCGCTTATGCTCGATGAGGGCGCGCACGGTGCCGCTGTCCGAGGGCAGATCGGATTTTCGTCGTATTAGCGGCTTCTCCTTGTTCCGTTCGCCGCGTATCTGCAGACATAAAGCATTTTTATATGTTGATCCCCAGCTGAGCCCCACACTGATTATCGTATACGATTAACGATTGTATAAGTGCACTCGCTTCACAGTTACAAGATCTGTATATGTTATTGTTGCCGGTGCAGTTAAATGACGTGACTCAGAGAATGCGTGCTATAATTAGTTACCGAGGCACCAAGTTAAAGAACCACATCACACATAATACATATATGTTCACACACATACATTCTATACTATGTATAATAAAAAAATTATTTATATAGATATATAGATGTGTGGTATTTGAATTTGAAATATTTGAATTGAAATAAAAGTGAATAGAAATTGTCGTTTAAATGATTCAACATTAATTTACAACTTCTTAATAGTAAATAAAAAATGATTCTCTTACATTACTTGAATTGAACTAATTTTTTTTTATCTCCTCTCATCTATCTATTTACCTATAATTTAATGAATTAACCGAACTACCTTCGTCAGCTTCGATTATCGATTTTAATAATTTACAGGACATTTTTCAAGTGTGAACAAAATTAAGTACAGAAATCAAATTAATTTTTTAAATTTTATTGCACAGACAACTTTATCGATAGTTCAATCCAGCTAACAATTATAACTCTAAACTAAAAAGTAGCCAAGCTACAATGCATGTTTTGTGTATAATTAGATATGTTATCGATAATAAATAAATTGGATCATATTACAAGACATATATGTGTGTGTGCGTGTCCATTAAGCTTAATACGAATAGAATGTATTTGAGTGTATTTTTTGCTGGATATCTTTTAGTCAAGTAGAAAATCTGTGACTTGAAGATAATCCGATTTTTCACTGTGGGTATGGGTGAGTAGGCATTTGTTATTAATTGTGCAGTAAAAAACGATTAAATAAGTTGTACATATATTAAAAGATACAGATACAGAAACATGTATTTATAGCTGAAACGAGTGCGATTAGTTCGTTCGTTCTTAGAATTAGTGTTAAAAGACAGGTGGTTCAAGGATAAGCTGACAGCTTGTTGCGCAGGCGAATAATCAAACACCCACATATACACTAACATACACATACATAGACGAGTGTAACCGCGTTCAGTTAGTAGTTGTGTAGTGTGGTAAGTGTAGCTAGAGCTTGTCTCACCTCTCTGGGCTCCTGGTTTGGTTGTTGCTTTAGAGGCGTCTGCGACTGTGATTGCAACTGCGGCCTGGGCTGCTGCTCAATCTTATCGTAGGTCAGATCACAATTCTCATTGTATTGATCGTATAGTGTTTGACTATCGGACATTGGCAGGCCGTCAACCTCAAGGCGACGCGCCTTAGTCCATTCCGGATTGGTTTTGGCCAGGCTTTCCACTTGTTGCCACAGCTCCTCGCGCTGCGTAAGTTTCTCACGTTCACTGCATTGATACAGATATTGATATACATAATATATATAGTTATGTGGTATCAGTTTAAAGGTTTTCTTGTTTTTTCTTACAGTTGCTTCTCCTGTTTATAATTCTTGCTGCACTCATCGAATAGCCGTTGATTCATCTCCATGAACAACTTGAGTGCATTGTAAATGAGGCCGTGTATAGTTTTATTCCAGTGGGTCTTGGAGTTCCGATTAAGCGCTGGAAACATGATGGGCAGAATGGTCTGCGAGTTGTCCGCTATCAGAGACATAATGTACTCATTGTTCCAATAGTAAAGCGCACGCTCTGCCACTTGGAAATGCGGCGAGGAGACGCATTTGGCTATCTGACGAAAAAGGGGTCCCATCACCTTCTGAAATTCGGCCGGCTCAATAACATCAAGCAGCTCCTCCACCTCATTCAAAAACATCACCTCCTTGGGACTGTGAGTTTTCGGCCAGAACTTTAAAAGACTTCTGCAGAAAGTATTTGGTAAATAGTTAAATTCAATAATATTATTAAGAAAGGAATATGTGGAAAAGCTTACTTGATAACCGCCTCCGATAAACTGGGATCCTTCTCAAGGAACTGCACTACACAATAGGTCAACTGCGGGTGGTAGACGGAGAGGCTTTTAGCTTTGTGCAACGGCAGCAATACCTTAAGTAAAAATTGTTTGTGCTCCTCCTTGAGTGGCAAAGCGAACCCATTAATGATGCTACCCAAGATTTCCAGCAACTCGGCAATACCATTATGATGCTCCGTTTCATAGATAAATCTGTCAATAAATTACAAATAGAATTAAACAGCAAGAAAACAAAAATATCAATATAAAATGATCTAAAGCTTAAAATTTTGCAATCTATATGCATATTTTGATAAATTGTTTATTCGAAATGAATCATTTAAGGCTATATGATTTATATTTTTGTTATTATTCTATATATTACCTGTAAAACACATTGTTGATCTGCTTTCTAATAAATGCCCTCAATCCCAAGAATTTGCCATAGATGCGATGTAAAACAGTCTTAAGGAAATCACGTTCACGGGGATCCTCCGAATCGAATAAATCCAATAGTTGTAATACAAATTGATGATCAATATACCGTTTCGCAATATTTGGCTGGAAGTCGGGCGACTCCAAGAAACGCAAGAATAGTTCATAGACCAATTGCAAATGTGGCCAGGATGACTCCAATGTAGGCTCATCCTCTTCTGGGTCGAACTCAGCGCCATTGGGATTCGACGAGGGTGGTAGGGTTCGAAATAGATTCACGGAAAACTAAACGAAACAGTATACAGTTAGAATGATATTTGATTTTTGATGAATATGCACTTACCATGTTGATGGCCTCCGGGTATATAATCTCTGTAATAACGCCATTCTGATTGGACAGATACTCCACCATCTCGTGGAGAGCGGCTCGCTTGACCTCCTTCCATTTGAGATCGCTTAGCGGCTCGGAGAAATCGAACAGAGTGCAACATTGTCGTAGCTTCTGCAGGAACAACTCCTCCCGTTCCTGAGCCGGGGTCTCTATGAATGCACATAATCAAAGGGTAATTAGTAAGCATATATATGTATAGTAAGTATTCTAACTAAAGCGCTACAAAATTGAAACAGAGACGAACGAAACACCATAAATCAAATGACAAAAACAAGCTAAACTAAAAGCAAATTGTTTCTTAAATGGAAGCTAAGGTAGGAGGAGCGTAACCAATAGGAACCTCGCAGTGGCGGCAAAGCCAGCGCAGTCGATGCGTTGGGCGGTGAATGAAACAGATTCCGATCGCGTGCACGTCCTGGACTTCCAGTCAGCTGCTGCAGCGTCTGCGACGGCGACGACAGAGTGTGGCCAATGACATCGCCATTCTGACGCAGCACCGTGACAGACGTTGCCGAGGACGACGACGAGGACACAGTTGAAGAGGTCGATACCAATGCCACAGTCGCTGCACTATTGATGCCATTGCGCTGGCCAATGCCCAGGGAAATGCTAATGCCACCGACCAGATTCTGTGCCACTGTCGAGCGCAGCGGCTCGTCATTTGCCACTGCTCCTTCGCTGCTGCTGCCGCTTGTGCTGTTGCTGCTGCTGCTGTTGCCCACACTTTTCGTGGCATTCAATATGTTCTTAATGGCCGCGGCGGCGCTCACGGGTGACTGTTGAATGATGTATTGAGAGTAGGTTGCGTGATTTTGATTTATGAAATGAGTAGAGCAGAGGAAGTTCTTTCATTATGTGTACAACATTTGTCTCTCTGTGTGTGTCTGAGTGTGTTTGTGTTCAATGGCTGCAAACCTTGTTGCTGGTCGAGCTGCCTGGGGATGTGGCCGATGCGGCAGCCGCTGTGGCTGTGCTTAGCAACGAGCCGGCTGTGCTTACGGAGAAGTGTTGCGCCAAGGTGGACACCAAAGAGCTGCCACTGCTTCCAGCTGCAGCCCCACCTGCGGTGGTGCTGGGTGCTTGCTTAGACATTGCTATTGAGGATGTTGCAGCCGGAGCTGCTGTTGTAGTTGATGTTGCAGTTGTCGTTGCTGTCGTTGCTCCTGCTACATTTATCGCCGCGGACGACAGCGACAATGAGGACGTTGAGGACTGTGAGCCAAAGGGTGACGAGGAAGCAATTAGCGCTGCAGCCGCCGAATTCGCACCACCACCGTAAGTAACTGCCGACGAGGTGGAAGCCGTTAAGCTCGCAGCAGCCGAGGCCAGAGAGGACGACCCAGCTTGCGAGAGCGACGACAAAGCAGAAGCTGACGAGTTCGAGCTAGTCGACGAGGACGAGGGTGACGATGAGGCGTTAGTGGTTGCGGTGGTTGTGCTGGCAGCTACCTCTGGCGGCGAGAGTGGCATCTTGCGCGCCTGCAACTCGAACTTAGCCTTCAATTCTTCTACGCTGCTAAACTTGAATTTGGTGCCCTGTTCCGTTGACGATTGCTGCTGCTGCTGATCCTCGTCGTCAGCCAGCTGATCTAGTCCGCTGTGAAAAGATGGCGACTTGGGAATCCGTATTCCGCCCAGTGCATAGTAGCCAGCAGCAACTGTTGCTGTTGTCTGCTGTTGCTGCTGCTGCTCCCGCTGTGGCGGCTCCTGTTTTACTGATGCTGCTGCTGCTGCCTCTGCCGCTGCCGCTGCCGCTACTGTTGTGTTGTTGTTGGCAGTCGGTTGCTGCTGTTTGCTGGTGCCGTTTAGTTGGTTGCCCGTCAACAACATAGCACCGATGACCATTTCATTAGAGCCGCACTTGGTTTAATGGCGGCGCACTTTGGCTTAATACGCGCATTTGCTAATTGAGCGACTCCTGAATAACAATCAAAACATGGAACGAACAAACAAACAACCAACAACAACAGGAACGATGGTGAGTAGGAAAAATGTGACACTATTTAAGTTAATTTTTCTAATAGTTTCTTTTCTGTTTGCGCAATTTATGTTTATAGCACCTGTAAATGGAATTGCAATATATTGATTATGACTTTTTATGTATGCATATGCGGGTAAATGTTAACGAAATGAAATGCAAAACGTAAATAAAAACTTTTGTTGATGAAAACGAAAAGGAAAAGATGAATGCTATTTCAAGCAATTTCAAGCGTGAAATTACAGGGATTTAGAGACACCTACGAGATGTCGGCAGCTATAGGTTACATATATACAATATAATATGTATATATATATGTAGAAATGTATTTTCTATATTTCTTCATCACTTACGGATTTGTATTGGGAATGCTACCGGTTTTTGCAATGTCTGGAATTTGAGTCAATTTTTTTTTATTTGTATTATTTTTAATATTTGAAAGCTAAAGACACCTGATAACGGCAAAACTTCGCTCAACACAACTGATGTACAACAATTAAAACTGTTTATTTAAAAAATTTTAATTCAGAGCAGAGAACCGTGTTGACTGCAGGGCAATTTGTTAAGGGCAAGCAGACGGAAAAATCGATAACATTTCCCGTGGGCGAGCGCAGGATGAGCAAAAGAGAGAAATACAGAGAGAAATATATATATATATGGAGAGAGAGAGAGAGAGAGAGAGAGAGAGAGAGAGAAAGAGAGAGAGAGAGAGAGAGAAAGAGAGAGAGAGAGAGAGAAAGAGAGAGAGAGAGAAAGAGAGAGAGAGAGAAAGAGAGAGAGAGAGAGTGGCTAAAAGTGAGCCCCAACAACACTGGCGAATTGACTACCAATAGAAAGCATTTAAAAACTAGTGGATTAGCCGTAATAAATAATATTTGAACAAATCATTTTCTTTTAATGAGAGAAAGAGAGAGAGAGAATGTGGGGAGATACTGAACGGAAATTGGGGGATGCGGCGATGGGAGAGCGTAAATAGCGCGCAAGGCAAGTGGCAAAAATGAGACGGCGGGCGTAACTAACACATGCATATTTAAAACCCTATGTGCGTATGCATGTGTGTAAGTGTGTGTATGTCTATGCGGTGAAGTGTTGAGCAACCCAGCAAAATGAACATCGCTCACTTGACCTTTACGAACTTGCTTAATAAATAATAACGCAATACAAAATACCGACAAACAACTGCAATTCGACAGCTGTGCGGAATACGCAAATCATACGTAAAAAAAAAATTACATGTGAAAATACGCTCACACATACATATGTATGTATATGCATTATACTTACTTTCATTCAGCGTGTTGAGCGCCGTTAGTTCGCAATTCTTGGACACATTGTAACGGGTGCTGCTCTGTCGCTTCTCCTTGCGCACCAGCGGCGTGCCGGTTAGGTTCAAGCCCTTTGTGAGAGGAGTGAGTGGCGGAGCATCACGGGGTGGTGTGCTGTCCTTGTCTGTCTTGTTAGCCTGCAAGTATCGAGCAAATTCATGGTCAGCCAAAAACGGGACTGTTTTCACATGGAGCGAGCGCGGGGGCAGGGGAAAGTGAAGCAACAGAGCGAAACAAAAAGAAAAACCAAAGAAAGTAAAGAGCAAAGAGCACTTGCAAAACATTTAGCCTCCGTTCCTTTCTCGAAACACCTTTCCACTATTACCTTGTTCTGTGCGAATCCTTGCCGTCTAAGTCGAGCTGTCGCCTGTGGGTGTTAGTCTTGTTTTTAGTAATTCCAACAGGTAAATGTGCACTCTCTACGCACTCACACACACACACACACACACACATGAATACATGAACGCATGTGTGTAGTGTTGGTGAATGACTACATAGAATTCTGATTCGAAGGCAAAAACTAAGAGTCTAATTGGAATCAATCATTCGGCATATGGTGACACATGGGCGATGATAAGATTAGATATACATTAGAGCGCTTAGGTTGAGGCCAGAAGGAAGTTTATACATATGTATATAAGTCTATTGGGGGTATGGCGAGACTAACACAAAATTTTTTCTATAATTGTCGTCAATCATTATACATGCTTTATTTGGGCCGGGACATGGGATATTTATTGTGTCGCAGTATTACTAATAATTACATGCATAGTCCATGTTGCTTTTTAGAAATAAATGTATTATATATGTTATATTTTGCAAAATATCACAGTGGAATTCAGTTTTCCTTCAAATGTTGAAATATGCTAATTTTATTAACTAAATATGAAAAGTTTTTGACAACGCATTGGACACATAGACATAGTATGTACATCAATAAATTACATTAATCAACATTTATTACTCACCTCGCTTTTGATGGGTGTAGCAACGATTCCGCTGGTCACAATGATCGGTGTTGTCGTTGATGTTGCTGCTGCTGGAGTTGTTGCTGTTGTACTAAAGCTACTGTTATTCTCTTTGATACCGTTAGCGGCAGTTGTGACTTTAATAGTGTTGTTGTTGTGTGTTGTTGTTGTGGCCGTCTCGCTTTTGGTAGGCGCTGTAGCCTCTATAGCTGACGCTGATGACACCGCCGCCGCCGCTGTTGTTGCCGCTGCTGCTGTCGTGCTTTTTGTTGCTGCTTCTAACGCTTCGTTATCCATAATACGCTCTCAGACTTATCTGTCGCTGCCGGATTTGACTGCTTCTACTGAATTGACGTTTGACAACACCAACAACAGCTGTGACCGCAAGCAACAGAATTAAGAGTTTTTTAAATACTCGTTTCTTAATATCTTTTGCTTTTATCTCTTGTTCTCTTAATTGATTTGTATTTGATAATTCAAGCTCCACTGCTGTGGACGTGTTCAGAAGAAAATTAACACGGCAATAACAAAAATAAAGTTAGACAAAAAGAAGACAACATGCAGAAAACTTTACTCATCATACAATACACACACATATATACACGCGAGAATTCTGTGGAGATCATAAGGGTAGAATGAAAAGTGCTAGAGTAGAACACAAAGTTGTCACACATCAACATCAATACCAAGCCGAATCCGGTTCTAAACATATTCAAGAAGTTGCACTCAATCGGTTCCGATACAAAATGCATTGGTATATGTATGTGTGATTATGCACTCAGAGTATATGCTCGCAAATATTCATTTCTAATAAGGATTATTTCACTTATGAGGTGCACAGGAACTACTGATAAGAGTATCTCTGTCTTTCGGCACTTCCGTAAAATGGCAAACGGAAAATAAATAAAAGAAAATATCAAAACACACATACGCAATGCGACAGCAAGCAACAAGTTGCGAAGCAATGGCCGTCGATGAGAGTTGCCAGACTCAGAATTCATCCCAGGCCCATGCGAAAGTCAAGTGCGTGTGTGTGCGAGTGTATTTGGACAACAATGTTTGTTGATATTCTTAAAAGGAGTCGCAGCGACTGAGCCGCTTGGTGATGGGCCTTTCATTGCGTTACACAAAAATATATTGTTTAGAACTACCGACTATAAGTAAAAAGACATCAGCAATTTATGTTACCTTTGAGAGAGCTATGAGGAGGGCGATAGCTCTGCTCGTAATATGGGCGAAATAGAGAGAATGAGAAATAAAAAGAATGTGTATAATAGTTGTAGCAAAACGTCAAGCTAAACAATAATAGATATGCAAAAAAAAAAAAATAATAATAATAATAATAATGTATGTGAATGTCAAATAGGGTAGCGTTCGGGCTGGTTAACAGTAAGAGGGAATCTTCTATTTACCGCAAGAAGCTGCAAGATCTTATTCCATTTGCCTCTACTGCGATTTAACATTAAATATTTTGCTTTTTAAAGATTTATTCCTGTTAATGTTTTTACGTAAAATGTGAATTCTAACACACTCACACACCACACACTCGCAAAACTCGCAATAGCACTCGCAGTGTTTTTCTGGTTTATTCACTCAAGCTCTCGAGACTGGGATATTTCTGTGTGAATTTTTTGCGCTTCACTTTTGTGCCATAATTTTCATCGTCCGATTTCAAATTTTACAAAACTTATGTGCACTAATCACGGTGTGTTATCAGTACTATTATTCGTAGTTAACCTTTTTATCAAACACACTTAACATCAAGGGCTACTTTAATTATAAATTATTATTTTTGTGAAATATTTTGTTCACGCAACGTCGCTGCCAAATAAAAATAGTGCTGCCAGATAGGTTAATGTTATTTTTTCTTTTTTTAATATCGATGGTAATTTCTGTTCCAGTCGTATCGATATATGTAAATTATAATACATCATATCAATTGAAATGTTATACCACTAACAATACAGCATGGTTAGTGGTTATACCTTCGTAAAAGTTTGTTTTATAGATTGAATAAATTTAAGTTATATGTACATTAGCGAAGTACTTTTTAAAAACTATTGTTTGTTGAAATTTGATATTATTTTAAAACTAATTCAACAATAATACACATTTTTATATTTCAAAACAACTATCCCTTTAATTAAAATAATCTTAAAAGGATTCTATAAATTCATTTTTAATAAACAACCAATTCAAAAATGTAATTTTTTTTTATCGATGTGAATAAGAAATCTGAAGTATCACATATATCGGAATAGGTATGCATCACTAACTTGCAGATGGCAACTCTTAAATGCGATTTTTTGTTTATAAAATAATTAAGCTGTAAAAAGTCAACACATACGAATTGTCATGCAAATAACAATTAAGGTGCTGAAGGGCAAAGATTGCACACTCGAGGTAGGTGTTATTTTCGTTACATGCTAGAAATGTTTAAATGAATTTCTCTCATCGAGCAGGTGTCGCCGACGTCCACAATTCAGGACTTGAAAGAAAAAATAGATGCCGCTCTACAAATTCCCGCCACAAATCAGAAGCTCCTTTTGTTTGGGCGAGCATTAAACAATGACCAGACAATTGCATCCTATCCAAATATTAAAGAGGGCACTAAGCTCATTCTTGTCGTGATGAAGCCTGGACTACGCGACTGCATTCATCGTGCCTTTCGCAAATACTATACGGAGGCTCAATCGGAACGGCTGACCAACGAATTCATGACAGATTTCGAGGCAAAACTAAAGGAACAGAGCTTGGACGATTTGGAACGATTTGCTGACAATTGCTTATAAAATTGGTAGCGGATAAATCAAATAACATATTGACGCTGAAAAGAAAACATTATAATCGATTTAATTTAATTGTTTGCCGAGTTTTAGTAAAAAGTATGATAGTTGATTTGAATAATGTGTCATATGCGATACGGGTTTAATTTCGAACAGCGTGGCAACTCTGAGTTCTGCATTGGCAATTGAGTGAGTGTCAAAAATGCAGGCGTGCAATTTTCTTAGCCGAGTTGTTAACTCTACGAAGCCGAACGTGCGATCTTTTTCCAGAACACTTGGAGCTATGGTTAAGGTAGGCAACGTTTGTCATTCCTGTAAACAAACTCGCGTATAATTTTTAAAATATAAAAATTACATAAGCACAAGTAGAGGGCGTCATAAATATTGATTGCGGCGGCAGAGATGTGACGAAGTGCAATATATCAAGGTTACAGCAATTCTATCACATCTAATGCGTTTGTATGTGTCCATGTGTAAACTTTAGGTTGGAGATAAAGTCCCGTCTGTTGACCTCTTTGAAGACTCGCCAGCAAACAAGATAAACACCGGCGAGCTAACAAATGGCAAGAAAGTGATCTTTTTCGGCGTGCCCGGTGCGTTTACGCCTGGCTGCTCAAAAGTAAGTTGGCAATAGAAAAGATTATCAATTGACAGTATTACGAAATAATGAATTGTCTGTCCACAGACTCATTTGCCGGGCTACGTAAGTGGAGCAGACTCTCTTAAAGCCGAACAGGGCGTAGACGAAATTGTTTGCGTTTCTGTCAACGATCCGTTCGTGATGTCCGCCTGGGGCAAGGAACATGGAGCAACTGGCAAAGTGCGCATGCTAGCCGATCCTGCTGGTATTTTTGCATCCGCCTTGGATGTGAATATCGATCTTCCACCGTTGGGAGGTGTGCGATCCAAGCGTTACTCTATGGTCGTGCAGAACGGCGAGATTAAAGAGCTAAACATCGAACCCGATGGCACTGGCCTCAGCTGCTCGCTGGCCAATAATATTGGCAAGAAGTAAAAATCGATCACACATTAATAATAGTGCCGAAATATCATGTTTTCAATTACTAAACAGCTACGTAGAATATCAAATACAAATGCAATTAGATGAATTATGCGTACTGAATGACTTTTTTTAATATCTAGATGGATTAAAGTGCTAATTTTATCTCTAACGGTTATCAGTGTTGGGTGCAATCTTCTGGGAGAGCAATTTGCCGTAGCCGCCTCGTCCCGCATCGTAGTCTGTTCTATATTCATCTCGAACCTGTCCGCCAGTTTTGCCGCGTCCATACTGTCGGCCCTCAATAAAGCCCGCGTCCCAGTCCACACGAATCAGTCGGTCGTCCAGCCGCGTGCCATTCACAAATCTGTAATGAACAACTGTTTAGTAATTTTGCTAAAATTGTTATTTATTAGAACTGACCTCATGGCAGCTTCTGCTTCGGCTCGCGTGTAATATTCCACAAAGCAAAACCCACACGGCGTCTTCTTATACTTGTCCAGGCCCATTATAATGATGCGCACATCGCCGCAGCGCGAAAAGAGCTCGTGTATTTGCTCCTCGGTTGTGTAAAATGACAAATTGCCTACATAAAGTGTAGTGGAGTCGCGTAAAGATCGCTCCTGCTCTGAGCGAGAACCCTGAAACATGCGTGTAATATAAATCATAAATGTGTAACAAAATGTCATACGAATAGTATTTACCTTGAAGTGCTGATCCCGATATGAGCTCAAATCTATAGACGCACTCATATTATTGCTCAATTCGATAAATAAAACAATGCAAACATCAATTGTTAAGTTTCTGCTTAAAGGTAATGTCAGTGTATACACACTCAACAATTTATAATTATGGGGTAGCCCTATGCTACAAACCCAATATTTTACTCCATTTAATGGTCACACTGTCCATTATTAAGAAGCAGCGTAGCAAAACAAAATCCAGCTCTTAGGGACAACAAAAATTAAAGTAGAAATAAATGAACAAGGGCGCTCTGAAAAGTAAAATGAGAATAACAATATTTTTTTTGCATAGTAAATAAAGTAAACTTTTGGCCACAATTTAATGCCATGGAATTTATACAAATAAATGTCGGATTTATTGTTATTAGAAGTACCGTGTATATGCATACACTGTTCTATAAAACTGTGCAACCAGGGCTACATAAATTTATGCATTTGTTATGGGTACACTCGCATAAGAAACAGCGTAGCAAAACAAACTATAATCGGCAGACAAGCTGACAAACCAAAAACAGAAAAAGGTTTAAATGCATAATTCTCATACGAATATTGGCATTAAAAGGCAGCTCCGCTACCGGGGTGATGTCAGCGGAAATGTTAGTCACATTGAGGTTCTGCAGACCGAAGAAGACCTCAAACAACCAAAGGTCAAGTCCCCAACTGCTGCGGATGACGTTGGCGTTGCAGCAACAGCTACACAGCACCGTCTCTATAACGGTAAATATAATTGGAGAATTAATGGTTCTATCTGAATCGATGCCCCCACAGCCGGCTCAGAGACCAGCACCTTTTACGACTTCTTCAAAGTGGAAATGACACGCGGCTATATGTTGGAGCACGACGAAGAGCGGTATTCTGCACGCCGGCAAAAAATCTACAGTTTCATGCGGATACCACGAGATCTGGAGCGCTTTATGGTTTATGGGATTATGCAGTGCGCTGACTCTTTTCTCTATATCCATACATTTTTGCCGGTTAGATTTTTGCTCGCCGTGTGGTCACTGCTGACGCGGAGTGTTGGCCGGATCTTTCGACTGCGCGGTGGCGGTCAGCGACTGTTGTCTCCTGCAGAGATTTGTGATTTACTCAAGGGTGCCATTTGGATCACGGTGACACTGATAATGCTGCTTGTGGACACGAATCGTGTCTATCACATCATCAAATCGCAGTCGATAATCAAACTGTATATATTTTATAATATGCTAGAGGTGGGCGATCGATTACTGTCCGCCTTTGGACAGGATACGATTGATGCGCTCTTCTGGACGGCCACGGAGCCAAAGAATTCGAAACGGGAACACTTTGGCGTACTAACGCATATTCTCTTTACGCTTATCTACGTGTTCCTGCACAGTGGCCTCATAATGTTTCAGGTGCGTGCTATCGATAGCTATCGATTACTAATCGAGATTTGAATTTTAAAAATGAAGATTTTGTTTTATGACACTCTTGCAGGCAACTTGCCTAAATGTCGCCGTCAACTCGAATAACAAGGGTCTGCTCACAATTATGATCTCGAATAATTTCGTGGAGCTCAAAGGATCGGTATTCAAGAAATTCGATAAGAACAATCTGTTTCAGTTGACCTGCAGTGATGTCCGCGAGCGTTTCCACTTAAGTGTGCTGCTATTCATTGTGATGATACAGACGATGAAGGAGTTCGACTGGAGCATCACCCAGTTCTGTGTCATGTTGCCCGATTGCTTTGCCGTGCTCTTTACCGAAATACTTATCGACTGGGTGAAGCATGCGTTCATTACCCGGTTCAACGAGCTGCCCGAGAGCATCTATCGGGAGTACACAACGAGCTTGGCCTATGACATGACGCAGACGCGGCAGAAGCACGCCTTTTCGGATCATTCGGACCTGGTGGCTCGTCGTATGGGCTTTATACCATTCCCACTAGCTGTGGTGCTCATCAAGGCAATCTATACGGCGGTGTCCTTCCACAATTTGGCTGCCTGGCTGCTCTTTCTATTTGCATATTTATTCGCCCTGGGTCTTCGTATTTGCTTGACTATTTGTGCGTTGGGGAAAGCGTGCAAGCTGATGAAGGAGCACCAGACAGAAAGAAACACCTCTACACCCAGCAGCATGACCAATGTGCCCGTGATTGGAGCAACGGCAGTTGGCTTTCCTACCTCCAATGTGCAAGTGCTGAACAACAATAATAATATCAACAGCAGCATCAACAACGGAACTTCCTTCAAGACAACTTGTGCGGCCACTTTGGCTTCGGAGCCAGGTCTGAATTTCTCGCGTGCCACCTCGACGTCCACGCCAAAGAAGGCGACTAGCGAACAGGAATTGGATGTAACCAATTCGCTGGAGCTGGGCGCCACTGCCTTGTTCTCCAACAGCGACGTCGATCTGGATGATGTCTGCCTCAATGAGCAGGTGACGAATGTCAATTCGAATGCCAATAACCTGGAGGTCTATCAGGATGAGGAGCTGGCACGGAGCGAGCCGGATCTAATGCAGCTCAGCGATGCTGTGGGGGCTGTGGCCAGTGTCAGTGCCCACCTGGAACGCGTCAAGGGGCTGCCCAAGCGTACTCACAAGCGCTCCGAGTCGGAGCCTTTTAAGGGCGTGCAAAGTCTCAACGAAAAACTAACTGCCCCATCTTCTGGCAACAATGCCACGTAGCTTTAACGGATTAGTTAATTAATTTTTGTTTTGTATTTTGCGCGTGTCAGTTGTAAATCGGGAATGGAAATCATTAAGTCATGTGTAATGTCTAAGTTAAATGAATTTATATATGAGTGTACTTTATCAGTTAAGTAAAGTAAGCGTACGATGTTCTCTATAGGCGTAAATTTTGTTTCATTTAAGTGTGATATTCACATTCATGCATTAACAAAAATGAAAGATGGACCTAAATATCTAAATGGTTTCAATTCTATTTCAATTCAAATTTTTACCGCTATGCAGGGGTGCATTGTTATGTGTGCCGATATGTGCGACTATTTTCAGCACTGTAGGTTTCTGTTAGTTTACATAATGGCCGTCGCTGTTCAGGATTGAGTGTTAGAAACTGTTAGTTAACATTCAATGTAATGAAACTTTTCTCTGCAGAGCATATTAAGTCTGTTTACAATACGGATCACAGTACAGCACGGAGCTGTAAGACATTTTACAGCACGACTTAGCTGTTAGTTTACATACTTGATTGCATTGCTAACTCTTCGAAATGTTATTTTTGTTGCCTACTTTACAGGCACTGACTTTTCTGTAGTTGGACTATTTATTGTAGAAACAATTGAAAACCCAATTATTATCATTGCATATAGCCGTAATGTGAGTTAATATATTTCAACACTTCAAAAACTTAAGAATTATATTTTATTTATATTTATATTCTTATACTATATGGACATTTTTCCAGAAAAGTCAACTTTTTGTAGCGTTCGCCCCTGGGTTTTAAAAAATGATCTTGCAATATGATTAGCAATTTGTCAAAATAAATAAGTATTTATATATGTGTATGTAATATATATGTATTTGGATAGTGTTGATTTAAGTTAGCTCGACATTCTATTAAAGTTTGCTCAATCACACAAATTTAACCGGAAATGTGTATCAACTTCCTCGACGTTTAGCTTAACCATTAGTCATTCGCGGCATACTTGCGTGGGCTGCCGAATCCTGTTCGGACATTACTGACACTGCTCTTACTAATTCGATGGTCCGGAAACTGGGTCTACAATAACTGTGGGACAGGGCATTCTGGCAGGGAGCTTACTCATTGACTTAAAGCTGAGAAAAAAGTTAAGTAAGCTGTGTACTGTGTGTGAAGTACAACAAAAGGGGTGAGGGTGGCTGCGGGTCCCCTGTCAATGTTGAATGGCTTTTCATGAATGAAAATGGCTCCATTCGCTGGCATCGTGTTTACACGCGTAGAAAAATCAACAAGCTACAAATAGCGCGCTTTTACCCACAGCTAAAAGTGCTGTAGAGTCCTGCTCCGTCGCCCCTGAGGCTTGCACGCGCGTGTACACACGGGAACACACACACACATATACACACATGAGCACTCTTACATTTACATTCAATTTACCGCTACACACGCATCGCGCCGTTGGGCGTTTCATTTTTATGAATGAAATTCTACGCTGACCTTGAGCTCAGTTACGTCAGAGCTGCTATTGGGGTAGTTTTTCAGGCTCCATCTCACACTACACACATACGCAAACATATATATATATATGCATACATATAAATACTATATATGTATGAATTTAGCGCGCATGTCTTTCGAATCGCACTACTTCCCCTTTTTCGAATACCGAATTCGACTAGGGTCGCCTTTCATTCATGAAAAGCCAACGCCAAAGGCATTTCATGAATGGTTTTGGCCAAAACGAATTTGGTGGCTCGTCCCCTACTTTTCAAGGCCACGTTTTGGCATCTTTATCGATTTTCTGATATACCTACATATCATCCATTTATGACCTTTGTTGGACAATGATTTATTAATTCAAGTAATTTTCTGTTCAATTAAATGTTTATATATATAGAGATTATATACATCACAAAAGAAATTCTATGCTTCTGTTGTTGCCTATTTAAAAATCGGTTCGCTTTAAATAATTTATTTATTTCTTATTTTATAGCAATTATGCTAATTATTAAATAGAAATCCTTGCATTATTCATTCATCATCATCATTAAATACTTATAATGTTCTTTTTTGTATAATCCTAGACAAAATGTTTACAATTATTAAATATATTTAATAGATTATTTAATTTGATTTTTAATAATTTTGTCCTATCTTAATTATTAAAAATCAAATTAAATTAATTATAATAATAAGGATTCCGCTTATAACTTTCGTACGGTTATTACGACGATGATTTCGGTCATGATATAAACGCACAACGGATCGTCGTTATAACCGGATTCTACTGTATTTTGTAAGACCTTAGACAAAGTATGATTATTATTGATTGATTATGATTATTATTGTTATTTTAAATACATTTTTAATTTTACCTTTCAATTTCCCTCTTAATTCTAAGTTATATAAGAAAAAGATTTCTGCTAAGTTATTTTAAAGATAAATATATATTTTAAAAATAAATAGTATAAATAATATAAAAACATGAATATACATACATACATATGCATAAATAGATGCATCTATTTTGTTTTGTTTTATTGTAGTTAACATTTTATAGCTGATATACATTGATCCATATAATAATCATGGTATTTGAATTGTAAAAACTTTCCTGCAATATAGTTTTCCCCGAGTGCTGTGAAAAGTGTCTCCCAGCACAATTTCCGGTCGGCTGCCTGGCATGCGATAAATATAGCCTTGTGTAAAGCGAGCAAAGCGGAGAGCAGACGCACGCAGTTTTATGAATGAATGAATGAAGGAGTGAATGGATGAAAGGGAAAGGAGTGCCGGGCCGGGCCAGTGGCAGTGGAAGTTGTGCGAAGCCAGCTAAAAGCACTCGGCGTGGAAAACTTTGGTAGGGCAGGGCCAATGTTTTGCCTTGCTCTTGACTGGCCTTAGCCCATAATTTATTGATTTTGCTGTATGGCCTGTACTCTACTGGGAGACGACGCAGGCGCCCTGAAACCCAGCCAGCTAGCCAGCCAGCTGGCAGCCAGTTGGACAGGTTATCTCTGTGGCAGATTGGCGTCACGTTTTGGGTGTTTGGCAGCGAATAAAACTGTTGCGTCACTGACGTCATAGACCGTCGAATGAGAGAACTTAGCATTAGAAAACATTTTCAATATATTATTTATATTATTATATTAAATATTTATATCGTGGGACCATTTGAATTCCCGGATTGGGCGATTGCAACATTTATATAGCGTAATATCATCACAATCTTGCTTCAAATACTAATAACAAATACTTAAATTTAATAGCAATGGGTCCTTAACATAGGTAGCCTAACAAGACTGTTAGCTAAAGGCGATGTTAAGCTCCTTTAGATGCAAATCACAATTGAGTAATATTAGGTTATGTAAAGCGATCTGATAACTTAAAAGAGTGATTCACTTGGCTCATTGTATATATGAAATATGTTGTTGTAATCCGAAATGGGATAAGTTGAGTATTCATGTGAAATTTATTAAAATATGGTTGGCACTATGGAAGAATGCGATAAAGATAATAATTGTCACGAATAGGAAGAAAAACTGCATTACTCGTGAAAAAAAAAACTTTAAAATACTGCAAAATAACTTCAGCTTTTTTGTCAGATAATTGTCCCAAAATTTCTTCTTTTTTTAAACGTATGTTCCCACTAAAAACAGCTGTTTTTGCTCAACAAAAAGTGGCAACACTGATAATGTCATTGCCGGGGTTTTATTGCATATCTTTTACTTTATTTACTAAGGATTTGATATTCAAAAGCAAACCCATAATACCGTAATATATATGTATATATGTAAACATATCTAAAAATTTCTATAATTTTATTGAGACTTCGATATCAAATATCAGTGCTGCAGTAATACAGAGT
Organism: Drosophila borborema; assembly: GCA_030914335.1. Lineage (NCBI taxonomy): Eukaryota > Metazoa > Arthropoda > Insecta > Diptera > Drosophilidae > Drosophila > Drosophila borborema. Next base: position 1,757,854 of record JAUESP010000309.1, read on the forward strand.
GCGATCGAACAACATTCTTCGTACTGTTAACTAACTGTTAACAGTTACTGTTAACAGCATAACTGTGTAGCATACTTTTTATTGATTATTAATCAAGTCTATAGAGTTCGGACGGAAATATAAATGAATGCTAGGTGCCGTAGCTTCCACGCCTTAAATTTCCATGTGGCGGCCGCTCTCGAACTCCTCGAACCAGGAATATTCCTCAAGTTTGCTTTGAATCACATCGCTTAGGAAGTATATATGAATGGCTACAAAGCCCTCCCCTTCGCTGTCATCATCTGAATCCCAATACTCGAGCTCGTTGTCATCATCTACATCGGACATATAAAGGTCAATGGCGATGGTGGCATGCATCAGGTAGGTAATGCTGCAGCAGAGAGCGGTGACTGACTGCATTCGCATATACTTCCTGAATCTGTCCATTGGCAACAAGTCGAGACCGCCGTAGTCACCCGTGGGCTCCCATAAGCTCAAGTCATGCTCAGCCTTCTGCATGATGAGCAGAGATAGCCCCACATACAGCACAAAGCTACTCATGTTGCGCAAGATCTCTTCTAATAAGGAAATGCGGCCCGAAGTGCAACTGTTGATGCTGGCGAAGACGGTCAGAACTGTGGATACATAGAACATAATTGTGCAGAAGTAATAGGCGAATTGCGCCCATCCCACAGGACTCAGAGTATGCGCGAAGAACACTTCAAAGTGGCAGAACGCAATCATGCAATTCTCAGCGAACTCCAAGGTATAGAATAGGAAGAACACCGCACGCATTTTAGGGATATGGGGGATGTGATATGATATATAATATAAACAGTCTAAGATATATGTAGTTATATGTAAGCTGTTAAATGTATTCGTACTTCCTTTCTGGCAGCTTTGTCAAAGGATGTTCCGAGAATTGCTAGCACTGCTCTAGTTATAAAGGCACCGTAGAGCCCCTGCTGAAGCTCTGGAACCACTCGTACTGATCCAGCTTCGATTGCACCCACTCACTCATAAAGTAAATGCGGGCGGGTATATAGTCGCCGACTTCTTGTTCATCGGGGTCCTCGTACAGGTAGTTGCCCCTCTCATTGGAGAGGAGCACGTCGATGACAATAGTTGCGTGCAGCAGGTACATCACGGCGCAGGCCAGAGAGGCAGCCGCCTGAAAGCGCATGTAGGTGAAGAACGGATGCACTGGTTTCTCCACGCCCAGAGTGTCGTGGACGTGTACTTGAAGCACATTGAAGTCATGCTCTGCATCTTGCAGGGTCATCAGGGAAATGACCACGTACAACAGGAAGCCGATCACACTACGCACGATCTCCTCGCACAGCGACAACCGGTGCCCGGAGCAGTTGTCGATGCTCGCGAAGACGATCAGCAGCGTAAAGGCGTAGAAGCAGGCGCAGTAGAAATAGTAAGCCACTTGCTTTTGGAGCGTGAGCATATTCAGGGGCTGCGACAGAAAGCCGTGAATGTGAAGGAACATCAGCAATAGGTTCAATACGGTCTCAATGGTGTAGAACTGGAATAGAACCGCCCGCATTATGTGTCTCCGATCTTAAGCACTCTACAATACAATATACACACGCATGCACATACACACACACAAATATATATTGTATGTGTTTTTCGTGTTTGTGTGCAATGTTCGTCTGACAGTTTTAGTACAGTATGTTTGACACGCTTTTGTTGGCTCCAACTGAGGCTAAGGCAGTTGAAAGTGCTTCTCGCTCATCATAAAAAAAAAAACACACTTCACAGTTGCTCCGTTGCCAATGTTGTGGTTCGTGTTGTTGTGGCTGTTGCTGGTCCTCGTCGGACTGCTGGAAACAGTAGCAACGTTTTGCTGCCAGTTTGATGTTGTTGACGGGCCGTTGACGGCGATTATGTTGATGACACACAAGACCGCAACGAATTTACGCGCAATTCTCGACCGCTCCGGCAGCTCGAGTGGCAAGCGGTAAGCATTTGTATTTAAATATACACCACAAAAATGTTGCGAAAATGTTAGAATACATTTGGTCGAAACAGTAAATAAGATTCTATACGATTGTTATCGATATATGACATATATATGTAGATATTCCATTTATGATTCCAATTGGACTGGACAGCCAGACTCAAAATAAATTTGCTGTCACCGCACTCTTGTATTATTTATGGTTAATGGAAAATGATAAAGTAGTAGGAAAGCTTTTGCATTACATTTTCTGCAAAATATTTAACAATCGGACTCCATTTGAGTTTTTAGCAACATTTTCGCGCTGGTGTATGTCGATGGCCAAAACCACTGAACCCACACTCGCAACAAAAGCAACAACCAAGCAGCGTCAGTAGCTGCAGGAATATAACAAATCGGCTGCCGTCGTTGTTGTTGCTGTTATTGTGGCTGTGGCTGTGGCTGTGGCTGTTATTGGTGTTGTTGTGGCTGGCAGCCACTGTTTAGCCGTTGGATGTGTGCAAAGTAAAAGGGTTAATTCATTTGGCTACAGTTGAAGAGCCATTCTGACTGCGTCATCTTGCCAAGAGAGACGTGTCTTTTGGTGTTGTTTTTGTTGCTGTTGTGGCGGTTATTATTTGCGGTGGCGGCGGCGGCTGTGGCTGTCGCTGCGGATGCTGCAATTTTGACAAGCAAACAGCGCTTAAGCAAGTTAAGTGGTTGCGAGTAGCACAAAAGCCGTTCGGCGTTTGCAACTTTTGCCTTTGTCCAAGACGAAATTCCAGGGATCAGCATTGCCAAGCTGCAACACAGTAGTCAACTCAGACCATTGCCAACGTCATCCTCATCCTGATCGTTAGAGTCGTAATTCGAGCTGTGTCGCAACGTTCTGAGCAAGTTCATTTGAATGACTCCCGAGAATGAACCAATTGAAGGGTACATGAATAAGGCATTTTCTTGCGATATTCAGCTGTCGATTATGAATATGGAATAGTTCACGAATAACAGTCGCACATGATTTACTCATTTGGATGTATCGTTCACATGTCAGAAATCAAACTGAACTAGTGAACTAGATTTACCAACACTATTCATCTTTTTTGCTTCAAGCTAGGCTTAGGCACTTGTGTTTTCTCTTTCTTTCTTCTTTATGATTTTTTTTTTTATTTATCATAGTTTTGTGTACACAGTGTGGCACACGTTGGCCCGTCCTTAAAGGCGGCGTATGTACTTGCTGTAATGTGTATTAATGCGGAATGTGGCTCAGCATTGGCGGCTGTTGCAATTAAGAGTGTTAAAAACTCTTATGTAATCGTCCGGGCTACCAAAACGCTCCAGTTACGCCCACCACCAAGGGGCCAGGCGGGCCACATGCCATTACAGTAAAATGCAAGTGCATAAATAACAATTACAGCTGCACCACTGTACCACTAGCACCACTAGCACCACCAGCAACAGCAATAGCAACGGCGAACGCTCAGGTGTCAATTGGGGGCCGCGCGTTGTCCGGCGGCCATTTTGCAAAGCGCATTTGCTGATCGCTATATATGTATATGTATATATATCGACATATAATGCCCGTTGATTATTATGTTTACACTTGGCTAGCAATTTCACGGACTGCAATCATTTTGGCCAACAGTGCGGCTCCAATATAATGAACCACTCGGGCTAAGAAATCTCAATGCAAATCAACGGCAATTAATAATTCATCGCCCGTTGGGCTCCTGGCATGGCGTCATAGCAATTACACGGCTGCGGTTGCGAAGAGAGTGTCAGGGAGAGAGTGTGAGAGAAAAAGCGTAGACAGTGCAGAGGGAGAGAAGTAAGCAATAAACGCCAGTAATCTAACAACAACGAGGGCTGCCGCTAAAGTGCTCAGTACAACCATCCTTATATGGATAGATATAAAATAAAACTATAAATTAAAAAATTAAAATAAATATAAATATAATAAATAAAACTGAGAGAATATAGAAATGAAATATATAATTTAAAATATAAAGACAATTATAGATACTTTTAATGTTATAGATGTAATTTAAAAATAAAAATAAACATTTTTAATAAAAAAATGATAAATTTAACTTAATTCTTTTTTCCTTTTGTTACTACATATATTACAATTTTGTTATGCATTGATTCGTTAAAAAGAAATAATACGAGAGTGTATTTATCTACCATATATTTACATATATAGTATTTAAGTATTTTAAGAAAGAATTTTAATTTCAAATGCCGCACTGTTCATCATTATTATTTAGCATCAATATTATGGTATATTAGTGTCTATCGTTATTGTTAGTACAAGTTCAGTTTCGCTGCAACTTTCTTCAAATCTGAATACTTTTTGAGTCCATGCTCGTTTATCTGGCCATATCTTTGTCTATATTCAATAAAATAAATTTAATATGCAAAACAGCCGGGCAGCCGCTGCAGTGGCCGCCTGTCGTTCAATATCAGCAAATTTGCAATAAAATATTTGTCTGGCCCGCTGTCCACTCAAAGTCTGAGACTTGGTCTCTAGCTCCAGCAGTGGGTCGTCGAGTGTTGGCTACTGAAAATTATTTATTCGCACCTTTCGCCGCCACAGCCGCCGCCGCAGACATCGCGGTCGCCTGTCCCCGCGCAGCCAGCTCCATCTACGTTCGGCTTGGCTTTGGATTGCCCCAGTTGGAGCTGCATTTCCATTTGCTTATCAAATCGCTTGCATCGTGCAAAGAAATGCAGGGCAAATATAAATATTAGTGAGCTGGCACCTACGGCTGCCGGGAATGGAGGGGCGTAGACATAAAAACCGATATGCGATCGGTCTACGATATTAGGCGCTAGCAGAGACCAAAAGCCCCTTCGGCTACTGCAGGCCTGTCTCGAGCATGAAAAGTGTGAAAACGAATTAGCGCAAAGGCAACGGCGGAGCACTCGCCACTGCACTGTGGAGCAAGGCGTCTGGGTCGAACTTTGTGTAGTAGGGCAGTAAGGCGCACAGACTGACGGAGCTACAAGAGAGGCATCTATCATTACCACCAATTAAACCTATTTATTTTTTGCTCTAGTTGTATAAGATTGAACTTGTGTGTTCTTAACAGCGTTGCCACCTTTTGATGAGCATGCTTAGTAGGCACATACAAAAAAACTCAATTTTGTGAAAAAAGAAACGGACAGAAAAGCTGAAGTTTTTTGCCTTATTTTTAGGGATTTTTTTTTTAACTTTATCATATTCTTCCATAGTGCCAATCATATTTTAATAATTTTTTTTGTTGGCATCTCGTAGTCAGCATTGCAAAAAATTTGATTTGGCAACACTGATTTTTAATGTCTTTTCCTGAACTTAAATAGAAACTTGATACAATTTTCTATTAATTTGTATTATATATACAATTTATAATTTAAGAAAATTATTTTCGGTCTGGAGTATTTACAATATTTCAGTATGATTTTACGATTGTAGATTGTACATTTTGATTTTGAACATTTTTGATATTTTATACCACGGCCTCTTCGCCACAAATTTGCAAAAAAAAAAAAAAAAAAAAAAAAAAAAAAAAAAAAACAAAAAAAGTATTTCAAATACTAGAGATCTGTTATTTGTCAAATAGACTCCAATGATATTTTTACGTGCTGAAATATAGATGAAGACTGTTAGATAGATGATGAAGATATACAAGAAGATTTGTAAGCATCCGAAGTAATGTTACTCGTTATATATGCATAAAAGAAGAATAATACTTCTTCGCAAGGTTCAGGATATTGACTAGAGAAGTCTTGCTTATATTTATTTATTAAAAAGCTTAGCATTACAAATTTTCGTTAATTTGATTGAAAGTAAACAATTTATTTTCTTTTTCTGTGTGTAAATATGTTTATATGTATATTTCTTCAATCGTCGATTACTTTTCTTATAGTGGTTGATATATTAGGATTTAATTCCATTAGGAGGTTAGTTAGATTTAGAAGAAAATATAATTGTCATCAGAAGAAAATTTCTCGGTAGTATCCAAGCTCTATCAAGAAATGCTCCTCTGCCTTTTTCACTTCACCGGAAATCGTACCGTAAAGCTTCAAGATTCCGAATTAAATAGTATATTATTGGACCAAGACAGGCTTGGGAACAGTCTTTCAATGGACTGCCTGTACAAGATAAATGAACTAATCTCAATTGCAGTAATATGAATCCCTGGGCACCTATTCTAAAATACACTGAAACATCTAAAGTGGGGCAAGTGTCTGGCCTACCTGCTGCCAGCTGTACGCTCGGAGCGGTGTCCAACAGCTGTTGGATTTGGTGCAACAACTTTTGAGAGTACATGCTGCATGTGCTCCACAAATGCCAGTCAAAGTTGAATTGTCACTTATACATGGGCGCCCAATAATTATAACAATGGGTGGGCTACACACACACACACACACACACACGCACACACGCACACACACACACGCACACACGCACACACAGAGAGAGAGAGACAGCTGTTAACTGTGGCATGTTCACAAATTTGTTAGCATTCCACGTTGTTGGCAGCGATGACAAAACGGCCGCCCAAAAGCGAGCGATGAAGTTGCCATGACAAATTTTCCTGTTGAAAATCGTGTTGCGTGTTTGTCGGAGTCCGAGTCGTGTATGGAGCCACATTGCGTGGCGCATTGTGTGGAGTCGAGTGGCCACCTATTGACAAATCGCCACATGGCGGGCGGCCAATTAGTAGTTGGCTAAGCAGTGAAAGCAAAGATGGGGATGGCTAACGATGCAAACGGCCTAAAACATTTATTGTTCGGATTCGGGTTGCAGAAATATGAACTGCACATTTCGCATGTGACTGTCCTCCAGAGGTGTCTCCAGCATTTCAAGAGTCGTCTGCTTGGTAAACTGCGCCCAGGAGGAAAGAAATTCAGGGAGAGTCGACTCAGAGAATACATACGACAGAGAACAGGGATACAACTTACATTCAGCTTGAACTCGTCGTGGAGGAGTTCTCCCTCCTGCAGATAGAGCCCCAGTGTCGGAGTGCCCAGTCGCTCTATACATCGCATGTTGAAGAGATCAAAGAGCACCTTGCTCGTCAGCTGAGTGCAGCCGATTAGGTAGAGCTGGGTGAGAACTGGGCTGCCACGGACGAAGTCCACTACCTGTTTGTCGGTCAGATCGGTGCAGTGACAAAATGCTGCATAGCTCAGCATAGGCCAGCTGCCCAGGGTGGTGACGTCCACAGCTGCGAAGTCACAGTCGATCAGCATCAAGCCATCCAAACGGCGGCAGCGCTGCAGCTCCAGGCCGAGCAGCCATTCAATAGAACCCAGGCGGCTGCCATTGATCTGCAAGGTTTTAATGTCGTTCATACGACGATTGAGTACCAGGGATACGGCTTCGAGGGTCGTCTCGGCTGCGGTATCCGCCTGCAATAGCTCGAGGAACTTCAAATGGGGTAGTCCAAATATCTCCGAGGCGGTGCTCTCGTTGATAGCCGCCATAGGCAGCGTCAACTCCTTCAACTTGGATTTCATCGAAATGCCGCTGATATCGGAAGTGCTACGCTCCAAAAGCTGCAGGCACTTTAAGCGGCCACAGCCCTGCCAGATGGAGGCGAGCGCCTCGGTGGATACTTCTTCGTGCAGTGTCAGCCACTTGAGCTGGCCGAACTGCTCGAAGAAACCCCACTGGATGGGCATGTGCAGCTCGAGGCGATGCAAGTGGGGCATCAGCTTCGGCAGCGAATGCAGCGGCCACTTCGAATAGCAATCGCTTCGGCCGCCATCCCATTTGACCACGCACTCGCGCACGCCTGGCAGCTCCTGGATACCACTGCGTTCCAGCAGATTGAGCTGCTCCTGCAGCTGGTCGCAGTTAAAGCGCACGCTGATGAAGTGCCGCCGCATCTTGCGCAGAAACTGCTGCAGTGCATCGCCGAGCAATTGCTTCTGAAAGTCTTCAAAGTCGAGACACTTGTAGGTCTCACGCCATACGGCCACCAGCATCTTGGGCAGCTGCCGGGAGTTGCGTCTCACTGCCACCTGCTCGGCGACGCTGAACTTTTCCAGCACTCCGAGTAGAGCTACAGTTGCATCCTTGCCCGCGCGCTTGTATTTGACCTGCACCGATTTCGGAGTGGGCGGAGCAGCTAAGGTGGAGCTGCTCATTGTCGGTGGTGCTGCTTTAATCTCTATACGAATCTTTAAATTTGTGTAGTGATGATATTGTGTCAGAGTATATTGAGATAGGCTTCAAGCATTTGAGTATGATTTCTCAACGACTGCTTGGATAGCTTTTGAAAGCAAAAAAAAAATACTTATCTATAAACAGTAGAAATATTTATATCGGAGTATATACTAGAAATACAAAATGGCATTTGATTGAAATTAAGTAAAAAATAAATATGTAAACATATAATTACATTAACTTTTAATGTACATACATTTATTCCTATATATCCCTACATTGATTTAATCAACCATATTTGTTCGAATACCCCTAAATATACTACAAGAATATCATTAAACTACTCTGTTTAATATTTTCATGTAACATATGGTTTGGCTACACTTTTAAAAATTTCAATTATTACTGCAAACAATCGATGTGTTGCAGTATCGATATTTTCGATGTTTTGAAAGAAAGTATCAATAAGAAAGCATCGATAATATTGATATATCGAATGATAATTTCCTTGTAAATAGTCTATTTTAAATTAAAATAAATTAAATAATAAATTTTAAAGTATCAATTAGTCGTTACAAGATTCAAATAAAAGCAACAACTCGTTAGAAAACTAACAAAAATTAAATTTTTTGAACCAAATTAACAAATAACTTTTTTAAGTCCGTACAACGAAAATTATTTTTCATTACGTTAAATTTAAAAAAAAATTCAATAATTCTTTGAAACAAAAAACTCAAGTCCACTATGTGCTGCTTAAAATTAAATAATAATAATAAATATACAAAAGGGAATATTGTATATACATACATATATGTATATATACATATATATATATATATACATATATACACAGATAAGCCTAAATATCAATAAACATACTTACGCACATACAAACAAAATACAATGAATTCGGCAGCTTACCTTATAAGCCTTGATCAAGCAGAGGTTAGGCAACTTTTTTAGCTTGATTTGGCCGCAGCTGACACTTCAAATCCACTAAGAAACCGCCATCCATGCAGTAATCGGCAGTTGGAGTTGGAGTTGGAGTTGGAGTTGGGGATGTGGTGGCATGCGGTGCCTGTTAAATCAAATCACCGAAGACAGTAGCTCAGTTTGAATGGCCTGCACTTGTTGTTTGCCCTGGGGGCCATCAAATTACCAGATGGCTGAATGGGCCGAACGGACGGCTGGCTGGCTGGCTGACTGGCTGGCTACTTGGCCAGTTGTTAGTTACCTGTTGGCTGATGCTAATAAAGCCGTAAAATTAAACGCCAAGAGGCCAGTGATAAACGCCCCAAAGATGTTTTCAATTGTTTATTCGCGTGCAAATAATTGCCGCTCGGTAGAGATCGCGTTACCTTGGCTTGAATCACTAAAATTAAAGGCTGCCTGCGTAATCAGCGGCTCCTAACGAGCTTCCATTGCGGGCAGCTACATTATGTATGTCATTTGCTGGGCGTGGCAAACGAAAGGCGTGATTTGTCAGCGTTAATGAGCCGCTAATAAGAAAGCGCTCTTCATCCAAGCAGTCAGCTTCGTCGGGCAGCAGGTGAAGAATTGCTTTCGATTGGATCTGGGCCAAGCCCACTAGATAGCCACAAGATAGATCCAAGCTCTGGCGAATGGGGCGTTTTTGGCTAATCGAAATATTTAAACGAAACTCCACATCGAATACAACTGCACCACATTCCCAAAACGAGTTTTCGGCAAAAATGTAAACGCCCCAAAAGTCGGACTATATGCATACGTATCGGTATATACATATATGTACATAAATATTTATAATTTATATATATATTTAAAACTATATCTGCGTCTGGGCCGTTTGGGCTGTTGTCTCTTTGGCTCACTCGACAAGGCAATAAATGTTCGAATGGGCTAAATGTATAAACAAAACTTTTCAGACATGGCTTAAGGTAAGACAAGAATAGGTTTATTTGGAAATGATTAAAAGCAATTTGTATATAAATTTATATATAATGTTTATTTTATTATTATATTTTTCAAACTAATTTTATGGCTTGGGATTGAGTGGAAAGTCGTAATTAAAAAAAAATATTTAACTGTAGGAAAGGATAGACAAAAAATGATCTACGCTTAATAGTTGAGCTGTTTATAACCGAGTAGTTTTTATTTACATATACATATATCAAAATGGATATTTATGAATTCAAATGTTTTCTTACTTTCAGGAAACTTCAGTACATATGATAATTTAACTTATAGTAGAAAAGAGATTAAAGTCTTTTTAAATACTAAAAAAATTAGGCCTCGGCTTTGGCATTAACTATATATAGATATATTTTGTGTGCATTGAAAAATTATATATATATATATATAATAATATAATATCAGCCAATGTTAATAATTTTGTTTTTATCTATTATTATTTATTATTTTGAAAACTAACATTTATCTTTCATATTAGCTTGACACAATCTCATTGGGAATCTCATAATGGGAATTTTATTTTATTTATTTTCTATTCATCATATTATTAGCTGAAGGCCTTATTTATTTAAAGCCATCATTAATAATTGTAATTCTGTATAATACACGTTACGTGTATCCGGATTGCGAGATTCGATTGAAGTTTTTAAAAACCCTATGTTCTAAGTTTCCTTTCTATTTGGTCATCACTCTGGCTCCTCTTGGAGGACTCAGTTCCACTTTTGAACTAGGATCTATCCCGCATTAAGCAGTCGTATGTATTACTTTAAACAGAACATGTTTATAGATTGAGAATAAAATAATCTCGTATTTAATGATGGGATTAATATTTCGTGTGATTATACTTCATGATGTGATGAACAATAAGCATAAAAAATACAAAAGCAAATAAATAAATGCAACAAACTGAAATATGGATAATCCAGATAGGAGAAGCTTTCTAATTTCAACTTTTAAAATATTTTTAACGATTCTATAAAATTGTTATTGTGATAAGAATTATGTATTTATAATTTGACCAAATTGCTAGAGATAAGGCACTATCAGATGAAATGTTTCTAGATTTCAGTTTTTGTGTGAGAGTCACTTTGTGTGGTTGAGATCACGATATTAATTTATTTAGCTGTCAGTTGCCTGCATGAATATTTATTCTTTTCCACTGCCTGAATAACCGTTTTTCTCCATTAATCGAAAAGCAATTGGATAGCGACAGCTTTGTCGTCAGGCTGGCTTCTATCTTGGCTTAAGGCAGCTTTGCACATTTCTATTGCAGTTGTCCAAGCTGTCATGGGTTAAACAATTGCTACGACTATGACAGCAGCAGAATGCAGAAAAACAAATCTTTAATTAACTTGCGTCAGAGCTGTTGAAAAATATTAATAAAACATTTCAATTTTCACGTATGTGATTTTTCTTCATTCCATTTTATTTCATTTCATTTTACCGCAAACCATTTTTCCGGCTGACATTTAACGAGTCGAAGTCGAAGTCGAAGTCGAAGATGAAGTCGCAGTCGCAGTTGGCCTCAAACTAGTTTCTCGCTACGGTAGCCAGGGTGATGGAGTCGGAGTCGGAGTCGGAGCGTCTCTTAATTGATGCAACAGCAAAATGTTTTGGAAACAAAGCAGAGAGATATGAGCAGCCAAGCGCCATAAATAAGAACCAAAATCAACTGAGCGGCTCATTAGCAGACGTGGCCCCAGCGCGTGTCCCAAAAAGTACCGCGACACTAGACGCACGATCCATGCTTGGCCATGGGGCAAGTGCCGGCCGCACGCTGGCCTCCTGCCTGGGGGCGCACTAAAAGCGAATCACCTAGGCGCCAATCGAGCTCCAAATGAAAACATTGCCGCGTCTCATTAGAGGCAGCCCAGCAGGGCTGGGCAGGGCAGAGTTGCCTGAAACACGCATGATTCGAAACAAAGTTATTTAAATTTGTTTAACTGCCTGAGGCATTGTAGGGGGTACGAATTCCTAGTCTAGCACATAGGCTAATGGTATTCGGAACTAAGCCTAGGCAAGTTCGACTGAGCTTTTAATTGTTTCATAGTTTGCTGTCCTTTCAAATAGCTTGCAATTGAAGTTTTTAACCATAAATTTTCTTGTTTGAAATCAACAACAAAGTTCATCAATTGTTAGAAGTCTGGAAGAGCTTAGTTTAGTTTATTCGCTTATTAGACCGAGAGAAACTTAAAATGTTTTGTAATATACATAGATTGTTCGAACTATTCTTGAATATTTATTAGTGCTGTATATAAAAGAAGTAGCTTTCCAGCTAGGCTTTCTGTTAATCTATTATTCCGCTTTAAGGGCGGTCGAGTGTCCCACAGCACTAGACGGTTGTTCACATGCCCGAGAATCATTGTGACAAAGCACACTCTACACACAATTTCACTTTACTTTACATATTCTTCAAAATTATTAAGAATATGGAGAGAAAAAACTACCAAACTCAAAATATCTATACCCCCTTACACAACCAGTATATGATTGAAAGGAACGTACGAATATATAAAACACATACAACACACTCACATTCATTATGATTAAGAAGAAAATGTGTTTAAGGATTAAGGATTAAGGATTAAGGATTAAGGATTAGAAGAACTACATTTAGGAGGAGAACATGTATATGCCAAGAAAAGTCGCCTAGCCCAATATATGAATATGAAAATTGAATGCAATGCATACACATTAGGAAAAAACACAACCTTACTATGATACTAAGAAATATCGTAAAAACTAAGATATAATCAAAACAAGGAGAAAATCGACTCAAAAAAATTGTAGAGATATCATCAGGACGAGAAAGAAAATTGCCCACTTGTCAACGGGAGAGTAATAAAAAAAAAAAAAAAGTAATGAAAGAATTTATCTTACCCTCCATTATAATGATTTTACACTTTCGTTTTTTGTATATCTCAATACAATAAAAAAATAAATAAATAAATAAATAAATAAATAAATAAATAAATGAAAATTAAGCTAACATTTATATCTATATAAGTGTATGCACAACACTTCTTGTTTTGTTTTCTATCTGTTTTAACCTGAGCTTGCAAGTATCCGTTAAGTGAATTTGAAGTCGGTCCGCCTTGACCTTCTGAGATCTACATCTCCGAATAAATCTCAGTGTACGAGCGTCTATCGTATCTCTTGCGAAAAAAGGATATTAAAAGTGTATAACGCGAAGAGCTTAACGCAAAACTCTCAAACGGAGAAACCAATTCTTTTGCTCAGAGTATGGCATGTGATTTTTTTTCTGCTTCCCTCATGTGTAGAAGCGGATAACTGTTATATGCGAGCTATGGTTTTAGCCTAAACAATAAGCAAATTTATTGACGGTAACTATTAATCACCAAATACACTAAAAATTTTTATCTTTTTGTAAATTAGTTAAAAATTGTGCGCAATGAGAGTCAAAAGAAATGGAAAGTGTCTTTGTAAAAGTTCTTCTATTATCGTCTGCCCTCAATATTATATTATACAATATTATGTAATGAAAAGATAGCTGAACGCGCAAATGATCTACAGATATATGTATATATATATATTTATATAAAATGTCTACATTTTGGTAGTGTATGAGTCAACATCGAAACGATGTAAAAAGTGATATGGAAAATATTATTTTTATACCCTGAACCCATTGTAAATGGTAATTCAGGGTTTAATGTTTTTGTGAAAATGTATGTAACAGGCAGAAAGAAATAAGTTGATATAGCCCTATCTGTCTGTCCGTCCGTTCGTATGAACGTCGAGATTTCGGATACTACAAAAGCCAGAGAGCTGAAATTCCTCATGAATACTTTTATGTTAGTTAGTTAGTTATGTGGTTATCTCCTAATTATCGATAAAAATCGAAAATTCGTTTCCTTTTTTTTACGTTTTTTGAGCGTAACTTCTACACCGTTTGAGCGAGAGATTCGAATTCTTTAGATATAGATAGACATATATTATGGATACCACGCCCCTTCGCCCCCAATTCGAAAAAAAAAAACATATCAATTACTATAGACCTGTAATTTGGCAAATAGAACACATTTGAATGCTATTGATATATTCCGAAAGTTTCAAGATCGTCCATTTAGAAATGGAATGATAAGCGTCCAAAGTTCAGCCATACCCGTCCTCCAGCCACGGCAGCAACTGCGCGGTTAACAGAGCGCGCGCTTATACATGCGCAAAGAAGAGTATTAATTTTTATACAGGGTTCAGGGTATCTCGTAGTCGAGCATTCTCGACTAGACCCTTTTTACTTGTTTTATTTTTTGCGTGGTAAATGGAATGTTTTTGAAGTCACGATGTCGTCGAGGCCGTCACACTTCACGGTCCAGAAACTCGCTTCACGCATATTGGACATGCCATTTTATCAATCACGTAGAATCGTGGCCATTTTGTTTTGGGCTTTTTGGGCAACGGTAGCGTTACGTGGGGCTGCCCCGCCTCAGGCGCAAACGCACACGGCATGGCATTGCGCGCTCGTTAGCGTTGATTTATGCGCCCAATTTGTGGCATATAAAACACGTATTATTGAGGAGCAAAAGTTAAGCCCGGCTTGCGTTCTCTCATCCAGGATGATGGCCGCAAATTGTATTGAAAATGCGAATTGCAAACATTTTGTAGCTGAGCTAATGATCAACCATTTACTTAGCTAGTTTATGACATCAGCAACAGCAACACCAACAACAGGAACAACACTGCAAGCGCATCGTTCTGTGGTTTTATGATTGCGAACACTAAAGAGGACAGCGAACAGAGACGCCAATAGCGAAGCGTGTGTGGCATTTATGTCGCCTGTCATGTCAATGGACAGAACGGACGCACGGACTGATAGACGGACAGATCGACCAACCGGCCTTAAGCCTGGTGACAAAGTTGCGACAACAGCGAATGGTTCACAATCAAACAACTTACCACGAGTCAGCACCACCAGCACCACCAGCACCACTGACTCTGCTGGCACCACGTTCACCCGTCATGCTAATTGCCATTTACACCTAAAGCCACAATCAAATTGTAACAAATTCCAAGCGAACTATAAGTATTAAAAGTACCTGAGTCGACTCAAAACATACCCTGTAATATAATGTTAATGGGATAGATCCCATTGCATTAGAGTAATGCATAGTTTAAGCTTGACCGTCTGCATACTAATATTATTATTAGATAATACATGTATTTGCAATCTATTTAATGTTATATAATTTTAGTACACATATATTTATATTACTTGCATAGACACATAGACACATTAATACAACTTTTACATTGAATAAAAAATATATCTGCAAAACTTAGTAAGAAACTTCTAGTCTAGACTGTAGAGTACCCGACTAGAATATACCCTAATCATGTATTGCTGCTTTTTATATAAATGGAAAATAAATAAAAATAAAAAATAATGCAGAATCAAGATTACATTCATCTTAAGGGGTCTGCCCGTCATCAGTTATATTCATTTGATCAAAATCTATAAAACGTGAATTCGTATTTATAATTTGATTAGGGTATACAAAATATAAATATATTTAATTTTTAAATTGAAATCTTAAATATAGTTATTGCACCCATCTATTTGAAAAGCTATAAATGTAAAGTTCTCTGACCTACATACATCAAAGATTTAATAGAAGAGTTGAGCGTCACATACCTTGGAAGTTTTCTAGTTGGACGCATAGCCATGATATCTAGGCATAGTCACTAAAATGTGTATGATAGTGCGGCGACATATACCCAACACGGTTCAGCAGTTAACATTTTGATAATAGTCCGCGATTTTACGAGTGCTGTCAGACCTTTGTCAGCGCGCAATCGTAAACTGTGCGGCTACGGAAGATGATGGAGCTTGGGCCGATGGTATAAAATACAAACCACCAGAAAAATGCCAGAGCTATTAATAAAATCGATTTTAATATGTAAATGATAGACAAAAGAAAACACTTTGGAAATTCCTGAAGACAAAAGCCCCATGAGCCATGGCCGTTGCCATCGTCGACAATTAATAACAATTTTGCGATAATATCGATCAGCGATAGTAAACTTTATCGCCAGATTGTAAAAATCAACGGCACGCTGTGTTATTGGATCAATTATTCAAAGCGAGACGGCGATCAACCAGCTAGCCAGCCAGCCGATCGAGTTCCCAACTCCAAGTCGACTAGGCTGGCCTAACTCTAATGAACACATTACATAAAATGTTGGTTTTATGCCCCAGTTCGAGTCAGCGAGTCGGTTTTTCCTCTCCTTCAGCAGTTTAGAAGTCGCGCCAATTAGAAGGGCCGGCCGAGATGCGGTTGCGTTTTAATGGCAAGCGACTCGAGCATCGGCCTGGGCTTTGGTTTTATTGTCTAGCTACTGATCTGTATCTGTATCTGTATTACTCATGTTACCCGATGCTGGCCAAAAGAAATGTGGCTGCGCCTCATCAGCCCGGTCATTACTTGATTAAGTTCATTTGCGTCGCCCAGTTGGGATGCCACTCGGAACCGTAACTCCAAGTTGGAAAAACGATACGTATGGGTAAATAATATCAGAACCGGGCAACGAACGAGCAACATGCAACATGCAACGGGCAACGGGCAACGGGCAACGGGCAACGGGCAACGGGCAACTGGCGACAGCCAACGGACAGTGGGCCCCCCTTAAGTGTGTTACTGGGCGATCGATGCCTCATAAATCGCTGGCTTATGCGCTCGTGGCTTACATTTCACCTGTTTCACCTGGTGAATTGTTCATAACTTACGTTTTAATTGCACTCAAAATTCGTGACAGACACCGAGTGAGTGGCGGTTGTACGGGAGTTATGGCCACTTGCTCGAATTTCACTGCTGAGCGACTTGTAATCGAGGTAGCTAAGCCTACGATCGAGCTCAGTGGGCTTCGATTTCGATTTCGATTTGGATTTGAGTTTTATGTTCACTGATCTGTCTCGAGTTGAGCAGCTACTTAACTAGCTTAGCATGACTTATGAGCCACAGATCGCAGTTAATCTTAATACAAATTGAGTTATAGCATATCGCCCACTAGGGTGGACTTCTGTGCTGTGAGTGTGGAGCATGGGAAGAGACATTGGATATCTCACTGGCTATGATCACATTTTGAAGACTCTTTCAAAAGCCAAGCTAATTTTTGTTTGGAAATTTGTAGCTCTCATTGATCGACATTGATCATTGATCTCCATGAAGGATTTTGTGATCCTGTCTCTCTTTAGAGATCTCACTTTCGCTGGCTACTGTCTTAGACACATTGCTAAGCTTTGTCTGCTGACTCTCCGCCCACAGCTCAATGAGCTTGCATGGTATAATTTGTCTCTATCGCTCTCCCTCGCTCTTTGCCAGCTTCTCTCTTTGAATCTGGGATCTGTCTGTCTTGTAGTTGTTAACTGTTTCGTATACCTTCATTCACACAAGCTATGACGATCACGATGTTGTTTGTCTGATGGCCGTTGCTGCTGTCTAACCTCATCAATCACTCCAAGCGCCCCCAAAATCAAATCTATTTTTGCTAATATCGCATAATCTTGATTACTCATTTCCGGCGCACATCTCACAACAAATTGTCAAAGGCAATTGCTTGGCAACAACAGCAGGAACCGAACTAACGAATACCCTGCATATGGTGATATTTAATATCACATTACTTACGAACAAATGCCGAAATAAACTTGGGAATTTTATAAGAATAATTTGCTATATTTAAATTTTGGCTAGAAAACAATTTAATCTGGTTGTTACGTATTACATGTAGGAGGACGACCCATCACTGATTTTTATAGTAACCCAGGGCTACGAATCGGCTTTTAATATAGCCCGAGTCAATATCAATTTCAAACTCTGATCCTTAATGATCCAATGATTTGTGCTCTTACTAAGCCATGTGAGGCGGGCGTCTATCCGTTAGATACTTTCTAAAACAATGGCATCTCGAGTAGTGCGCTAAGTACCACAATTGAGCGAAAAGAAATTGCACAGTCATTATAAACAGAGGAACGGACTTAGCCCGTCAAGTACTCAATAATTCACAATACAACAAAAAAAAAAAAAAAAAAAGAGTTTAAAAAACGAAAAGAAAAAACTATAATGCTGAAAATCAAATGATCAATACGAACGACAAGGGGCAACAAGTAAAAGAGCAACACGCGACGGGGCCAACAACAACAACCACAACAAGAGCAAACGGGCAGCAAGACAAGAAATTGAAAAGCCACAAGTCATCTCAGCTGGTGGCTTAAAAGGCGCGTGCTAAGCCATTCATATTCATAAAAGAGCCACAGAGCGTCTGAGAGACCGAGCCGGCAAAAAAGAAGAAACGAAACGTTACGAAAAACAAAACAAAAAAAATAATAATAATAAAAAAATTAAGGATTGTCAGAGAGCAGGGCCTGGCGAGATTGCGAATGCGAAGCTGCCACAGATGAGGCTGAAAACTGGACTGCTGCCAATGCAGGCTAACAGACTGTGGCTTAGAACCCAGCCACGGCAACAGACGACAGACGACAGACGACAGACGACACACGACAGCCAAAGACACCAGACAGGCAGACAGCGAGCAGTGAGCAGACAGCGAGAGCGACAGCTACGGACGATCAACTATCGCTGGTTCCAGTTCCGCAATGTCGCCAGGCGACAGCATCAACTCAACTCAACTCAACTCAACTCAGTCAGCTCAACGTGCCCATAGAAGATGAAAACAAAAATAAATCAATGCGAAATTCAGATACTCTACACAAATTCAATATGAGACTTTTTTAAATAGCAATCAGATGGAATGCAAATATTTATTCTTAAATACAAACGAATATACAAAAAGATGATTGAATACTGATTAATGACTAAAATCTGATAATTATTTTAAAATCCTGGCCTTACAAAAAATATAAATAAATATATACAAATGAATTTTTTTTCTTCTCTCGGATCCTTAGAATAAAATTAAAATTCGTTAATAAACAAAAAATTTATTTGTGTTATTATTTTTAGGGATTACTTGACAATTAATGAATGTTATTTTTACAATTTTTAACGAAATAAAAAAAGTTATTTAAATTTTGTGAATGAGTTGGAATATGTTAGGCATATTTAAAATATAAAATCTTTATTTTGTATCAGCTACTTCTAGCAGATAATTTGACATTATAGTTTATTTCGGTAAATTGATTTAAATTCATAATTAATATATTCCGTTTATTTATTTTTTTCACTTGCAACTTTTTCAAACTCATTGAGGAAGTATTAGCACTTCACTTCATATAGAGCATATATAATCAACAATTCGTCTCTTTTACTCCTGTCGTATTAATATTTCGTTATTTTTTCACTCTTCATCTCTCTGTCTTTCTCTCCCTGGCTCTGTGCTACGTTTTTTAGGGATGGGCATATCCGATTTTTGTTACAAGTAAAACTTTACGTTAAGGTCTTTGTAGTGTTGTTTCTGCTGCTGTTGTTGTTGCCGTTGTGGCCGTTGTTGCTGTTGATGTTTTTATCTTGTAGTCAGTCAGTCACAGAGACAGCCACTCCAACAATATGTGGTTGTTGCTATTGCTGTGCTGTGGCTGTGGCTGTTGCTCTTGGCTTACCTTGTGGATTGGCTTTGCTTTGGTCTCTATGGACGCTGTGTGATTTTACAGTTTGATTGATTGGATTAGGTACTTATGTTATTAATTTACTTCTATTTAGAAACAAGCAACTGGACAATGGACATTGTTGTTCAGCTTGTGGCAAAGGCTTTCGTTGTAGCTTTTTCAATTTCCATTCAAACATTCGTTGGCGATCCATGAATGGAGCCCTGCGTTGCTTTGACAAATTGTAATTCAAAGATTAATGCGGCACTTCCGTTTGGGCCAACTTCATCCGTGAATCCGTCTCGCTCAGTCAGTACGTCTTAATGCGTTGATTTTTAGTTATTCTCTTGAGTTGCCTAATTAATATTCCTTCTTTAGTTAAGTGCAAACAAATTAATATTTCAGCCATTTGACGTCTTATCAAAGTCGAGTCGTCGCATCTTGTTCGCTGCTCGGTAATCTGTGCCGTTTATCGGGCCCCGAGAAACAATCAAAGCGTTTTCAACGCTTTTCGATAATTGTAAGTTATATCTCCTCGGCATTTGCATTAATCGCTTTTTGGCGATAGGCATCAAGCCCAGGGCTTGCCCATCTACAGATATTCATTAATTGATGCAACGGTACAGCCAGCCAGCCAGCCAACCAGCCAGCCAGCCAGCTAGCTGATAGAGAGGGACACATCGACTGACTGATAACCATCAATGGCTACGACACGGCTGGTGGTCTCGACACCCGGCCAAATGTCAAGCTCAACAGGCCGCATCATTAGTGGAGAGCTGCATACATGGTTGACGACAACGCCCCAAAGCAGGTGTAAATGTAAATAATCTCGACCACGTTGACACTTACACACACACACACACACACACACACACACACTCACTCACTCACACAATCACATACGCACACACTCACGCACTCCACATGGGGCAGACAGTTAGCCAGTCAGCATTTGGCTCAATATCTTGTATTTTTTAATTAATTTTCGAAACGCATTCGACGTTTGTCTAGCGCATATATTTCATAAGCTCATTCAAAGTAATTTCAATTAAAATTGGAAATCAAGTTAAATGCAAGTCGCCATTTACCCATTTACCAGCTCAACAAAACCAGAGCTCCAGTCGCTGTGGAGCCCATGCATGCTGCAGCCTCTGCCTCGGCGCTGCCTGGAATCCAGTTCCGTCTCCCTCAACACAGTCTTCAGTTTTCAGTCCACAGTCTACAGTCTACAGTCGCCTCTCATCCTCTTGTCTGAGCCAGGCAAAGCGCAGCAAATGCATTTAGCCATTTTGGGGACGTGGCTGACAAAGTTGTTGCTGTTTCTGTTGTTGTTGTTGTTGTTGCTGTTGTTGCTGTTGTTGGAGCCTAGCGCCTAAGGGCTTCAAGTATTAAGAGTTCCATACAAATCCATGACTGTGCCATGGCTCATGAGCCGTACCCATTTTCCATTTCCGTTCGGGAAATAAATGTGTGCTTTATCTACAGCTCAAAATCAAAGTTTTGGCAGCAACATGATCAACTCAAATAAGCTATGTATGTATATCCCTTTCTTAATGATCGCTTATAGAGTAGCGCGTTCAGCTAATCATATATCTTTACTATATACTCAAGGGCATATGTACTTTCGTATGTGAACAGATCATGAAGATTTTCACAATTCACTTGGTTTTGTGGGTTTGAGGTTTACTGGATGTCGCTATATAGCATACTTGACAAATTGTCATTTAAAAATGTTTCTGTAACTTTCAAAAAATTTGAATTCACTATCCTTTTCCCTGTTCAAAAAGCTCATATTCAGTTTCTCTCATCACAACAAGTGCTGTATCGATTGCAATCCTAAAACCTCTGAGCAGAAGACCCATCCCTGTGCGAATATGCACCAAATAAAAGGTAGAGACATGTGTTTTAAAGGGTTTAATTATTCTTAAATAAAATATGAGCTAAAACGATCATAATTAAAAAGATATAAATGTTCGGATCTGCAGATCGTTGATCACTATTAAAATTTGTAGATCTTCCTACCAGATTGCCCTTATTGGTATAGCCGCTATTAAAGCCATTAATTGTAAGCTTTTACTTGATATCGATCAGACGTATATACTTAGAGGTCGTTTAGTGGAATTTCAGTTTCATCTATTGCTGAGCCTTTAGAATCTCGAACCTCGAACCTCGAACCTTTTTCTTTTTTCAATCCCTTTAGTCAGCAGTGAAATTTGTAAATGAGACGCAAGAGAGGAGCATAAAAATTAAAGGAACACCAAAAACGGCACACGGCAGTCGTAAAGTAAATGGTCAGAACCCGATGTTTGACCGTCGAATGCCAAACCCAGATGCCCAGATATCCCCCTCCCCCTCTCTCACTCTCTCTCTCTCTCTCTTCTCGGCTGGCTACAGCATTGATCGGCTTGGTGTGGTGAGGAGGGCCCTCTTACGGGTTGCGTGTCTTTCATTTGGTGACATTCTCGTCGCTGAGTTGTTGTTATGGCCAGGAATTGTTGTTGTTGCTTGTCATTTTGAAAATTATATGTCACACTTTTGGCGTTAAAACCGGCACAATGCCAGAGCAGGAGACGCAGCGCGACGACCCGCCAGGCGACCCGTTTTTTAGAGTCCTGATTTTTATTGTCATGTTTTGATCTTTGTTTTTATTTTTTTTTCCTGTCCATATTTGTTGTTGTTGCTGCGGCAGTTGGTTTTGGTTGATGTTGTCGTGGAATGCGCATAAAAATTTTTATGCTGTCAGCGCTCGACGTCTGCTCAAGTTCAGCTTGCACTTTTTGATCACACACACACACACACACACACACACATACACACAGTTTATTTTTTATGCATACACTAATTTGTTTTAAAATAAAATTTAAATTTGACGGAGCTGTGACATTTGCAGACAATGAAAGCATCAACATTTCCATGCTCCATTTACTCAGCGTAGCGTTTAATTAGAAAATTGGTAAATTTGTCAGCGGCTCGTCAAGAAAATCTGTGGGTCTCTAGTGTGGGTGGTGCTGCGAGCTCAAGAGCTCGCTCTTAAGGTAGTCCATCAATCGCAGTTTATATGCTCAACATCCCGCATTTGTGGATCAGTCGAAGACAAAGGAATTTCCAAACTGTGTTAATTGATTTTTCGTTTTTATTTATTTTTTCTTTTCGTGTAGTTTTGACCCAAAAGCATTTATAAACGCTTTTATTTGATTTTCTCGTTTCTCGATTCTCGATTCTCGACTCTCGACTGTTGACTCTCGACTCTTGATTTTTGTTTTAGTCTCTTCCTCGTTAAAGTTGTCAATAAGTGCACCATTTTCGGCTGCTTATCAGTGAGGAAAACCTAACGAAAACGTATAAATACATAAGCTGGCAGAAACAATTTAAATGCTAATCTGTCTCTGACTGCGTTTTGTTTTCATATGTTGTGATAATTACCTCAAGTTATTCTCTTAGTTGCTTTCTTGATACACACGTATGCTGGGGAGTAGTTTGCTTATCGAGGTGCTTTACATTAAATACCGTTGGGAAATTTGTAAAGAAATGTTAATTTCGTCGTCATTGGCTGCGTGTGGCCCGCACGACTAACTAATTGGTTTTCCGGCCAAGAGCTTAAATAAATTTCTGCCTAAATGGTAGATAAGTGCAGTCAAAGCGGCATCGGCAGCAGGAGCAACCTCTAAGGTAACATCAGCAACTGTTGCCCGCTTGGCCGAGCTTAACCAAGTTATTACAATTCTTGTCACCTGGCATGGAAATTTACAAGGGCCTACAAATAATTGAACAGCAATTTTCCATTTTCGCCAGAAATAGCCAAGGACGTGAGTTGTTCGAGTCGTGAAGTGGATCGTGCGAGGGGAACGAGCTGCAGCAGCAGTAGCAGCAAATCTAAATTGATTTTACACTGGCTGCCCGCAGGACACACAGGTCCACAAATGCTGAAAGAACTCCTCGAGTCCAAGTCGACGCAGATTAGCACTGGGCAACACATGTTGCTGTTGCTGCTGCTGCTGCTGCTGCTGCTGCTGTTGCTGCTGCTGCTGTTGCTGCTCATCAGCAACGAGGCACGCAAGTTGTAGCTACAAGTTGTACATGGCATCGGGGTTGAGTAGGCAGTCTCGCTGCCTGCGAGATTTTTGGCGTTAAACAAAAATTTCTGTTCAACGGCATGTCGCAATTTTAATTGAACCAGCCATTAATTAATTTCAACACGCCACAATTCAAGGGTGAGCCAAGTGTCCGAAAGGAACAGCACAAATACGAACTGGACACGTGACCAGTAGCCTTTCCATTGAACATAGTTGGTTAATCAGTTCGGAATTTGCCTGTGGACACAGATTATTTCAGCGAGATTAATATTCCCTGGTTACATATTTACGAATCAATTGATTGACATTTATTAACTTGATTATCATATTAAATATTTCAATAATAATACAAATAGATAAATGAATAAGAGAAATTCAAACCACTCGAACTTCAACTAGAGCTGCGAAACCGTCGATGCTTTCCCTCATCAGTATTTTCAGGTGATCAAATCGTATATAATATTAATCACATTATTATAATATTTCAGTAAACATTCATTTATTTTCATTAATAAATAATCTAGTTTGTACTATAAAATATCAAATAGAATCTGAATAATTGAATGGAATTGATTTGCTCTTGACGATTTCTGCTTAAAATTATATAATTTCTGTCTTTATCAATTAACATTAACATTGTGTTCCCGAGACTGATCGCAGTGTTTTTGCTTTGCAGTTGGAGCTTGAAATCGTTTTGATTCATGAATCACTAAAAACCATTCGTGTTCTTATCATGCTCTACATGGAGTGCTGAGCTGAGTTGTGTTCTTAGTCAGTTGTAGACCGAGTTCGAGTCCGAGTCCGAGTCGCTTAATACATCAGGGGAAGAAGCTGTCACTTTGAGAAGGCAATCTTCCACTTAAACTCGGAGCTTGCCTAGAAGACAAGCTTTCTGTGGAGCCGTTGCCTTCTACTGGGCTGTGCTGTGTACAGAAGTCTAGCGCTTAAATATGTTTTTTGCCTTTTAAGCAGCCCCACATTCCCGATCAGCTTAGAGCTCGCTTCCACTCAGCTTGGCCAGTCAGAGGCAGATGCAAATATATTGGCAACACGGTCGCCCAATGTGGCGGCAATAATTTCAAGATTGATGACCGCGTAGTTCAGTTAACGGCAACGATCGACAACAGATCCGCTGAACGGGCGATCAACCGTTGGCAGCCTTTGCATAAATAATAATAGACTTGTAGGCCAATTGTGCTAACATGGCTGGTGGTTAGCGTAATAATTCATTGGCCCCACGATGGGGCCATCATTAGGCAGTCAAAACGGCTACTGAATTTGTGATCGAGCAGCCAAAAAAAAAACACAAAAACAACAACAACAACAACAAATTGCAAAGAGAAGAAGAGAAACACATAGTCGTTCGCCGATCGTCGATCGTCGATCGTAGATCGATTTGAGAGTCTGCACCTGAGCGAATCTTTCGCTTTGCAAATTGGGGCGTATTCGTTTGGGGATCTTGATAATCAACATTAATTGTGAATCAATGAATGCACGCCTTGGCCAATGGGGGCGGAGGCCTCTCCCAGATAATTGGTTCAAATGTGCGCAAAGCGCGTTGCCAAGTTTGTTTAAAAAACCATTAATTAGAGTGCATAATTGCTGCAAACAGATTCAGAGATGCAGAGATTAATTGCAATATCGCAGATATGGCAGCCTCAAAGCCTCAGCAGATCTTTTAGCTATGGCAGATAGCAAGCAAGGAATGCACAGGGTTGTGACAAAATATTGGAAAGTTTGCAGCCATAAATTGTCCTGGCTAATTGCAGCAGCCCAACGCTAGGTGGCGCTAGCCACGAGTCGTTAATTGCCGCCGGGACAAACTAATTGATGGAGAGCTCTTGCTGCAAATTAGAGATGAGTGCGTGATGAATTCTAAACGTTGAGCACGAATACGAATACGAATACGAAATTTGGCAAATTAATCGGGGCATTATTCTATATGGATATCTGAACAATCAGATGCAAATGTCAGTTACTCATTATTTGGTGGAGATGAAATATAGAATAATTATTTCTCAATTTAAGGTACATTCAAGATACACATGAATAGTCAAGACAATTTTTATGAAACAAAATATATAATTCAATTCAATAATATGTGCATTGTATTGAACAAGAATCAAAATTTGCTCTTTCAACATATAGAGAGAAATAACTTATACAGGTATTCATATATCTGTATATGTATATATAGATAGGAATATATCATATGTCTAGACATTCGTATATATTCATACTATAGTCTTATTAGCGAATAATATTTGAAATTCTTCTGTAGGTGGGTAACTAAATTATTTAGTCTATACACTAAGTATAGATTTTCTACGCGATGTTCAGATATTCTGACTGACTATATTCCATAATAATTCAATTACAAAAGTCTAGACATTCGTTTACTGTAAAAGACATTTGTCAACATAAATTTAATTTATATATACATTGACGCTTATAAGATAATATATTTAACGATTTGATTCAAACTTCTCCGTGTCACGATAGAAACACGTAATGCATTCATTCCATGCATTCCATCTCGCATCTCTTCTTCGGTTCTTGTGTCCCCAGTGCAGACTCCATGACGCTATCTATTTAATGTTTCAGTTTTAATTCTGCAGCACTTCCTGTAATTATATGGAGAGTGAGCGAGACACTCACGAGCGTATCGGGTATATCGATGTTGGGCTTCTTTATGGGAAATTATTGCTATTTTTAATGCAAATACGCTAATTACAAACACTGATAAGCGCGCGGCTACCAATGCCAGCCAATGCATTTATCAGCCATACCAAGACTGTCGACTGAGCCCAAAGAGCCCAAAGACCAGTTGGCCAGTTGAGCAGTTTCCATTGGCTTTGGCACTGGCTCGGACTACGACTTTGGTTGGTGCAGTGGCGGTGGCTGTGGCTGGGGCAGCGGCGCCTTTGGTCGCCAAACACCCGCGGCACAATACCTTGACAAAGTGGCACGCTTCCGCAATGTCGCCAGATCGAGCAGCTTCCAGTCCCCTCTCAATTACCTGCCAATCACCTCCAAGCCCCTCGCTCGCCCGGCTCCATGGCCCATGCTCCCGTCTGGCTGCAGAGCCAAACTAAAATAAAACCGAAAATGAATTAAATTGATCTAGTTTCTTTATGGCCATGAAATGCTTCTGTGCGACGACAGACTCTGCGCTAGATGCTCGACTATGAAATATGCGGCCATAGATACGCCGTCTGGAGCCAGAGTCAGAGCCAGAGCCAGAGCTGGAGCTGGAGCTGGAGCTAGAGCTGGGCCTTCCACTTGAGCTAATGCATTGGCAGTGCACATGATGAATTAGTTTTGATTAGGCAACCCCTTCTCCTCCACTGGAACTGAGCTCTTGGCATCTGTGCACTTTTTCAGTGTCGCTTAGGTCGTTGGCCATAACTTTCGCTGATCTTGGCACAATATATCAGAGCTATTCAATTAGTCAAATGTCATACGTGGTGCGATATGGCCCATTATTAATTGCATTTCGGCTTCCGACTGAGCATTGTTCATCTCATTTCCATTTCATTCGGCTACTCTAGCAATTCGACATACAATTCTAATCTGTATATCAAGACTTGACCCAAACATGTTTTACTTATATGTATTAGCTCTTTTGCCTCAGCCTCCTTACATCCAACAATATAACAATAGACGTATTTTTGATAATACAGAATTCAAGCTTAAACACTTTTAGTTTTAAAATAATCTCCAAAAGTGTATAGAAGGAATGATCAAATTTAAGTTTTGTAATAAGAATATAAATGATATCTAAATATATATGCATGTTAGAATTACAACCAATAATTATATTAAGTAATACAAATAATAATAATAATAACTAATAATATAAGAATAAAATAATACTAATAATAAATATTTATTTTTCATATTCAACAAACTTAAAATTCAAATTCCAAATTCTTCTGTATAATCCTTGTAGCAGCCTTGGAAAGGCCTCATCAAACTTGTGTAAAAGCGAGAGAAAACTTTTAAATATGATTTCAATCAAAAGTCCAAAATTTTGCATTAGTTTTTGTGTTGGATTTTTCCATTTTTTGTAAGGTCGTGTTGGTATTGTTGGCTCGCATTTGGAAACGGAAAATGCAATGGTGTCTCGTGTTGCATGTGGCATGCAAAGTTGGGCTGGTAACTGCCAGCAATTCTATTCATTTAAAAAATAAATCACTAACGGCTACTCATTAGCTGTTAGCCAAAGATATTAAGCCAAGGCCCAGTAGAGATTGTTCGCATGACATTTTCTGGCTGGGACCAGGCCGGCTGCCGAGACTCTCACCCGGTCGCGTTCGCTGTCTGGCTTGAGAGGAGGAGACTCATCAGTTGGGGAAGTGACTGGCGACACCTCGCCAGTTGATAGGCGACATGTTGGGCTCCTCTTTGGCTGGGTGGCTGCGCCGTTAAATGCTGGAAAGTATTTTCGATCGCCACGTTCGAATTTTGACTGCGATAAGAGATCGTACTGCACGGCCATATATTGGCGCTACCGAACGACAAGCTGGAAATTGTCGCCGCTTATCGAGCCGAAATCGTAATCAATTTGACAACCATATCTGTGGCCTGCCATCGAGACACCTAAACAACTCCAGTGGCGCACTTAGAGCGACATTACACCGATGCCCGGGATGCGAATGGGTAGTTCATCACCTGTTCGACTCGAAGGATTACTACAGCTGGTTGGCTCAAATAATTTTGTTTGCGCCTGTCATAAGCGGGCCAAACTTGGCTAACTGGCCATTGGTAGCCACAGCTCGCGGCTCAAATTGTACCGCAAGCACACAAATCACAAAAACTGCTCCAGCTGTAGCTATAGCTGAATCTGAAGCTGAAGCTGAAGCTGAATGTGAAGCTGCAGCTGCAGCTCCTCCTCCCGATGCCCGCCCAGCGATGATTGCTGCGCAGACAAGAATTTCTAGTTTGAAGCGAATGCAAACCTTAGCTGTGGCAGGCCAGGCCAGGCCAAGCCAGGACGGGCTAGGCTTGACCAGGCCGAGGAAGCTGCCGTGAAAGCATTTTGCATTTTAATACTCTTGCTGAGCGTAGCTAACTTTTTATAAGAGACGAGGAAATGTGAAAGCAGTCAGTGAGGGAACTTGATAAATTTTACATTACATTATAGAGATATAAAAATATATTAAAGAAATATCGAGTAATAATATATATGAATCTACATATATACTAAACATTAGTATAATACATATTTAAGTATTTGCTGCATAAGCATAAATATTAAATATAAATTGAATTATGTAAAATAGAATATTATCGTTTAAATGATTTTATTTGACATATTTTTCTCTTGATTTAATTTTAATTATATTTTATAAATATTTAAATAGAATAGAATATTATAGTAATAGTATTATTTGCCCATTCGATATATTCGATAATATAAATTTTTTGAAATATATTGGACTCGGAGTTTAAAAATAAATGTATTCATTAGGAATCCATAAATAACATATGAAATATGAAAAAAAAAAACAACAACTTGTATATATATTTTATTTGTAGAATAAATTCCAAGAGACTGAGTGGTAAAAGAAAATACCTTGATAAAATTATACTTCGTCTAGGCAATGGGGATGAGATAATGAAATACTATAAGCAAGAAATGGTAAGGGTATTTGGAATGCGGTTCGGTTGGATTTGCTTTCATTTCTCGGGCATTTTTACGATAGAATTGCGCTCATAACTTTGGTCGGCTAACGTCGCGTCGGATCGGCTGCTTGTCTTTGCCGGGCTAGGAAAAACTGAAGAATTTCAGGCCCGACATGCGCCTGTCGCTGCCGGCTGTCGGCTGCCGGCTGCGCAGTCGACGTTCGGCACGGCTAGGCGCGGGCGGTGCGGGTGACTCAGTTAGGGGCAGCGGCAGCGCCTAGCTTGGCTGGGCTCGCTGGTCGGGCGACTTTCGAGCGCGTGTGGCTGCCACCAAGTGGAGGAGCGCATCGTTTTAGAGTTTGGAACATTTCATTAGTTTTGAGTGCCGGCATATATCGTCGATCTGGTCGCTGGCCGCTGGTCGCTGGTCTCTGGTCTCTGGCCGACGACGCGTCGTCTTCAGCTCGACTTTGGCTATTATTTTCAATTTTATTGCGGGCTTTTATTAGCGCTCTGCATTTCGTTGCTCATACCTGCAATATGGACAGTGCTTTATATGGCATTGAGATATGCCTGATTGAAATGTATGTTGCTGTAATTTATATGGCCATAGTGAAAGACACATCAAAGTCTGAATTTTCTCTGTTTTATTTGTTCAAAAAGTTGTTTGTTGCCAAATTAGCATATTGTTATTATCATTTTATATATGCATATACTATTTGTGGTACATATTTATTTATTTAGTTTGTATGGTAGAATATACTGACACAAAATAGAAACTTAGATCTACGAATATATACATATATAGATACACACGCACTTGTGCATGCATTTGTATACACATATGTATATATAGGTCATACAAGAGTCGTTGATAGCAAAAACTTATACAGCTACAAGTTCGAGTGAAATTGATATATATGTATGTATGTATGTATGTACGTAAGTGTGTATGCATACATATGTACATATGTCATACATAGTATTGAAGGGCTGTCTTATAGATACATACTTCTGTACACTTGTAGAGAGTTCGAACTAACCCCTCAAAGTTCTGATTCGGAATGCTTAAGATTAACGCAGGGACAGTCTTTAAAATTAGAGATTAGAGAGAATTGAGAGATCTTATTGTAAGTCTTGAAATGTACTTGTACTCGTACCTCTCCTTAACTAATGTGCACACTTAGGACATTGAGAGAGAAACATTAATACTGAATTCAAGCCGAGTGAAATATCATATGTAGGTATGCATAGCCTAACACGATCTGAGTTTGTTCTATAAGTAACGCACACATAAAAACGTTTGCAATGCAACATCTATATAAAAACGCAATTGTATTGATTTCTATTCTATTCTGCTTTACTTTGAGCATTTGTAACTAATTTAATTTAATATATTTGCAATACTCGTCTCTTGATTAGCTACAAATAGTTTTCAACTAGCTAAGAATGCATCAATAAATACATTTATCCAAATGTTCCAAATTCCGAATTCTATCCAATCTATATATTTTGTTTATACATATACATATACATATACATATATATGGAAGAAAAACTGTCCATAAGCAACATCAATAAATAATTCATTATTGTTTTTTGTTTTTTTGTTTTGTTTTTTTTTTTCGTGTGATGTAAGTATGTACATGTTACATTCAAATATGTGGAACATACATATATTTTGTTTTTAGCACTTTTTCATTTAGTTTTTAATACACGAGAATTGAATATTTTGACATTGAACCATGCATTGAATAAACAATATAAATCACAACGTTTTTAATTTCAGATTTAATTCAATTCATTTCTTGTTATATAGATAAATATACATATATATATTTTTATTTTTTTTTTTTTTTGTGACAAATATTTTTGATTTTTTTTTTCAGCTTGTTTTTTAAAAATTTGTTCAGCTCAAATTTCAATTTTTTGTTTTGTTTTTTTGATGGCACATACGTTTATTCTTTTTTGAAGGCTCTTTGCGACCTGTTTTACTTTTTCGTCAGTTTTGTACACTTAAGACATTCAAAATGGTATTTCTTCTTATTGAATATGCACTCGGCGAATCAATATGAGTTACCAAATTTCTCTTACTATAATAATAACTATGTATATCGGAACTGGCAAATTGTGCTCGTTCCAGGCTTAAATCTAAGTTGTGTCTCATGCCAGCGGCTATGCAAAATATGCTCGTATCATTTAGGCATACTTCACTGTAGAATAAAATATGTAGCTCAAACCATTCGTTCCATTCGTTATTCAGCTATCGTTGCTAAAGTGGCACTCGAGTTCCATGTAGTTTCTAACTTTACCTGGTTCGTTCGTTAGACTCTTAAGGCTAGATGATTGACTCATATAAATATATAGATGCATATATATTCATATACTCAATATGTATGTGATACTGAAAATGAACATGCAAAACGAAAGGAATAAACCAAAATATGTTTTGTGTATTGTTTTTTACTGATTTCTTTTTGTTTTTTTTTTTTTTTTGTTTTTGAAATTGTTATATATTTTTGAAAATAAAATAAACTAATTATAAAAAAGGTTTCAACTTAGACTTAAAGCAACTTGAAACTAAAAACTATGATATATATATTTTAAAAAAGATTTCCTTTTTGTTTCTCTTCAATTAAAATTAGAATTAGATTTAAATTATTGTTGCCGTTGATTTCGAATCAATTAAGGAAGTACAAGAGGCATTTTCAACACGTGATTCACAATGCAATTTTAGATTAGTTTCGATTTTTGCTTGTTTTTGTTTTTTTTTTTTTTTTTTTTTCAAATAATAATTTATAGAATTAATTGTAATTTGTTGCACAAGTTAATTTGTTTTGTTTTTGTTCCTTACTTAACACACATTCAACTTAGGTCCTTAAGTCCTGTAACTTATGACATGCACAAAAATGGCTGCTTTATCTCTTAGCTTAATACAAAAAATGATATGCTAACGTTTTTTTTTTATATTTTCTTTTTTTTGTTTTTGTTTTTAATGTGAGTGTGTGTGCGTGTGTGTGTGTGTGTGTGTATGTTAAACTTAAACACTAAGATGCTAAATAAGTTAATAAGATACTTTAAAATGCTTAACTGCAATAAATTAGTTTCTCGTGTTAGAATTCTCATTTGTTTTTTTGATTTGTTTTTCATTTTTTTTTTATAGTTTTTAAATGATCATTAGCTACGCAAAGTTGAAGAGGATTATAATTGTATTACAAATTAATTGTTTTTGTTTTATGTTTTTAGTTATAGGAAATTAAAATTAATAATTATTACACATGAGATCACAGTATTAGAGACATAAGTTAAATATTTGTAAATATTATTTTTCCTTTTCGCTTTTCGCTTTTTTAGTTTTAAGACTTTCTTGGGTTAGTAACTATGCTTTCATTTT
This sequence comes from Drosophila borborema, assembly GCA_030914335.1. NCBI lineage: Eukaryota > Metazoa > Arthropoda > Insecta > Diptera > Drosophilidae > Drosophila > Drosophila borborema. Next base: position 1,790,545 of record JAUESP010000309.1, read on the forward strand.
TGTTTTTTATTTTCTCTTTTGTTGTATTTGTATTTGTTATTGTTATTGTTAATATTTTGTTTGCTTAGTGTGGCTGGTTGACGACGCTCCAGTTTAGTGTTTAAGATTATATTTAGGCTATGTTTAACATATATGTCTTGCGTAGATTTTGCTGCTAGCACAACCCAAAAATTACGGCTACAACTTTTGTAATTATTTAACTAATTGTTTTTCTCTTTTTTTATGTTTGCTATTTTTTTGCTATTTTGCATTTTTGTTTTTTTGTTTTTTGTGTGTTTGTTGCTTTAATTCAGCATCTGCGATTGATTCCTGCATGAGATAGGTAGTCGAAATTGTATTTTCTTATTGTATTTTGTTGCAGTTTAAAGGCCTTGGCTGCACGAGTCTTGACTGCACAGTAAGAGCTCGCTCGAGCCTGGACTAGCCATCACATAGTTGAAGTCCAGCGAGCTAGTCAGCGGCGACAGGGTTTCATAGTCGGATGTCAAGGTGAGCTCGAACGACTCCGGACTCTCGTCGATGTCAATGGCCAGGCTGAGATCGATGCCCAGCTCCTCGTAGTCCGTCGGCCGGCGACGCCCGCTGCTGAAATCAATCGAAGACGTTGAGTTCTCTGTGGCCTACATGCTGGTCGCACTGGAGGTCACGTTAGCCAAATCGGCAGCGTGTAGCAGGTGGTGATGCTGGTATTGCTGGTGTTGCTGCTGGTGATGTTGCTGCTGCTGCAGTTGCTGTTGCTGGACGGCTGCAGCCTGCTGCTGCTGCTGCTGCTGGTGCTGCTCGCGACTCAGCTTGGACTCCTTCTTGATGCGCTGCTTCAGGTGCACCTTGGCGTGGCGCTTCTTCTCGTCGGAGCGCGCGAACTTGCGGCCGCAGATGTCGCAGCTGAAGGGCTTCTCGCCGGTGTGGGTGCGAATGTGGGTAGTCAAGTGGTCGCTGCGGCTGAAGCTGCGCATGCAGATGCGGCACTGGAATGGCTTCTGGCCCGTGTGGATGCGTATGTGGCGGGTGAGCTCGTCCGAGCGCGAGAAGCGTCTGTCGCAGTTCTCCACGGGGCACGCGTACGGCCGCTCGTGCACGGGCGTCTTGCTGGGTCGGTTGGGGTACTTGCGGGGCTTGACGGGCACCAGCTTCAGTGGCCCACTGCTCTGCTGGTAGACCTGCGACAATATCTCGTGTCCCTTGCTGGTGGATGGACTGTATTCGGCCAGCTGCACGGCGGCAGCAGCTGCGGCAGCCGCAGCAGCCGAGGCGCTGGAATAGCCCGTTCCATTCGAGCTGGGCTGCATATCCGTGTAGGTCTCCTGCTTGGGTATGAGCACGCCGAGCGCTGCGTTGCTCGAGCTAGCCGAGGACGTGGGCCCAGGCAACACCAAAGTCTGCTGTTGCTGCTGCTGCTGTTGTTGCTGCTGCTGCTGAACAACAGCTGCAGCCGCCACATAATCAGCGGGCGTGTCCAACCACTGGTATTTAGGCGTGCTCACGGATAGCTGGGAGCGCACGGCGTATTGCTGCTGCTGCTGCTGCAGTTGCTCGTGGCTGCTGTGCAGCTCGGCGAGGCCCGCAAAGTTCGCGGTTGACACTGTGCCGCCCGTATAGAGCGACGTCTGCTTCAGGGGCGTGCAGTCCATGCTGAGACCCAATAGCTCGGCATGCTGTGCCGCAGTCACCGCAGCGCGTCCATCATCATAGGGCGATGGAGTGGCAGCGGTTGCTTGCTGCTGCTGTTGCTGGTGTTGCTGCTGCTGCAGGGCGTAGTGGGCGGGCAGACTGAACATGGGCGGCTGGAAGAGCGACTTGTCCGGGCTGGGCAGGCCCCAGCTGTTGCCCAAGCTATTTGATGGCGGCGACATTTGGCCGGGTAACACACTCAACTGTGGGGAGGCCAATTGCTGCTGGTGTTGCTGCTGTTGCTGCTGCTGATGTTGCTGCTGCTGGTGTTGCAGTTGTTGGGCAGCGCTCATGGTGTTGTTGTTGGTGTTGCCTGTCGTGGTGAAAATGGCACGATATGAGATTTTACCAGGCAGTTGTTGTTGTTGTTGTTGTTGTTGTAGTGCATGTTGTTGTTGATAGTGTTGCTGTTGTTGCTGTTGTTGGTGTTGTTGCTGCTGTTGTTGGTGTTGCTGTTGTTGTTGTTGTTGGTGTTGGTGTTGATGGTGATTGTGATGATGATGATGATGATGGTGATGATGTGGCAGTTGTTGCTGTTGTTGTTGGTGTAGTATTTGGTGTTGTTGTTGTAGTTGGTATTGTTGTTGGTGTTGTGGCGAGCTCATATGCTGCTGATGTTGTTGTTGTTGTTGTTGATGACTGTGTTGACAATGGCTGTTGTTGTTGTTGTGCTGCAGCTGTTGCTGTTGCTGTTGTGAGTGTGTGTTGTTGCCAGCTGCTGTTGTGGTTGCTGCTGCGGGCGAGCGAACGCTTTCAGTGTTGCTGGCATCGCTCGCCCTTTGCTTTGCTGTTGCTGTGTCGGTGCTTGTGGCTGTTGTTGTTGTAGTTGTTGTTGCAGATGTGTGGTGGCTGTTGTTGTTGTTGTTGTTGTGTAGTGGGTACATATTACAACTATTATTACTTGATTCTTCCTTGACAATGGACAACGCGGGCGGCGTGCTGCGCTCCTCCTTCAATGGGCTGCAGGAGGACAACACGGGGCTGGCAGCGGACACCACCTGCGGTTCCAGCGACAGATCTTCGGATGCAATTGAGCCTGCAATGAAGTGCAAAAGGATTTGAGAACATTTTCTAGCTATTGATCTTATCTAAGCTTAACTCAAACTCTTGATCGCAATAATACCTAATAATGTCTCTTCGTTTTGTTTTGCATTTTTGACTCGTTTCTGCTTCTGCCTCGGTTCGATATCAATCACAGTTCGCTTGAACGGCCCTGGCATTGAAGTTAGTGTTATATGGGCTGCTGCTGCAGCTGGGCGCGCTTTGATTTCGCGGAAATCGAACGACACGGGAGGTCGCATCATCGCTCATCGCTCAACGTTGCCACTGAAGCTGGCAGAGTTGCAGCTAGCGATGGCAGCACTGCACTGCACGAGCATGCAGCACCAATGGGCAGAGGGGTATTTATTTAAGGGATATCTTCTTGGATGTCAGTATCCATCCAATGGCAAGATAATATAAGTGGAACAACAAACGCTAATCTAATATTCTAATTGAAATAGGACACACAATTAGTATGTCTATGAAAATATTATTCATTTCGTTTTCTAGTAATCCAGTGCAAAAGTCGATTTTGTATTATTATAGAAAGATTATGCAATTGACTTGTATCTTAAGACAAAGTAAAATAATCTCTCAGTCAATATAAGCAACTGGGGAAACTGGGGGGCAAAGTACTTACGAGTAATACAATTAGATACAAAAGAAATAAATATTATATGGGGCATACGTTCTGTATGACTGACGTGTTCGTCGTGTTTCACTCGTCACGCGCCCATCTCTAGGCTGGCAAAAGTGTCGGCCAGAAGACTAATTACGCGGCTACCGCTGGGCTCGCAGCCAGGCCCGTTCGGCGTTCGGGCTGACTTTAGCTGGACGCCTTTTTCGCGTTTTGTTTTTCTGTATGTGGCCTGAGCATTGCATGCTGATGATGATCATTGTCATAGTCATTAATGCTCCAGCCGTTGGCTTAACGTATTGATTGAGTTGCATTGCGCCTAATGTGCTGTGACATCAATCTCGAGCGAAGCTTTTGAGCGGGGCATGCGCTTCAATTCACAGAATTACTTTACATATATAAGCATACATACATGTACGTACATACATATATATACACATGCATATATTTAGTGGCTTTGGGAAGTCGCCTTAGTCATCTGCCATAATAATTAATGTTGACTTTATTTAGCATTGGCAAACGCAATTTTTAGAGACAACTAGACAATGGCAATTGGTCCATTTGTTGCGCCCATTGCACTCAGCCAGCCACTTGCCACATGCATAACTCATCCAGTTGGCCATAAGTAATGCCAGCGGCCGTTGCCAAGTTTAGCGATTAAAAGCTGCTTTATCATTGTCCGGCAGCCAACTAGAAGAGAATTACGCGTCTATCCAACCCATGCGGCTCCAACTCGCTGCATGTTTTCTTATATTGTTAGATTTTTGTTGCTTGATATATATTTTAATATATATATATATCTATTTTTTTTTTGCTGACAATTTGTTTGCAGCGTGGGCTGCTTGTCAGGCGACTGCGCCAGATTTATGAGTGCGTTTTTTCCTTTTTTTTTTTTGCGCGTCTAATTTTTAGAATTTGTCTTTCTTTTTTTTTTTGCTACTTAATATATTGCATATAGAGCTAAATATATATGTTTCGGAATTTTCAGATTTTATGCATTTTCAATTGCTTGCGCGGGTCCTAACCGAAAATCTGAGCCTGGACGACAATTTTGTCACAGTTGCTTTCCGTCTGCAGGGGAGCAAAATAAATATGACGCGAGCAATTAAACTCAATTGTTTTTGATAGTGCTCGGAAAATCTAGTATACTTTATTTGCTTTGCCTTAATTCAATTAGAAGTGTATTTCTTTCTCTTCGTGTTTCATTTGTGCATATGTCATGCTCAGCTCTATGTACATATATGTATATATGTACATATATACTATATCGTTGATATCGTCTCTGGACTCTGGCGTAGTATCTCGAGCCGAGTAAATTGCGCTCGAAACATTGACACTGAACGGAAATGTTTAATACATGTGCCATTGTTCTTGTTGTTGCTATTATGTATTATTATTATTATTATTGTAGTTGTTGTTGTTGTTGTTGTTGTTGTTGCTTTGTTGATTAATTAAGTGCCTTTTGTTTTATTGTGCAGTCTTAGAAGAGAGGTCTCTCTCACTCGCGCTCTGAATGCAATTGAATTGAATTTATTTGCAATTAATAAAAACACATTTCACGACTACTTTTATTAATGAGTCTTCATTAAATGCCCAAAAATGAGCTCGAGCCACAAAATCGAAAAAGAAATGTGTATAAATAAATGAATTTATATATATATACATATATCTGTCTATATTTGCTTATTTATGTCAAGCTCTTCACTGACTCTTAACACGGCCCATAATTAATAAAAGAAATCACAAAACACACAAAAAAAAAAGGCAAGAAAAAAATATTTCAATAAAATTGGTACTTGAAAATTTCGAATGTTTGTTTTTTGATTTTGAACTTGTTTTGCCTTTTCTGCTTTTCTGCTGAATGAGTGTGTGAAAGAGAGTGGAACAGAGAGAGAGAGAGAGCGAGAGAGAGGGAGATGGAGCTGCCTTGCTTTCTGGCCTCCACTGAGGCTGATTTATGTAGCGGCTTAAGCTTGACAACGGATTAGTTGCATATTTAGAGTCCGCGCCGTCTTTTTGGTGGACTGCAACTGCAACTGCAACTGCTGCATGTGGCAGCTGCATCCATTAGCAGCGCTCAGATAAAGGAACCCCGAGCAAAAGTACGCGCCTATCGCTGTCTTTTGCAGTTATACCCTAACACTTGGGCACTGGTGGCTATGTGAAGCTGTTTAAGCAATGAAATATATTAAATACATATACATATCTGGGAAATCAGGAATTTCCATTCCCTATATATTTTTGTTTAAATTAGAATAGAATATTTTATTGATGCATCTGTTTCATATGTATTTAAATAGATCTAAAATTTTCACTTTCTATATTCCTATATATAATTTCAATTGATTTATTTCAATTACTTTTATTATAACTATTATTGTTATTATTATTTAAATACTTTTTGTATTCACTTCATTTGTATTCACTTCAAGAGTTGCTTAACCTTAACTAATGAGTCCTGAAGCTCATAGAAATATCATGAAGTCAGCTTATTAATTTAGTCATGTGAGGAACTAATGTGGTCTGCATAAGTCCATCTCGGAGTCTAATCACATCATAGTTAACGTAGCAAAGCAATCTCTGAGCATGGAACACTCAGCCTCATTCAAATTATTATAGCAAAGTTAAAGTCTAAGGAATTTGTGATGCTTCACTTACCAGTTATTGGCGGTGGCTCAACCACTGTGGATGGGCCAAAGAACGAGGGAATATCGCTCGATGTGGTCACCGGCGTATTGAGATCGCCGGGCAGGGCTTCAATCAGCTGCTTGGCCTCCACGGCTACGCCGTGCTCGGTGGCTGTGACGGGACTCTGTTGGCTGGTATTCAACAGGCTGAGATGCGATGCTGAGCTGCGGCCGCTGCTTGCGGCTGCTGCGCTGCCTGCACTTGGCTGAGCTGCCACGTTGCCTGGGCTGCCACCCTGCGTGGGCGTGGCTGTCTGATTGCGTGCTCGCAGCACCGAGTTGTTGCTATTGTTGTTGTTGTTGTTGTTGTTGTTGTTGTTGTTGTTGTTATTGTTATTGTGATTGTGGTTTTGGCTGTGATTGTGAGTAACCGCTGTCGTGTAGTGCAGCAGAGTCTGACCACTGCTGCTGCTGCTGCTGGCAGCTGTAGTTGCGCCGCTGCTGCTGCTGGCAGCGCCAAACTGTGCGGCGCCCAGGTAACTGGCAGCCGAGGGGCTGCCGCTCTGCGCCGTGCTGGTCTTGAACAGGCACGTGTCAAAGCTCAGCACATTGAAGTGGGCCGCGGCGGCCGTTTCGGTGAGCAGGAATGCGTGATGCGTGGGCGCCACCAGGGTTTCAAGCCCTTCCATGATCATGGCCGCTGATGGAGTTCCAGGGGCTACGCCGCCTACACAGGGAGAGAGGGAGAGAGGGAGATTAGGATTAGGATGTTTTGATAAAATATAAGAATATTTCGATGGAAATGAAATAATTTTAAAACTATATTAAGATTCATCTATCAATTATGTATTTATGTATGTATAGAGTGTAAATATTCTATTATTGTATATTTATTTGCATATTTTTGGTTATATAAAGAGTGAGCTTAGGCTAAGAGCAGAGCTGATCACAGTATAGAGTATTGACCGCGTTAAAAAATTTGCTAATAGACACATGAATGAGGCTCTGCAAATCTACAAATCGACGACAGTTATCGATTTGTGGATTAATTAATCGAGCAGTGCCAATGCAACTTGTCGCCTGCTTTAGTTCGTTATGAATTGCTGTTGGATAAGGAATGTGAGACAAAAAATAAATAAACCAAAGTCTGCCGCAGCGGGTGGTGTCGACACCGAAAATCGGGCAAGCTGGCAGACTGTGAATTGCAGGTCGTCAGGCTGCCTATTTACTTATTTTGTATTTGTCTTTATTTTTATTTTATTTTTTTTGTTTTTTACAATTTTTAATTGATTTGCCATGACAGCTGTTCAATTGCATAACACGCAGCCGTTTAGCGCAATTTATGAGCCACAAACAGTTTAATTTGCCACAAATTTCGTGTCATGTGTGGCATCTTGTCAAGACTTTCGCTTTTAGCCGCTCCAACTGGGAGCTGCGCCTGCGCCCACGCACCACGCACCACTCGGCAGTAGCCAGTTGGCGGTTGGCAGTCAGTGGTGCGAGTCAGTGCAGTTAGCGTCCCGCATTCGAGCTAAGCAATTAAATTAATATCGATTAAGTTCTTAAGTGGACAGTGAGAAGTAGAACGCGAGGCTTTCCCACAGCTGCACACCTCCAGGCAAGTGGGTCACCCGCGGACTGTCGCGCATTGGGTCAAGCGTTGACCTTACGCAATGCCCCACAAAAACAACTTGAGTGAACAGAAAAAACACACACACTCACACACACACACACAGACACAAAATGCAGTTGCGCAATGGGTAATTAAATGCCTTGCATATGCCATAAACTTGGCTTATAATTTGGCAAACGGCGCTGATTTGACTGTGTGGCTGTGCTGTGGCTATGCCGAGATCTCAAAGATCTCAAAGATATCCAAGATCTACGTCAGCTACGAAGCTTGTGGCAACTGTGGCGTCATCCTCGAGTGCGTCTTGCGTCGTCGTTCGACTTGACCGCGTTGATTTGCATTACAAGTGCACTCGTGTTGACAGCCAGCTATGCGCCAAAATAACTACCGTGCCAGCAGTTGTTGGCCAGCAGCAAAACCCTCCACACACACACAGAGAGAGAGAGAGAGAGAGAGAGGAGAGAGAGAGAGAGAGGCTATAGCAGCATCTGCAGCATCTTCGATCGTCTCGTCTCCAGCTGGTTTTGCTGTTTTGGCACTTTTGCTTTTTTTTTGTATTTTTATTTACATTTGATTTCACGCATAATTTCCGTGGCAAAGTGCACTCGAGACGAGACAAGCGGCGATCGAGCGAGCGACGGAGCACTGAAATTACATTCAAGACAGACAAACACACAGATACAGATGCAAATACAGATACATCTATAGCTATAGCTATATAGCTATATAGCTACAGCTAAAGCACAGCGCGTGCTGTGTTTCTGTTGCTGTTGCTGTTGCCTTTGCTGTTGTTCCATTCATTCATAAAATTATGCGGCGCAGTCAATAATTTTTACAGTCGATCAAAGATTTGTATCTGAATGCGAGTAGCACATGAATCATTCACAGCTCGAATTGTTTCTTTTTTTTTTTTTTTATTTTTATTATTTTTTTTTTTTTGGTTTTGGCTTGGTTTTTCTTCGTTTGGGTCGAACTGGTCCCCGTCGGCTGACTCTGCTCGATCTGAGCTCTGATCTTGGCACGGCATCAGCTTCTTCTTGTGCGCTTAATAACTTGGCTAACAATTGACACTCCCTTAAAAAGAAAAAGACAGAGCGAGATAGTGAGAGAGAGAGAGAGAGAGAGAGAGCAGAATAAAAAAAGTAAAGCTGCGAACGTTCAGGCCGTTGTTACGGCTGTTCGTGCCGCAGACATTTACATTTTAAGTTGGCCTACTACAGTGCGCCTTGCCTAAGTGGGAGACTCGAGGGTTTGCGCTGAAGTAAATATGTATTCCAGCTACAGCAGCATCGATCTAATTACTCGAGTCTATATAATTCTAAACTACAGTCATTGCAGATATCTATACCAGGGAGAGAGAAAGAGAGAGGGCAGAGAGAGAGAGAGAGACAGACCTTTGTCAAGTTGTTTGACATTTCTTTAATATTATAAATTGATATATAAAAATAAATATTCCGGTTTCTTTCAGGATGAAAGAACTCCGACGTATAGAATTATATAATATTCTAAAATATATGATATATTGCTTGTTAAACCCGCTACTCGCTCGCACGGTTCAGCCTAGGCAGCGCACACTGTACTAAGCATATATAAACTTTATACATATATATGGTAAATCTTGTGTGAGTCTGTCGCCCGTTTCTTTCACTCTGAATAATTTTGCATAGCATTTTGGTGTAGTAGTCGCCGTCTTAGGCGTCTTTAGGCAGATCGAGTCAAGATTTTTGCCATGAATGAATATTGGCACACAGCTTCGAGCCGCAACTCCAATGAGGAAGAAAGAAAGGGGGAAAAAAAAAAAGAAAAAAATCTATACAACAAAAATAAAATAAAAATTGTTATGTTGATATTATTTTAATTAAGTTTTGCTAAACCGGTTGCTGTTGCTGTTGCTGTTGTTGTGTGTGTGTCTGACTGGTGGCGCAGTTTCATTTGGGGTTCTGCTCTTTGAGTGTTAACAATTCGATAGATGGGCGCCAATTTGTTTAGCTTGGCAAGTGGAGCCCGAGCTCGATGCTGACCCGCAGTCAAACGGAGTGAGACACGAAGACAAAGGCAACAGCAACACCGTCACCAACAACAGCAGCAACAACAACAGCAGCAACAACAGCGGAGACGCAAACAGCTTCAATGCATCTTCGGTGCGATTGTGCTTTATTGTTGTTTTTAGGTATTTATGGAGGCCTCATTGAGGATTAGGTGGCGACCTTATCGACTTGGCTACTTAGCGGCTCCAAAAATAAATGCAATCTGTTGTCTTTCGGTTATTATTTTATGTACAGAGTTGTTTTTATTATTATTATTATTATATATGTAGTTGTTGCTGTCATTATGCAATGACAGAGATTTGCATAAAGAGCTAAGAGATTCGATATCTTAAGCTAACCTTGGGCAAAAAGCATCCGAGCAAATGCGCAAAGGCCGAACAATTAACAGCAACAAGAATTCATGTTGTAGTTGTTGTTGTTGTTGTTGTTGTTGTTGTTGTTGGTTGGTTATTAACATAAAAAGAAATTGGAGAAACGCCTTGAGAGGCGGCGTCATTAGTCAAAATGCAAAAGACGTGCAGTAAAAGTATCTGGCAGCGGGCATAGATACAAACATGCAACTCGCATGCAACAGTTGCTGCAACAACTCTCTGCCATATCAGAGAGTTGGCAGATGCAGGAGACAAAGACAAAGTCCATCATTCACGCAGCGGGCAGCATCGGCTCGGACAGTCTGACACGGACAACTGGACAACTGGACAACTCAGCCAACTCAGCCAACAAGTTAAGCAGTGCAGCAGCAACAGCAACAGCAACAGCAACAACAACAACAGCAACATGGAAAATGTATCTTTTGCCGACGCCGTCTTTGCATGCGTAACACTTTGTCACACTTTTCATGCCAACAGCTTCGACTGAGCATGTTGTTGCTGTTGCTGTTGGTGTTGGTGTTGTTGTTGGCAGTGTTGCTGCTGTGTTTCCTCATGAGAACAATTAATGAAAATAAACAGCCGCAGGCACTAAGGCTCTAGCAGCAACAAAACAGCGCGAAGCTGTTGTACCCTCTGCATGGCTTCATTATTTTGTAAATATTTATAATATTCATATTGATATATATAGTAAACTTTTCTTTTTTATATGAGTTGAATTTGTTGATAAGCGAATTTTATTAACTATAAAATCAAATTAATTATAATACAAAATCAATTTAAATATATAATATGAAATATAATAATAAATGAAATTATTAAATATATAAATAAAAAATAAATAAATTGATTATATCAAATAAATCATATAGAACTAGCTGAGCAATCAAAAATAATATAATTAATTAACAAAACAAAGTAAATTTTTAAGAAAAAAATGTTAATACAAAATATTATTATTAACATATTATAATATATAATAATATTATATATATTTTATATTGATAAAATAAATTGAAAAAGAAAACATTATTAAATTAAAATAAATTAACAAAGCAAAGTAATTAATATATTTAATATATTTTAAAGAAAACATTAATAAAAATATTATTTTTTAATAAGATACTTAACAAACTAAATAAATAAAAAATTAATAAAAAATGAATAAAAAAGATATAATTTTCTATCCTTTACATTTTATATTTTAATAAAATAAATTGCATATATAAACTAAATATAAACTAATTGAAAAAGTAAATAAATAAATAAAGAAGAGGTATAATTTTCTATGCTATCAAGTTTATTTGGCTATCAAATTTTCTTCAAATATTTAAGAGTAAAGTTTTCCTATTAGGTAACCTGGTACTTGCTGCTCGTATATAATATATTATAATAATATATCTTTAACAGATGATTATCCAAAGTTTGATGAAACTCAATGTGCTTTCTTTGTAGATGAAGGCAAAGACAATCAACAAACAAATAAAATGTGTAAATGGGCAAGAAGCTGCTTCGCTGAGCTTCAGCTGCGCATAGCTCTCACATTGGGCTCTTTTACAGGGTATATACATGTAAAAACAACATTTTATAAAATCTGAAAATTATTTTAGTGGGCACTTAGTTGGGCGGGCATCGCCTTTGCTTGTTTGGCTTGGCAGCCCCCAGCCACAGCCCCCAGCCCCAGCAGCAGCACCACTGGCCACTGGCTGATAGCTGATGGATCTTTGTTGGTGGTGTCAAAGAGCCATTCGCATGGCGAGAGTGTTAAGCGACTCTTCGAGCAGCCGTCGGTATTTTGTTTTGATGTCATAATTATTTGGTTAAATACACATAAAAAAGAAAGAAAGAAAGAAAAAAAGGCTAAAAGGAAAATTGTTTGTGAAATGCACAAAATGAAAACTGGGAAAATTGAAAAATTAATTTTCGACGAAGTCAGCAACAGTTGTTGTTGTTGTTGTTGTTGCTGTTGTCGCTGGACATGGGAGGCTGCGTGTAAATCATTTTGCTAATTGTTTTTCTTTTTATACACACTTTTCTTTTCAGCGTGTTTTTGTTTCTGTTTCTGTTTCAGTTTCTGTTTCTGCTTCTGTTGCTATTTCATTTTGTATTCTTCTTCTTGGCTTTTCACGTCTGGCTGCTGCCGCTGCTTTGGGCCGCATTAGTTGGCTCCCTCTTAACACTTTTGGCGCGCTGTCCACGCAGCCGCCAAGATGTGCCATTAAATTGTAAACAAAAATACGTCGTCGTTGTTGTTGTTGTTGTTGTTGCTGCTGCTTGCGCTTCTCAAATTAAGCGCAAAGTGCAATGACAATAATTTAATTACAAAAACTGCAGCTAAATAAACAGCTGATGCGCAAGCTGGTGTGAGCCACAGATACACAGATACAGATACACAGATACTGATACAAAGATACTCAGATACACAGATATATGACTTTGGCCATATAACTATATAGCCACTCACATACATAGTTGCAGTTGCAGCTAGATTTTGTAGTCGTGCCTGCTCTCAGGTGTGTGTAAATGTTTTTTTTTTTTTTCTTTCTATCTGGTTTTTATATTTAATAACGTGCAGAAATGTTTATTATGCGTTAAATGAATTTATGCATCATTCGCATGGCGAGAATCTAACAAAATTACCATCGTTGCTAAGTTCACATAGCTAAAGATCAGACTGCGAGAGAGAGAGAGAGGGACATAGAGAGTATTACTGTCTGTGCGCTGTGTATTAAGAAAATGTGCCCAGAAATATATCTTAAGCTGAAAATTTAGTTGCACATCTGAGATATTCCTCAGCTAAGAATTATATGATTTGTATAAGCATCAATTGTATATATATTCATTTAAAATATATATTGCTGAATGCATGTATATATATCTTTAATGAAATATCTGATAAATAATTCAATTCATTTCAATTTATTAATATATATAATGCTATATTATATATGCCTAGATTTCATATTTAAAATAATAAATATATAATAATATTGTGTAAAATAATCTTTTAGCTACATTGTATCTGTGTCATATAGCAGCAAATATTTATTATTCAAATAAACACTAATTGATTCGGAATCAAGATATTCCACTTGCTTCCAGATTTATGAAATCTTGATTTCGCGCTGATATTTTCGCTGATTATCTGGCTGTATAAATAAAACACAGCATATAAATTAAATCGAAGGCAGAAGGCATTTATTTATTTGCGAAAAGTTGTGTAAAACTAAAAGCGTAAATGCCTAATTAATTTATACAAGCTTGAAGCAGCCCAATTGACGTTTTCCTTGTCAAATGTAATAATTAACGAACTAGCCATAAAATGTGGACAGCTATAACAACTGACTCACAAATTCGAAATTCGAAATGAAATATCATAAATCTTCCTGCTACAATCTTCCTTCAAACAGCTTGTTTCACTGTGTTCAATTCTTTCTATTTATTCAAAATTCGAATCATGCAAAAAGATTTTTTTAAAATTCACACACAAAGTTTTCGTTCCATAAAAAATATTATTATTGGTTTCTCTAGAAATTTTCCATTGAAAATAGGATCAAAATTATTTGCACAAATTAAAAATGTGACAAGTGTTTTTTTTTTTTTATCTTACGACTTCCGGCTATTCGTATGCGAAAGTCTGATGAAATATTGGCTAAATAATCTCTATATATGTATATGTATATTTTATACAAATTAAATGATGTGTACACTTTTGATCAGTTTCCTAATTGGAATAGCTTGAATTTCATTTGCCAAGTTTGTTATGCACTAATTTATTATTCACCTGGATCGCAATGGCACGTGCTGAAGAATTCAAAGGTTGCTTTCCCTTTAGCTTAGCGCAATCCTATGGACTGCTGCCTCACACACACACACAGAGAACTACGCACACACACACACACACTGTGCACTTTTCACAGATTGTTCACTAAAAATGCTGCCCGCTGGCTACGTAAAATCAATAAAAATTCTACGAATGCCTAAGTTAACATTTTTTGGGGCAAGTGCCTTGAGTTAGCATCGACTGTAATTGTATTTCGCGTTTGGCTTTGGCTTTGGCTTTTGCGTTTGCTTTTGATTTTGCGTACGTCACAATTCACTGCGTTGCCGGCGCACAGATTTTGATTCATAAGATTTTGTCGTCTGTTCAGCAGTGGAATATCCTTTCACTCTCTTTAGCTTGGTTGATTGTTAGATTGAAGTAAACTTATTTATGTATTTTCAATGACACTTTTGTTTGCACAATATTTTGTTTTGGTAGATTTTGTAGTGGGAGATACATAGATGTGTATATCTTTGTATGAGTTGCCGCTTCAAATTATCTTATTAGAATTTTCTTTCTGGTTGCTGTTGAGCTTTCAAACCGTCGCGTTTGCTTGTTCGAACACAACTGAGGCACGAGATGTGCCCTCTTTTGGTTTTTATGAATGAAACTCAACATCGGCATAGCGGCACAGCAAGCGCAAGAGCGAGCGCGTGCGAGAGAGTGAGTGAGTGTGTGAGAGACAGACAGAGAGAGGGACGGGCACACACAGTGCCAGTGCCAGTGCCAGTGCTAGAGACATTGCCCCTACTTGGCAGCAGCTGGCACGCGCCTCAAAGCTAAACGGCGTCAAATTCGATATCGAATCGAAGACGTGTTGAGTACGCTGAGCGCGCTGCATGGGGAACTCGCGCGTCACAACTCACGCACACATACACACACCTTGGCGCTCACTAGCGGCCGGTCGGCTGCCGTATCCAATCATGTGGCTCGTTGCCTCCCTATGGTTGCAGCCATTTTCGCGGCGCACGCGCAGAGCAGCCAATCAACAGTTTGCCAGGCCTGTTTGGCAGCCACACACATCTGTTCGTGTGTGTGTGTGTGCGCGAGTGAGCTGTGGTGAGTTTTCTTAAGCGATCTCTCAGCGTTGCTCTCTTTCGACCGAAGGGGCACTGAGGTAAAAATAATACAACAGGTACCCCACTTCGAAGTTCTCTCTCGCTGTGCGTGCCTGTGTGCCTGTGTGCATGTGTGTATGTGTGTCTGTGAGAGTTTACGCGTGTAGTGTTATGATTTCCCAAAATACGTCATCAACGCTCATATAGCGCGACTGCGGCCCATTAACTTTTCAATCTACGTAAACACAATGAAGGAGCCACCGCCAAAAAACAAAAATCAGCAACAAAATTTAATTTAAAAACAAATGATTCACTTGACCATTTATGGACAGTTTGCAACGATCTGCCGGATTTGTTTAGATCGTATCCGAAAATTTCTATATCTATAGCTGGCTAGCTGGGTGGCTGGGTCAGGGTAAGCACAGCCGGAAGTTACAGTACATATTTGCGATTGGGTGGGTCAAGGAGGTACGCGATAAACTAGGCACGAGTCAAGATCGGGCATAATCTGATATATACTCAGCAGTTTGATAGATTTTACAATTGTTGACCCACGGTGCAAATATAAATTGTGGTTGTAAATTGAATAAGCTCGAAAAGGAAAATCTATATTTATATACGAAAGTGTGTATATATGTTGTTCAATATTTGTACCATAACATTATTATAAATTATAAAAAAGTCCACAAATAAGTCACCTACATTCACGCTTCGGTAAAACCCACACAATAACATTTTGTAACTGTTCATAACGATCACGGAACAAAAATAATTCTCCTGCTCTGAAAGGAATGAGAGAACTGAGGCGGATAACTGTTATTTGTGACCTTTTTTCAGTTTGGTATTATTATTATTATTATTTATTATATATTTCTTATTATTTATTTTTTTATTAATTTAGTTTTTGCTTAAAGCTAATTTTTGCATATTTCGATATATTAAATTTCATTTTAAAAGTGTTGTTTGCTTTAGATATTAAAAACAATCCTTTTATTCTGTTTTAGATTTGGACATCCGCAATCTCCCGTTCAATGCCGAATTTGTAATTCCGCATTTTCATTTTGTTTATGCAACAAGGCGGGTCACGTCAAATTTCCATGCAACACACAAATTTTCCGCCTTTGCCTATTGACAGACATTTGCCAAAAATATTTCATCTCGCACATTTTCCCTCGACGGGGACAGTAAACAAAAAAAAAAAAAAAAAAAAAGAAGAATTTTCATGTGCTAAGGACAAGGTTGCACATCAGCAAAAGGAAAAGCAACAAAAGCTCAGCGCATTCCGCATTGTTGCAAAAGCGAAACATAAACAGAATGCCAAATAAACAAGAGAGAGAAACTAGGGGAAACACGATGCGTAAAAGTAATCTGGTGGGGAAATGAACGACTGAAAGATACGCTGTAATGCGCAACAAAATCTGAAATCATTTCGATTATTAGTATCATGTTGTTCTTGTTTCCTCCTCTTATGAAATGAGCGAATAAAATCAAATTTAAATCGGATCTCAATCAATTTCATGGGAGTTACAAACAGTCGAACTGGGTTGCTCCTTGTTGCCAGGAATATGCTTACTATAGAGATTACGTTCCCTTTGCATTCATCACAGGGAATCTGCCCATTTCATCACTCTAACAAAATATACTAATGAAGCTGCCAGAGAGAATATAAAACATTCAAAAATCGTTAAGGGACAATTTCTCTGTGAGACGTGCTCGAGCTTTATGGTGAATCGCCTAGTGCGATTGCGCCCGGGAGTGTGAATCGGGTTAGCCCTGACCATGACCCAAAGCCATTTACCCGGCCGGCTAAACCCTAGCAAAACATATAGACAGCGAGAAAACGTTTTTGTTTTTCTTTTTTTTTTTTGGAGTCAAGAGTCATGGCAGAACGCCATGACCTAAAAATAAACGCGATACAATTGGCAAAAAGTTTTTACGTCGGCAAAGTTTTCTAACAGACGGCGCGGAATTACGTGCCGTTATCTGGTCAGATACATCGATACAGATACAGATACAGATACAGATAGAGAGATATACAGATACCGCTAGATATAGTATATACCAAAAATAGAACTTTGCCTCATTTGTGAAAGTTTTTTGGGCTGGTGAGAATGCAGAGCGAAGCCAAAACAAAAGGCGTCGGGCACTATTTTTAAAAGCATTCACATGATGTGCACTACGAGTATTTGTTTTTTGGGCAGGCAGCGTGAAGCAAGCGGCGTGGCAAGGGGCGTGGCTGAGGCGTGGGGCGTGGGGCGTGGGGCGTGGGGCGTGGGGCGTGGGGCGGCATGCCACCTGTAGACCTCAGAGCGCGCTGTTCGTCTAGTGAAAACGAAAACTCATTACGCCAGTGGGCCAAAAATACCGAAGCCATTCACAGACAGAAGCGCTTTATGACGTCGTCTCGCCTTCAACTTGGCCATAAATAGAGGCTGCAATCTATCAGGCTACCGGGCCTGGCTATAAACAACTGAGCAAAACAGTTTCGCACTGCAAGTGCCTCGTTTATCGGGAGACTTTTCCCTGTCCCAGCCCCAGTCTCAGCCTCTCCCACGCAACAACAACAACAACAACAACAACAACAACAAGAAAACACCCATGAAAATGCATTTCGAATTCGCGCACGCGAACAACCCCTGAATAATAAAATAAATATATAAATGAAGAACGATTACGAT